>CM045494.1:23546987-24146987 GCA_024704745.1 Rosa lucieae | reverse complement strand
TTGCTTAATTTAATGTTATTTCACATATTAATGTTACAATATTTGTGGTTGTGATCAATATTTTGAATATGTGAAGGTGTTAGTAAAAAGAGAATCAAGCATGTATTGCTTTAATGTTATTTCACATATTAATGTTACAATATTTGTGGTTGTGATCAATATTTTGAATATGTGAAGGTGTTAGTAAAAAGAGAATCAAGCATGTATTGCTTTAAGGTTATTTCACATATTAATGCTACAATATTTGTTGGTTTGATAAGAATATGTGACTATGTGATTTATTACCAAACCATTCACACGAATGAATATATTTGTATATATGTGTGTGTGTATATACATACATATCTAAGAATTCGTATGAACTTAAATGGTTCTTGGTACATTTTAACTTGGTTGTTCAGTTTTGATTTCTTATAAGACACATTAATATAAGAATGTAAGTTGTGTACTTACTGGGCTTGTGTTGCTCATGATGCTACACCTTCTTGTTTTCAGGTATTGAGTAGATGCTTGCGGAAAACGGGATGAACCTACTAGATAAAATAATATTTTTTCTACTACTATTTCTAGTAAATACCTGTACTGATTCGAATTTTGCTTAACTTTGGTTATGTAAATATATTACCGATATTTGTTTTCTAATAAAGTACTATTCAAACATGTATATAATTTCTTTTACTTCCTCTTGATTTATTCAAGAAGAAAAATTTATTTGTTTTGACTCACGTCACAAATTCACGAGCCATATTTCAGTACAATATTGGCCTTGGATTTGGGGGCGTGACAGCATACATCTGCTAAGTAGTATAAATAGGGTTAATCACTTATAGTATATTCAGTTGCAACCATTGTACAGTTACAAAAGATTTTTCAATACCAGTTCTCTTACTTTTCTCTCTGTTTCTTCGTCTTCAACCTCTAGTTTGGTTTTCAATTTTCGCCATTGTTGCTTTACCTTCTAGCTTTCATCATCATGACCTTGATTTTTAGCATGGTCTCAGATCAAGGTTTGGAAATCATGGCGTTTCCCATTCAGACCTGCAACACTATCTCAGTCAGATTGGACGAGACTAATTACCCTGCTTGGGTCTTTCAGATGCAACATCACCTCAGAGGTCATTGTCTCTTGAAGTTTGTTGACGGTGTACACCCCTGCCCACCTCAATTTCTTATTGGCAATGATGGGTCTCTTACAACTGATAACACAAGAGCTTATGAAAAATGGCTGGAGCAGGATAGCTCTGTGATTTCTATGATCATAACTACACTTTGTGTTGATGCTCTTACTCTTGTAGTTGGTTGTTAAACATCTATGGAGGTATGGCTTACTCTCAAGGAAAGATATGCTATTGTTTCTGATTCGCATATTATGCAATTAAAGGCTGCATTACATAACATTCAAAAAGGCTCAGACTCAATAGACAAGTACTTGTTGCGATTTAAATATATGAGAGATCGATTAGCTGTGGCAGGAGTTGAGATGAATGATCAAGATGTTAAATTTCTGATTCTTGCTGGTCTTCCAAGTGAGTTTTGTCACACACGACAAATCATTAGAGGAAAACGTGATATAACCATGAATGAAGTCAGGTCTTTATTACTCTCTGCTGAATTTGAGATTGACCTGCAAAACAAGGCATTGTCTTTATCCTCTTTAACTGGTATGGTTGGACAAAATGGGATATCAAGTGGGAATTCACTTACTGCATCTACTGGTTTTATTAATTCTTCTCAGGCACCATCAGTTGGGTTCTTGGGTGCATCTACACCAAGTGGTACAAATTTTCAAGGGTCTTTGACCCAAAGCACCAAAATAAGCAAAACTTATCCCACTTACCCCAGCAACAGATTTTTGTTCCCACATACACAATTTAACACCAAATGACCATTTTACCCTCCACCCAATTAAAGAATTACAACTGCGCCACTCTGTCCACTCTCTCTCTCCCCCCGGACACCGATTCTCTCTCTCATTCTCCGATCTCTCTCTCTCTCTCTCTCTCTCTCTCTCTCTCTCTCTCTCTCTCTCTCTCTCTCTCTCTCTCTCTCTCTCTCTCTCTCTCTCTCTCTCTCTCTCTCCCCGCCCTACAAAACCCCGACGCCAACTCCGCCTACTACCAGAGTCGGGCCGCCTACCACGGCGTCGTTACCAACTCTCTCTCTCTCTCACCGCCGTCGAGCACGACTGCAGTCGCCGTCAAACGATTCAGATTCTGAACTCGACCGCTCAGTTGCCATCGTCGTCAACCTCAACAACTCGACCTCCAACTCCGATTCAGACTTCGACCGCTCAGCCAACGAGGAGAAAGCCGATCTGATCATCTTTGGCTAGGATTGATGAGGACCACATCTCCATTTGCAGCCTCGATTGCACGATCGTTGGCAATTGTGGATGAGGAGAAAACCGGATTGATCGACCTTCCCCTATAACGACGTCATTTTCACTGAGGAGGATTTTGCTAGCATTTCGAGGATTGGAGAGAGCATCAAGCACGGCCACCGGTTACGTCTGGGCGGATTTCTGGGTTTTTGCTTCGATTTGGTGCCCATAGTGTTTCTCTGGGTGGCCAAATCAATTTTTGTCTTCCTTTTTTTTTTTTTTTTAAGTAATGGGGCAGAGAGAAAGAAGGGAAATTTTTTTTGAATGTCTATTGGGGGGCAATATGCATTTTTAAATTAATATAATCTCTTTGTTTGTTTCTTTAATCAAAGTTTTATTTGTCTAATTTTAGGAATATTAGTTCCCATTTCAGCTACTGACAGTTCTATTGGGGGGCAATAGACGCCTATTAGAGGGCAATACATGTCTGATAGACATCTATTGGGGGGCAATAGAAGTCTATTAGGGGGCAATAGACGCCTATTGGAGGGCAATACATGGCTGATAGACATCTATTGAGGGACAATATACGTCTATTAGGGGACAATAGACTATTGGGGCAATATACGTCTATTGCATTTCTATTGGGGGGGTAAAAGATGTCTATTGGGGGGCAATACATGGTTGATGGTCGTCTATTGGGGGGCAATACATGGCTGATAGTCGTCTATTGGGGGCAATACATGTCTATTGGGGCAAAAAAAAAAATTTCAATGAGATTTTCAGCAAATTCCGGTGACCGGATTCCGGCAAAAGTTGGCCGGATTCAGGCGAAAGTTAGCCGGATTCCTGCGAAAGTTGGCCGGATTCCGGCGGCCCGTGACCGGATTCCGGCGGCCGGTGACCGGACTCCGGGCGGCCAGGACCGGGCTCCGGCGAAGTCTCCCATGGTTTCTCTCTCTTCTATTTTCTCTTTCTCTCTAAGTAACAAAGGGGTAAGGGTAAAATTGTATTAAAAAAAATTAAAAAACAAAAAAAAAAATCTTAATGGGGTATTAGGGAAGACCTCCTTAGAGTGTTTTGGGTAAGAGAGAAGTAAAAAAACTTAATGGGGTAAGTGGGAAAAAAATCTCTAAAAATGGTGTAAATGGACAAAACCCTATTGAAAACTATGTGCCTACTATCTGAAAACTATAGTTTTCAATAATTATAGCCTTGCTATCGATCTGAGCAGCTGTTGAATCAATTTATAGAAAACTATGTGTCTACTTTATAATTTTTGTTATTTTGTAGACCTAAAAAGGAGACTTTCTACGAATTACTCTATGTATTGATGGTAATCTAGATTTTATGAACTCGCAAATTTTGTTTACAATAAGAAATTACATGATTTGATGCTCGGAAGTCACTGAAGAGTGCCCAAATATTTAATTTGATCTTAAGTAGCTAGGCACCTTTAATTGCAAAAATATTATTATTTCAAATATTTAATTTTCATGTTGGATTTCTACTTTTGCCGTCTTTAATAAGTTTAAGGGCCAATAACATATAATGCCACTTCTATTAATTTACTATTCTCACTACCACATAATCTTTTGGGTTTGTGTCCATTTACCCTAATTCTAGGATCATTTATCTCACTTACCTCATTAAGTTTTTTTAATTATCCTTTACCCATAAAGACTCTAATAAGGTCTTCCTTAAAACCCAATTAAGTTTATATATATTTTTAGACTATTTTACCCTCACTCCTTTGTTACATATGGAAAGAGAGAGAGAGAGAGAGAGAGAGAGAGAGATTTATTGCCCCCTCCCTAAATAAACATTTATTGTCCCTCAATAGACTATTACCGGAGGGGGAGGCAATAAAAGTTTAATAAACCTCTCCGGAGGCCCCCAAAGAGGTTGTCGGAGATCTCATAAGTCACCAGAGAGATTTATTGCCCCTTCCCTCAATAGACATTTATTTCCCCCAATAGACCGTTACTAGGGGCAATAAAAGTTTAATAAACCTCTACGGAGGCCCGTGACACTAAGCAAGGGAGCGGGTGAGCGGCACCGGTTCTTGGGAAGAAGGTCGATTCGAGCTAATGGTTGCACGGAATAAGCCGACATGGAGCTGGTGAAGTTGGAGTGGTTTTGTAATACCCCGAAAATTCCATTTATTTCCGAGGACATTTTAGAATGATTTCGTGGTCATGGGAGATTGTACGAAGCTTGGAGAAGTGTGGAATTAGTTCGAACGATTTTATTTCGAAAAATGTACGTTAATTAAGGGCACGCGAAATCGACTTTTTATACGTACAGAATTTGGGAAAACTTCCTTCACGAAAGTTGTAGAGCTCGTCGATACGATCGCGTACATATGCGGAACACAAAAATCGGAGTTCGTATGAATTTATTATGAATTTTGGAAGAAATTTCCAGTTTAGTATATATTTCCATTTTTGGAAATTTCCAAAAAAATCATTTCAGTTTCCAAAATTGGAAACCGGTGTTCTCTCTCTCTCTCTCTCCCGCGCTCGAAGCCGGCCGGAAACTGGGTTTCCCTTCGCCGGCGTTGTTCTTGCTCCACAGGCCACCAATCTTCACCAAACTTTTTCCATTGGCTTCGTATGGTCCTTGCGCACCCGTCTGTGGCAGCCCTGAACGGCGGCGGGCCTGTATCGGCGGCGGCGAGCTCGTTCCGATTTGAGTTCGATTTTAGTCAACGCCGGTTTTCTCCTAGTTCCGGCCACCAAAACTTCCGATCCTTAGCTCCATAAACTCGCCTCAACCTGCTGATCATCATGATAGGAGGATTGCACCTGGAGTGACCGGTTTCACGTTTGTCGGAGCTCGGTCGGTTTTCGAACCGAAACCAAAATTTTTCGATCGGGATATCTCGAGCTGTAGTGCATCGTTTTGATTGAATTTTGAACCACTGAGTTCGCCTTGATGTTATTAACAACTCTCTAGAAGGAATCGAGGCCTCAAATTGACGTTTTTACGTCGAAAATCGAGCTTGCCGGTTTTTGCATTTCTTCGCCGGTTTCTGGAAAAATTCCGGCCACCTTCATACTGTTCAAGGTAATTTTCGACCCCTTCCGGTCATTTTCAGACTTCATGCTAGTTATGAAAATTGCTGGGCTTGATGAGATGAAGAGGAGCAGCCAGGCCCCGACATCATTGGCGGTGGTCGGCGGAGGCTCTGTCCATTTTCCGGAGGCCCTTTTCCGGCCACCTCCGGGGGTCAAAAATTTGATTTCTTTACATTTTTAGATTCTACATTTCAATACGATCATTTCGATATATTATACGCATTTTTTGGATATCGTATGATTTAGTTATGAATTTTTACGGTTTCGATTAATTTCGATAATCCAATTAATGTTTTTTGAAGATCGGACCGTCCGATGGACTTGTAGTTTTAATATGTTGATCGTATGACTGTCCCGGTGACTTTGTGAGGTCACGGGCGAAGATCCGACCGTTGGATCTTCGTATAATTGTGAATTAGTGATTTGGAAGGCGATTCGTGAGAATCCGACCGTCGGATTTTCATGAAATTTTGTGGAGATGTTTATAAGGACGATTCAGGAAGATCCGACCGTTGGATCTTCGTGATAATTTTGGGGGATGATCCTATGGGCGATCCGTGAGGATCCGACCATTGGATCATCATATAATTTCGATCCGACCGTTGGATCGTCTTTATTTTTATTTATGAGTTGTTGGCTAAGTTATGATCATATTGGATTTAGGTGATTGACGGTCTTCCTTGGTGAGCGGTTTTGGCGTGTTTTTTGAAATTGAAGACGCAGCGGGATTAGAGGTGAGTAAACCTCACGTGGTTCATATTACGAACCGAGTACTTTTAATTGATTTAATTGTCGTAATTGTGTGAACAATATTTATGGAATAAATATTTATTTTTAATCACACGGACTTGATCAACTACGGTCCATAGGTAAGTAAAATGATTTTAATTATACAAAATGAATTTCACGATTTTTATGCGTGAACTATAGTTGGTATTAGTGGTCATTCCTGAGTGGGTGATTACGTATATATATATTTACGTGATTATATGTGGAATGGTGTGACATTGAAGAGTGTGGAATTGTGATGATTTATTTATTATGGTTTGAGATGTGACTTATCATATTTATATGTGGCTTTATACGTGACTTACCATATTTATACGTGAATTACTATATTTATATGTGATGATCATGACCACTGAGTCATGTGGATTTTATGATGGACATTGGGGGATGTATAGAGTGTTGGAATGTAGTGCTCTGAGGACAGGGAGTCCGAAGAACGCCGGTTAAATAATAACCGAGATGTAGTGCTCTGAGGACGGGGAGTCCGAAGAACGCCGGTTAAATAATAACCGAGATATAGTGCTCTGAGGACGGGGAGTCCGAAGAACGCCGGTTAAATAATAACTGAGATGTAGTGCTTTGAGGACTGGGGGTCCGAAGAACGCTGGTTAAATAATAACCGAGATGTATATCGTTTATTTAAGCCTTAACCGAGGTGACAGATAACGATGTTGTTAGAAATCTAACGTGTTATTGGTGTTGGGTCCAAATAGTTGGGATGGACCAAAGTGGTGATATTGTGGTTAGAAGAGTGTGGAAATGTATTCGTTGTGGATTTCCCGTGTTTTGTTTGATGTTTTCATCACAAATGTTTTGATTGTTGATTTTTACTTGAGTTAAAATAAATGTGTTATAAAATCAACATTCCCTTCTTATTTACTCACGAGCTGTCAAAAGCTTACCGGGTTTGGTGTTGTTGCAATCCCGGTACACTATTCAAATTGTGTAGCGGGTAATCCTGCAGGTTAGGAGAATCAGGGCTGTGATCGTGCGGGTTAGAGTAATTGTTATAGTTTTACAGTGATTGTAATAGTGAGGTAAGTTAAGCTCATTTGAGCATTACAATTTGATTTGGTGAGAGTGCTGTAATAATTAACTTGAGAAATTGGGTTATTGTATTATTGAGAGGTGTGAAGTGTGGTTGTTTTGAGAAAAAAATTTAGGATGTTTATTTGTAATAGTTATTATTCATGTTTTGGATTTGAATTGTTTATTCAAAATTCGGGGCGTGACAGTTTGGTATCAGAGCGTAAGGTATATATTTGGTGACGTGTCAATACTTTCCGAGTGATGGCCCGTCTGCAGCGGATCCCCATCGTGTACTCTTCGGTATTGGCTAAGTCATTGGGTATGTGTGGGTGTTGGGAGTTGTTTAGGCCGCTAAGTCGTTTTAGGAACGTGAATACCTTCCCTGTAGTATTGACTTGGTTAATATGGACTTGTATTTGACTTATACTGTGTTTTAAGTGTTATACTTGTATTAGCCAAGCATACTATACTTCTTAGGTGTTGGATATTCGAAGAAGTAGTACTTAGAACCGTAGAGTTGTCTTGTAGGTTCGTATTAGAATAAGTCCAGTTGCCACGAGTTATAATCTTTAAGGAATGGAAACCTTCGGATTTAACTTTATTGAGTCAGGGAGATTATTTTATTGAAATGAGATTCTTTTGGCTGTTGAAGTGTTTGGTTGAAGGCATGGTGTGGACCTATGCGCGTATCTAATGTGGAGTTGTGTGTAGTGTTGCGGTTAGGGAAGAGGTTATTGTGGTTAATTATTCCACGTGCTTGTAAGTTGTTGAGCAGGGTTTAAGGTGCGAGAACGGAGTTTGATCTCGTGTTTGAGTGATTGAGACGAACGACTATATATTTGAGGTTGTTTTGTGCTTTAAGTTTAAGTAGGCGGAACACGTAAAGTTTTGAAATAGAGTTTGATTTTGGTTGATAGATAATGGGGAGAATTAGAATCAACTCTTTGTTAATGATCTTGGACGAGAGTGTGTTTCTGTGGTTATGGATTTTAGGTGAAATGGTTAAATACAATTTTGGGTATTGATGATAGTGACATGATTGGGTATCCATAGTGGTTCAAGTGAATTACTATGCGGTATGGAGTTGATTCGATGTATGAATCGTGAAATCTTAGGGTTTGAATTGTGGTAAGTTTGATGGAGCATGTATTAGAGGGAATGGTTGAGATTTTATAAGATTAGTACGAGTAACTCTAAGGATGTGGGTTTTCCTAGTTAACTCAGGAAGTGTTTAGCTTTATTAATCCCTAATTCTAGCGACAGAATTGTTTGTGTTTGGTTTGACTCAATGATGCTAGCTAGACTACTGTGTGACTGAATTGATTGTTGGGTTTTGGAATAATTGTTTTGTGATGCTTTATTATGAATAAGGCGTGCAACATAGTTGATGAAGGTTTTGAAGGAGCAAGGATTGACCAAGGTTCGACCCTTGGTGTCGTTGTTGGTTGTTTAAAGAAAAGACAACATGCATTCAATCTTATTGATTTAGTTATATTACAAAATAAACAAACAGAGGACTATGCTATACTAAGCTAATCAGCAGCTCCGAATGGGTTGAGGCTGAGCTAAAGAGAAACAGGAGAGCCACTGTTGTAACCGCCTAAGCCACCGGAATAGTAACCAAATGCGCTACCTTCCTCGGATGTAATCTTCGGGTTACCAAGGACGTCCTCACCGTGCACGGGGAACAGGGGAAGAGTCTCGACCTCCTGGTGATCTCCTCCTTGTCGTTCCATGAATGATTGTCCTCCTGTTGTACCAAAATAGGTAGTATTGGTATTAGCGTTGAAGGGTGAGGAGGAATATGGGTCAACACCATAGCCGACGCATGACCCAAGGGTTAGATCGATTGATCCGCCAGTACCAGTCGAACCAGTGGAACCAAAGTGTAGATCAATGGATCTACCACCATCAGTAGAACTTGTGGATCCAAATTTGAGATCGAGAGATCCACCAACCCGAACTTTCTGAAATTCCTTCAACTTCTGCCTCTCACGAGCCTTGAGGTTCTGGAACCAAAAGAAGACGTTCTTGTCCTCGATCTGCCCATACGGTTTCAAATGGAGACAGATCTCTTGAATCTGCTCTGGAGTTGGGTACTTGTGACCCTTGTCATAGTAGAGCCCCTGAAGGATTCTTAGTTGAGCTAGTGTGGGAGTCCATCGGTTATTGGTTGTCCTGATAGGCGTGTTGGCACTACTCCCGGCTGTTTGGTTGTTTCCCCCATCCTCGACTTATTGCTGGGCTTGTAGTTCCATTTGTTGCTGGGTTTGAAGCTCCATTAGTTGCAGAGTTCGTGGTTCCATGGTGATGAGTTGAGAGAAAGTGAAAATTGAAGAACGAAGTTGTTGAGTGTTTAAGGGAAAGTGTGGTTAAAAGGATTGAAGTTGATGAAGTGGGGTTGGGGATCTGAAGTTCTCAGATGAAGGAAGAGGTTGAGTCTTTCAGATGGAAGAAAAGGATCTGAGAGAGAAGGATTGAAGATTGGTGAAGGAAAGACTGGAGATTTGAGAGAGAATGGCTAAAGCTCGGAAGAAAATTCTTTTCCTTTGGAGTGAACAGTCACTTTCTCAGAACGCACCTATTTATAGAGCAAGGTGAACAGATCTCCACCGTTGGATGGATGATCTCTGTGATTCATTCTACGCGTTGGATTAAAAGTTGCCCGAAAACACGGAAAGGCTGTTGGCGCGTGGAGAGCGTGTAAGGGGACCGAGGGAATCTCAAGGCGCTGTGGCAGACAGCTTTTGCCGAAGGTGATTCTGATTTCCGTAAATCACGGATGGGATAAGCCGTGGTAGGTGGGCTGTACATGGGCTTGTCCCGGATCAATGCCCTTACTGTAGTTGTGGTTGGAGGCCCGTTGGGCTGAATTTCTGAAATAGTTTTGGGTGGAATTCGTGGGTCGGATTTCTGCAACAGTTTTGGGTATTTTGGGCCAGATTGCCAAAACGGTGGAGTTTAAATAGAATGATTGGTATGGATAATAACGTGAGCAGCTCGTGCTCGAGTGGTTGAGTGTGGAGTTCGTGTACAAGAGGTCCGAGGTTCGAACCTCGCCTCTCGTTTATTTTTATTATGTTTGTATTGACATAATAAGTATAACAATTGTACGCTTTATAATAAGGACAGCTTGTGCTCCAGTGGTTGGGAGCAGAGTTTTCGTACAACAGGTTAAGGTTTCGAACCTTGCCTTCCGTTTTGTTTATTTAAGTCGCTTATGACATAATAAATATAACACATGTGCATATATTATTGGAAGCAGCTCTTGCTTCAGTGGTTGGGAGCAAAACCTTGGTGTAGGAGGTCTGGAGTTTGAACCTTACCTCTTACGAAGATATTTTTTTGGATCTCGTATATGCTTGATATACGGATGTATTTACAGTCAGTACAATTTACGTACAGTATGTAGAGCTTCATACTGTAGCCGAGCCGAGCCAAGTAGAAGGTTAGTGGGCCGAGTTTTCGGCCCAATTTGGTTTGGGTCGGTTCGAATTGTAGTTGGTTCGGGTTCTTTGGCCCAAGTGGCCCATATTGAATAAGAAGACGTTGTGGAGGTGTCTAATTATCATTTCTCTTTAAATTCTTGTTTTAGTGCAGCGTTGTTTTTCAACACTTTGCCTTGTGAGAGTGGTCACTGTACTTGTATGTCAGTACAGGGTGACGATTAGTGTGAAAATAGCTTTTTTGTGCAATACCACTTGGTGATTGGGTGTGTGTTGCTTGAGGCAATTGTTGTGTTGAAATTTTGAGAAATGTGGAGTGCGAAAGAAGGTCGTTGTGTGGAATTGATTTAGTGGCTATGGGAATGTAGTGTTTTACATAGTGTCGTAGCTTTGTAGATTACTTCAGTTAGTAAAGATGGAGATATGATGGTTGATTTGTTTTCTGTATGACCTACAGAAAACCTTAATCGGGAGAAATGGACTCACGATTAAATTTCGGGACGAAATTTCTTTAAGGAGGGTAGATTGTAATACCCCGAAAATTCAATTTATTTCCGAGGACATTTTAGAATGATTTCGTGGTCATGGGAGATTGTACGAAACTTGGAGAAGTGTGGAATTAGTTCGAACGATTTTATTTCGAAAAACGTACGTTAATTAAGGGCACGCGAAATCGACTTTTTATACGTACAGAATTTGGGAAAACTTCCTTCACGAAAGTAGTAGAGCTCGTCGATATGATCGCGTGCATATGCGGAACACAAAAATCGGAGTTCGTATGAATTTATTATGAATTTTGGAAGAAATATCCAGTTTAGTATATATTTCCATTTTTGGAAATTTCCAAAAAAATCATTTCAGTTTCCAAAATTGGAAACCGGTGTTCTCTCTCTCTCTCTCTCCCGCGCTCGAAGCCGGCCGGAAACTGGGTTTCCCTTCGCCGGCGTTGTTCTTGCTCCACAGGCCACCAATCTTCACCAAACTTCTTCCATTGGCTTCGTATGGTCCTTGCGCACCGGTATGTGGCAGCCTTGAACTGCGGCGCTGCCTGTATCGGCGGCGCGGCAGTATCGGCGGCGGCGAGCTCGTTCCGATTTGAGTTCAATTTTAGTCAACGCCGGTTTTCTCCTAGTTCCGGCCACCAAAACTTCCGATCCTTAGCTCCATGAACTCGCCTCAACCTGCTGATCATCATACTAGGAGGATTGCACCTGGAGTGACCGGTTTCACGTTCGTCGGAGCTCGGTCGGTTTTCGATCCGAAACCAAAATCTTTCGATCGGGATATCTCGAGATGTAGTGCATCGTTTTGATTTATTTGTGAACCAGTGAGTTCGCCTTGATGTTCTTAACAACTCTCTAGAAGAAATCGAGGCCTGAAATTGAAGTTTTTACGTCGAAAATCGAGCTCGCCGGTTTCTGCATTTCTTCGCCGGTTTCTGGAAAAATTCCGGCCACCTTCATACTGTTCAAGGTAATTTTCGACCCCTTCCGGTCATTTTCGGACTTCATTCTAGTTATGAAAATTGTTGGTCTTGATGAGATGAAGAGGAGCAGCCAGGACCCGACACCATTGGCGGTGGTCGGCGGCGGCTCTGTCCATTTTCCGGAGGCCCTTTTCCGGCCACCTCCGGGGGTCAAAAATTTGATTTCTTTATATTTTTAGATTCTAAATTTTAATACGATCATTTCGATATATTATACGCATTTTTTGGATATCGTATGATTTAGTTATGAATTTTTACGGTTTCGATTAATTTCGATAATCCAATTAATGTTTTTTGAAGATCGGACCGTCCGATGGACTTGTAGTTTTAATATGTTGATCGTATGACTGTCCCGGAGACTTTGTGAGGTCACGGGCGAAGATCCGACCGTTGGATCTTCGTATAATTGTGAATTAGTGATTTGGAAGGCGATTCGTGAGAATTCAACCGTCGGATTTTCATGAAATTTTGTGGAGATGTTTATAAGGATGATTCAGAAAGATCCGACCGTTGGATCTTCGTGATAATTTTGGGGGATGATCCTATGGGCGATCCGTGAGGATCCGACCATTGGATCATCATATAATTTCGATCCGACCGTTGGATCGTCTTTATTTTTATTTATGAGTTGTTGGCTAAGTTATGATCATATTGGATTTAGGTGATTGACGGTCTTCCTTGGTGAGCGGTTTTGGCGTGTTTTGTGAAATTGAAGACGCAGCGGGATTAGAGGTGAGTAAACCTCACGTGGTTCATATTACGAACCGAGTACTTTTAATTGATTTAATTGTCGTAATTGTGTGAACAATATTTATGGAATAAATATTTATTTTTAATCACACGGACTTGATCAACTACGGTCCATAGGTAAGTAAAATGATTTTAATTATACAAAATGAATTTCACGATTTTTATGCGTGAACTATAGTTGGTATTAGTGGTCATTCCTGAGTGGGTGATTACGTATATATATATTTACGTGATTATATGTGGAATGGTGTGACATTGAAGAGTGTGGAATTGTGATGATTTATTTATTATGGTTTGAGATGTGACTTATCATATTTATATGTGGCTTTATACGTGACTTACCATATTTATACGTGAATTACTATATTTATATGTGATGATCATGACCACTGAGTCATGTGGATTTTATGATGGACATTGGGGGATGTATAGAGTGTTGGAATGTAGTGCTCTGAGGACAGGGAGTCCGAAGAACGCCGGTTAAATAATAACCGAGATGTAGTGCTCTGAGGACGGGGAGTCCGAAGAACGCCGGTTAAATAATAACCGAGATGTAGTGCTCTGAGGACGGGGAGTCCGAAGAACGCCGGTTAAATAATAACCGAGATGTAGTGCTCTGAGGACTGGGGGTCCGAAGAACGCCGGTTAAATAATAACCGAGATGTATATCGTTTATTTAAGCCTTAACCGAGGTGACAGATAACGATGTTGTTAGAAATCTAACGTGTTATTGGTGTTGGGTCCAAATAGTTGGGATGGACCAAAGTGGTGATATTGTGGTTAGAAGAGTGTGGAAATGTATTCGTTGTGGATTTCCCGTGTTTTGTTTGATGTTTTCATCACAAATGTTTTGATTGTTGATTTTTACTTGAGTTAAAATAAATGTGTTATAAAATCAACATTCCCTTCTTATTTACTCACGAGCTGTCAAAAGCTTACCGGGTTTGGTGTTGTTGCAATCCCGGTACACTATTCAAATTGTGTAGCGGGTAATCCTGCAGGTTAGGAGAATCAGGGCTGTGATCGTGCGGGTTAGAGTAATTGTTATAGTTTTACAGTGATTGTAATAGTGAGGTAAGTTAAGCTCATTTGAGCATTACAATTTGATTTGGTGAGAGTGCTGTAATAATTAACTTGAGAAATTGGGTTATTGTATTATTGAGAGGTGTGAAGTGTGGTTGTTTTGAGAAAAAAATTTAGGATGTTTATTTGTAATAGTTATTATTCATGTTTTGGATTTGAATTGTTTATTCAAAATTCGGGGCGTGACAGGTTTGGAAACGAAAGGAGGTTGCCAGAATTCTATTCAGAGCAGCTTGAGGCCGTCGTGGTGATGAATCGGAGATCTAGGAAGCCGAAATTCAGTTTGGCTTGTGTGATGACCTGAATTTTCATTATATAATTTTGGTAATTAATAATGGACCAGTTGTACGAATAATTGTTAGTATGCTTTATTCGTAGGTTGTATGTAGAGTGGAATGGTTTTCGTACGTATAAATATTTGAATTTCACAGTTTAGGGGGTCGTGTGAAGTTGACTTTTTATATGTTGGGATTCTCAGAAAACTTCCTTCACGAAAGTTGTAGAGAGCGTCGATACGAGTTCGTGGACATACGGAACGCGTAAATCGGAGTTCGTATGAAGAAGTTATGGCTATCGGAAGAAGTTTCCGTTTTAGTATAAATATGGAAAATCAGAATTTTTTTCATTTTCCTCATTTCCTTTTCCGAAAAACCTTCCTCTCTCTCTCTCTTTTCTCTCTCGGTCGATACCTTCAGTATCAAAGATTTTCGACTGACCCGACCTGAACCCGGCGACCCGACCTTACTTTTCCGAGGAACTGCGGCGGTCTCTGGCAGTGAAACTTGGTCAGCTGGTTCGCCTCCTCCGTCCGGTCATCCCTGTGGTGTTCTCTAGCGACGAGATCCACTGTGTAAGTAGCTGCAAGGCGGTAAAGTTATCGTTTTCGGACCTGGCCGGAAAACACAACTTCGGCGACTTCATGGCTTCAACGCTTCCTTGGTTGAGTTCAGAATAGGCTTCCTGATCGATCTATGGTGTTTGTTTCGATCGATTTACGTGGAAATCGGTTCAACTCAGTTGGGATTACTATTCACGGCTTGTGAGGTAGTTTTCGATCCCTTGGGCTTGTTTTCTGACTTCGATCCAGTTATGAAAGTTCACAAGCATGCTTAGATGAAGCTTTTTGATGTTGGGAGTTTTGTGAAATATTGAGTTTTGGCCGGCCGCGGTGCGCCACCACCTGTGGCGGCGTTCCGGCGGTGTTCCGGCCATGTATGGGACTGTTTCTGGTATTATATGTCTTCTACTCATCGATACGAGCGTTTCGATATATAATATGCAGATTTTGGAGTTCGAATGGATTTGTTATGATTTTTGCAGTTTCATACCGATCGATTTATTTGATCCGTGAGGATTCGAGCGTCCGATCGACTTGTGGTTTGGTCACATCGATCGTGGACGTATTCCGGAGACTTTGGGAGGTCTCGGATGTGGTTTTGCCTCGATTGGCACCACTTTGGGAATTTTAGTTCAAAACAGGGGTTTCAGACTTAAATCAAATGTGAATCGTTACTAAGTGGAAACTGTTTGTGATTAGGTACTTGACAAAGTATTTGTTGGTTATTCTGTAGTTGACTACTTATTCTGCATTGAAGTCGCAGCAGGAGTTTCGAGGTGAGTAAATCTCACAAGGATCCTTATGAACAGAAGTACCATTATTGTTTTGGCGTTAATTAATTAATTGCAAATTATAGTTGGTATTAGTAGGCATTCCTGAGCGAATGACTACATATATATATATATATATTTAGATGAAATATATATATATCCTTGTGGATGATTGTGATGAATAATAATATGCATGATGGTGTTCATATTATTGTTGAATATGACTTTTCAAGAAACGATATTGTAGAAAAGATGTTTTCTATTGTTTGAAAAGTATTGAACTTGATGTTACATTCTTGAGTCAAGCGTGACTCATTTTAGATGTATTGGTCTTTGTACCAAGGGTCACAGATGGTGAGCAGCGATTAGGAAAGCCGAAACTAGATGTTTGTAACGTTTTTAGGTCAGATGCGACTTACTTAACGTTGACCTTAAGACCAGATAGGGTCTAAGAAGATCTTATGTCACAGATGGTGATAGATCACAGATAGTGACAGGTTGCAGACGGTGACCTTGATGTCTGATTTCATGACCAGATGGGGTCTGAAGATCATGAGTCACAGATGGTGACAGATGGTGATCAATGGTTGAGCTGAGACCAGATGGGGTCTAAAGATCATACGTCACAGATGGTGACATGTTGCAGATGGCGACCTTGATGTTGATTTCATGACCAGACGGAGTCTGAAATCATATGTCACAGATGGTGACAGATCACAGATGGTGATCAAGGCAGGAAATAGGTAATCATGTCCTTGGTAGGACGAGTGATTACAATTTCAATAGAGTTCTAGTTTATCTGCCATGATAGCTTATGGGAGTAACGGTCGAGGTTGCTTGAGACTCATAGGTATGCAGCTTAAAGGAGAGTTCTGATGGCATTCTTCTTTAATTGTCTAGATGAGACTTGAATTGCTACTTGATGGTTAAGTTAGCAAATAGAGCATGGCCACAGCGGTGACTCATGTTGTCCTTCCTGTGGAAAGGATATGAAATGTTAGAAGGAATCATGGCTGCATGTTTCCTTAAGTAGATTGATGTGAGTTATTTGATTGATGTTCATGAGTTACTCATACGAGCTTGCAAAAGTTTACCGGGTTTGTTGTTTGGCAACCCCGGTGCACCATTCAAACGGTGTAGGGGCTAATCCTGCAGGTCAGGAAAATCGTGGCTGAAGCTGAGGTAACTTGTTGGCAGCAGGACGGGTAGGAAGCAAATTTTGTTGGCTTTGCCAGTATATGACTTCCGCTATGTAGTAAGCTCTGAGGAGCATTTACGTTTTATTTTGTGATGACAATTTAATTCGTAAATTTGTGTGATATATAACTCTGTGGAGCGAGTGTATGTTATCTTGGATGGTTCAGTTCCACAGTAAGTACTTGTTTTAAGGGAAAGATGTTCCAGGTATTTGTATCGATGACTGACTATTCACGCATGTATAATTATGAGATTATATATATATCGATTTTTATTGTTGTTAAAAATCAGGGGCGTGACAGCTTGTCAGTGTGCGGTACGGAGACACGGGCTGCAAAGGGCGGTGCTGGTTGAGGTGAGTCTGAAGCGGGTCTCGGAATGATGGGAGGACGCTGGCTAGTCGACATGGATTTTGATGAGGGACGGGGGGAGAGAGAGAGAGAGAGAGAGAGAGAGAGAGAGAGAGAGAGAGAGAGAGAGGCATAACATGTAATTCATTAATTAGGTTAAGGGGTGAGGTAAGTGGAACAATTTTAGTTGATTTTGATGCTTTGGGTCAATGACCCTAATCTTTTTATCCCTCATAAAGCCACAAAAATTATACAGAAAGTAGAGCAAATGATACGGTTTGATGTTATCTCTCATAAGAAACCCAGGGACTATTATTTTGTGTGGTAAGAATTTTGAACAAAGCTGTACAAAAACTCAACGTCAAGGTCACCCTACCAAAGTACCAATACCACCGAATAATCGTCATTTGTTTGCAAGCACGTACGTACCATTCTGGCAGATCAAGTGAGTAAACACCATCCATCGATAGAATATATTGGTCAATTTATTACTAATTTGATCTGCTTGTTAAATTTTTTCCATGCAAAACCCTTGTTATAGAATGCTAATTAACTTGCAGGTTTTCTAAGCTATATTGACCGGAAACACGTTAAAGACATATTAAAGACTAAATTTGCCCTAGTTAATGTCACGCCCCGAATTTTGAATAATAAATTCAAATCCGAAACACGAAATAAACAACTAAATCAAATAAATGTTCTGAATTTTTTTCTCAGAAATAAACACACCTCGCCTCACTCACTAAAACATAAACCAAATCCTCATGAATTTAATATTACAACACACTCTCTCCAAATTTAAATGTAAGCTCAGTGAGCATAACAACCTCACAATAAAGCTGTAACTCAAATACCACTACTCTAAGCAGCCTGATCACCTTCTCGATTCTCCTGACCTGTAGGATTACCCGCTACACAATTTGAATTGTGTACCGGGATTGCAACAACACAAACCCGGTGAGCTTTGACAGCCCGTATGAGTAAACTTAAGGATTGCACAAATTTAAAATAACAATTTCAACTCAAGCAAATGAAATTGTAGTAATATCACATCTCACAATGACCACCAACAAACGACATCACTTTCTCACTCTCATATATATATATATATATACTTATGAGTCACAAGTAACCCCATGTTACCCTCATAAGATCACTCAGCATTTGGCAGACAAACTAGAGCTCTAACTGATCGCAACCACCAATTCGGCACGAGAGCGTGGTTCACGATTTAATGCTATTAGTAACCACCAACTCGGTACAAGAGCGTGGTTCACTAACAGATGCCATGGTCACCCCTGTGACCTATTGATCTCCACAGATCAATATATCTCAACAACTCAACAATTTACTATTTCTCAAACAATAAAACTCAACACCTCACTATATCTATAGTTCCCTCACCGCAATCCAACAATACATATATATTTCTCACATAAATAAAATATGTACATTGACATTCACACAGGAATGTCTATTAATATCAACCAAAGATCTCAAGAATAAAGAGATAAATTCTTTTTATACTTAAAAATCATTTTCTTACCTGTGAGCGTTAGCCCTATGAACCGTAGTTGATCGAGTTCATATTTTTCAAAACAATTAATTAATTCAAAACAATTTCCACAAATAAACATAAATATTTAGAACTTCGGTTCGTGAATGAACCATGTGCGGTTTACTCACCTCTAATCCAGCTGCGTCTTCTTAGCAGCACAACCACGATTTTACAAATCGTCCGCCAACGGTCGGATCGAAATTAAACGATGATCCAACGGTCAGATCCTCATAGATCGCCCTTAGGATCATCCTCCTAATTTATCGTGAAGATCCAACGGTCGGATCTTCCTGAATCTTCCTTATAAACATCTCCACAAAATTTCATGAAAATCAGACGGTCGGATTCTCACGAATCGCACTCTGAATCACTATTTCACAATTATACGAAGATCCAACAGTCGGATCTTCTCCCGTGACCACACAAAGTCATCGGGACAGTCATAGGATCAACATATCAAAACTACAAGTCCATCGGACAGTCCGATCTTCACAGATCACAAATCGAACGATTGAAATTTATCGAAATCGTAAAATTCATAACTAAATCATACGATATCCAAAAATTGCGTATAATATATCAAAATGATCGCATTGAAATGAAGAATTCAAAAATGTAAAGAAATCAAATTTTTGACCCCCGTAGGTGGCCGGAAAGGGCCGCCGGAGTTAGGGGCCGAGCCGCCGCCGACCACCGCCAATGGTGTCGGGGCCAGGCTGCTCCTCTTCATCTCATCAAGCCTAACCATTTTCCTAACTAGCATGAAGTCTGAAAATGATAGAAATTACCTCAAACCAGTCGGGTTGGCCGGAATTTGTCCAGAATCCGACGACAATTTGCAGAACCGGTAAGCTTGATTTCGACGTAAAAACTTCACTTTCAGCCCTTGATTCCTTCTGGAGAGTTGTTAAGAACATCAAGTCGAACTCATTGGTTCAAGAATCACTCAAAACGAAGCTCTACAACTCGAGATATCTTGATGGAAATCTTCGGTGACCGGAAAATTTCCAGAATCCGGCGAGCTTGAGCTCCGACGTAAAAACTTCAACAACTCGCTTCGATCCCTTCATGAAAGTTGTTCAGAACTTCAATCTGAGTTCACCAGCCCAAGAATCACGGGAAGAAGTGGTCTGTAACTCGAGATATCTCGATCGAAAGGTTGGTTTTCGATCAAAAAACCGGTCGAACTCCGACGAACGTGAAAACCTTCAAACTAGGTCCAGTCCTTTATCGTGCTTGCTAAGGAGGTTGAGACAAGTTCAGGAAACTAAGGATCGGAAGTTTTGGTGGCCGGAGCTAGGAGAAAACCGACGTTGACCCTTTTGTGGTTCAAAGCTTGCAGCTCCGATCTGCCGGATTTGAGGCCGTCCCGGTGGAAAAGGTCACGTCCAGCAGCTAGGGGAGGTCGAGACGAAGCTGTGGTGGCTCAGGAGTGGCTTGGAGTAGACGTACGGCGGCGCTGCAGGCGGAGGAAGAAAAGCCAGAAAGAAGGAGAAGAGGTCGGGGCGAGGAGAGAGAAGAGAGAGAAAAAAAGAGACGGGGGGGAAAAAGAAGGAAAAAATAGAAAATTTGGGTTTTTGGAAATTTCAGAAATAATTTTTCCATTTATAGGAAAAATCTCAATTTTCAAATATTCGAAATAAATTCATACGAACTCCGAATATTTCGTTCCACATATGCACGAGATCGCATCGACGAGCTCTACAACTTTCATGGAGGAAGTTTTCCCAAATTCCGTACGTAGAAAAAGTCGATTTTCTTGAATCGAATAATTCGAGCTTTTTTGTTAAAACGAAACGTTTTGGAACCTCGATAATTCAAAAGAATGAATTATTTCAAGTAACATTCGTGCAAAAGCACATTATTCAATTCGCACAATTCTACGAGACGAAAATAAAATTTGAGGGTATTACAATCCACCCCCCTTAAAGAAATTTCGTCCCGAAATTTAATCGTGAGTCCATTTCTCCCGATTTAAGTTTTCTGTAATTCATACAGATTAAACTGTAGAAATTTACAAGGCTACGGCTCTACGTATAAAAATACGTCCGTATACTGAGCACATACAAGATCCAAAAATAATGTAAGAGGTAAGGTTCGAACTCCCTACCTCGAACACGAAGGTTTTGCTCCCAACCACTAAAGCAAGGGCTGCTTTCATTAATATATGCTCACGTGTTATATTTATTATGTCATATGCGACATAAAATAAAATATAAGGGGAGGCAAGGTTCGAAACCTTAACCTGCTGCACGAAAGTTTTGCCCCCAACCACTGGAGCACATGCAATGCTTAATATAATGTGTACAAATGTTATACTTATTATGTCCTATAAGAACATAATAAAAATAAATGAGAGGCGAGGTTCGAACCTCGGACCTCTTGTACACGAACTCAGCCTTCAACCACTAGAGCGCAAGCTGCTCTCGTTGTTATCCATGCAATTCCTTTTATTTAAACCCAGCCGTTTCAGCAATCCGGCCCAAAATATCCAAAACTGTTGCTGAAATCCTGCCCAACATATCCAAAACTGTTGCAGAAATCCGGCCCATGAATTTCACCAAACTGTTTCAGAAATTCAGCCCAACGGGCCTCCACCCACAGCTACAATGAGGGCATTGATACGGGACAAGCCCAAGTACGGCCCACCTGCCACGGCTTATCCCTTCCGTGATTTACGGAAATCAGAATCACTTTCGGCTAAAGCTGTCTGCCACAGCGCCTCGAGATACGCTCGGTCCCCTTACGCGCTCTCCACGCACCAACAGCTTTTCCGTGTTTTCGGGCAACTTTAATCCAATGCGTAGATTGTATCTCAGAGATCGTCCATCCAACGGTGGAGATCTGCTCACCTCGTTCTATAAATAGGTGCATTCTAGGGAAGCGACTGTTCACTCTAAAGAAAAGAAAATCCTTCTGAGTTCCAGCCTTTCTCTCTTAACTCTTCAGCCTTTCTCTCCTCAATCCCTTCAGTCCTTCCCTCACGCATCTTCAATCCTTCTCCTCCCGATCTTCTCTTCCATCTGGCAGATTCAATCTCCTCCCGATCTTCTCTTCCATCTAGCAGATTCAATCTCTTCCTTCCTCTGAAATTTCAGATCTCCAACACCACTTCATCACCCTCAATCCTTCTAAGGACAATCTCCCGCAAACACTCAATCACGCTGTTCTTCAATTTTCACTTCCTCTCAACCCAACACCATGGAACCACGAACTCTGCAACTAATGGAGCTACAAACCCAGCAACACATCGAGGATGGAGGAAACAACTAAGCAGCCGGGAGTAGTGCCAACACGCCCATCAGGCCGACAAATAACCGGTGGACTCCCACACCAGATCAACTAAGGATCCTCCAGGAGCTTTACTATGACAAGGTGCTTAAATACCCAACTCCACAGCAGATTCAAGAGATCTGCCTTCATCTGCAACAATATGGGCAGATCGAGGACAAGAACGTCTTCTTTTGGTTCCAAAACCTCAAGGCTCGTGAGAGGCAGAAGTTGAGGGAATTTCGGAACGTTCGGGTTGGTGGATCTCTCGATCTTAATTTTGGATCCACTAGTTCTACTGATGATGGTAGGTCCATAGATCTAAACTTTGGTTCCACTGGTACTGATGGATCCATTGATCTAAATTTTGGGTCTTGTGTCAGCTATGGTGTTGACCCATATTCCTCCTCACCCTTCAACACTAATACTAGTACTACCTCCAATGGCACAACAGGAGGACAAACTTCCATGGATCAACGAGGAAGAGATCACCAGGAGGGCGAAACTCTTCCTCTGTTCCCAGTGCACGGTGAGGACGTCCTTGGTAACCCGAAGACTACTTCCAAGAAATTTAGCGCATATGGTTACTATTCTGGTGGCTCGGGCGGTTACAACAGTGGCTCTCACGTTTCTCTTGAGCTCAGTCTCAACCCATCCGGAGCTGCTGACTTGGCGTAGTATAGTGTAGTTTCCCTTTTCTTTTCTTTTTTGTAAAATAACTAAATCAATAAGATTGAATGTATGTCGTCTCCTTTTGTGTTAATCCTACGACGACACCAAGGATCGAACCTTGGTCACCCATGCTCTTTCAAGGCCTTAGCCGACTCTGCTGCACACATCGTTCATAATGATGTAATACAAACAATCATTCAACCTAACAATCAGTTAAGTCACACAGAGGTCTAGCTAGCATCATTTGAGTCAAACCAAACACAAACAATTTCGTCGCTAGAATTAGGGATAAATAAAGGTAAACAATTCCTGAGTTAGCTGGGAAAAACCCACATCCTTAGAGTTACTCTTACTACACTTATAAAATCTCAACCATTTCATCTATTAGTTGCTCCATCAAACTTACCACAATTCAAACCCTATGCTTTCACGATTCAGAATCTGAATCAAACTCCATATCGCATAGTAATTCACTTGAACCACTATGGATACCCAACAATGTCACTACAATCAATATCCAAAATTGCATTTAACCATTTCACCTAAAATCCATAACCACAGAAACACACTCTCATCTAATATCATTTAAAGAGAGTTGATTCTAAATCTCTCCATTATTTACCGACCAAGATCAACTCCATTGCAAAACTTTAAGTGTCCCTCCTACTTAACTTAAAACACAAAACAACCTCAAATTCACTTCAATCCATCTCCATACTACGGTTCAAAACTTAAGAAAACTAGTTCACAAAATCAATTCCCTTTACTTAAATAAAACCATGTCCACAAGTCATAGTCAGGTCAACAGACCAAGGTGTCCAAACGGAGGATTTCCAATCCAGTTATCTTTGTGAATCACAAAATATCATTCAAAAATGATGCTCGTAACATCAACCACGTATATAAAACACGTTCCTCGAACTCGATTCAAATTTAGAATCACTAAAACTACCACTAGTCCCACTTCAAATAACCCTTATGATTTTAGGTACTCGGAGACAACACAAATATATAATCGTTCGTCTCATTCACTCAAACACGAGATCAAACTCCGTTCTCGCACCTTAAACCCTACTCAACAACTTACAAGCACATGGAAGAATTAACCACAATAATTTCTTCCCTAACCGCAACACTACTCACAACTCCACATGAGTCAAGAATCCCATTCAATGGTTAACACCCTAACCAAAATAAGTTCTAACAAATGGTTACGTTACACTAAAGGAAAGTATTCAGCCCCAGCTGAAACTTCACGGCTATCCCTTTGCATCAATTTGTCTCCTAAACCAAAATAGTCTTGAGAATTTTGTCTCATAATCTCTCACACTCCTATCATCTTGACTTAGTGAGATTAATTCTCTTTCCAACTGCTCATTGATTCTCAATTTATACTAATAACTCAATCTCGCACAAGATTAGTATAATTACCTCAAAGCCGCTTTAAACACGTATCACAAGTCAATTTCCAAACTCCACTAAAACATCTCGTTACAAAACATGATACCTAATCCTTGATATGTACATCCCATCCAAAAACATTTGTACGTCCAACTTACGAAGGCAAAAACTTCTATCAATTTATACTCGTATCCACACTCGGTACGTACATAGGTCCACATCATGCCTTCAACCCAACACTTTAACATCCAAAAGAACTTCACTTCTTAAAACAAATCTCATTAACTCAACAGAGTTGAATCCGGAGGTCTCCATTCCTCAAAGATTAAAACTCGCGGCAACTGTACTTATTCTAATACGAACCTACAAGACAACTTTACGGTTCTAAGTACAACTCCTTTCGAATATCTATCACTTAAGAAGTAAAGTATGCTTGGCTAATACAAGTATAACACTTAAAACACAATATAAGTCAAATACAAGTCCATATTAACCAAGTCAATACTACAGGGAAGGTATTCACGTTCCTAAAATGACTTAGCGGCCTAAACGACTCCCAACACTCACACATACCCAATGACTTAGTCAATACTGAAGAGCACACGATGGGGATCCGCTGCAGAGGGGCCATCACTCGGAAGGTATTGACACATCACCGAATATGTACGTTACGCTTTGATACCAAACTGTCATGCCCCGAATTTTGAATAATAAATTCAAATCTGAAACATGAAATAAACAACTAAATCAAATAAACGTTCTGAATTTTTTTCTCAGAAATAAACATACCTCGCCTCACTCACTAAAACATAAACCAAATCTTCATGAATTTAATATTACAACACACTCTCTCCAAATTTAAATGTAAGCTCAGTGAGCATAACAACCTCACAATAAAGCTGTAACTCAAATACCACTACTCTAAGCAGCCTGATCACCTTCTCGATTCTCCTGACCTGTAGGATTACCCGCTACACAATTTGAATTGTGTACCGGGATTGCAACAACACAAACCCGGTGAGCTTTGACAGCCCGTATGAGTAAACTTAAGGATTGCACAAATTTAAAATAACAATTTCAACTCAAGCAAATGAAATTGTAGTAATATCACATCTCACAATGACCACCAACAAACGACATCACTTTCTCACTCTCATATATATATATATATATATATATACTTATGAGTCACAAGTAACCCCATGTTACCCTCATAAGATCACTCAGCATTTGGCAGAGAGACTAGAGCTCTAACTGATCGCAACCACCAATTCGGCGCGAGAGCGTGGTTCACGATTTAATGCTATTAGTAACCACCAACTCGGTACAAGAGCGTGGTTCACTAACAGATGCCATGTTCACCCCTGTGACCTATTGATCTCCACAGATCAATATATCTCAACAACTCAACAATTTACTGTTTCTCAAACAATAAAACTCAACACCTCACTATATATATAGTTCCCTCACCGCAATCCAACAATACATATATATTTCTCACATAAATAAAATATGTACATTGACATTCACACAGGAATGTCTATTAATATCAACCAAAGATCTCAAGAATAAAGAGATAAATTCTTTTTATACTTAAAAATCATTTTCTTACCTGTGAGCGT
Organism: Rosa lucieae; assembly: GCA_024704745.1. Taxonomy (NCBI): domain Eukaryota; kingdom Viridiplantae; phylum Streptophyta; class Magnoliopsida; order Rosales; family Rosaceae; genus Rosa; species Rosa lucieae. Next base: position 24,121,326 of record CM045494.1, on the reverse strand, counting down.
TAGCCCTATGAACCGTAGTTGATCGAGTTCATATTTTTCAAAACAATTAATTAATTCAAAACAATTTCCACAAATAAACATAAATATTTAGAACTTCGGTTCGTGAATGAACCATGTGCGGTTTACTCACCTCTAATCCAGCTGCGTCTTCTTAGCAGCACAACCACGATTTTACGAATCGTCCGCCAAGTCATCCCGTCGATCACCTAATCCAATACGATCTTAACTTAGCCAATAACTCATAAACAAGATTAAACGACGATCCAACGGTCGGATCGAAATTAAACGATGATCCAACGGTCAGATCCTCACAGATCGCCCTTAGGATCATCCTCCTAATTTATCGCGAAGATCAAACGGTCAGATCCTCACAGATCGCCCTTAGGATCATCCTCCTAATTTATCGCGAAGATCCAACGGTCTGATCTTCCTGAATCTTCCTTATAAACATCTCCACAAAATTTCATGAAAATCCGACGGTCGGATTCTCACGAATCGCACTCTGAATCACTATTTCACAATTATACGAAGATCCAAAGGTCGGATCTTCGCCCGTGACCACACAAAGTCATCGGGACAGTCATACGATCAACATATCAAAACTACAAGTCCATCGGACGGTCCGATCTTCACAGATCACAAATCGAACGATTAAAATTTATCGAAATCGTAAAATTCATAACTAAATCATACGATATCCAAAAATTGCGTATAATATATCGAAATGTGTTGTAAATATTATTATCTATGTGGATGTCCATGTAAATACTCATTAGTTATGTACTTTGTTGTAAACCCTACCTCTATATAAAGGAGGCTAATGAGACTAAATGATATACTTCTACTTCCTCCCAATTATTTTCTCTCCATCTTCTTCTCTACTTTATAACACGTTATCAGCACGCTCCACTCTATTTTTGTTTCCTTCTTATATACTCCATGATGATCAAATAGTTACATGAGGCAACATTGTTGCTTGTGACCAATAACTTGATCTATGAGTATTTTTATTACTCCTTTTTTCTTTTTCTTTAATTTCACAAGCTATTAATGACCTCCTACTGACGGAAGTGATTATGATAAACCCTATCAGTCGCCATGACGATCAAAGATCTATTTGTTGATTATATAATTTCATGAACTTTCATGTCTGTATGCACTCCCAATTGATAATCAGAAATCAGAAGGGAATTTTGTTTGTGTATGATTGAGTACTCTTAATTAAGGTCAGAAGGTTGTAGGAATGCTATTTCTTCCCGAGGTCTGTTCCTTATTTATATTATATACATATGAAATAATCAATATGCATATCTATGTTTGTCTCAATACTGTGCCATAACCTATGATTTCTGATTATGGTTTTTTATTCGACTTAATACCACCTGCTCTTTTCCCTTTGTGCGGCACGACTTGCTAATTATCTTCATTTTTTTTGGTATGCCTATGTGTTTACAACAAAAGCTACTGGGTGATGGTTTCTTGAATTTGGTTTACAGCAAGTGGATTTGTATCATTCATTATATAATCATTGACCTTATAACATTGTTAGTAGTCTCACAACATCATTATTGTGATTAAACATCATCTTCTATTCCGGGTTGTTTAATTACACCCATTCCTGATTGCTCATTATTGGCCTCGTATATATATACATATCTTTTGCATATACAGGTGAAGCAAAATTGAGGTATGCACAATAGCAAATATATGTTTATCGCAAGCATAAATTGGGTATCTCAATTACCACGTGTAATTCTTTTGAAATCCAGGTATATTTTTATTGATCTATTATTTGGATTTTGATTCATTTGTTTGAGAAGTTAATATAATAAACTCACATCTATCTAGTTGTGGACCAAATCGTCGAGACTAGAAGTTTCTTGATCTGATTATATGAGAGCTTGGAGTCTCTCAAGGGTTATATACTCAAAATTGCGACATGAATTTTCTTAGAGCCAATACAATTAACGAGGGCCAGAAGTTCCTCAGAGTTAAACAATGATCGAACCCACATGTTGTGATTCCTAGTCATATGGGGGCCTGAAGTTCCTCTAGGATCATGAAATGTAAATTAGAAAATTGTGACATGAAGCTTCACTTTAGTCACCTCGAGCCTGAAGTTTCGAGCATCAAATTTATTTGAACCCGAAGTTCAAATTACGAAATTTTAGAACTTGCAGTTCATAGAAAAAAAAAATATATTCGAACCTGAAGCTTCGATTACACATACAATTCATTCATAGTTTATTTGACTTTATGTCAACTCGAACTAGAAGTTTCGAGTACATTTTCATATGTCGATTGATACATTTTTCTTTATATCTGCTTAAAGCATTCCACCTTAGAACCTGAAGTTCTAATTGTGCAGACTCGAGCCTTACGTTTCGAGTGGATATATGGACAATTTATCGAAGAGTTTTAATTCGGTCAACCTCAAACCTGAAGTTTTGAGCGAATTATATTGACACCAATTTACAAGTAAGCAGATATTTAACCGTTGGTCTATGACGAATGAGTATGAGTATACCCCAAATTTGTGATCGTGAATTTTTGTAATTAAAAGAGATCAGAACCTGTAGTGAGACCTGCAGTTCCTTGATCCTTAATTACATGAGGACCTGAAGTTCCTCAATGATCATACTCACTACATGACCATATAAAATCTCTCATTTATAAGTTATAGTCATGATTGATGCTACTACAAGATTGTCATATGCAAATACCATATTTTAGAACATGCAGTTCTAATTAGTAAAACTCGAACCAGAAGTTACGAGTAAATATATGATGGAAACTTAATGTTTCCCGATTATAACAGGACTAGAAGTTCCTCAACTTGGTATTACATGAAAATGGGCGTACAGTCTCTCTTCTTATAATTACATGTGAACCTGAAGTTCAATCCACTCTTAGAACCTGAAGCTTCTAATTGTGTAGACTCGAACCTGAAGTTTCGAGTGGATCAAGAATGAAAAAGTTCTGGTATGTGTCACCCTCGAACCTAAAGTTTCGAGTAAGTTGTTTTTCAACATGAGATTGTACAAGAACCTGAAGTTCAAAATCCTGACACATCCCATTTATGAAAATGTTGTATCAACAACATAATGCGATCGTGTTCGTGGTTTTTAAAGCTCTGGTAATAACAATAATCTCAGGTCTTGTAGATCTGATTGATCGATGACTCCGGAAGAGTTCATCTAGTGGAGTATAGTTGCATTATGCACCTCCAAAAGAGACATATGTTGGAAGTGCTTGCCATCTTGTATGGGTTGTATCATAAAGCCAATTTTGAAATGGTTAAATCATAACCGCAAGAAGTAGAATAATGGCAAATGAAAAGACCATATAAGTGGAGCCCAAAAATCATGGGAATGTTTTCTACATGTGAGATGGAATTAAGCATTGGGCATATGCATGTCTTGCTCTCCATACTACGGCACATTTTTATCAAGCCACTATGGAAGAGAAGTGACCAAAGTAAACACTGAGATGTTTTCAACATGCTTGATATTCCACCGTACTATGTTAAGAGTCATCCTTTATTTTGGCCAGGACTTCAACCATAATAATATTGAAACATGGTGTTGTGAATTTCGTGATTGAAAGATATTAGAACCTGAAGTTTCTCAAAGGTATCGCTAAAAAAAAGATATCGAAACTTGAAGTTTCTTGATTCTTGATTATATGAGAGCTTGCAGTTCTTCAGCAATGTTAATGTGGATCCTCTAAATAAAGTTCATGCTCCTTTTAGAACTTGAAGTTCCGAAAGTTATTTAAACTCGACCCAGAAGCTTTGAGTATAATTAATGGATCACAAAAAGCACAACTGTTAGCATCGAACTAGAAGTTTCGAGTAAAATATTGTGACATGAAATTCAAAGATGTCGCCTTGTTAAGAACCTAGAGTTCTAACATTTATGGATTCCAATGCATCGTTTCCTTCTAAGTAAATTTGGTGAAAGAAAGAAGGAAAAATATGTGCTGCAATGATGCGCATGATCTCTAAAGATCATAAGTAGCTCTTAACATTTATCTTTACCAAGGTAAAGGTAATCTATCCCAGATCCTATAGATCTTGGTGGATAGCTCTAGAAGAGCTCGCATTTATGTTACCAAAATGAGAGATGTCTTTGTGTTTGGTACCTTCAGTACTTAAAGTCTGTGGTGTATATTGGAAAAAACATCCGCTCTCTCATTTGGATTATATTACACAACAATAAGAGGCATATATGGTTATGAACCAGAAGTTCACCAAGCCAAATACATTAATTTGGCATGACCAAAATTGGTCATTCATGTTGTGTAAGATTACCAACAAGTTCCAATGAGATTTATTGTCGAGTTCAAATTTTATTGTGTTAAACAATAGTGATTGCAAAATTTGCTAATGAGGAATTTTGTCAATGAGCAGTGTTGCACATATGATTTGTCACTTCAATGAGACAATATTCTTGCCGTTAGGGGGAGAAAAGAGTGTCTTTAATGAACGGCGTGAATTAATCATTTCTTGTATTAGGCCTCGTACCTAAAGTACGACGGGTAAAACCATTTCAGTAAATTTATCATGTCTCAAATTGAGCCTCGTACATAAAGTATGAAGGATTTATTAATCACTACTTCTAAAGTGAATTGGTTTACAAGTGACAAAATCATGTGCTAAATACAATCCTCATACTAGGGATAAAAATTCCCTAAAGCAAAAATATTGTACAAGCAGTCTAGACCACACTCAAATTATGGAAAACGTGTTGGTCCAAATGGCATGATTCTCCTGATAAGACTGCCATACTAAATGTTAGCGCTCCTAACGAGGCTGCACAAATAAAGCTTGCAAAAGCTATTATAAATGATGTCATGGTTGGACATTTCATCAAATATGTCAATCGCCTGAAGCGTGACATATCTATAGGTTCCAAAGTTGTAACTACTGTGAAGTAGAGGTCATAAAGCCCTATATTACTCTAACGCTCTAGATGAGGTTATGAGTAAAAGATCCACATTCTCTAAATAAGTTCATCCATGCGATATGACTGCCTTGTAAGAGATACAAGTCTATTGAGAAAGGATGAAAGCCCTAGAAGAGGAATGGGTACCCAATATTAATAAGCTATATGGATAGCTAATGCATGCATATGAGAATAGTGGGATCACAAAATAGATGATCATCGATGATTGATATTATCTATGGTAGCTACCAAAATTATCAAGGGCCATGATGACATTGAATCACGTTCTCATACAAAATTTGACATTATTATTGGCCAAATTGGAAAGAGGCAATTCCAATGAATTTGAAACGTGATGAAATACTTGGACCTTTAACCCTACATGGTACAAAAGGGTATTTATCAAAAGTAAAGATAAATCACTATGACACAATGTCTATTTATAGAGACATGAGATTATGAATATCTTTCCCTATACGAATGACAATTTTCTATAAGTACAGTGTTACATATAGCTGTTATATTGACGAGAGATTTATGGCATGTTGTCATCGTATATTATGAAGATCTTTAAGACACATTGCTAAAAGCAAAATGTCAAAAGTAAAGTGTCATTATAAGCGTATTGCTTATCAAATCCTCAAGGGATTCAAATACATGAATGATTCAAATGCAAGTCCATGAAAGGTTGAAAGAGCCTGAAGCTCACTGATGGAATCAAAAAGTCTAAAGCTAGCTCATATGTACTCATTTCGTTCTAGTCAACGAGATCTAAATTGCCTTAATGAGTACTATGACGAGACTACTATCGAATTTGAATTATGATTATAACGTTGCAACATATTCTAACTTTTGCAAAGTTATGAATTATTTAGAGCTCTTGAAGAGCTTATGAGACATATCAATACACAAAGATATTGATGAGTATGGCTAGATATGCCATGATGATTTTTCAATGTTTTAAACTATACAAAGTTAAATGTGTCAATTTCTTTATACTGTTTAGCTCTTACTTTGTGTATGAATTTGAGCATATGAGATTGTTTCTAACCTTATCATATGAGATAAGGCTTATTGAAAATCGTCTAGTTTTGTTGGTATTGCTTAACCTTTGCAGGTATGAAATTTTGTGATGAGCCCCTATATGCAAAGCACGCATGATCTCACTTCGGTGATAGACACATCAATCTACTATATATTGTACATGTAGCTTATCGCATACATAAATGAGGCTTGCAACAGTCAGGGGGAGGCATACTAAGACATCTGCGCGTTGTGCTCTTTTTGTCCTTCGACCAGGGTTATTTTGTCCCACTGGGTTTTTGTTACCTGGCAAGGTTTTTTAACGAGGCAACAATAAGTGCGTCCAATACCATCATTCATTGATGGACATCCAAGGGGGAGTGTTGTAAATATTATTATCTATGTGGATGTCCATGTAAATACTCATTAGTTATGTACTTTGTTGTAAACCCTACCTCTATATAAAGGAGGCTAATGAGACTAAATGATATACTTCTACTTCCTCCCAATCATTTTCTCTCCATCTTCTTCTCTACTTTATAACAAAATGATCGCATTGAAATGTAGAATCTAAAAATGTAAAGAAATCACATTTTTGACCCCCGGATGTGGCCGGAAAGGGCCGCCGGAGTTAGGAGCCGAGTCGCCGCCGACCACCGCCAATGGTGTCTGGGCCAGGCTGCTCCTCTTCATCTCATCAAGCCTAACCATTTTCCTAACTAGCATGAAGTCTGAAAATGACCGGAAGGGATAGAAATTATCTCGAACCAGTCGGGTTGGCTGGAATTTGTCCAGAATCCGGCGAGAATTTGCAGAACCGGCGAGCTTGATTTCGACGTAAAAACTTCAACAACTCGCTTCGATCCCTTCATGAAAGTTGTTCAGAACTTCAATCTGAGTTCACCAGCCCAAGAATCACAGGAATAGGTAGTCTGTAACTCGAGATATCTCGATCGAAAGGTTGGTTTTCGATCGAAAAACCGGTCGAACTCCGACGAACGTGAAAACCTTCAAACTAGGTCCAGTCCTTCATCGTGCTTGCTAAGGAGGTTGAGGCGAGTTCAGGAAGCCAAGGATCGGAAGTTTTGGTAGCCGGAGCTAGGAGAAAACCGGCGTTGACCCTTTTGTGGTTCAAAGCTTGCAGCTCCGATCTGCCGGATTTGAGGCCGTCCCTATGGAAAAGGTCACGTCCAGCAGCTAGGGGAGGTCGAGACGAAGCTGTGGTGGCTCAGGGGTGGCTTGGAGTCGACGTACGGCGGCGCTGCAGGCGGGGGAAGAAAAGCCAGAAAGAAGGAGAAGAGGTCGGGGCGAGGAGAGAGAAGAGAGAGAGAGAGAAAAAAGAGCCGGGGGGAAAAAGAAGGAAAAAATAGAAAATTTGGGTTTTTGGAAATTTCAGAAATAATTTTTCCATTTATAGGAAAAATCTCAATTTTCAAATATTCGAAATAAATTCATACGAACTCCGAATATTCCGTTCCACATATGTACGAGATCGCATCGACGAGCTCTACAACTTTCATGGAGGAAGTTTTCCCAAATTCAGTATGTAGAAAAAGTCGATTTTCTTGAATCGAATAATTCGATCTTTTTGGTTAAAACGAAACGTTTCGGAACTTCGATAATTCAAAAGAATGAATTATTTCAAGTAACATTCGTGCAAAAGCACATTATTCAATTCGCACAATTCTACGAGACGAAAATAAAATTTGCGGTTATTACAGTTAATTAGCATAATAGTAGTCAATAAAATGATTAAAATCGATCAAGTATACACATAAGACAAGAAGTGAAATATGACAGGCTTCCAAGTTGTTTGGCTTAATATTTAAATCTACGTTGGCATTGGACCAAGAAGGACCAGCTGATACGAATGAAGGGCACTGATCGAAATCTTAATAGATTTCCCACAAAAGAAATTAGAAACTTGGCCAACACTCCAGTGTAATCAATCCTGTTGCACTGGGAACCGACTCTAACTATATATAAACTACATACGTAGTCGTGATCATATATCTCACCTCATTGTCCTCCATCATGTACATTCTCTTTTGGAAACCCTAACTCGATCCCAATCGTTTCTCTCACAACTTTCCATCTCTAATCTTTCCAAGCTAAGACTACCAGACACCATGAGGTTCATGAATCCTGCATGTCTTTTCAACAAGCTAGGAAGAAGCCACACCAAGAAGTCATACGAACGGTTGGTACATGCAGATGACCAGGTCGAGAGGTCCAAGAAGAAGCACGGTTCAGCTCCAAAATGTTGTATAGATTTGTTCGTGGGGAAACAGGAGAAGAAATACCCAGTTCCCCTCAAGTACTTTACACAGCCAAAGCTCCAAGAACTCCTCAAAGAGTACCAAGAACCCGTGTTTGATCCAAGATTTGATGAGCCGATTGTGATTGAATGTTCTACGGAGACCTTTGAGCAGTAGCTCCATTATATCGTCAAGACTCAGAAGTCAGAAGCATTCATTAGAATTTAATGTTTTCTTCAGTCTTTCTTGAGAAATTATTCTGTGGTCCAGGACCACCACGTGGCATGCTGACATGGTGGTCCCAACCAATACCAACGCGACATGTGTACGGCTGCTCAATTGACAGAATTCTCAATTATGTTTAACGGTTCCGTCATCTCTCCGTTTCGGAACTAATAAACTAAACCATAAATAGAAGTCGAGTAGAGAAACAACCAGTGGAAAAAAAAAAAAAAAAAAAAAAACCCAGATCTAAACTGCTCAGCTCTCGTCTTTGTTAGATCTGAAAACTTCTAATCAGAATTGGCTCGTGGGTTGGAGCTGTGTGGAAAACGATTCCTCTAGGTGGCGAGACCTCCCAGAGCCGATGGTGCTTCGGGAAGATTCTTCGAAGCTGGTGTTGATGGTGCCCTTACGGCGTCGTATCTACCGGATGGGTTTTCGGAGAGGACACGAGGGGCAGGGCTGGTGACGGCGACGTGTACGGCCGATTTGCCCTATTTTACTTGGTAAAGAGGAACCGTTTGAACAGATATCTGCAATTTTAGATTTTGTAGCAATCTGGGATTGTGCTGACTTACCCATTTTGTCTTCTTATCTTGTGATTACGTCGACCTCAATGCCTATCTTTAAAGGGACTCCAAGCATAGCTATCTTTAGCAACTTCCATTTTGTTCATGATTTTGTGACCAAACTTATGGACTCAGCAATTTGTTCTATCGGATTTTGCCTTGGTTTTGGAAGGTTAATAATAATAGGGATTATATCTGTAGAAAACTGGAAATTTCCTTGATAATGCATTGTCACTGTTTAATAAGTTGTTTACGTTGTTCTGAATTTTTTTGGACTTTCTCATCTTACCTATATATCATGATGGACTTTAGTAAAATCTATGTTACAGGGGTGATGTTGTTCAAGTTGAAACTTGGGTTAGTGCCCCAGGGAAGAATGGTATGCGGCATGATTGGATTATCCATGATTGCAAAACAGGACAAATTTTAACAAGAGCCTCCAGTTACTTATTTTCTCCTCTTTTCTTTGCCAAAATAAATTTAAGAAATGTTTTTCTATGGCACATGGTGCAGATGCAACAGAGTTTTTGACAATTCAGTTAGCTAGAATGATTGCAAAGTTAAATGGTATTTTAAATGCTTATTGATTAGGGTTGTGATGTTTTTGCAGTGTGTGGGTGATGATGAATAAACTGACTAGGAGATTATCCAAAATACCCGATGAGGTTCGGAGTGAAATAGAGCCTTACTTTATGAATACTGCTCCTGTTGTGGAGGAGGATGGCAGGAAACTGCAGAAACTTGACTACAATACTGCGGGCTTTGTCCGTACTGGTTTAACTGTAAGTTGATCATCTTTGCTCAGAATTCTTGGTCTATCCCTTTTCCCTCTTTCTCAGCAGGAACAATATTCTTACCAAAAACAAATAGCTTATATGTATGGATTTTTAAAAACAAGAGGATTGTCCTTTATGATACACTGATCCAGTAGGTATTAATTTCATACCAAAAATTTATCAGAACTTGTATTATCTCGGTTAGATTGTTGTTGCATATATCATTGTAGAAAAATGGTATTTATGTGTGTAAAATGAGTGCTTGCAGTGCAAAAATGATGAGGAAATTGTAGCTGTTCTAGCTCGTGAGCTAGGCCATTGGAAGCTTAGTCACAGTGTATACTTATTCATTTCTATACAGGTATGTATGCTATAGTTTTTCTTGCAAAAATGTATGTCATTTTAGAAACTAGTGACATTTATGGCCGGTTGACTCTGAGTAAGCTCTTCCGTATTGCTGTGTGGTAAGCTTTTCAGTATTGCTGTGTGATTTTTCTTCATTGGTGCATATCCGTACGCTGTTACACTTTGGGGGATATGCTCTCTTGAGAAACTCTAGCAGTCTGTTTCATTCTTTGGGGGATATGCAGTCCTACTTTATTGAATGGTCTTCAATGGGTTATAATAATAATGTGCTTCAAGGAAGCACCTTAAGTGGCTCAACATCAACAAATACAGATGACAGACCTTACGTTTACAATCCAATGAAAAAAGGGATAAGGGAAGTTTGGCAGGATTGATGGAAAGCTATTTGATGTATACACAAGTGAAACTGTTATTGATGGAAAGCCCCTTCTGGTTATGTGGGTAGTTTTCATCTGCATGTAATGTGTGACGTTAAATGTTAAAAAAAGGTTGATGTTGTTATAATTGATCAACGAACTGGTTTATTTGAGTTTACTTGTTTAATTAGGCAAAATGGGGCACAACATAAACCCCCTATCTGATGATTTTAGAACATGCACAAAAAGATCTTATTGATAAAATATGACTGTTGCTAAAAGGCCATTCGTCAATCACTCTCAAAATAATTATCTTACATGTCATTTTCTTTGAAAAAGAATTGATCAGTTTACATTCATAGTTCTGGAAACATAGACCATAACAAAAGGTAGAAGTTGCCATGACATTAGCTTCAAATAATCTCCGATCATTACACAAAGTTTATCTGGACTCAAAATATGTAGATGTTGCAATATATGGTCTCTCCCATAGTTTCACCCACCTACACCGAAAATATACATGAAATTAAATAATAAGACGTGCCAAATACCTACATTAAAAGTTAGATTTGTTTGAGAATTAGCATTACCTTATGGTAAATAATATGGCATATGACTTGAACCTTGCTGCTGCTCATCAGTTGTTGAATGCAACTCCTACATTGTACATTAGTCAAAGATATATTAACTAAAAAAGCCTAAATGTGACAGAAAAAGGTTAAACAAATGATCCAAACCTGGCTTGGTTGAGAATATGATCCGAATGGATGGTTTGGGGCATAAGTGCTTCCAGATGTATGCTATGATCATAATGTACGGTTAGAACTTTTAATTTAGATTCTAAAAAAAAAAAAGTCTAATTAAGTAATTGTAAGTACTTCAACAATGAGATCAACCAATACCTGACTCAAAAGCATGCTAGTAAAAGAAACATTTGGCTGATTGAATGCTTTAGAATCAGAACCCTACAATAAATAAGAAAATGTTGCATCCTATAAAATTAGCTTACATAATTTTTAGTATCAATGAGATTAAAAAAAAAATCTTAAAACTAACATACCATTTGGTCAATCCTACTTGTACTCCTCAACACATTCAATGTGTTAAAGAAATTTGAATCATATGGTTCGTGAAGGGAGGCCTGTAAATTGGAACCGTAAAATATTTAGGCTAGACAATGGAGCACAGAAAGGTGAGTATCAGACATAAACAGCTTACCTGATTAGGTGGAGGCAAACATCCCTGAGTATTGATTGTCGACAAGCTCATAGATGGATAAAGCTAAAAATTTTGATCAAAAAATTAGTTTTTAGGATATATCCAATAACTAAGATTACTTAAATATAGGCAAACTAAGTGTCAATCGGACATATTAACTTGCCTGATTAGATGGAGGCAAACATGGATGCACATTAGTGTTTGACAATCTCTTGCAAACCTTCTTACTAGATGAGACTGGATCTTCTGATGGCCTCTCCTTTTGTTTCTTCTCACTATTACCTTTACTAGATGAGACTGGATCTTTTGCTGCCCTATCCTTCTGTTTTTGCTGCTTTCCCGTACCGTCTTTTTTACTAGATGACACGGTATTCTTAGATGTATTCTTGTTTCGCTTCTCCACAGATGCTTTCCATCTATCATTACTCATCCCTTTTGGCCTTGCACATGGGGGATCCAATAATGGTGTCTCATTAACTGGGCAGCCACTTTCATTATCATCAGAAATAACATCATCATTCAAAGCCTCATTGCTTTCTTTGTGATCAAATCCTTTTGACTCTAGCTCATCCTTTTCAATTAATTCTTCCATCTCTTTCAATTTTTGCATTGCAATTTTACTACCCTTCTCTGTCATTGCAGCTTTGCTCAATATATCATAAGCTTTTCGAACCATATTATTTCGACGCAATACAACTGATGGTTTATCCTTTTGTTGTAATAATGCTTCATGTTCTTGTGCCCCAATTCCAGATTTTGCATCCTTTTTCCAACGCTTCAATATATATTGGGGTGGGATCTTAGTAACATTCCTGACATTCAATACCCTTAGAGCATGACGACACAACAATCCCATAGATTCAAACATCTTGCAGCTACATGTGATTGTGTCATCTGAAGAGTTCAGCTTCACAACATAAATTCTATTGCGACCCTCCTGACTCAATTCAAAAGTATGTATAGTTCCATTAGTATCAACTTCATCCATCTTGAATGCCATGCTAGCGGTAAGCTCAGTCCCAAATAAATTATAAATTTTTCTTGTATAAACTTTACCAGCATGATATAGTAGTTTAGTACTCCTCTTAGCAGTAGAAGGTACGCCATTTGTGCAACGAAAAGTCTCTTCTAATTCACTTGAGCGTGTGGCTTCTACTTGCTTATCATAGTGATGCACAAATTCAATAAGCCTCATTCTTGCAGCAGATATATGATGGAACACATTATTTGTGCTCTCACTTCTTTGTGAAGCTTGAATTCTAGCAGAAAAAGTGTCTAAGGTGAAGGCTGCACACCATTTTTCCCGTAGTGTATATAATCTCTTCAACCATTCATTCTCTGTAACATTAAATGTCACAAGTAACTCATCCCATGTAGACTGAAATTCTGCAACTGTCTCACAACCATAAAGACACTTATTGAACATCTTCTTAAAGTCAGGGATTCCTAAGTAGCTTGCTATATGTCTTGTTGCATTCAACGATATATGCCACAAGCATAAACGGTGACAAGTACCAGGAAAAACATCTCTAATGCCATTTGCCATTGCTTGACATTGATCAGTATAAATGGTCTTTGGTGGTTGATTTCCCATTGACTCTAAAAATGTTTCAAACAACCAATTAAATGAAGCAGTTGTCTCATCCAATAGAAAAGCACATCCAAACAATACATTTTTCCAATGGTTATTAACACCCACAAAAGGAGCACAAATCATGTTGTACCTGTTGGTTCTGTATGTAGTATCAAAAACTACTACATCTCCGAAGCACTCATAATCAAGTCTTGATCGACCATCTCTCCAAAAGAAATTTGTCATTCGATTTTCTTGATCCACTTGCACTGAGTAAAAGAACATAGGATCTTCAGTTTGCTTACGCTTGAAAAGATTGATTAAGCTTTGAGCATCTCCAGCCTCAAACATAGCCATTTTCTCATTATTCACAAAATTATAGCAATCTCTCTTTGTAAACCCAACATTCTGAGATCCGCCAACTTCTTCTGCTAAATATGAGTATGTCTTTATGGTCCCTATACGAGCATCACGCATGGTCTTTATCACCCCTTTATGAGCTTCAGACATTTTTCTATTTGATCTTAAAAATGGTCTCTCTTCTGGCTTAGCAAGCTCGTGATTGTGCTCAGCATGAAAGTGAGAAACTCTCCACATGTCCTCTGCTAATGTAAATCGGATCATGGCTTTGCAACCTGTTCTTGTATCTAGCCTATCAGCCCTTTTGGTTTCTGAAGGATCACTATCCTGTTGAAAACCTTCTTTTGAACACATGAAGTTAATTTGTCGAACAACATTCTTTGCATCTCTTCTTTTTTTTCCCTTTCGAACACTAAACCCAATTCTTGTAGCATAACTGTTATAGAATTCATAGGCTTCCACTTCACTACACACCATCTTTCCAAACAAATCATCTTCATCGAAACTTCCTTGACGATTCACAATGCTTGGATCTTCCCGGTTATTACCTTCATTATTCTCATCATCACTTTCCACATCAATGACTATAATTATATACAAGAATAAGAAAAGAAAGTTAGAACCAAAGTAGTGAGGCAGGTAGACATGGCAGCTAACTATATATCAACCAGGACTGTACGTAGGATTTTGCTATATAGCTTTACTCACATTCTGACATCAACAATGGCCATAAATATATATATATATATATATATATATATATATCAACCAGTACCGTAGTATTATGCTATATATAGCTTTACTCACATTCTGATATCAACCAATGCATAAAAAAAAAATCAACAATGGCCATAAAATATATATATATATATATATATATCAACCAGTACCGTAGTATTATGCTATATATAGCTTTACTCACATTCTGATATCAACCAATGCCCATAAAAAAAAAAAAAAATTCATAATGCTTTATAGCTTCAATACTATTATGCATGTATTACCAGTTGGAGAATATTCACCATTTGAAGAGGATCATATATACTTCACTCATATCCACAAAGAACTACCGTTAACTAAGGAGTGTGGTGTGTATTCTGTAAAAGATGGGAACATCAAACAAATCTCCAATCTAAAGGGACTGCTATGTTTAAGTCATAGCATATGATGTCAAAGGGACTGCATGTTTAAGTATGCTATGACAAAGATAAAGAGATGGAAATTAAGAAAGGAGTTGCCTTTTCAGTTCTTCTCTTCTGAATGGGAAAAGCTGGAATCACAGCGGTGCCAAAAAAAATAAACAAATCCCAAACAAATCCCCAATCTAAACCTACCAAGGTCACCTTCGTCTTCAACAAATCATTCTAGTTTTTTCCAACAGCTAAGGATACAACAACGTATCCCAAATTTAAAACCAAGCGTAACCTTAAAGTGGACTAAACATTCAATCCGATACCTAATTATATATATATATATATATGTCGATTGCAAAAACGATCCTATAGCTAGATATATTGACACCATAAATTAAATATAAAAGAAGAATGAAAAAGAACATCAATAGACCTGCTTTCAAGTTTCAGTAGTTATTTGAATGATTTTTCATTGATGACAACGTAGAATAGGGAGATAAGTTTAACTTACTTGAATCAATTGCCATTGAAGATATTTGCTGAAGCCCTCTCTTCTCCCGCTTAAGGGTTTTCAAAAGAATAGGTTTGAGATTGACTGTTCAGTAGAATATAAGTGGTTTAGGTTTTTAGGTTTGAGACTTTTCAGTTCTAAACGGCAAGCAAACGGAACAGTTAAACATAATTGAGAATTCTGTCAATTTAGCATCTGTCCACATGTCGCGCGGGTATTAGTTGGGACCACCATGTCAGCATGCCACGTGGTGGTCCTGGACCACAGAATAATTTCCCATGGTTTGGGCCTTTTATCTCTGGGGCTGCCCTATTGGGCCTTCTATTTAGGCTGGGGATTTTTAGCCCTAAGCCCAACTCTAGGATAGTAATTTTATTACTTTCAATAAGTTCCTAATTTTTAGGAAGCTACGCACTTTTGTGCCCCTAGCGAATCTTCCGGAGTAGTATCAATGGAAAATTCATGCTATTTTGTTGTATTTAATGTCAAATGAGTGACTTAGTTCTATGTACCACTGTGGGTACTAACACATCTTCTTGTCTGTCTATAGATGGCAGCGGAAGGGTATGTAAAGGTCATTCTGGCTTTTAATCAATATATTGGCTACTGCCTTCTTTCAAAAAAAAAAAAACTTAATTAAAGTGGGATTTTCTTCGAATTACTCTACTAATGGTATTCTTGCATGTTTTGATGAATTTGCGGTTTTTCCTTACAATAAGGAATTACATGATTTGATGGAAGTCACTGAATTAGATTACTAGTCGTGTAACACTGCACCTTCTATCAAAATCTATACTATTATGTCCAATACTATCAAAATCTATACTATTATGTCCAATGCTATTACTCTTAGGAAATCCCATGAATACTATTTTATTTTTGACAAGTCTTTCGAACCAGGGGAAAATACCATTAATAGTAGGGGAAAATACACTACATATATAATAATATCATTCAAATGTGCTTATTAACTTATGGTTTCCAAGAATATAGAAGAGTTGCCTCAAGGACAAAACTAAATGTGTGCAAGTATCAGTAGTACGTAGATAAGTGATCTCATACGGACCGGAAAAAACTTGAAGACAAAGTTTTAAGTTCTTTGGCTTAATAGTCGAATCTACTTCGAAATAGGACTAAGGCTCAGTTTGGGATTGATTTTGGAGCTATTTTTCAGACTGCTTCTGCTTTTGGGTCTATGGTATGGTGTTTGGTAAAGTTGTCTAGAAGCTGCTTTTGGTCCAAATAGCTTTTCCCCGAAGCTGATATTGAGAAGCTATGATTTGGTTGCTTTTGGAGCTGCTTCTGAGAAAAACACGGAGGAACAGTGCATCTTTAATGAATTATACCAAATTACCTATTATGTCCTCATCCTTTTCTAAAATTTACGTTGAGCCAGAGAAGGTTGGCTTCGCGTATCCATTCTCAGCCTCCCTTATCTGCCGTCAAAAACAAATCGCAGCCGCAGCACCCCTGCTTCCCTCTCCATGATCATTGAATGGTTCAAGCATCAATTATCCTCATAAAGTTGATAGAGCAGCGTCGTCTCCCAGCAGCATCGAGCATCTCCTCCAGATTCTAGAGGTAAAACCTTAATCTATTTGGTAGATTTTGGGCAAGATTCACAAATGGGTTCCATTGATTAGTAATGATTTGGTTTGCATATTGAGATTGTGTCTACTATCTTTCTCAAACCATCCGTCTCGCTCTTCTCTCTCTTTTCTCTGTCTCTGTCTCCCACATCTTCAAAGCACGCAGAGACAGGTAAGTGAGACTGTCACTCTATTTCAATTCAATTTCAGTCCCTCTAATTATTTCACCTTTAATTTCATCTCTTTGATTATGCTGCTATGTGGGTTTTTGCTCAAATTTCCGTTCTGAAGCTTGCTTTCATGGGTTTTTCTGATTTTTGGGGTGCATTTAAACTGAATGTAAGCTTTCACTTATAACATAAAATCTCTTGGTTGTATTCTTGGTGTTCTCTCTACTATTCTCTACTCTTGGTTGCTTTCTGAGACATGTCGTGTGTATATCAATTAGAACTGGATTTTGTTCTTCCTCTTATGTAAACATTATGGGAAAAAGAAAAGAAAAAGTAAGGGAAAAAAAAAGCTGGAGACTTGATTTTGACATGTCTCAGTAACAGATAGAGGAGAGAGAAGTTTTATAGATGAGGAAGTGGGAGTTTGGTTGTCAATTCAAATTTTGAGTAGTGATAGTTTATGATTCATGGAGCAATTCAGATGTAAACCCGCATGCTATCGATTACAAATTTGGTTGGATAAGAACAAGGGTTGTACTCATCTGTCGATTTCTACAAGGGCATTATCAATTACAGGGATTGATGATCGAAGATAGTGGAATTTCATAGCGACTGATGAATCAAGGTGAGCATGTATATAGTGGATATGTTCATTATTGTTTTAGGCCTTATGTTAGAGTTTGATATGAGCCAGGAAACCAGCAAGAGCTTCAATTGTGTGTCTATGTTCCAGTTTCCGAGCCTTGCCCCTTTTACATATGTAATGTTTCTATTGTGGTCATACTATTTTCTTGTTCCATAAAATCTGAAATGATAGGAGATTCAAGAACTTAATGTGTTGTGTTATTAAATTGTGTAGGTTTCAGACAGTGGCTTACATCCAACAAACTTGGTGGTTTGAAGTTAACGGAGAGTTTGACTTTCAATTTGCATTAGGGAGATATAGCTTGTTCTTTAGGCTCCACCTTGGCAAATCTTCCAAGAGACTTGATCGACTTGATCGCCGAGTACGCAATTCGGAGCATGTTCATGGCTGGAACATAAAACCAGTGAAGTTTGAGATTACAACTTCTAGTTGCAGTGAGTGAGAGATTGATGGATATTATTGGTTGGTTTTATGGGCATGTAATCTCTTTTAGGAGGGAATATGTATATATATTGGAGTGTTGTTTGCGGTTGAATTTTACCAGATGAAGAAACAGCTTCGATGTAATGTGAGTTGTGAGTCTTATGTCCATTATCAATCGATGTATTTCATTTGACAAAGCACTTTCTTCTTGTTTCTTGGTTATGTAGTTTGGTTTTCTGTACACTCTACTCGTAAGCTAATGAATGAAGAAGCCCTTTATTTTATATTACCGTGAAGTCTTTCCAATTAACTTTGATCTGCATTCTCTGTACTCATCAATCATTATCTTGGCATTTGCATTTTGTTTCTTTCTATTCGGGAGCATTAGCATTTGGTTTCTTGCTATTGTCCCCATCCTAATATCTACAAAGAAAGAGAGAGTTTTTGGTCCCAGCGGGAGCATTAGCATTTGGTTTCTTGCTATTGTCCCCAGCCTAATATCTACAAAGAAAGAGAGAGTATTTGGTCCCAGCGGGAGCATGTTTAACACCTTAAAGTGTTCATTGGGTTATTAGAGATTTGTTTACAGTGGATTGCGCAATTTGAATAGCTCCGGTCTACATGTGTGAATCACATGTTATTTTTAGCGAAAACACTTTAAAATAGCATATCTTAGTATGTATGACTATTTTAGTAATTATACCCAGTCAAAGCACTTTTACTTTACAACTTACCAAACACCTAGAAATTGATTTTCGTTCTCATAGCACTTTTAAAAACAGTTTACCAAACATCTCAGCTGCTTCCTCTCACAGCAGGTTCGGAAGTGATTCTTCTCACAGCACAGCAATCCCAAACTAAGCCTAAGAAGGCCATGCTCGATCAAATGAAGGGCACTGATAGATCTATATATCAAAATAGATTATAAGCACCTAAAAGAAATTAGAAACTCAAACTATACACGTACTACACTGTTACGAAGCCTGCTAGGATTTGGAACCAACACTAAATATATATAATACTACGCAGTCATGATCATCTCTTAATCTCTCATGCGCACTCTTTGGCTTTCATCATATTCTTCTTTGGAAACCCTAGATCACTATGGTTTCTCTCTTGAATTCCATACATCATCATTCCAAGCTAAGACTACCATGTAAGATTAATATGGACATCATCATTTTAGTTCAATCAAGCATTTAACAACTTGTCAATCTACTCGCAGAATAAGCAATGGAAATCATGTGGCTTAAATCCAGATTGCCTATCCATTTAAGTATCGAAATGTGTAAGGCATGGAATCTGATAAACTTGGTAACAAAACCAAATGTTAATGATATACACCTACAATCAAGTGATTCTGTATTGAATGATTTCCTTTATGGGAGGGGGTCAAAGCCTAGAATGAATCATATTTAAGCCTGGTCCCTGCACTCTCATTATCATGAGACATTCATACTCGTCCCATAGAGAGCTAAGAGTAGTGAGCAGTGCAGAAGATCAGTGTCTTGAGATCAATGGCCTCTTCAGGTTTGTTGATTCTCTAAAGAACACACATCATATGCATATATGTATCATTGTGTGTTTATTATAGTTTGATTGATATTGTATTTATGTTCTCTTGTGTGATGTTTTACAAGTTCCATTTTAAGTTTACATGTGGTATCAGAGCCACACACACAAGGGCTTAAATCAAATATGGTTTCCTAGACAATTTTATAAATATGTATTTTCTAGGATTTTATTTTTTCCAGAAAATATATGAATAAAGAAACACCTTTAGTCAAGGCCTGTTTAACACCATAACATAAGGCACTGGCCCAATAAACCCAAAGGTTGAAACCACCGACAAAACACCTTCTCTCTATTTTAACTGTTGTGAGGCAACGGTCAATTTTGTCTTCTTGTTTTTTTTTTCTGCAATCATTTGGGGCTTAGGGTTCATGCGAACTTCAGAAAGGGGTTTTTCAATTCAATGTCATATGCATCAAATTGGTATGTTTAACCTCTTCAGATTGCTTTGAATATATGCTGCTAGACACTATTTGCTTCCGCTAACATGTTTTGTGCAGCGCGGGATAGCGATCGGGTTAGTTTCCTTATTGCCCCAAATCCTATTGATTTTTTTTTTTGTTCAATTTTGTCAAAATTGATTCGAATCCTAGCACTTATGAAATGATGGATGATGTCTTATTACTTTAACTACGGGATTACGAGTATTACATTCATTGATGCTTTGTTCATATCTTGTGAACTATGGGATTCTGTGGATTAATCAATACGTTTGATTAATTGAAATAGGTTGTGATGAATGATTATATATATATATAAATTGTCTCCCTGATCATGTGAATGCATTTTTGATTGAGCAAACATTTGATTCATCATAGGTACACAGTTGGTGGTTCATCAAATTTTGATGAACTTGCAGAAGCCAACAACTGATTTTGAGTCAGTAAGTGTTCTAGGGATACATGTTGCACAAAGCAACCTATTTCTGGGATTCTCACTGACCTTGTGGATACAAAAATCAGGAAACTTGTGTTTATGTACTTTAGCATGTAAATGTATCTTACAAATAAGGTCTAAACTTTTATATTCTAAATTACATAAACAGCACATTACAAGATGAATTTAACTGCATCAGGTTGCTTAGGTCTTTTCTTCTTGCCATAAAGGTGCTGACTGATCTATGCAAAAGGCATTTTTGTTTATCTTGGTTTTGTGATACAGAAAATAAGGAATGTTATATTATTTTGCCATTAAAGGTATTATATAACATTGAGACTTGTGGGATTCTATGTGAATGTCTAATTTGAGTTATGTGTTTTGCGTGAATTCGGTGTGTTGAGCATTATGTTTAATTCTGAAACACATCCCATAACATTAAGCAGAACAAAAAGACTTAGAAATTTGTTTTTATTTTTATTTTCAGCTTTGGCAACCTCTGGCATTAGTCTTGCTACCATTGAACCATTGACTGGTTCTAACTTTAAGAAATGGAAGGCAGACATTGAAATCTATTTAGGGCTGCTGAATATTGACATTTGCCTGACTGAGGATGCACCTGGGCCAATTACTGATGACACTTCTGACATAGACAAGGTGCATGCACAAGAATGGTTGAGAGCTGATAGAATGACTAAGCTCATTCTGAAAAGAACAATGAGTGAGACTGTGAGAGGTAGTGTTCCTGATGAAGGTACAGCTAGGGATTACCTGAATAATATTGCCGACATGTATCAGGAAAGTGAGAAAGCTGAGACTGGACAGCTTTTGGACTCTTTGATCACCATGAAATATGGTGGTTCCACTGGGGTAAGGGAGCACATTATGAGGATGATTGAAACTGCTGCAAAACTTAGAGATTTGCAGATTTCTGTGGATGACCAGTTCATTGTGCACATTGCACTGAACTCACTGCCCCCAAAGTTTAGCCAACTGAAAACAGCTTACCATGCTCAGAAAGACAAATGGTCTCTCAATGAGCTCATTGCAATCTGTGTCCAAGAGGAGGAGTTCCACAGGAAGGAAGTGAGTGTGAATCTTGTGGGTAGAAATCAGGGAAAGGTATGGAGGTTTAAGGGAAAGAAGTCTGCTAATCTTAGTGATGTGTCAAAGCCTAGTACCTCAAACACTAAACCAACTGCAGCCTTGAAACCAAAGAAAAACAGTGTCTTTAAGTGTTATTTCTGTAAGAGAGAGGGTCACATGAAGAGGGATTGTCCTAAGTATAGGGACTGGCTTAAGAAAAGAGGTACTTGCATAGTTTTGTCTATTGAAATTAATTTGATAAATGTTTCACCAAATTCTTGGTGGCTTGATAGTGGATCACCAATACACGTTTCCAATTCTATGCAGGGCTTTCTAAGGTGGAGGGAGCCAAGAAAGAGTGAGCAGTGTGTCTGTGTAGGGAATGGTCAGAGAGTCACTGTGAAAGCAGTGGGAGTAGTTCGACTAGAATTAGGGCCCGGAGTCTTTTTAGATTTGAATAATGTTTTTTGTATTCCTTCCTTAAAAAGGAATCTAGTTTCTGTTAGTCTCTTGATGAGAACTGGTTATTGTTTTTTACTAAGTTATGATGAAATAAAAATCTCTCTCCATTCAAATTATATTGGGTCTGGTATTCTTATTGGTGATTACATTCAATTGTGTTGTTCATATCCAACAGAAAAATCAATCTTATTTTTAGAATCTGCTGAAAATGTTGAGGAAAGAGTAGGAACCAAGAGAAAGTTTTCTGAAAATTCTTCTTTTCTGTGGCACAAAAGACTTGGCCATATTTCCATTGAAAGAATGAAAATTTTAGAAAAACAAAAGTTTTTACCAAACTTGGACTATTCTGATTTTGAAACCTGCATTGAATGTGTAAAAGGGAAATTGACTTCGACTAGAAAGAAGAGTTCAACTAGGAGCTCAAAATTGTTGGAGATCATTCATACAGACATTAGTGGTCCATTTAGAGATACAACTATCTGTGGAAATAAATATTTCATAACATTTATTGATGATTTCAGTAGATATTGCTATGTATACCTCATGAATGACAAATGCCAGTCTCTAGAAAAATTTAGAATTTTTAAGGCAGAAGTAGAGAAGCAGTTGGATAAAATGATCAAAATAGTGAGGTCTGATAGAGGGGGAGAGTATTTTGGGAAGTATGATGAGTCTGGACAACACATGGGGCCTTTTGCAAAATATTTGCAAGAGAATGGGATTACAGCACAATACACTACCCCAGGGACACCTCAACAAAATGGAGTGGCTGAGAGAAGAAATAGAACTTACCAAAACATGATTAGAAGCATGATGTGTGCTTCTGGTCTTCCCAAATACTTGTGGGGTGAAGCCTTGAAAACAGCAAACTACCTCACCAATAGAACCCCAAGCAAGGCCACAACCAGTACCCCATTTGAACTTTGGTGTGAGAGAAAACCTAGCTTTCATCACTTGCACGTATGGGGATGCAAGGCAGAGGCCAAGCCTTATAATCCACAACTTGGGAAATTAGATAGCAGAACTGTCAGTGCTTTCTTCATTGGGTATCCTGAAAAATCAAAGGGTTTTAAATTCTATTGCCCTTCACATAGCACTAGAATCATAGAAACCAACAGGGCAGTCTTCTTTGATGAGATGAGTAAGAACCAATCTGTGGAAGAGTATACTTTTGAGAGTGAAGGGAGTTCAAAAAATGGAAACACACAAGCCACACCAAATGCTGTGTCAGAGGCTATTCTGCCACAAACTCAAACACCATCCCTGACTGCTATTTTACAAGAAAATCACCTGGGACATGAAAATCACATAGAAGAGCCTGCAGAGTCAATACCAGAACCTGAACTCCAAATTGAAACTGAACCAGAACCACCAATTCAGCCAGTACCCGAAACACAAACTGAAATCCAAGTTCAACCTCCACCACAACCACAAGACTTGAGAAGATCTGAAAGAGTGAGAAAACCTGCAATAAATCCAGATGAATTTGAGATTTATTTGCAGGAGGCTGAAACTGATTTTGGGGAGGATGATGATCCTTTGAGTTACAAGCAAGCTATAGAGAGTGAGAATGCACAGAAATGGAATGAAGCTATGGAGGCAGAATTGAAGTCCATGAGCGATAACAATGTGTGGGAATTAATTGAGCAAACTGGAAACCAAAAGCCAATAGGGTGCAAGTGGGTCTTCAAAACCAAGAAACATGCAGATGGCTCAGTGGAGAGATACAAGGCAAGACTAGTTGCAAAGGGCTTCACACAGAAGGAGGGAATTGATTTTAATGAAACATTCTCACCTGTTTCAACCAAAGATGCCTTTAGACTGATCATGGCCCTTGTTGCCCATTTTGATATGGAACTACACCAGATGGATGTGAAGACTGCTTTTTTAAATGGTGACTTGGAGGAGGAGATATACATGAGGCAACCTGAGGGTTTTATCATACCTGGAACTGAACATTTGGTGTGTAAACTGAATAAATCCATTTATGGATTAAAACAGGCTTCAAGACAATGGTACTTGAAGTTTGACTCGGTTATTAGCTCATTTGGTTTTGTAGAAAACACGGTTGATGAATGTGTATACATGAAGGTCAGTGGGAGCCAATTCATTTTTCTTGTATTGTATGTTGATGACATATTGCTGGCAAGCAGCAGTTTTGGTCTTTTAAATGAAACCAAGAAATTCCTGTCAAGAAATTTTGACATGAAGGATCTTGGTGAAGCTTCGTATGTTTTGGGGATTGAGATAAAGAGAGACAGGAATAGATGCTTGCTTGGTTTATCTCAGCAAAGCTATATTTGCAAAGTGTTGAGGAGGTTTGAAATGCAGAACTGTTCCGAGAATGATGTTCCAATAGCAAAGGGTGACAAGCTAACTAAACTACAATGCCCATTAAGTGAGTTGGAGAAAGAAGAAATGAAAAGCAAACCTTACTCTAGACTTGTTGGCAGCCTGATGTATGCGCAAGTGTGCACCAGGCCAGACCTTGCTTTTGCAGTTGGCATGCTTGCAAGGTTTCAATCCAATCCTGGCAAAGCTCATTGGATAGCAGGGAAGAAAATTCTTAGGTACTTGCAGAAAACTAAACATCACATGCTTGTATACAGGAGGGTTGAAGACCTAGAAGTCACAGGTTATACTGACTCTGACTTTGCAGGAAACTTTCCATCATCCAAGAAGTCTACTTCTGGATACATTTTTGTCCTTGCTGGTGGAGCTGTGGCTTGGAAGAGTGTGAAACAAACTCTCACAGCTACATCAACTATGCAAGCTGAATTCATTGCCATTTATGAAGGAGTATGTCAGGGTCTATGGTTAAAAAATTTCCTGCTGCAGACCAAGATAGTGAACTCCATTGTAGCTAAGCCCCTAAGAATTTTTTGTGATAATACAGCTGCTGTGTATTACACAAAGAATAACAAAAGATCCACAAACTCCAAACACATTGACCTGAAGTACTACAGTGTCAGAGAGAGAGTGAAGCACAGGGAGATTGAGATTGCCAATATAGATACTTTGTCACAATTGGCGGATCCCTTCACCAAGGCCCTGCCAATTATTGCCTTCCAGAAACATGTTAACAGCATAGGAATTTTAGCTACTTTTGATAGCTGAGAACAGTGGGAGTTGTGCTTGTTTTCCTTGTTATTTGTCTTTCATACATGCCTTATTTCTTAGACCAAATTCTATGTAATAAAGTTCTGGACATCTTATAATAAAGGCATTGGCATTCAGTTCATCCAGAATAAAATTTCAATTCATATCCAGTTTTGTTTTAGTTACTGCAGTTTCAGTACGTAGCTCTTTTGAAACTTCATTGAACTTTCAAAATTGAGTGACATGTTTGCTTGTACATTTGCTGCATACATGTGAAATAGCTATTTATCAAGTTGTTGTTTGTGTTTGAAACAACATGAAGCATTTTCCTTCTTACAGATATTAAGAAACACATTCGGTTTGCAGTCTAAAATTAAAGGCAATTGTGTTTCTTGAGGACCATAGCATTAGAAATCATTTTGATACACTCTGGAACTCTAATGCATTTACAGGTATATTATTGTTGGTGATTCATGTAATCCACAGCTGCTGCATTAGTAGTTGTGCAAGTCTTCTATTCTGTTGAATATGAAGTTCTTTCACAGCTCTATGTTTTGGTTATGGATTGACAGAATCTTGCATCAGATTAATTAAGCACTTGATTTCAGAATGTGCACTAAGGAACTTATTGCTATATCTGATCATGGCATTCTTGTTGAATGAACTTCATGATATGTCCAAGTGGGAGAATGTAAGATTAATATGGACATCATCATTTTAGTTCAATCAAGCATTTAACAACTTGTCAATCTACTCGCAGAATAAGCAATGGAAATCATGTGGCTTAAATCCAGATTGCCTATCCATTTAAGTATCGAAATGTGTAAGGCATGGAATCTGATAAACTTGGTAACAAAACCAAATGTTAATGATATACACCTACAATCAAGTGATTCTGTATTGAATGATTTCCTTTATGGGAGGGGGTCAAAGCCTAGAATGAATCATATTTAAGCATGGTCCCTGCACTCTCATTATCATGAGACATTCATACTCGTCCCATAGAGAGCTAAGAGTAGTGAGCAGTGCAGAAGATCAGTGTCTTGAGATCAATGGCCTCTTCAGGTTTGTTGATTCTCTAAAGAACACACATCATATGCATATATGTATCATTGTGTGTTTATTATAGTTTGATTGATATTGTATTTATGTTCTCTTGTGTGATGTTTTACAAGTTCCATTTTAAGTTTACATACCAGACTACATGATGTTCATGAATCCTGCATGTCTTATCAAGAAGGCATATGATCGGTTGGTACATGAAGATGACCAGGTCAAGAGCTCCAAGAAGAAGCATGGATCAACTCCTAAAGTTTCTATAGATTTGTTTGTGGGCAAAGAGGAGAAGAAATACTCTATTTCTCTCGAGTACTTTTTACACCCAAAGCTCCAAGAACTCCTCAAGGAGTACCGAGAACTCGTATTCGATCCAAGATGTGATGAGCCGATTGTGCTTGAATATTGTTCTACAGAGACCTTTGATTAATTACTCTATAATACCGCAATGGATATCGATAAGGAGTATTAAATAGAATTTAAACCTTTTCGATCTTCGTTCATATTATTTTCCGTATTTCAATAATATTAAGTACTGTTGTAATTCAATTCCAATATTTTTCTTTGCATGGTTTAATTTGTAAAAAGAGATCAATCGAATTTCTAGAAATTCATTCTTTAACTCTTTAGGGTCGAAGCATATGGTTACCTGGTTGGTTAAATGATATTAATGAGAATAGTACATAATTCACTATTCTTAATTTTAGTTCATCCTTTCATTAATTCGATGTGAAACCTAGAAAGATTTCAAACTTAATGTTTCTGCATGTGAGTACCCTTTCACGTAATTAATCATAATCATAACTACATTTATTAATTAAACAATTCTTTTAGGCACCAAAAGTGCAAGTAAACCATCAATAGCATATCTCAGCTGTTGATATTTATATGTAATTCTCTACTGTTTTTTACCCTTACAAAATCAACTTTCGTACACATTCTAAGTATTGTGTCTAGAATCCTAGAGTGCTCTCTAGCCCCTCTCTTTCCCCAAGTAACCAGGGACGTCTTGCCTGCAAAATTCTACTCCGAGTTTGAAGGGCTATGTGGAAACACGAAGGTCTTATAGGTGTCTCTAGTATTTGGTCCACTTGGAGGTTCTTGGGTTGACACGCTATAGGGTTTTGCTGACTAATGTTTTGGGCTGCTGCAACCATTTGGGGCTTGGGCCCAACATTAGATTATGTTACAATCTATACTAGGGATGGATTTTTTATGACTTTGGATTGTCATTGTCTTTACTCTCTATGCTGGTTCTCCTGATGTAGGCCAAGCCACGACAGCCTGACTCGGCCTTGCACTTTATATAATGCTTACAAGATTATTGCCAGCTCAGCCAAAATTTTTAAGCTTCTCAGCGTACAACTTTTGATATGACCCAAAGAAATACAATCAATCTTGATGAGAATACAATTTAAGTTTTGGACATTTATTCAATTTTGATGATAATTGATTACAATCATTTTTATGCATGTAATTGTATCTAAAACAAGATAAATTAGTTAGTCCTCAAGTCAATTATAATGTAATTAATCCACTTTTATTTACTTGTAGAAAATAAGCGGAGTTGCGGAAATCGAAAGAAAATGATACGAAAATTGTGCAAAATAGAATTTCCGGAAAAAGGACGAAATAGTCAATGAGGCTCAACATGGTCAACGCCATCAAGGGAGCGGAATATAATTGTCTCTGATAGTGTTTGTGGAAATGCGTTGAGAAGAGAAAACAAAATAGAAAAGAAAAGAAAAAGAAAAGGAAAAAAAATTAAAATGACTTTGCTGAGATGACGTCAGCATCAGAATCAAACCCCCCCCCCCCCCCCCCTCTCCCACGTGCACTTCCTTCTTCCTTTTTCTTTTTATTTTCTAGGGTAAATTTAGCAAACAGTACACCAAGTAAATGCCACTAATAATTCTTATACACAAAGTTTCAAACCAAACATTTTGGTACACGAAATCTGAAACTCGACCCACTATCAGTACACGACGTCAATTTTTGACACTAAAATGTCCATTATGCCCTCAGTTCTTTTTTTTTTTAATAATTTTTTTTTCTGTTATTTTTTTTTCCTTTGTTTATAAATGACTCGAGTCATTTTTTTTATGTTATGCGAGGTGAGAAAGGCGGCGTTGGAAGCGAGGGAGTGAGCCCGGAAGAAGGAAGAAGAAAGAGATAAAACGAAGGAAAAAAAAAACAGAAAAAAAAATTATTAAAAAAAAAAGAACTGAGGGCATAATGGACATTTTGGTGTCAAAAATTGACATCGTGTACTGATAGTGGGTCGAGTTTCAGATTTCGTGTACCGAAATGTTTGGTTTGAAACTTTGTGTATAAGAATTATTAGTGACCTTTACTTGGTGTACTGTTTGTGAAATTTACCCTATTTTCTACCCTTTTTCCTCTCTTCCTATCACATTCTGCCATGTGTCCCAATTCTTCTCCCTTCTGTTTCCAGCCCTACACCACCGAGCTATCAATCATTCTACATATATATACACACTAACTCTCTCACCCTAGCAGGGCCGCACCACACCTAAAACAGAGGCAGCCCTTTTGGGCTGCTCTCTCACTTACCTCTCTTCTCCTCCATTTTCTATATTTTCTTTATTTTTATTTTAGAGATTTGAAGGATTTACTCACCCAAAGCTTCAAGAATTCATCAAAGGGCTCAACCTCTACAAGATTCAATATTTGGGTATTTTGTGGGAGTTGTAATTCAAGACTAGTCATGCTAGCTTTTTAGCTATTTATGATTTTTCTTGTTTTCTCCTACACTTCTCTACTATTTTCTATTTGAATTTTGTAATTTTGATGTCTATGATTATGGGTTGTGAGTAATTTCCTTGTTGGGGGTTAGGGTTGTGTCCCTAACCCAAATTTTGTGTAAAAGATGTTTAATTTAATGTAATGATGCAATTTTCATATGATGGATGCTTATATATATTTTTGTTGGGTTAAAATGCATGTCTAGGAGCCTAGTCAACTCTAGGGTGTGTATTTTGAGCATGTCTAGGATGGAGTTAGAGGCTTGACCCCCTCTAATTCATAAGCTAGAAACCTTCAATTTCATATTCGAGGGGTTATAAACATGGTGATTTACACCCGTTGCGTAATTGCGCGGGCGGGTCGCTTAGTAGTCTAATTCCTCGATCTCTACACCTCTTGATGTGAATTAGTGACCCTTGAACCGGCTCTAATTCATGTCAAGTGAGTTCCTACGACCCTTGAATCGGAGTAGGAATACCATGAAAGGGAATTTCGGTCCTTGAGCCTTGAACCGCCTTGGATACTACCGCCAAAATAGGAAATATGCATCTATATTAGATTAGCTTCCGACACATAGAATTTGGGTGAAGGAACCTCCCTAACACCCGACATTCCCATTTATTTGGTTACACTTTTATTAATTTATTTTCATTTTTATTAATTGCTTTACATTTATTTACATTTTGTTAATCTAAAATCATCTCTCAAAATATTGAATTTAAACTCATTGGAGATAATCATCACTAGGCTCTTGGTTGTGATTAGGTTTTGGTAATGAACCAAAACCGAGCATTGCTAGGGCTTGGTGCCTTAGATTAACAATAATGTTTATGACTACTTAGCCAATGACTATTGGAATATCAATGACTTCTCTGAATTTTTGGACCGTAATTCTGGTAACTGTATTATAAGTATTTACATTCTCTCTACTACCTTGCTGCTAATGGAAAGCTTTATTAGAAGTTACACAAAATGAGTACTATAAACTATCTCAGAATAAGCACATGTAAACACATATATTGCAGATTGCAGATTAGGATTGCTGTTGTAGTCGCATCCTAATTTAGGACTGCAAACCTATATCTATCCTAATGTCTGAAAATTAACATGAACATAAGATCAACTATGACAAATATAGGATTGATATGTTGCTCTGATCCTAAGTTAGGATGCGTGAGATATTGCAATCCTATGAAACAGTAAGTACATATATATATCGCACCAAGCAATATAAATTGAAATCAAAGATAAAGAGATTATAGAAATACTAACTAGATCCATATATATTGCAGTGAAACAATGTGAGTTTAAATCCAGCAGATTGAAAGGGGTATAGGAAATTGACAAAGTCGATTGCCTCCATCCATTGTTCTTCTCCTAGATTCACCCTTGATCTCAGATTGTTAATGGGACAATTGATTGAGGTGTGGTGCTCTAGCAGGGATCAATGAAAGCGTTCTAATCCACTTTATATCAGAAAAATAGTTAAGGCAGTTCCTTCCATCAAGGAACTGTCTTATAATTTCCTTGTCTTTATCTGATGGATTATTTTAAATAACCATACTATTTGAATTCAAATTCAAAACAGATTGCATTAATAAAACTATTTTCGATTACAAGTTTTATTTAATACTCTGATGTTACAAACTGAACTCTAATACTCCTCACAATGTCAGCTCAAGTGAAAATGCTGATGTCTAGTTCCATAAGGTCTTACAATCTCCCACTGAACTAGATATCATGCAAAATCAACTTATAGTGTTGAGTTGTATTCTTAAGTGTGCACAAGAGTTCAAGAACATCATCTGTTTTTCAAAGTCCTGTCAATTTTGCTAAACTGCATTGAACTACAGAAAATTATAATGAATTGGAAAATCATTAGTTTTCTGTGATCACAATACAGCAAGTAAAATTACATGAAACTACCTCAAGTATGATTTTATACATGTTTAATTTATTTACAGTAATCGATTTGTAAAACATGTTTGATCCAAAATTATTTTCAACTAGATGAAGAGCTGTATTATCTTACTGATTTGGCATATCAGTATCAGGTTCTTTTGCATATGTACGTACATATTCACTGATCTAGTATATCAGTATCAAGTTCCTTATATGTACATGGTTCTGCATATGTACATGTTCTACCTATACAGCAACTAAATGTTGAAAACTAATTTTATTCAAATGACAAAAGCCAGATGATAAATTCACAAATGACTGATTAACTGAAATAGACACATTACCAAATAATACTAAACATACAATATGTTCGTACAAATGTATCACATATTGATATAATCTATTCACATCAACATCCAATGATGAATTGGAATAAATAAAAGGATGAGATATTTAATCAACATTATACAAACGATCTGTCACATCCATGCTCTCATGCCTATAGTTGCTAAGTTCAGAAATCTTGTCTCAAAATACTTAAACTTGACTACTTAATTCTGAATAAAGTATTGATGCATAACTTGATAGTTTAAGACCAATTTATGATGCATCACATTTGTTTATTCTGAATAACCATATCTTCTTGGTATGATATAGTAAATGGAAGCAATAAGCTTGCTATGAGTTTAGAATACTACAGAATGCACAATTTAATTCATGATCGAGACATATGGCATCATTGAAGAAAATAGATCTATAAGAGAGAATTACAGGTATACCATGGAAGCAGAGCATCATAAAATTCATAAATTGTTATGCCTAAATCAATCTGAAGGGTCACTAAATATAACATATAATCACAGCATATATAAACAAAAATAAACAACAACATATAGATAAGGTACAAAAGGAGAGCAGTATTGTTTCAATCCTAATCTACGAGTGCAGCATTATTTGAATCCTAATATACCAGCAAAATCAGAATCACTGATAAACAAATGAAAATAACCAAAAAACTTGAGATTTCAACCTTAGGCCAAAAGTGTCACTATTGCATGCTATCAACTGCCTACGCAGTTTAGCAACCAGTCATTTCTTTTATGGTGACTAAACTATCCACCAGAAATGTATGTCCCAAATGTTAGTTCAGTTTTGAACAACATCATAATAAATGCACATACTCAGATCAACTAACTATGATATTTTCAAGAAATTGGTATCATTTGTGATACACTTATCTCTGATATCATCTGAATGTTTATTGATGTATACATGCAAACTCAAATAGCCAAATGTTTGATCACTGACGTCTTTGGAAATCAGAGTCAAATTAAATTTTAAGCTAATTTGAGTTATAGTTTTCTGTTAACAAATGAATCAATTCATGCATTTACACAACAACCACTTTGATGGCAGGAAGTATAAGATGCATGAAATAATCAAGAAAACACCTTTAGTTTGCATATAACTTTGCATACACGGCTACTTTGGCAGCATAATGTAATACAATGTAAATGCAGCAGTTTATGGTCTTACACTTAAGATTGATCAATTGTAAGATAGTCCAAGTCACAAACACGTATACTTTGGTAGCATAATGTAATACAGTAATATACACTCTATAGATATATGTTATGAATGAACATAATGATCCAAATGCTATTGAGATATAATCAAAACTCAAAACTTTGATCATCCATAATGTATCATGCATTCGTAAATCACACAAATATAATTTACAGCAAAAAGTGTAAACTGAATGCACCAATATAAGACTCAAAAGTTACTAAGAGAATAAGTAATTCACTAAGAACTTACTCCCACTATTCCTCACTTTACCTTTTCTGATACAATATGAGAAGCAGATTTTAAGAGAACTCTATAAATATACAATTTGGGACAATCAAAATCAAGTACAAGAAGAAAATAACTATGATAATAAAAACACATATACATGTATATTTCCCCCCTATTTTTATTATTTATTGAACAAGAATTTAAAATGATGACCCATAGATGAGAGTAGTCTAAACTATATCTCACATGATAAAACAAATATAAACAATATCAATACTAAGACATTGAAGTCTACTGTATTGCTCTCTTATATGTGCATTACCAATTGTCAGAAATTACACTGTTCTACTGCTATAAATCAATCTTAGCATGAACACATGTAAACAAAGATTTCTATGTAAAAATATGTAGGAGTGCAGCAGTGATTGTAATTAGCATTTAGGATTGAAATATGATCATATGTATCCTATGTATGCATATTGTATAAACTTTATGATATATAAAGCAATATAAATGAAATCACGTGCATCATCAGATTATGTATTCAGGCTTGGGATTGAAGTCACTATATCAATCCTGTATCTGCAGAATACATAAATAACAGAATACAAACATAACAGACGTATATACATGAACTATATTTAGGATTGCAGTAGTAAACGCATAGTATATTAGGATTGCAAAAACATATCTATCCTAATATTTGAAAAAACTATTTAGGACTGATATACTAGTCGTATCCTAATGTAGGACTAAAACATCATATCCATCCTGATATCGGCAATGTATATAAACTGTACATATGTGAAGGAGTCTTACATGATGCACTTGAACCATTCATCTTAGTCTTATACTCTCAAGTTCAACTTGATTGATGCTCAAAGGAAAATGCACAGGTGTTTATGAAGTTGATCAATAAAATCATTCTAGTTCACCACAATACTAGAATTATCTGTATATCCCAAATAAAATGAAAATGTTCATGATTTGAACATTCATTTCACACCAAATGCATATGTTCAGAAAATAGAACTCAACCATTTTCAAGATTTTGACATCCTTTGGGGTGTACTCATCTTTAATGGTATCTGAATGTTCAATTTTCATCATATACAAAACCAAGAACCAAATGTTTGATACCAGATTTCTTTTAAGTTGCTTGATTTTATTGTTGAAAACCAAACAAGACAATTAATCTCCTTTACACTAAGCCATTTTGACAGCATTTAGCATTTAAGAAGATTTAATTGACTTTATATCAACAATGTGATCATGACCTATCTGAAAGCCATTTACTGAAATATGTATGTATATATGCAGAAAATGAACTCTTTTATTTTCGAGATTTGTGGAGTACTATTCTCTAATAGTTCTGAATGTTCATTCACCTGATATATACACGATTATGAAACCAAATGTTTGATGCAAAATTTCTTTGAAAATTAGGATCAAATTTAATTTTAAGTTTCATAATCTCTTTTCTGATGAAATTGAAGACAGTTTCATTGCTATCTATGTAAAACTATCTTGATAGCATTTTTCATATGCAAAATGCAACTGACTTCATTCTACACATTTCATCAGTTTATCTGATCCTTTAGAATCTTCATATATGAGACCACTTTGGCAGCACACCACATATGAAGTTTTCAAAATTAATATCAGAAACTTTAAACATGCATATCCATCATTTAGCATTTCAAAGTAATATGAAATACATAAATATGCACTTAGATGAATGTAATGTAATCTTCATATGAAATAGAGATCCTGTATTGAATCAATTAAGGGTGCTATAAGAGTTACGTACCTTTGACTAAACTTAATAAACTGATATCAGAAAATTTCTGTGACTGACTCCTGAACTTGGAAATTTATAACTAATCCTAGAAAATTCCGTTTTGGGTGATTCCAGCTCCCAATGGCTCTTTAAGATGTCTACTAAAACTCTTTAGAAGAAACCAACCTCAAATTCTCAGTGGATCTGTACAGTTTTGCAAAAGTAAGTGACTGGGTTGAAATTCCAGAAAATCTGAAAGTGGCTAAAATCTCTTTCTTTGGCCAAAAACCTTTTCATCACTCAATTTTCTAACTGATAGGAGCATAAAATGCGATAAATATAGTGTGAAATCCCTTACACTTTTCTTAGTTAATTCCTTTAAAAAGTCAGTTTTAACTTTGTTTTCTTTTTAGGTAGTTCGTGGAGTGATTCAAGAGAAATAAGAGCTGAAAGGGGGAAACGAAGCCATGAAACATGAATTAATGATGCAGAGGACCCAGTTTGATCAACCATTTGGCCAGAAATTACAAGG
The DNA here is from genome assembly GCA_024704745.1 of Rosa lucieae. Lineage (NCBI taxonomy): Eukaryota > Viridiplantae > Streptophyta > Magnoliopsida > Rosales > Rosaceae > Rosa > Rosa lucieae. The sequence goes on along the minus strand of CM045494.1, from coordinate 24,086,259 downwards.
GAAGTCCACGGAAATCGTTGTGCAAAACAGTTGCTGCAAAGCAGAAAACTGCAGTTTCAGAATCAGCTTTCTGGGAACGGTTTTGAGGAGAAATTCTTGCACCCTTACAGATGTACCTTTGAAGAAAGGGCCAGCGATCCTTCAAGACATGATGTTATACTTCAACTACAGCCAAATAACAGGTCAGAATCATCAACGAGACAGTAGGAAATCAAAGTCGAAGTAGGCTTCCCGATAAGGCAGAAACTGTCAGCTTTTCACGAAGCTTTTTGGGAGATCTTTTCCGGCAATTTTCTTGGCGTTTTTCCAGAATTTTATTGATCATTCTAGATTATATGATGTCATAGAACACGTGGGAGTCAAGAACCATCCAGAAACTTGTCAAGACGAAGTCGTTCCTTGTCCAAGAAGGAAGCTTCAGAGTCAGAAATTGAATCCTAGTCAAAACAGGACGGTTTTGCAGAATTCTTCTTTGGACGGATTTCCAGGGCATTTTTGGATGGTTATTGCTGCTGCAAATATGAAGGAGAGTCCTAGAATGATTCCTCAAGATTTTGGGAAGATTATTAAGGCTTGAAAATCATTTAATTATGCACCAAGTAGAGTAATCCTCAAGCAACTAGGAGAGGCTTTCAAGCGGAATTGGAAAAGGAAACTTGGGCTGTGTATTTTATATATATAGAGACTCTGAAAACGTTGAAAAACACCATCCTACAGCGCCATCTTCTGCTCCCAAACCCTAGCACACAAAGTCTAAAATTCCCAAGTCTTCAAGAAGGAAAACCGTGCACATCACCATCCATCTCCATCAAGCTTCTACCGTGATTTACCTTGAAGGATTGCCTGCATCTAAGGCTGCCTAAAAGTGAATTCGTGGCTCTCATACTCTGCTCTTTACGGTTTTTATCCTCTTGTAATCTAATACTCATGCTTTTATTTGTTGAATTTAAGACGATGTGTGGCTAGTTATTTTTGTTAGGGGCGAGGTTTGAAGCCCCAATTATGTAGAACATATGTTTGTTTAAATTTAGTTTCTTGATCTTTGGTGTGGATTGGTTGTTTATCTCTGATTGATTGAAAACTTTTACATGTGTTTGTTTTATGGTGGCCAACATAAGATTTATGCATGTAATTGGAGCTAGGTTTAGAAAATAATTCACCTAATCGTTTTGTTTTCTAATCCACAAGTATGCAAGGCTTTGAACAAAAGTTGATGTTTTAAACAACTAGAAGAGCATGCTAGGTAGGCGTTCCACACTAGACTGCAACTCTATAATCAATCGTTTCCATGAGATCTTAATGCTTCAAATATGTTGACACTATATGTGTTGTTGATAGGATAGCGTTCTATACCTTGATTGCATGTTTGATAGGCTTAGCTATTGTGCGTTCACGTAGACTAAGTAATTAGGGAAACATTAATAAGGGACATGATCTGCTCCGACTTGTTTCTTGGTTGATTTCTGTTCACACCTTAGTAATTGAAACTAGGTTAACTTAACATTGTTCGAAAGTAATTGGTGGTGGATTTCCAAGTCTCTAACATGTTCTCCATCTTGTTTTCTCAAAACCTAAAATAAAAATCATTTTTCTTTTATATTATCTTTTATTTTCGTAGGAACATAAAAACCCCAAATCTGTTTCAACTTAGGATTGCAACGCACCCTTCTATCCCCATCTTGTCCTGCCATCTTTTTCCCTCTTTGACGTTTTTCTTTTTCTTAGTTTTGTTATTTGTTTTGTGCTTTAGTTAGTTTTGTTTTCTTTTCTTTTGTGTGAATTATAAAGTTACCCTCAATCCCCGGCTTGAACGATCCTTGCTTACTCTATATTGCTAACGACTACATCTTGCAGGGTTAAGTTGAGCGCTTGTTTCTAGCGTATCACTAACCAAGAAAAGTATTGTGATTTCTAAGCAATGTTCTAAGGCTATTGCTCAGATCGAAAGTACATCAATGAACCATGATACAATGCTCAATGTGTAATGTAGAAATGTCAAAGCCATTATTGATCTTGTTGCTGACCATTAAGTTAACAGTTATCTCTAACCATATAAACACTTGGACATATATAGCAACTAAGACAATTAAAAAAGCAACAGCATTTGTCAAGATCTATCATGCAAATCATGCAAATATAATTTACTATGAATTTTGGTTAATTCTGAGTATGACATTATACAGATCAACACCTGCTGGATAATTAAGATGACTATGCCAAATATAAGATTGTAAATCAACAGCAACATGATTCAAAGCCAAAATATAATCTGCAGCAAATTAAACATTAAAGCCAAAACTGATAAGATCGAGTATGTGATACCAATACCAACATGATGCAGTTTCAAAATCCATTGATGCTTCTCCAAGATCCACTCATCAGTTATAATCCAAGTAATACATAAACACATACCAACTAAACTAGCCACACAACAACAATGTAAGTAGCATACATTAATATCAAATAACCAAATAAAATTATAGTTTTACTATAATGTCTCAAGTGAACTCACCAAATTGAAGACTGATAATTTGGATACATATCTTATCTGCTCATAAAGTAAGGCCTGGATCGACATGCACCAACTTGATAGAAGGCATTATTTAGTGATCAACAGAAGTGATAGAAGTCGGTGATTGCCTTAATTGCTCTCTCATTTTCTCCTCCTCTCAAAGAATGAAGGTAATGGATAATAAATTTGGGAGAACCCAATTTCACTTGCATCAATCCAGAGCAAATTGGATTTGCAAATGTGAGAGTGTGCATATTTGGATAAATGCATCAGATATGCAATATATATATATAGATAACTGCATGCGGATTATATGAACATGAAATCCCCATAAATCGGTTGTAAAGTAAGTTTAATTGAATATCAGTAACATGTAACTCATATGAAGATAGTGAGCTCTGATACCAATTGTTAGAAGTTACACAAAATGAGTACTATAAACTATCTCAGAATAAGCACATGTAAACACATATACTGCAGATTGCAGATTAGGATTGCTGTTGTAGTCGCATCCTAATTTAGGACTGCAAACCTATATCTATCCTAATGTCTGAAAATTAACATGAACATAAGATCAACTATGACAAATATAGGATTGATATGTTGCTCTGATCCTAAGTTAGGATGCGTGAGATATTGCAATCCTATGAAACAGTAAGTACATATATATATCGCACCAAGCAATATAAATTGAAATCAAAGATAAAGAGATTATAGAAATACTAACTAGATCCATATATATTGCAGTGAAACAATGTGAGTTTAAATCCAGCAGATTGAAAGGGGTATAGGAAACTGACAAAGTCGATTGCCTCCATCCATTGTTCTTCTCCTGGATTCACCCTTGATCTCAGATTGTTAATGGGACAATTGATTGAGGTGTGGTGCTCTAGCAGGGATCAATGAAAGCGTTCTAATCCACTTTATATCAGAAAAACAGTTAAGGCAGTTCCTTCCATCAAGGAACTGTCTTATAATTTCCTTGTCTTTATCTGATGGATTATTTTAAATAACCATACTATTTGAATTCAAATTCAAAACAGAATGCATTAATAAAACTATTTTCGATTACAAGTTTTATTTAATACTCTGATGTTACAAACTGAACTCTAATACTCCTCACAATGTCAGCTCAAGTGAAAATGCTGATGTCTAGTTCCATAAGGTCTTACAAGCTTAAATCAGCAACTTGGTTATAATGTGATCATTCTTCCTCTTTCTTGAGTGTCAACATCATGAATGCAATTTGGCGGCTTAATAACCCCCCCCCCCCCCAAAAAAAAAAAAAAAAACATAGTTCTTTGATTGGTTTCTCACTAGGGGGAATTTGAAAACTAGGACAACAATTGCTCGTTATACTAATAATTTTGATACTTCTTGCGCTCTCTGTGGCTCTAGGGTAGAAGACTTGAACCATTTTTTTCTTTCCTACTCCTTTGCCTCAAACTTTTGGAATTTGGCGGGTGTGAATACAGCAAATTTCCATTTGCCTTAGATGACTGGCTTGTTTCTTGGTTTAAAAAAGGCTTTCTTAAGCTTGAGACTGAAAATTGTTTGCTGCTTTGTTGGAAGATCTTGGAAGCGAGGAATAATCTCATCTTCAATCATATTCCTCCTTCTCCAGCTTTTGTTGCCCACTCAGCTGCTGCTTGTGGTAGTAACTACAGAGCTCGAAAGAATCATTCAATTGTCATTCTCTAATCTGCTGGTCCCCAGCTGCCCCAGAGTACTTCTCAAAATTGAATTTTGATGGTTCAGTAATCAATAAGAAAGAGGCTGTTGCTAGCTTTATCATCAGAGATCTTAATAGCTCCCCTGAAATTGCTTGTTCCCGGAAGATTGGTCACTCTAATGTTGTTATTGCAGAGTGCAGTGCTGTGAGAGACGATTTAATTTAAGCTTTGGAAAATAACTGTTTAAAATTCTTGTTGAGGGAGACTCCAAACTTATTATTGACTCCATCAACAAGTCTTGTGATCTCCCTTGGCACATCCGTGCTTTGGTAAAAGACATTCAAGCTATTGCAAGAAACTTCGAGAGTATCTCTTTCAATCATCTTCACAGTGAAGCAAATTTTGTGGGTGATGACGTGACCTCCCTTAGCCATGCGAACCAAAATCCCAGCATTTGGAGGAGTATGCTACCCCTTCATGCTCTCTCCGCTTTCAATTTAGATCAGTTTGATGTTGTTAAAGGTTTTAGGTTGTAATTGTGTTCCTTTTCTGCTTAGGAAAAAAACAAGTCTTTTTGTACCCAAAAAAAAAAAAAAAAAACTTTTGATATGAGCCTTTGGTATGGATACAAATTAGGCCAAAGACATGTTTTCTCTTAGGGTGTGTTTGGATAAAATAGTTTCAATTTCCACAGATATTCTCAAATCATGAGAATTACGATTCCATGATTTAAATTCCATTAATTGAGAATTCTATTGTTTGGATTTCATAATGTTGAATTTTTAAAATGACAAGAATTACGGATTCTAGTGTTTGGACTCATTTTTGTTAATGGAATTCAAATCAAATTCAAACAAATTATTGGAATAATCAAGTAAAAGTTAGGATCAGATTCTAAACAAAGATCCAACCATAATTCTATCCCTCTTGGCCTTGCTTTTGATCTATAACGCACACTAAATATATATTTCTGTCCAATTTTCTGTAGTTGAGGTTTTGTTCCTTAGTCCTTACTGAGACATCTATATTTGGTGTGAAAATTAAGGTGCAGATTTGACAGAAAATAATACAGTCTGTGTCTGATTGGTTCAGACATAGAGCACTACATAAGGAAGCTTCATTGATGGAGAAATCAAGTACAACATGGATGTAAGAGTCCTTAACTTCAGCATGGGCAAGCCTCGCGTTATGTTCAATAACAACGAATTTTAACCTCAGGATGTATGATGATAAGATTCAGCTAGAGTAGTCAAACACAAATTGTCACGCCCCGAATTTTGAATAACTAATTCAAAATCCGAAACATGAAAAATCAACTACAACACAAGTCACTCAAATTTCAAATCTCAAATTATTTATTACAACTCACTTATACAAAGTAAAAATGTAAAGCTCAAATTGAGCATCACTCACCTCACAATTTACAAGCTGTAAAACTAAAAACAAATACTCTAATTCGCACGATCTCCGCCATAATCCTCCTGACCTGCAGGACTACCCGCTACACAATTTGAATAGTGTACCGGGATTGCAACAACACCAAACCCGGTAAGCTTTTGACAGCTCGTGAGTAAACAAGAAAGAATTGTTGATTTTATAACAGGTTTATTTTAACTCAAGTAAAAATCAACAATCAAAACATTTGTGATGAAACATCAAACAAAACACGGAAAATCCACAACGAATACATTTCCACAATCCTCTAATCACAATACACTACGCTGGTCCTACAAAACCCAACCCACATAGCACCACTTTGGTCCAACTTGACCCTACGTTAGAGTTCTAACTACATCGTTGTCTGTCATCTCGGTTATTATTTAACCGGCGGTCTTTGGACACTCCCTGTCCTCAGAGCACTACATCTCGGTTATTATTTAACCGGAGTTCTTCGGACTCCCTGTCCTCAGAGCACTACATCTCGGTTATTATTTAACCGGCGTTCTTCGGGCTCCCTGTCCTCAGAGAACTACATTTCTACCCACTAATCAACTCAGAAGCTCAACATGATTATCACACACATTTATCGATTAACATTATCACAAATAATCATGGCAATTTCTAAGGCAATATCATATCTCAACCAAATTATCGTAATTCCACACACACCTCAATGTCACACCATTCCATATATATATCCACGCAAATATATATATATACGTAATCATCCGCTCAGGGATAATTACTAATACCAACTATAGTTCAAGCATAAAAATCGGGAAATTCATTTTGTATAATTAAAATCATTTTACTTACCTATGGACCGTAGTTGATCAAGTCCATATGATTTAAAACAAATATTTATTCCATAAATATTTTTCACACAATTACGACAAAATAAAATTAATTAAAAGTAATCGGTTCGTAATATGAACCGCGTGAGGTTTACTCACCTCTAATCCCGCTGCGTCTTCAATTTCACAAAACACGCCAAAACCGCTCATCAAGGAAGACCGTCAATCACCTAAATCCAATATGATCATAACTTAGCCAACATCTCATAAATAAAAATAAAGACGATCCAACGGTCGGATCGAAATTATATGATGATCCAACGGTCGGATCCTCACGGATCGCCCTTAGGATCATCCCCCAAAATTATCACGAAGATCCAACGGTCGGACCTTCCTGAATCGTCCTTATAAACCTCTCCACAAAATTTCATGAAAATCCGACGGTCGGATTCTCACGAATCGCCTTCCAAATCACTAATTCACAATTATACGAAGATCCAACTGTCGGATCTTCGCCCGTGACCTCACAAAGTCACCGGGACAGTCATATGATCAACATATCAAAACTACAAGTCCATCGGACGGTCCGATCTTCAAAAAACATTAATTGGATTATCGAAATCGATCGAAACCGTAAAAATTCATAACTAAATCATACGATATCCAAAAAATGCGTATAATATATCGAAATGATCGTATTGAAATGTAGAATCTAAAAATGTAAAGAAATCACATTTTTGACCCCCGGAGGTGGCCGGAAAAGGGCCGACGGAAAATGGACAGTGCCGCCGCCGACCACAGTCAATGGTGTCGGGGCATGGCTGTTCCTCTTCATCTCATCAAGCCCAACAATTTTTATAACTAGCATGAAGTCTGAAAATGACCGGAATGGGTCCAAAATTACCTTGAACAGTATGAAGGTGGCCGGACTTTTTCCAGAAACCGGCGAAGAAATGCAGAAACCGGCGATTTCGATTTTCGACGTAAAAACTTCAATTTCAGGCCTCGATTCTTTCTATAGAGTTGTTAATAACATCAAGGCGAACCCACTAGATCAAGAATAAATCAAAACGATACACTACAGCTCGAGATATCCCGATCGAAAGATTTTCGTTTCGGATCGAAAACCGACCGAGCTCCGACGAAAGTGAAACCGGTCACTCCAGGTGAGATTCTTCTAGTATGATGATCAGCAAGTTGAGGCGAGTTCATGGAGCTAAGGATCGGAAGTTTTGGTGGCCGGAGCTAGGAGAAAACCGACGTTGACTAAAATCGAACTCAAATCGAAACAAGCTCACCACCGCCGCTACAGGCCTCTCCGCCGTTCAAGGTCACCACATACGGGTGCGTAAGGACCATACGAAGCCAATGGAAGAAGTTTGGTGAGAATTGATGGCCGGAGGAGGGAGAACTGGCCGGACGAAAATTCGTCCAGTTCCGTCAGTTTCCGGACGCGGGAGGAAGAGAGAGAATGAGGGGGGGGGGGGGGCTTCCCGAAATGGAAGGCCGGCAAATTATTTTTGGAAACTTCCAAAACTGGAAATTTATACTAAACTGGAAATTATTTCGAAAAATCATAACTAATTCAAACGTACTCCGATTTTTGTGTTCCGCATATGCACGCGATCGTATTGACGAGCTCTACAACTTTCATGAAGGAAGTTTTCCCAAATTCTGTACGTATAAAAAGTCGATTTCGCGTGCCCCTAATTAACGTACGATTTCGAAATAAAATCGTTCGAACTAATTCCACACTTCTCCAAGCTTCGTACAATCTCCCATGACCACGAAATCATTTCCAAAATGTCATCGGAAAATAATATGAATTTTCGGGGTATTACAATCTACCCTCCTTAAAGAAATTTCGTCCTGAAATTTAATCGCGAGTCCATTCCTCCCGATTTAAGTTTTCTGTAGTTTATACAGAATGAACTGTAGAAAACTACAAGGATATGGCTCGACGTATAAAAATACATCCGTATACACGATCTAAAAAAATAATGTAAGAGGTAAGGTTCGAACTCCCGACCTCTAACACGAAGGTTTTGCTCCCAACCACTGAAGCAAGAGCTGCTTCCATTAATATATGCTCATGTGTTATATTTATTTTGTCAAAAGCGACATAAAAATAAATACAAGGGGATGCAAGGTTTCGAACCCTTGACCTGCTGCACAAAAACCTTGCCCCTAACCACTGGGGCACAAGCTGTGCTTAATATAATGTGTATAAATTTTATACTTATTATGTCATAAACGAATATAATAAAAATAAACGAGAGGCGAGGTTCGAACCTCAGACCTCTTGTACACGAACTCTACAATCAACCACTCGAGCACGAGCTGCTCACGTTATTATCCATACCAATCCTTTTATTTAAACCAAGCGGTTTCAAACTGTTTCAACAATCCGGCCCAAAACACCCAAAACTGTTGCAGAAATCCGGCCCAACATAACCAAAACTGTTGCAGAATCCGGCCCATGAATTTCGCCAAAACTATTTCAGAAACTCGGCCCATCGGGCCTCCACCCACAGCTACAGTGAGGGCCTTGATCCGAGACAAGCCCAGGTACGGCCCACTTGCCACGGCTTATCCCTTCCATGATTTACGGCAGTCAAATTCACTTTCGGCTAAAGCTGTCTGGCACAGCGCCTCGAGATTCCCTCGGTTCCCTTACACGCTCTCCACGCGCCAACAGCTTTTCCGTGTTTTCGGGCAACTTTAATCCAACGCGTAGAATGCGTCACAGAGATCGTCCATCCAACGGTGGAGATCTGCTCACCTCGTTCTATAAATATATAGGTGCATTCTAAGGAAGCGACTGTTCACTCCAAAGGAAAAGAATTTTCTTCCGAGCTTTAGCCATTCTCTCTCAAACTCTTCAGCCTTCTCTTCTCAAATCTCCAGTCTTTCCTTCACCAATCTTCAATCCTTCTCTCTCAGATCCTTTTCTTCCGATCTTCTCTCCCATCTAGTTGATTCAATCTCTTCTTTCCTCTGAGCTTTCAAATCTCCAACACCCCATCATCAGCCTCAATCCCTTTTAACAACAATTTCCCTTCAACACCCAATAACTTCGTTCTTCAATTTCCACTTCCCCTCAACTCATCACCATGGAACCACGAACTCTGCCACTAATGGAGCTACAAACCCAGCAACACATGGAACTACAACAACAGCAACCAACTGAGGAGGGAGGAAGCAACCAAGCAGCCGGGAGTAGTGCCAACACGCCTATCAGGCCAACCAATAACCGGTGGACTCCCACACCAGCTCAACTAAGAATCCTCCAGGAGCTTTACTACGACAAGGCGCTTAAAAACCCAACTCCAGAGCAGATTCAAGGGATCTGTCTCCATCTGAAACCGTATGGGCAGATCGAGGACAAGAACATCTTCTTTTGGTTCCAGAACCTCAAGGCTCGTGAAAGGCAGAAGTTGAAGGAAATTCGGAACGTTCGGGTTGGTGGATCTCTCGATCTCAAATTTGGATCCACAAGTTCTACTGATGGTGGCAGATCCATCGATCTCAACTTTGGTTCCACCGATTCTACTGGTGATGATGGATCGATCGATCTAACCCTTGGGTCATGCGTCGGCTATGGTGTTGACCCATATTCCTCCTCACCTTTCAACGCTAATACCAATACTACCTATTTTTGTACAACAGGAGGACAATCATTCATGGAACAACGAGGAGGAGATCACCAGGAGGTCGAGACTCTTCCCCTGTTCCCCGTGCACGGTGAGGACGTCCTTGGTAACCCGAAGATTACATCCGAGGAAGGTAGCGCATTTGGTTACTATTCCGGTGGCTCAGGCGGTTACAACAGTGGCTCTCCTGTTTCTCTTGAGCTCAGCCTCAACCCATCCGGAGCTGCTGACCTAGCTTAGAATAGTGTAGTCCTCTGTTTGTTTATTTTGTAATCTAACTAAATCAATAAGATTGGATGTATGTCATTTCTTCTTTTTGTTAAACCAACAACGACACCAAGGATCGAACCTTGGTCATCCAATACATTTTCAAAACCTTAGCCAATTCTGTTGCACGCATCGTTCAGAATGACGTAAATAAAAACAATCATTCAAAACCTAACAATCAATTAAGTCACTTAGTGGTCTAGCTAGCATCCTCTTAGCCAAACCAAACACAACACTCGCATCAGAAAGTGATTCCACCACGTAGCAATCCAATTTCTCAAATTAATCACCACTGGAATACTTTACCATTAACGATGACCAGTGTTACTAGGAAACACGGCATCCAACCATAAAATTTAGAATAGATAATCAATTTTCTCTGTAATTGGTTTCCAACACTGAGGTTTCCCAAAGGATCACTAAAAACTTCCACTAAAATTTCCAATGCTACTTAACAACCGATTACAACACAATTACAATTTCTCAAAACTTAATTCAAAGTTGATACCACCATTAATAGTCCTAGTTCCATTCCCACCAATGATCCTGATTTCGAACAATTAAAACACTCAGAGACAATCCAAAAATATTGTCTCCGACACTTAAACAAAACCTCAATCTCCTCAATTTCCACTTCAAATAACCCTTATGATTTAAGGTACTCGGAGACGACTCAAATCTATAGTCGCTCATCTCTATCACTCAAACACGAGATCAACTTCGTTCTCACAACTTAAACCCTGCTCAACAACTTACAAACACATGGAAGAATTAACCACAATAATTCATTCCCTAACCGCAACACTACTCACAACTCCACATGAGTCAAGAATCTATTCAAAAACATTTGTATGTCCAACCTAAGAAGGCAAAAATTCTATCAATTCATACTCGTATCCACACTAGGTACGTGCATAGGCCAACATCATGCCTTCAACGAAACACCTCAACATCCAAAAGAACCTCACTTCCATAAAACAATTCTCACTGACTCATCAGAATTAAATCTAAAGGTTTCTATTCCTCGAAAATTACAACATGCGGAAACTAAACTTATTCTAATACGAACCTACAAGACAACTTTACGGTTCTAAGTACTACTTCTTCGAATATCCAACACCTAAGAAGTATAGTATGGTTGGCTAATACACGTATAATACTTAAAACACAGTATAAGTCAAATACAAATCCATATTAACCAAGTCAATACTACAGGGAAGGTATTCACGTTCCTAAAACGACTTAGCGGCCTAAACAACTCCCAACACTCACACATACCCAATGACTTAGCCAATACCGAAGAGCACACGATGGGGATCCGCTGCAGACGGGCCATCACTCGGAAAGTATTGACACGTCACCAAATATGTACCTTACGCTCTGATACCAAACTGTCACGCCCCGAATTTTGAATAACTAATTCAAAATCCGAAACATGAAAAATCAACCACAACACAAGTCACTCAAATTTCAAATCTCAAATTATTTATTACAACTCACTTATACAAAGTAAAAATGTAAAGCTCAAATTGAGCATCACTCACCTCACAATTTACAAGCTGTAAAACTAAAAACAAATACTCTAATTCGCGCGATCTCCTCCATAATCCTCCTGACCTGCAGGACTACCCGCTACACAATTTGAATAGTGTACCGGGATTGCAACAACACCAAACCTGGTAAGATTTTGACAGCTCGTGAGTAAACAAGAAAGAATTGTTGATTTTATAACAGGTTTATTTTAACTCAAGTAAAAATCAACAATCAAAACATTTGTGATGAAACATCAAACAAAACACGGAAAATCCACAACGAATACATTTCCACAATCCTCTAATCACAATACACTACGTTGGTCCTACAAAACCCAACCCACATAGCACCACTTTGGTCCAACTTGACCCTACGTTAGAGTTCTAACTACATCGTTGTCTGTCATCTCGGTTATTATTTAACCGGCGGTCTTTGGACACTCCCTGTCCTCAGAGCACTACATCTCGGTTATTATTTAACCGGAGTTCTTCGGACTCCCTGTCCTCAGAGCACTACATCTCGGTTATTATTTAACCGGCGTTCTTCGGGCTCCCTGTCCTCAGAGCACTACATTTCTACCCACTAATCAACTCAGAAGCTCAACATGATTATCACACACATTTATCGATTAACATTATCACAAATAATCATGGCAATTTCTAAGGCAATATCATATCTCAACCAAATTATCGTAATTCCACACACACCTCAATGTCACACCATTCCATATATATATCCACGTAAATATATATATACGTAATCATCCGCTCAGGGATAATTACTAATACCAACTATAGTTCAAGCATAAAAATCGGGAAATTCATTTTGTATAATTAAAATCATTTTACTTACCTATGGACCGTAGTTGATCAAGTCCATATGATTTAAAACAAATATTTATTCCATAAATATTTTTCACACAATTACGACAAAATAAAATTAATTAAAAGTAATCGGTTCGTAATATGAACCGCGTGAGGTTTACTCACCTCTAATCCCGCTGCGTCTTCAATTTCACAAAACACGCTAAAACCGCTCACCAAGGAAGACCGTCAATCACCTAAATCCAATATGATCATAACTTAGCCAACAACTCATAAATAAAAATAAAGACGATCCAACGGTCGGATCGAAATTATATGATGATCCAACGGTCGGATCCTCACGGATCGCCCTTAGAATCATCCCCCAAAATTATCACGAAGATCCAACGGTCAGATCTTCCTGAATCGTCCTTATAAACCTCTCCACAAAATTTCATGAAAATCCGACGGTCGTATTCTCACGAATAGCCTTCCAAATCACTAATTCACAATTATACGAAGATCCAACGGTCGGATCTTCGCCCGTGACCTCACAAAGTCACCGGGACAGTCATACGATTAACATATCAAAACTACAAGTCCATCGGCTGGTCCGATCTTCAAAAAACATTAATTGGATTATCGAAACCGTAAAAATTCATAACTAAATCATACGATATCCAAAAAATGCTTATAATATATCGAAATGATCGTATTGAAATGTAGAATCTAAAAATGTAAAGAAATCACATTTTTGACCGCCGGAGGTGGCCGGAAAAGGGCCGACGGAAAATGGACAGTGCCGCCGCCGACCACCGCCAATGGTGTCGGGGCCTGGCTGCTCCTCTTCATCTCATCAAGCCCAACAATTTTCATAACTAGCATGAATTCTGAAAATGACCGGAAGGGGTCGAAAAATTATCTTGAACAGTATGAAGGTGGCCGGAATTTTTCCAGAAACCGGCGAAGAAATGCAGAAACCGGCGATTTCGATTTTCGACGTAAAAACTTCAATTTCAGGCCTCGATTCTTTCTATAGAGTTGTTAATAACATCAAGGCGAACCCACTGGATCAAGAATAAATCAAAACGATACACTACAGCTCGAGATATCCCGATCGAAAGATTTTCGTTTCGGATCGAAAACCGACCGAGCTCCGACGAAAGTGAAACCGGTCACTCCAGGTGAGATTCCCTCTAGTATGATGATCAGCAAGTTGAGGCGAGTTCATGGAGCTAAGGATCGGAAGTTTTGGTGGCCGGAGCTAGGAGAAAACCGACGTTGACTAAAATCGAACTCAAATCGAAACAAGCTCACCACCGCCGCTACAGGCCGCTCCGCCGTTCAAGGTCACCACATACGGGTGCGCAAGGACCATACGAAGCCAATGGAAGAAGTTTGGTGAGAATTGATGGCCGGAGGAGGGAGAACTGGCCGGACGAAAATTCGTCCAGTTCCGTCAGTTTCCGGACGCGGGAGGAAGAGAGAGAATTGGGGGGGGGGGGGGGGCTTCCCGAAATGGAAGGCCGGCAAATTATTTTGGGTTTTTTGCACCAACAGTGTCTGGAGACTTGGGTGACTGACAATATGATACCCGAATTTACAAAGTTATCAAAGTAATACCCAGACTCAATTTTTCGTATCAACGTGGTACCTACGTCAATTTTCCGTCACGTCTCCGTCAATCCTAACCACGTGCGATGCACAGACTCATTAAATGAGGCTAAAAAGACTAATTTGCCCCTCAATTCATTAAATTTTCTCTCTTATTCATCGTCTTCTTCTTCTTCTCCATTTAGGCGGACACCCAAGTCCTGGTCCCGATGATTAGAACGGCGAGACTGCAAAGGAGATGATGACGTGGCAGTGGGGGGAGGAGGAAGAGGAAAAAGGATGGAGGAAATGTTGGTGGGATGAACTGGTGGAGTTTCCCGACCGTTGATGTTCTTGAAATCTCACCCAGATTCAACAAATCTCGGCCATCCATTTCGGCTCCGTTGGCCCCTTCTTCTTCCGGGAAGAAGATGGAGAAACTAGCAGTGGTGGAGTCGAAGCTGGCGGAGTTGCCGCCAAAGGAGGAGGATTCGGAGTGTGGGATGATGCTGAAGTTGGACTACGACGACGTTTTGAGTGTTTGGTCCAACAAATTGTCGCCATTTTCGGAGGAGTTGTAGGGCGGCGCCGATGGAAACGATGTCTCTGTATGTTTCTCATCTCTGGAGGGATTGGAGCGTGGCGGCGGTGGTGGTGGAGGTGAGGGAGGAGTCAGGGAAGATGGCGTAGAAAACGGGGTTGTCTGGAACGCGGGAGTTTTTGTGGAAGAAGATGGAGGAGGATGCATTCTTGGGGGTTTCGGTTTCTTGAAGATGTTGGTTGGTCAATTCTTGGTCTTTGCTTTCCTCTTGCGTGGTAATGCTGCTATTTCTCTGCTCTAGCTACTGTGATTTAGTTCAGTCCTTGGTTTCATTGCTATGATGATGCTTAGCTCAGTTTTTGGTAACCTTCAAATTGAGGAGAATTGAAGTGTTGGGGCTTTGATTTTCACTCTGCATTGCTGCAATTTAATTTCTGTAGAGATTAATTGGTAATTGTTTGTCTCTGTAAGTAGGGTTATTTTGTAATAGAGATCATATTCTTGGTGGAATCACTTCCGCTGTGGTTTTCTACAGCTGCAATTCTGCAAAACACATGTCATCCAATCTAAATCAAAATTGGGGAGGGAGGAAGTGATGTGGGTTTGATAGAGGGAAAGAATGGTTTATTATTACCAGGTGGTGTTGAGGAGGAGAGGAAAAGGGTGATGGGTTGGAGAAGAGGAGAGGAAGAGTGAAAAAGTCCTTTTTAGCCTCATTTAATGAGTCACGTGCGTCGCACGTGGTTAGGATTGACGGAGACGTGACGGAAAATTGACGTAGGTACCACGTTGATACGAAAAATTGAGTTTGGGTATTACTTTGATAACTTTGTAAGTTCGGGTATCATATTGTCAGTCACCCAAGTCTCCAGACACTGTTGGTGCAAAAAACCCAATTATTTTTGGAAACTTCCAAAACTGGAAATTTATACTAAACTGGAAATTATTTCGAAAAATCATAACTAATTCAAACGAACTCCGATTTTTGTGTTCCGCATATGCACGCGATCGTATTGACGAGCTCTACAACGTTCATGAAGGAAGTTTTCCCAAATTCTGTACGTATAAAAAGTCGATTTCGCGTGCCCCTAATTAACGTACGATTTCGAAATAAAATCGTTCGAACTAATTCCACACTTCTCCAAGCTTCGTACAATCTCCCATGACCACGAAATCATTTCCAAAATGTCATCGGAAAATAATATGAATTTTCGGGGTATTACACAAAGGCTGGAGAAAGAGGATGAACACATTAGGTTTGATGAAAGAGCAGTGTCTTCCCCTCCATCTATTCGTACTCAATGAAGGTTAATATGTGATTATGTACAGTAGAATGTACATCTGAATTTATTTCTCTAGAAGTAAACTACTCCGAAATGAAGAGAGATGACAAATTATCAAGAAATTTTATTCAATTGATGCAATTAAAGGCTGATTGAGAAAATGAGGAGACAGATAGATAAACTCTTCTTCTACACCGGTACCCTACTATTCTTCCATTTCCTACAACAAAACCACATTTTCTAGTAAGATATATCATACAGATTTTATGAAACAATCCGTTGCATATATTACACATACTCTAGAACATAACCATTGTTGTCTGTATTCAAAGATCAGGAGCTACATCATGCATAAAAGGTGCCAAACCACAACCAAATGCAAATAAGAAGAAACAATGAGAGGAAGAGCAACTTACAGAAAAACCACCAAACAGATATGAAACAGAAATCCATGTTCCAACAGAATTTTATTCTGACGCATCAAATATAGATCCAGCATCACAGCCACAAAAATCATTCTTAATCAATCACAAAAATCATCTATTCAACTTTTAATATATATATATATATATATATACATGGAAGGAGATATATTTGATTTTTAGAAGAAGAGTGAATTTTCAGAAGATAGAATATGAAGTTGTATGTGCAGCCAATTTTCCAATAAGGAGGCCACGACTATATCCAACAGCAACCCTCCACTTCGTCTTCGTCTTCCTCTATTATCTAATCAGTTCTTCTTCCTCTGGTACTTATCAAAGCTCATATCTTACAGTTATTAGTTGGAAGATTTTGATATAATTCACTACTAGCTATTTGGCCTATGGCCACAGGACTATTGGGTACAACACACCATCTGTGGCCTTTATACACTCAATAGGGACTGTCCGAAATTTTTTGTAGCAAATCAAGACAATAGCACAGCGTCCGTCCCCAACTGAACCCAAATGAATACATGATGGGCAATATGCTAATTCAGTCACAGAGGAGTACAACATCCGTCCCAATCATGATGTTTAATAGCCACTGATGGGTGTGTTTTGTGGTTGTCTTACATATGTAGGGACGGCAACTTTAGGATTCTGTAGCAAAATGGGTACCCAACTGTATTTTTTAATATTTTCCTTTCCATTAAATAATAAATAATATTATTAAATACTAGGTGGCCGTGCCCAAATGGGTACAAACGAGGTCCTTTCATCAGCTATTGTTTAATTAAACAATACTTTTTATTCTCATCCGTCTCCAAAATGGCCAAGTCTGAGAAAACTTATCTAGACGTCTTCTTTCATTTCACAAAATAAATAAATATCTAGACATCTTCTTCTTTCTTCTCTCTCCCAGTCTCACTCTCTGCAATTTTCGGTCTTCAGATCATCTCTTCGATGGCTACTCAATCTGACCACAACGACCACACCTACCTCTCTAATCATTTCATCTTTTGCCTGTCACCCAAAATGAAAAAGCTTTGTCTCACTCTCTCTTGAAGCTTCTCAATCTGGATCTGGCATCGCTGGCGTATCCGACCATCAACCATCGTCTCCTCTTTTTCCTGCACTTTCCCTTACAGTACTTTCAGTTTCTCTTTACCTTTACTTTTTTTCTCTAATTTATTTGCAGGTTGCAATATTTTTAATCTTAGGGGTTCGAATTAGGGGCTTCTGCAACAACCTATCAAATTTGGCTGCCCTCGTTACAAAATTGGAGTTGATCTCGACATTCAGATTGACTTTCCATGCCGAGTTCAGTCCCTGTGATATCAATTTAGATCGGTATGATCTGAAGCCACGTGGTTTACAAAAACAGTATCTATATCAATAAATCATAAGGCTGTTTAAGTGTTTATATATGGAAACCTTTGTTTCTGTAATCATTTTTGCCTTTGTGTATCTCCTAGATTTTTTGAATCACTTCACTCTTTTGGGCATTACTTCATATTAAAATTAGTTTTGCTAGGACAAATAAATAAATAAGTATACAGAGGTACTGTAACTACATATGTACAGCTGTGATGCTTTACCTATGCCCGAAATCTCTATCATACAGGTTCTGCGAAGGCCAGTGATTTCTCTGCTTATGGACAAGGGACGGAAGTGTAGTTATGTTTGTTTTCTCTATAATTGAGATAAGAGTAATTTTGGTAGCTGAAAGTTGCCATTACTAACTCTTTGAGACTTTGCAAGATAGTGGGCAATATAAGGGTGTTAGATTAGTTTCAGGTCAGGATTTGGCAATGACGATGAATCCCAACTGCTAACAGGTTGATATCAAGTTATTTCTGTATGGCAGTTATCATAGTTTTAAGATTCTCTAATTTGTATACTGATTCAATTTCTTGGTTTCCTTAACTATATTGTTTTAGTTGTTTCTTTGAAGTAATCATTTACAGAGTCTCCTGTTTTGTTTTAGGTTGATAATGAGCCCCTGCGTTTTAGCTTCTTTTGAAGCTCTACTGGCTTTACCATATGAGAATGTTGAGAGGTATTAACATTTGACTTTGTCTGTTTGTCTTCCATTTGTGGATGTCAATAGTTGCTATAACTTGAGTGAACTATTGTGGAAAGTTATATGATTGCTTTTCAATCTATCCATTCTTCAATATGTTGATCACATACTCTTTTCTGTAAATCACTGCACTTTCTTCCTTTGGCATCTGTTTAAGCTTTACAGTGTCAATAATTTGGTTGGAGACAATTTTGAATGTGTAAATCACTAGAACAATCTCAGAAAAGTTTTGGAATTTCTTGGTACATTTGATATGATTACAAGAGTTTATGTAGGACAACACTGGAGGCTCTACAATACATGCATTTTCAGAGAGTCCTACTGCAATACATTTTGATATAATCAATATCTATCATCTTATGATCTTATCTATAGGATTACTAATGTTACATATAAAGCATTTATCCTCTGTCGATGACATTGTTGTATTTTGGCCAAGACCAAATTTTATGGCAAACACATCCTATTAATGTGTTTCTTGGATATTTTTTGTAGGATATGTTTTTGGGCAGGAGCACATCAGTCAGAGGAGTTTGTGTGGTCTTGGTTGTATTCAGTAGAACATATGCAGTGAGAAAAAATTAATGTACCCATTAGAATAGAATTTTTAAATTTTCATTTGTAGGATATTTTTAAGCTTTTAAGTATAGGTATGGAATACTATATTGTATTTGGTCACCTATTAATACATTTTTGGCTGTGGTATTTTCAAGCTTTCAATACAAGAGCTGTCAGAAAATGGGACCCATAAATAACAAACCAGATTTCTCAAAACCGGATTCCAGATTGGTGGTAATTTGGCATGTGATGGCAACATTAAATAATATAAATAAAGTACAAGTTACTATTCATTGTCAGAAGGTGCAAAAGTCCTGCGCGTGAATTTTGTTTTGGCAATGGTACCTAAGCTGCCACGGACAGATTTATCCGTGGCTAAGGGACACAAACCCCAAATGGAGTTGGTACAATTAGAGTCGGACATGGTATTGGAGGCTAAAGGCCAATAGCCACCGACTTCTCTCCCCAATAGTGTCAATAGCCATGAAATAGTGGTGGTGGCTATAGGCCAAATAGCTAGTAGTGATTATAGCTTTGTATAAACTCATATCAGATGAAACTTTACCGCCAGACACGAAGGCTTTGGAGCAATATGAAAGCAAATCTCCCCGCTTGGATGGAATTGAAGAATGACGCCTATTTTTGAAGGAATTGAAGTCGGGAATCACCATCTCCAATTCCATCGATTTTTCTTGTGCTGCAATTGCAAATTTCATGGAGTGTCTATCCAAACAGAGGACTTTGGGTCATGGAATCGTGAAATACCGACTTTTCTTTAAATTCCCCATGTTTTTTCCCTTACCAAAACACACTCTTAAGGGGGTGTATTGTATTTGGATTTGTGCAGACTTTTTTTAAATGACAGACTTTTTAAAAAGTCCACTGACTTTTTAAAAAGTTGATAGACTATTATGGATTTCTTAGAACCATTGATTTTAGCAACAGACTTTTATTGATTCATGAAAATCTGTATACTTTATTATGAATGAATTCTACAGATTTCCTAGGATGTACAAAATATTAACAAAACAAAAAATGCAGCCCAAACACAAAGTGACAAAACAAAATAATAACTTGTTGTCTCTTCAATGCTCCAACATCTTCTAATAGAAATGGACTCAAATAAATGATTGTTACTGTGTCTAGCGAGTTTGTTCTCATTCCTAATCTCCCAACAACATAAATATACAATATAGATCACTTGATGTTTATGGTTAATTATTCTCATCAAATTTGTTTTCACCGATTAACATATATTGTAGCAATATTGGTCAATGTCTTGATCTATAATCAATCAATTGAAATTCAATTGTTCAACCTTTTTTTGAACCATAATATAAATTCAAATTAATGAGAATAATTAATTAATAAGAGAAATCATTTTTATTGCTATTAGGGTTCGAAGTATCACAATTGAAAAAAAAAAAAATCACATTCAACAACTACAATGAACATGTTAGGTATCAAAAAAGGTTGATATCAAAAAAGATTAGAGAAAAGACAAAAAATTAAAAAAGAGAGATGATGAAGGACAAACTTCTTCGTGCGTAGAGAAAAGAATTTTGATAGACCTTTTTTTTTTTTTGAAGAGGAAACTATGATAGACTTTTTGAAATCTTTGGTCTAGAGGCTAGAAAATTATTGGAGTTTGGTATGTATAGTTAACACTACAAAGTCCATGATTATCCATGATTTCCATAAGTATGAATGATATTTTGAATACCTATGTACTTTTATTCATTTTTAAAAGTCTTAATTGAATACCCCTAGATTTTGGTGGAATTCATGAAGTCTTTAAAAATCCTAATTGAATACCTCAAGACTTTCATGGACTGTTAAAAGTCTATATTGAATACACCCAGACTTTTAAATTCCATAGATTTCTTTAAAAGTTCCACTAATTCCATATACAATACACCCCCCTTAAAGTCGTAATTCTTTATCATTTGGTAAAGGGTAAAAGTTATAAATAGTCCTTGTGATTTGAAATGATGCTCAAAATTAACCTTATGGTTTAAAAATATTTAATTTTACTCATGTGGTTTGCGAAACTAATTAATATTAATTAGTCCTTGAGGGGTAATTCATTCCTGTGGTCCAAATGCTATTTTTGGAGAGCGACTTTTACTATATTAGACAAGGATTAATTAGTCCCTGCGACAAAAATATTTAATTTTACTGCTGTGGTCCAAATGCTATTTTTGACAAAAACCCCTCATGGACAAGGATAAATTTGTCACTTCAATATAAAATAGTAAAAGAAATTAAATTAAATAGTATTTGAAAAATTAAATTAAAAAATCGGAGGTTCTGGAATTCTGATTTTTATTTATTTTTAATTTCATTGCCTATAAAATTTTTAATTTATTTCGTTTTCGTTTTATTTTTTTATTGAGATGACAAACTTATCCTCATAAATGACTTACATGCGGCAAAGTTTTTGTCAAAATTAACTTTTGGACCAACTTTGATCAATTTCGCAAATCACAAGGATAAAATTAAACATTTTGAAACCACAAGGTGTACGTGTATCACTCTAAATCACAGCGACCATTTCTAACTTTTACTCTATATTATTTTGCAAATCAGAATTTGATCAGATAACTGAGAAGTGACATATTATTTTGAAAATTCTTCTAGAAACAAGCCTATTTTGAAAATTACACATGTAAGCTTTCCAGTTTTTTTATTTTATTTTATTTTTCCTTCTACAACCATTATTACCATCTTATAATTAGAGGAGTGAAATTCACATTCCTTGTTTTATTTTTAGATTGAAATTCTTATAAAAAGACAAATTTGGGTTACTAAAGATAAAATTTTAAGTTACTGAAAATAAAATATAGAATGTAAGACAAATTTGGGTTACTAAAGATAAAATTTTAAGTTACTGAAAATAAAATATAGAATGTAAATAATAAAATGGAGAGTGTGACTTTTACTATATTAGACCACAACCAAACGACAAAACATAGCCTATGCGTGAATCTAGTAGGACAGAAATTATCAAGCAGTTGCCACTAGTGTAATGCATGCATTCACGGGCTTCTTGCAGTCACCAGCTAGCACATAGTTCGATAAAGACCAATCCCATGGGCTATCGGAACTTGGCCGCCGTCCCTTTCTCCAGATCTTCATATCTATCCAGACTCTACAGTAACCAACTTTTTCTTTGTAGCTAGCGTATTATTATATATATGGCCATCTTGTAATTAATTGTAGGAGATCTATACCTGAACTAAGTGGAAAGCATCCGAAAGGCGATCGATACCATAGATAAGAAGGAAGGTCAGAGGAACGATCCGAAGGTATGTTAGTTACTTCATTTTACTAAACTTATATGGATCATTTTACTTAACTTACATGGATCCTATAGGAGCTTTTTATTAGCTTACGTAATTCCTTGTTCACCAACCTAGTTTGCGTGCTGCTCTTCAAGATCCACGTACTATGTCTCTCTCATCTTCTTTATGCATGAGAAAAAGTTTCGCTGAAATTTTCAAACCACAGCGCTTATAATTTAGACACTATATGTTTCTGGTAATGCCTTCTTAGTTTCATCACCTAAACCCATGGATCGATTCATGACTTCTAGTGTGTGGCGGTGTCGATCGACCTTAATCTGTGGCCGGTGAGTTCGGTTACACCTTAAACTTTCCATTCAATTATTAGAACATTATTCTATACACTACTACAAAAACGTCATCAGACGACGGTGGATTTCTGTTGTCTGATGACCAAGCTGACCGTGGTCTAAGTGAGTGTTGTGTGATTGAAAAATCAGACAACGGTGATTTCACCGTTGTGTGATAATAGTTTGCTCAACAGAAATACCTATTTCCGTTGTGTGAGTTCTGCGCAGCATGTGCCTGGCATGGCATGCGCGGCGATGCCTCGGCACATTCAGACAACAGAAGATGAAATTTTGCCGTTGTCTGAGATTCATAACACACAACAGGTATGACTTATTCTTTGTTGTCTGAGATTCATAACACACAACGGATATAACTCATTATTTGTTGTCTGAGACTACTAACAGACAACGGATATAACTTAATATTTGTTGTCTGAGGTAAGTAACACACAACTGAAGTAAAATTATCTCTCTTGTCTGTTGATTATTCAGACAACAGAGATAATGTTATTTCTGTTGTGTGTTATGAATCTCACACAACTGAAGTGAAATTATCACCCTTGTCTGTTGATTATTCAGACAACAGAGATAATGTTATTTCTGTTGTGTGTTATGAATCTCACACAACTGAAGTGAAATTATCACCCTTGTCTGTTGATTATTCAGACAACAGAGATAATGTTATTTCTGTTGTGTGTTATGAATCTCACACAACTGAAGTGAAATTATCACCTTTGTCTGTTGATTATTCAGACAACAGAGATAATGTTATTTCTGTTGTGTGTTATGAATCTCACACAACATAATTTTGTTTTCTTTTGTTGTTGGTTGTTAGTTCACACAACAGCTAGCATTGGTTTATGTTGTTGGTTGTTAAATATCTGAGCATTACTTTTAAACACAATGCAAATACAATTCAATAATTGATGCTGTAAGCAAATATTAACATATATAAAAGTCGATTGGCCTCCGTAATTCACTGAGATAACAGAACTGTTTCTAATTCTACCCATTCAAATGGAAATCAAAGTTGTAGATGCAGAGAAAACTGCATCATGGCTAATAACTAGTCCATGATGTACTAGTGTTGATTACACGACTTCATTGCAGATTGCATACATGAAGTTGGAATTGATATCCTTGTATTCCTTTTCTTGCTGCTTACCAGTGCTACCTCCTTTCTTGATGCACTTGCGGCAGAGCTTACCATGTGTATATAGAAGGCAGTTCAGATCAAATTTAAGTTCATCTGGTATCCATTGGTTAAGATGAAGATATGTCTTATTCCTGTCTGCTCCAACTGGAACCCAAGCCATAGCCTTTGCAATCTCAAACACCTGCATAACCATTCCAAAAGTCAAAATAAGCACATGACGAATCATCAATCACTTGAACCATCATATTACTAACTACTCACATGGGTGTCCACAGGAAAATCATCTTGCTGAAGTTGGAACATTAAAACACAAGCCACCTCTTAGACATTAATTGGTACACTACGGAGAAGTAGCTACTTAATTATTCAAGGGGAGAAAGAAAAGAAAAAAAAAAGGAGAATGAACCAGACCTTCAAGGCTTTAAGTATCTACTCATCTTCTATTCAAAAGCCTTGGTTTTTCATTTCCTGCAAGCACATATGTAAACGAAGGATGTATTTGCTTTCCCAATAAAAATCACACCACAACTACGCAACTTTGAAACGCAAACTGCATCCCTACTGACAGTGCGAACCTCATGCACCCATGTTGTTCCACCTATCATGATAGACATAAGTAAGATCCTATACCTAACATATGTTCTAAAGATATTGGTGATGTTTCGGTAACTTCTTGGTTTACCCTTGGACGGATGAGGACAGCAGTCTATATCATCCTTGATTGCCACGAAAATCCCATCTAAGATAGATATCGGATTGCCTACACCATCAAAACCAACGAGAATCTCAGCAGAATAGCAGACTATTAGAATTTACTCTGCTACAATCAACATACTCATAGCTGCCAACTTCTACCTTAAATAATTAGAAAGTTTAGTCGGAAGTTTGAAATTAATGGGATGCTTCCAAAAATACCTTCCTCAAACCGCTTTGTTGAAGCTGCAGCTTGGTTCCTCAATTCTTTAGCGTCAAAAGATAGCAACAAAGGTTGAGGAGGTTTCTTATTGCTGAATTCTTCTAAAGCTGAAATAATGTGCTCTGCAACCTAAGAATGTTGTGCAGTAGTTCAATCAAAGTGTTCCTCAATAAGGAAATTCAGGTTTGAACATGGGTGCTTCTAGAATCACAGTGTTCCTCAATAACTGCACAAACAATACACACAGTCCTTTCAGTTGTTCCAATCACACAAGGAAAGGAAAATAAAAAGGGAAAGTGCAGAAAGAAACAAACAAACAGACCTGAGTCATCTTATTCTGCTTCTTCAACACTGAGATTATCAAAGAACCAATAATGGGGACCTCAACAATCCATACAAACAACTTAAGAAAGAAACCCGTCAAATGCGGAGCTACAAACAAACACAATATTTCAAAAGCTTTCAACCTTGAGATTGACTTCAAAAGCTTGCATGTCTTCGAACTTGAAACCTGCATCCATTCAGGGGAATTTATTAACCTGATTTCAGAAAACTTCATAACATAGTTCCGTACATATAGAAACTAATTACTGATATACCTCAACAATATAGAGGACAGATTCCATCTTAAGAATAGGTTGAAGAGCCAGAACTGATAGACAGGCATCAGTGTCAACTTCATACCTAATCAATTGAGGATGTCAAGTCAAATAAGTTCCATGGAGTATAATTATGGAACTTTGTGGACACTGCAAAGACCGGCATGTGTTGAAGATCAGGATCATAATCCAGGCTATTGCAGGCAATATGATGTGCGTTGTGAGTCCATTTCCACCAAGCAAGTTGTGTAGCTTCAGCTCCTCAACAGTAATATACTTGTTCTCAACCTCCAGAAGAACATTAAAATAAATATCCACTATATAAGAGGCAACAGTCTGACAGGTAGAATAGTAACACACCTTTAAAGTGCTGAGGTTGTTTGGTTTAGTCACATTGACTACATTTCCATGTTCATCTATTTCCCTTCCAAGGGCATCAAGTCGAAGAACAGGGGCCTTGGTAGGTGATGCGCCTTTGGGAAGCGCGCAATTTAACCCTGAAATATCGTTAGTAGTATAAGCAAATAGGGATCGTTCTATCCGGGGATTGAGGGTACACTTGTAATTGTGAAACAAATAAAGAAAAGTATTATTTACAAAAATAAAATAAAGAATATAAATATATACAATTGTATAAACAAATAAAGAATTAAAATAATAAAGTATTATTTACAAAAATAAAATAAAGAATAGAAATATATACAAGTAACAAAATAAAAAGGGGGGGGGGATTTAAGAATTATAGAATTGAAAATTAAGATAAATAAAATAAAGAAAATGTAAAAACATATATACAAGGGTGGATCGCAAGGAACAAAGATCAAAACCACATCCATATGCAAGAAATCCAATTACAATTCCTATAGTTGATTTTAAATGTCATGAGAGAGGAGTTGATCATGTGAAACATTCGAAAGCAAATGATTTCCCATATTTTACTTTTCAATGCTAATTAACCCAAGCGAAAGCACCTAGATTAATCCTATCAAACATGCAATCAAGCCCTAGAAAGCTAGTCAATCATGACATGTTCAACGCATTAGACATAGAGAAAGGCTATCAACTCAAGTGTACAACTTAGTATGGAAAAGTCCACCTAATTGCAATCCTCTTTAATTAAATTCGGTCTTTGCACAAAACCTTTACTACTTTGATTCAAGTTTACACAAAACGAAAAGTCGATTTCATGTTCTTAAACCTAGCACCAATTATATCAAAACCCTAAGTGTTTGCAACCACATAAGATTAAAATACAAAAGTTTTCTATCATGCAAATTTAATTAAACAAACCCACATAAGCAACATAAAAATCAACATATAGAAATCACAACTTTATCTCAAAACATATAAACGGGCTTTAAACTTTGCCCTTAACATTATTTGTTAACTAGAATTCATAGTTCTACAAATCTAAACAAAGAAAACCAAAAGAAATTACAAGGAAAAAGATAGAATTACACCATGAAGGGAGTGGATGATGAAGAGCTTGAGACATTGATCTTGAATCTTTAAAGCAAGACTTCACTATCACGGCACAAGGTGGATGATGACGGCTAGGAGGCTTCATGGCTTCTTCTTCTCTTCTTCTCTTTGCTTAAAAATGCAGAAACTTAAAACTAGAGAATGGAGAGAAAAATGGAAAGGAAATGGAGAGACAAAGAAGATGAGATGGATGAAGGAATTGGTGTGGAAAAATGGAAAGGAAATGGAGAGACAAAGAAGATGGAATGGATGAAGGAATTGGTTTTTTGAGAGTGAGAGGAGAAGTGTATTTATAGCCCAAAAAATGATGAATGGAGGGTGGAGATGAACATAAATGAAGGGCTAGATATGTTAGACAAATTTGTAAAAAAATCTTCCCACTTGTTTATCACTTGTTCAACTTGAATTGATTTTCCTCCTCAAGATTTTCCACTTGCTTGCAACTTTGATTGTCCTCCTCAAGATTTTCAAAGGTTGTTAGCAGATTTGGAGGTGAATTTCTGCCATTTTATTTCTTCAATTATTTCTCCATTAAGAACTCATTATATGCCTTTGACTTCTTCATATGAAATGTTCCACTATGAGTGTAGATCATCCTGACAAATTTTCAGAGCTTTCATCCATGTAGTTGGGCCGAAAATGCTGCTGGACCTCTTACAGGTCCAGTTTTCCGGTTTTGCTTCTGTAGAGAATTGGGCTAATTGTTTGAAGGCCTTCCACTCATATTTTTCTCTGGCACTCTTCATAAGAAATGATCCTTTGGGTGTCTAGAATGGATCTACAGAGTTTCAGCTCATTTCGAGTTCATTTGGTCAGGTGCCCGCTCCTTCTTCCTTGCTTGGCTCTGATTCTCCTAGCCGGAGTAAGAAAATATTCAAGGTTGACTTTTTAGTGCATTTTCATTCTTCTCCATCATTTCTAGGTAATTATGGACGTAACACTCATTTCTTCTTCATCTACTCCAATGTACCTAAAAATAGAAATTAAGTTAAAAATCGATTCGTTAAGGAATAACTAAGCAAAATGTGAGGAATTAACATTTAAAATATCACATTAAAATGCGCCTATCAGTAGGCTTCTGAGGGGGAACAACATCTGTTGCCACCTGTCCTGGGAACAAGTTTATAACAGGAGCAAATTCTGGGTCATGGCGAAAGCCCATCCTGGCAGCCCGGTCCTGTAAAAGTTTTACAGCTTCATATCTTTCACCAGTCAGACCGGTCATTCCACTTGCACCACTAACTGTTGATGGCACAGGGGGATGCAACATTCCTGTACTTGCTGATGGAGGTTGCATCCCATCCTTCAATCCCAAGTTTGCGCTAGCATTTGAACTAGCATTGGCTGCTTTGTCTAACTGCAAGATGAAAATAATGATAATGAATTCTAAATCAAGAAATGGCATTGGGCATGACATGTTAACAAGGATAAAAACAAATTATGAGAACATCTTACTGACGCGCTTTTGGGAAGCGCGCAATTTAACCCTGAAAATATCGTTAGTAGTATAAGCAAATAGGGATCGTTCTATTCCGGGGATTGAGGGTACACTTGTAATTGTGAAACAAATAAAGAAAAGTATTATTTACAAAAATAAAATAAAGAATATAAATATATACAATTGTATAAACAAATAAAGAATTAAAATAATAAAGTATTATTTACAAAAATAAAATAAAGAATAGAAATATATACAAGTAACAAAATAAAAAGGGAGGGGGGTTTAAGAATTATAGAATTGAAAATTAAGATAAATAAAATAAAGAAAATGTAAAAACATATATACAAGGGTGGATCGCAAGGAACAAAGATCAAAATCAATTCCATGTAATCAAATTCGATTCAAACCCTATAATTGTTCTTCCAAGTCATGAGAGAGGAGTTGATCATGTGAAACATTCGAAAGCAAATGATTTCCCATATTTTACTTTTCAATGCTAATTAACCTAAGCGAAAGCACCTAGATTAATCCTATCAAACATGCAATCAAGCCCTAGAAAGCTAGTCAATCATGACATGTTCAACGCATTAGACATAGAGAAAGGCTATCAACTCAAGTGTACAACTTAGTTATGGAAAAGTCCACCTAATTGCAATCCTCTTCAATTAAATTCGATTCTTGTCCAGAACCTTTACTACTTTTGATTCAAGTTACACAAAATGAAAAGTCGATTTCATGTTCTTAAACCTAGCACCAATTACATGCAAATCCTATAAGTGTCGACCCAAATAAGATAAACATATAAAAGTTTTCTGTAAAGCAAATTTAATCGAACAAACTCACATAAGCAACTTAGAATCACAATTATAGAATTCGAAAACTTTATTTAAACATAGAAATTGGGCTTAAACTTTGCCCTAAACATTATTGTTAAGTAGAAACAAGTTCATACGAAATCAAACAAGGAAACCAAAAAGGTTACAAGGAAAAGGAACAAATTACACCGTGAGTGGAGATGGAGATGGAGAGCTAGATGGTTGGATCTTGAATCTTGGAAGCAAGCCTTCAAGGTGGATGATGGAGGATATGATCTTCACGGCTCCTTCTTCTTCTTCCTCTCCTTGCTTGAAAATGCAGAACTTTGCAACTAGAGAATGGAGAAGGAAAATGGAAAGGAAATGGAGAGACAAAGAAGATGAGATGGATGAAGGAATTGGTGACTAAGGAAAATGGAGAGGAAATGGTGAGACAAGGAGATGAAATGGATGAAGGAATTTGTGACTAAGGAAAATGGAGAGGAAATGGTGAGACAAGGAGATGAAATGGATGAAGGAATATGTTTTGAGAGTGAGAGGAGAAGTGTATTTATAGCCCAAAAAAATGATGAATGGAGGGTGGAGATGAACATAAATGAAAGGCTAGATATGTTAGACAAATTTGTAAAAAATATCTTCCCACTTGTTTATCACTTGTTCAACTTGAATTGATTTTCATCCTCAAGATTTTCCACTTGCTTGCAACTTTGATTTTCCTCCTCAAGATTTTCCACTTGCTTGCAACTTTGATTTTCCTCCTCAAGATTTTCCACTTGATTGCAACTTTGATTTTCCTCCTCAAGATTTTCCACTTGGTTGCAACTTTGATTTTCCTCCTCAAGATTTTCCACTTGCTTGAAGGTCCTAAAAATAGAAACTAATAAGAAAAATAGAAACTTTCCTAAAATGAAAAATGACAACTTTCCTAAACTGAAAATGGAAACTTACTAAAAATGATAAATAGAAACTACAAAAATATAAACTTTCTACAAATAGGAACTTTCCCAATCAAAGAATGGAAACTTTCCTAAACAGGGTTTTAATAAGGAAATAACGTAAGAAATGTAGGGAAATGCAGTTAAAACGTCGCATTAAAATGCTCCTATCACTTACCTTTGTTTTGTTCAGCTTGTCAGCCAATTCCTTACGTTTCGCCAGAAGATTCTTAATTTTATCTAAATCAACAGGAGGCGGATTTCCACTTCTTCCAGCAGTTGAAGATGTCCCATCTGTACTAGATTTTCCATGAACCTCATGAGATCTGGTAATACTAACTCCCTTATTTTCATTTGTGGTAGAAATCGAATATACCTTGGTAGGATGGGGATGACTAGGGGGGAAGAGGTCTCAGGCACAACCCTTGATTCCATAGTAGAATCCAGACTGGCACCCTGAAAGTGTTAAAAACTAAACAAAGTTACTATGCATACTCATGACAGCTCAATCATGGTAGGGATATCACAAGCATTATTAATCAGAAGGACATAAAGATAAATGATACTTCAGACGCATGCTTACTGCTCACCTATGGAGAGATGACGTACAGAGGAAATGAAGCATGTAGGAATGAGAGCATTTTTAACAGCCTAATATTAGCGCATTTTCACAATTTTTTTTTTTTTCATGGACAAGTCTACCCCCACACTTGAACTTTCACCTCTTCTCAATCTTCTTTCTCAATGCCAAATCCTCAAGTAAAGTCCCAAAATATAGCTCCGTTAAGTTTTTAGAACAAAGGGTAGGAGTGTAGCTATACTAAGGTTCAGGGTTAAGGATTTAAGGGTGATGAAAGAAAAGGCTTAATGTAAGCTCAAAGGGGTTTATCTAAGGGAGTCCCATGACGGGCACAAATAGGGACACATGCTTATTTGGCAATGGTGATAATTCCTAGGTTGCCTCTATCCCTTCCAGAATCAGGGCCATGTATTGACAAACGTCTCAACAAGCACCAGAGCGAATTCTAGCATTCTCTAGTCCATCAAACTTAATCTATGGCAAGCAATCAATCAAATGAAAGAGTAATGAGATCATCAAAACATCGCCAAGAAATTAAGAATATGTTTTTCATTTATCACTCCAAGAAAAAGGGACATGGCTCAAATATCTCACATGGGCTTTTATGAATCAAAACTCATCCTAACATGCTCATATTTGTACCAAGGTTACGAAATCCATATCCACTACACATGCATGCATTTTTCATATATCTCAATTAACCAAAGAATACCATTTAAAAATCATCTCAATTTTGTGATCCTCTTTTAATCATGATTTCAGAGATATAGAATCATCCTAGACAGTTGAAAGGGCATCCTAAGACTCAAAAACAAAAACAAAAGTAAAATTTTTTTTTTTTTTCTTTTTCAACAATTTAATTTAATTTCAACACTTAGGTACGGGAACAGGGAGTCTCGATGTGCAATGGGACTGAAACAGCTACTCTTTTTCAAGACTATGTTTAATCCAATATACCTTAGTGTATCACAACATCAATTAAAAACACAAAAAACACAATCCAACATCAACTATTTTTCATTTTTTTTTTTTATATACTAACTACTAAAAACACAATAAAGCAATAACCCTTCCCCCATACTTAATTCATGCATTGTCCTCAATGTATAAACAAATATAAATCATGCAAAGCATAAATCAAGCATAGAAGAGAAAATGAACACAACGAAACCTAAAACAACTTAAAATTTAAGAAAATAAAATAGAAGGAAGAGTTCAAGAAAGCAAATCTGCGTTTGATGGCTCCTCCACAGCTACAGTTGAAATGGGTTGCCTCCCATGTAGCGCTTAATGTTTAAAGTCTTTCAGCCTAGACTTGTACCTCCATTTACTCCTTTGGAGGAGCGGTGTGCGGGCGAGTGGAAGCCTTCTTGCTGGTTTCAGCCTCCTGAGGAGGGTTCTCATGGTGTGATGCAGTAGCGTCCTTGCGAGGAAACCCAGGAGGATAACTCTGCAAGTTATTGACTTCCTGAGCAAGCTTGTTTATTGCAGTGTGACAGCGGATCAAAGAGCAGTTCATCTCAGAGATGTAATCGATCATGCAATTGACTCTCCAATCTGTCACCATAATACCATCGCGGAGAGAGGAACGCAAATCATCAATCAAATCCGACAAGCTTTCCAGGGTGGCCATAGGCCGAGGAGCACGAGCAGCTGGTGAGGAAGAAGACTCTCTGGGATGCAGTCTGGGAGAGCGACGAGGCAGAGGAGGGGGACTGCGGGTACGCTCACGGATAGGACGATGGTCCCATGGACGAGTAAGCCCAGCTCTAGTGGCCGCTTGACGACCTTCTTCTTCCAAAGAGAGAACACGGCGTTGATTGACGCCCCTGCGAGGGGTTACCTTGGTTCGAGCCATGAGGAAGTAGAAGGAATTTGAAACTGCACGCTTAGACAAACCTTAGTAAAATCTGGAGGAGACAAAAAAGGATGTATATGTAAAGCACAAAATAGGGTAGAAATCTCAACAGGCACACGGTTTTAACAAAGCTTCTTCGGGAAGGAGAAGAGTTATGATAGTTCACGGCCCAAGAAACTCCCCCACGTGTAAATATTCCTTTCTTTTCCTAGATTTATGGCATGCTTTCGGCTATAGCTTGTCTGTCACGGATCCTCGAGATTCGTTTGATTCCCCCACGCGTCCTTTCTTTTCCTTGATTCACGGCAATTAAACCTGCTTTCTGCTGTAGCTTGTCTGTCACAGCTCCTCGAGATTCGTTTGGTTCCCCCACGTGTCTTCCACGCACCAACAGCTTTTCCGTGTTTTCGGGTGACTTTAATCCAACCCGTAGATTTAGTCTCAGAGATCGTCCATCCAACGGTGGAGATCCGCTCACTCGTTCTATAAATAGGTGCATTCTGAGGGAGCGACTATTCACTCCAAAAGAAAATTCTTCCGAGTTCCAGCCTTTCTCTCTCAACCCTTCAGCCTTTCTTTCGAAACTCAAATCCTTTCTTCATCAACATGGAACCACGAACTCTGCAACTAATGGAGCAACAGACCCAGCAACAAATCGAGGATGGAGGAAACAACCAAGCAGCCGGGACTAATAACCGGTGGGCTCCCACACCGCCTCAACTAAGAATCCTCAAGGGCCTTTACTATGATAAGGGTTTTAAGTACCCAACTCCAGAGCAGATTCAAGAGATCTGCCTTCATCTGAAACAGTATGGGCAGATCGAGGACAAAAACGTCTTCTTTTGGTTCCAGAACCTCAAGGCTCGTGAGAGGCAGAAGTTGAAGGAATTTCGGAACGTTCCGGTTGGTGGATCTCTCGATCTCAATTTTGGTTCCACTGGTTCTACTAGTAATGACAGATCCACTGACAGATCCATTGATCTAAACTTTGGGTCACGTGTCGGCTATGGTGCTGATGGATCGATCATGGAACAACGAGGAGAATATCACCAGGAGATTGAAACCCTTCCACTATTCCCCATGCATGGTGAGGACATCTTGGGCAACATGAAGACTACTTCCGAGGGAGGTGGCGGTTATGGCGGTGGCTCTCACATTTCCCTTGAGCTCAGTCTCAACTCCTACAGAGATGCAGACATGGCTTAGTATTATTATTATTATTATTATTATATATATATATTTTTTTTTTTTTTTTTTTTTTTTTGTAAATAGCTGAATTTAATAAGACTGAATGAATGCAATTTTTTTATATATAAAGGACTCAAAAATAAAAGACAAATATATATATAGGACTCAAAATGAAAGACAAAAATATAAATCTCTTCCCCCACACTTAAATATTGCATTATCCTCAATGTAATCAATTAAAAGCATGCAATGTAATAAGTAAGCATAGATAGAAGACATTTACGAAAACAAATCCTAAAATAAAAACTAAAGAGAAAAATTGAAAAATAAAAAGAAATAGGGAAAGAGAAAGCAAATCTGATTATAATCTGAATTGGGTTGCCTCCCAAGTAGCGCTTGTATTTTACGTCTTGCAGCCAGACAGTACCTACATTAAATAAAGTTAGTAACTATAATTAACAAAGAAATACAAAATAAAAACAAGTATAACTATTAATTACAAACTACAAGTATAATTAACAAGTATATTGTACATAAGACACAAGTTAAGTATACAAGTGAGTATAAAACGTAAAAAGTATTTTTACAAGTTTAAAGTGTGAAACAACAAAATAATTTACACGTATAGAGTATTCACAAGTATTTCTTTTATTATAAACATTATTGATATCGAATCAAATCCCAAGCGGTAAATCAAGTGGACGTGCGGCCCAAGTATAGTCGCCTAGACACAAACTCCCTTTCAAATCGTTTGGGCAACCTTACTGAAATGGCCAGGTGGGGGAGGGCGAACACGAGAGGAAAAATCCATTTTGGCATGAGCTACTCCCACATAGTGGTTTACGCCCATTTGCAAGCACTTCTGGATTCAAAAACCCGTCATGAACGTTGTCCCCTTCCTAGACACCATTCCACATAGGCTATACTTACTAAGATGAAAAAGTTCATAAGTGTGAAGACAGTTCAACAAGTGTTAATAAAGGCCGCCCTCAACCTTAAGGGACCTGAGCTAGGTACCAATAAGGGGTTTAGGCCAATATTAACAAAAGAGACTTCACCTATTCCTCTCAATTTACAACCTACAATTAAAATTCATGTTCAATAATATAAATAATATTCTAGTTAATTTAAACTAAGTTTCAAACAATTTATATACAACAAATATATACAATAAATGACACAATTTAGCAAGTGATTTTTCAATCCCCGGCAACGGCGCCAAAAATTGATGCGCTTTTGGGAAGCGCGTAATTTTTTTGGCGCCGTTGTGATTTTTCAATCCCCGGCAACGGCGCCAAAAATTGACGCGCTTTTGGGAAGCGCGCAATTTAACCCTGAAAATATCGTTAGTAGTATAAGCAAATAGGGATCGTTCTATTCCGGGGATTGAGGGTACACTTGTAATTGTGAAACAAATAAAGAAAAGTATTATTTACAAAAATAAAATAAAGAATATAAATATATACAATTGTATAAACAAATAAAGAATTAAAATAATAAAGTATTATTTACAAAAATAAAATAAAGAATAGAAATATATACAAGTAACAAAATAAAAAGGGGGGGGGTTTAAGAATTATAGAATTGAAAATTAAGATAAATAAAATAAAGAAAATGTAAAAACATATATACAAGGGTGGATCGCAAGGAACAAAGATCAAAACCACATCCATGTAATCAAATTCGATTCAAACCCTATAATTGTTCTTCCAAGTCATGAGAGAGGAGTTGATCATGTGAAACATTCGAAAGCAAATGAATTCCCATTTTTTACTTTTCAATGCTAATTAACCTAAGCGAAAGCACCTAGATTAATCCTATCAAACATGCAATCAAACCCTAGAAAGCTAGTCAATCATGACATGTTCAACGCATTAGACATAGAGAAAGGCTATCAACTCAAGTGTACAACTTAGTTATGGAAAAGTCCACCTAATTGCAATCCTCTTCAATTAAATTCGATTCTTGTCCAGAACCTTTACTACTTTTGATTCAAGTTACACAAAATGAAAAGTCGATTTCATGTTCTTAAACCTAGCACCAATTACATGCAAATCCTATAAGTGTCGACCCAAATAAGATAAACATATAAAAGTTTTCTGTAAAGCAAATTTAATCGAACAAACTCACATAAGCAACTTAGAATCACAATTATAGAATTCGAAAACTTTATTTAAACATAGAAATTGGGCTTAAACTTTGCCCTAAACATTATTGTTAAGTAGAAACAAGTTCATACGAAATCAAACAAGGAAACCAAAAAGGTTACAAGGAAAAGGAACAAATTACACCGTGAGTGGAGATGGAGATGGAGAGCTAGATGGTTGGATCTTGAATCTTGGAAGCAAGCCTTCAAGGTGGATGATGGAGGATATGATCTTCACGGCTCCTTCTTCTTCTTCCTCTCCTTGCTTGAAAATGCAGAACTTTGCAACTAGAGAATGGAGAAGGAAAATGGAAAGGAAATGGAGAGACAAAGAAGATGAGATGGATGAAGGAATTGGTGACTAAGGAAAATGGAGAGGAAATGGTGAGACAAGGAGATGAAATGGATGAAGGAATTTGTGACTAAGGAAAATGGAGAGGAAATGGTGAGACAAGGAGATGAAATGGATGAAGGAATATGTTTTGAGAGTGAGAGGAGAAGTGTATTTATAGCCCAAAAAATGATGAATGGAGGGTGGAGATGAACATAAATGAAAGGCTAGATATGTTAGACAAATTTGTAAAAAATATCTTCCCACTTGTTTATCACTTGTTCAACTTGAATTGATTTTCATCCTCAAGATTTTCCACTTGCTTGCAACTTTGATTTTCCTCCTCAAGATTTTCCACTTGCTTGCAACTTTGATTTTCCTCCTCAAGATTTTCCACTTGATTGCAACTTTGATTTTCCTCCTCAAGATTTTCCACTTGGTTGCAACTTTGATTTTCCTCCTCAAGATTTTCCACTTGCTTGAAGGTCCTAAAAATAGAAACTAATAAGAAAAATAGAAACTTTCCTAAAATGAAAAATGACAACTTTCCTAAACTGAAAATGGAAACTTACTAAAAATGATAAATAGAAACTACAAAAATATAAACTTTCTACAAATAGGAACTTTCCCAATCAAAGAATGGAAACTTTCCTAAACAGGGTTTTAATAAGGAAATAACGTAAGAAATGTAGGGAAATGCAGTTAAAACGTCGCATTAAAATGCTCCTATCACTTACCTTTGTTTTGTTCAGCTTGTCAGCCAATTCCTTACGTTTCGCCAGAAGATTCTTAATTTTATCTAAATCAACAGGAGGCGGATTTCCACTTCTTCCAGCAGTTGAAGATGTCCCATCTGTACTAGATTTTCCATGAACCTCATGAGATCTGGTAATACTAACTCCCTTATTTTCATTTGTGGTAGAAATCGAATATACCTTGGTAGGATGGGGATGACTAGGGGGGAAGAGGTCTCAGGCACAACCCTTGATTCCATAGTAGAATCCAGACTGGCACCCTGAAAGTGTTAAAAACTAAACAAAGTTACTATGCATACTCATGACAGCTCAATCATGGTAGGGATATCACAAGCATTATTAATCAGAAGGACATAAAGATAAATGATACTTCAGACGCATGCTTACTGCTCACCTATGGAGAGATGACGTACAGAGGAAATGAAGCATGTAGGAATGAGAGCATTTTTAACAGCCTAATATTAGCGCATGAAGACGGTCAAATAATACAAAATGCTTACAAAAAGCGCAATAAGACAGCTTACATTTTTTAGGAAGGAAACACTTCAACTAAAAATCTGTAGATACCACTCAAATCAATCATTAGCATCTATGACTTCATATTTCAAGAGTATGTAGCAAGTAATACCAACAGGTCCTGTTCATAAGAGTCAATTCAATCTAACTTAACATACTAGAGACCTGTACTAGAACTACAACTAACAATCACATAGTGCAACTTTTAGAAGTCAAAAATCCTTTGATCTAAATTCCATTCAAATATCACAATCTTTATACTTCTGTTTAATGAATTCCTCAATCATTCTCAACAGAAAATCATCGTCACAGTTTTATAAGGTCTTACTCTTACAAATGCTAGCCTAAATGTATCCACCAAAGATGTAACCTAAATGTGAATATTATCAGTTATCAAACAATGGCAATTATCAAATGCACAACAGTAAAACACAGAAAAAGTTGAGAGAAAACTCACATTACACACCGGAGCACCCCCATTTTGGGTGGTAGTGGAGCCCTCATCATCCTCCAATTCTTCTTTCTTAACCTTAACCTCACTGTGAATCACATTCCCTTCAGTGCTCCTTTCCAATTCTCCAGCATCCTCTTCTTCCTTTACTCGGCGGTCATCAAATCGCTTCCTCTCTTTCCTCTCATCCAAACCCCTAGCTCTCTTAGAATCTTCAGACTCATCCACACCGCCATCTCTACCCTCACTCCTCTCCCTCTCTTTCCTCTTATGCCTCCTCTCCACCATATCCTCTCCCTCCTCCGACCTCTCCCGCTTCACTTCGCGATGCCTGGACCTCTCTCTACTCCCTTCCCTCTCGTACCACCGCTCGCGGTGATCGCGCGACGCTTCCTGGTCGTCCCGCGGCTCCGGCGACCTGTCACGGCGAGATCTGTGGTCGTGGGAGCGCTCTGGCTTCGAATCGCGGTCCGATCGAGTGCGGTGTTGGCGGTGGTGGTCATCGGAAGCGTCAATTTCGGAGGGGGTGATGAAGGAGAGTTTGGGCTTTTTGGAGGCGTGGGTTTAGGGTTCGCCGTTCAGGGTGTGGTTGTGGTCGGGGGAGGAGGCCATTGCTGGGGGAGGAAGATTTTAGGGTTAGGGTTTGAAAGGGGGTGATGAGATTGAAGAAGAAGAGACCATGAAATTGAGACAAGAGAGATCGAGAGACTGAGAGAGAAGGGTTTCGTGGGGGGGGGGGGGTGGGGGGTTTCACGATTGGGAGAGTCGTGGGGAAGGGGGGTGGAGAGACGGGGGTTTCACAAGTCACAACTGAGAGAGCTCGAGAGAATTTGTTTCATTTTTCTTTCGACACGATGTGGCTTGGCCTGGGTGGGAGGCACAATTAAACTTCCAACAAAGCAATCACACAACAGAAACTTAACAAACTGTTGTAAGAGTATCAAAATGTCAAAACATGGAGGGAAATCTGCCGCATACAGCAATTTGGCTCAAAATGTTCCGCCTATATGTTCCCACTTTCACACAACAGAAAATTATAACTTCTGTTGTCTAATTTCTACAGCTTGCACTAGGTTTATCTTGCGGAAGACATTCAATCAAGCTTCCTCAAAATTTGGCATCCAGTTTTCAATCACACAACGGAAAATATAAAGCACCGTTGTATCAAGTAGCACAAATTTCAGATTTCAAGAGGCAACCAAGGCTCCAAAGTGGAGGGAAATCTGCCGCTAATTTTTTTAAGACTCAGACGACAGACATTACTTAAGTCCGTTGTGTAATGTAGTTCTGATAAAAAAGTTATCACTTTGTTGGCATTCACACAACAGAATATAACAAGTACCGTTGTGCAATCAAGCTTACTTAAACACACAACGGATGATTTCTGTTCCGTTGTGTGATTAGTGTTGTGTGATTAACTTTTTGTAGTAGTGATATTTGGAAAACAAGTATTTTTTAAAGTGTAGCATCTCCAATGGTGAAGTACGACTAGGAGAGCCAACACTATAGTTGCCCGATGAGGCTAGGTTTCTCAGAGTTGCTTCAATGGCAAAAGTGCTACAATTTTTACTACATGTGTAGGAAAAGAGATTCAAGAGAGAATTGTAGAGAGAATTGTCAATCATATTATTGAGAATAAGAGCCCTATATATAGGGATTACAAAGTACATGTTCTAATGTTACATGTTCGTGGGGGGGGGGGGGGGGGGGGGGGGGGGTTTCACGATTGGGAGAGTCGTGGGGAAGGGGGGTGGAGAGACGGGGGTTTCACAAGTCACAACTGAGAGAGCTCGAGAGAATTTGTTTCATTTTTCTTTCGACACGATGTGGCTTGGCCTGGGTGGGAGGCACAATTAAACTTCCAACAAAGCAATCACACAACAGAAACTTAACAAACTGTTGTAAGAGTATCAAAATGTCAAAACATGGAGGGAAATCTGCCGCATACAGCAATTTGGCTCAAAATGTTCCGCCTATATGTTCCCACTTTCACACAACAGAAAATTATAACTTCTGTTGTCTAATTTCTACAGCTTGCACTAGGTTTATCTTGCGGAAGACATTCAATCAAGCTTCCTCAAAATTTGGCATCCAGTTTTCAATCACACAACGGAAAATATAAAGCACCGTTGTATCAAGTAGCACAAATTTCAGATTTCAAGAGGCAACCAAGGCTCCAAAGTGGAGGGAAATCTGCCGCTAATTTTTTTAAGACTCAGACGACAGACATTACTTAAGTCCGTTGTGTAATGTAGTTCTGATAAAAAAGTTATCACTTTGTTGGCATTCACACAACAGAATATAACAAGTACCGTTGTGCAATCAAGCTTACTTAAACACACAACGGATGATTTCTGTTCCGTTGTGTGATTAGTGTTGTGTGATTAACTTTTTGTAGTAGTGATATTTGGAAAACAAGTATTTTTTAAAGTGTAGCATCTCCAATGGTGAAGTACGACTAGGAGAGCCAACACTATAGTTGCCCGATGAGGCTAGGTTTCTCAGAGTTGCTTCAATGGCAAAAGTGCTACAATTTTTACTACATGTGTAGGAAAAGAGATTCAAGAGAGAATTGTAGAGAGAATTGTCAATCATATTATTGAGAATAAGAGCCCTATATATAGGGATTACAAAGTACATGTTCTAATGTTACAAGGAATACTAATCTGAGTAGGATTATGAATTCTAGAACCTTCTCTCCTATTGCTACTCCTAGTTTGAAAATGCACACTAAGTCGATTTTCCTTCAACACTCCCCCTTGTGCCGCTCAAACTTAGTGGTGACGCTTCATCCATTGCTTCGTTAAAAACCTTGCCAGGTAACAAAAACTTTGTGGGACAAAAATAACCCTGGTTGAAGGACAAAAAGAGCACAACCTCCTTCACTTTTCGAGATTGAACATGTAGACATCATAACTCCCCCTGATATCGACATCTCCCCCTGATTGCTACAATCATGGGAGTTCGGATAACTTTCTCAATCCGATGGTCTTCACATGTTTCTCGAAGGTGGATTTAGGTAACGACTTAGTGAATAAGTCCGCTACATTATCCTCTGATCGGATTTGATTCACTTCAATCTTTAGAAGTGATTGTTGTTGCTGATTATAGAAGAACTTAGGCGATATATGCTTGGTGTTGTCGCCCTTGATGAAACCTAACTTCATTTGTTCAATACAAGCTGCATTATCCTCATAAATGCATGTAGGTTCATCTGTGGTAGACTTCAAACCACA
This sequence comes from Rosa lucieae, assembly GCA_024704745.1. Lineage (NCBI taxonomy): Eukaryota > Viridiplantae > Streptophyta > Magnoliopsida > Rosales > Rosaceae > Rosa > Rosa lucieae. The sequence continues at coordinate 24,045,065 of CM045494.1, read as the reverse complement.
ACTTCCTTGAATATGTCTAATTACAGACCTTAGCCATATGCATTCACGCACAGCTTCATGTAGAGCAATAATCTCTGCATGATTTGAGGAAGTAGAAACAAGGGTCTATTTTGTAGACCTCCAAGATATCTCAATGCTTCCCATGGTAAAGACATAACCCATTTGGGAGCGATCTCATAAGGGTCAGAGAGGTACCCTGCATCAGCAAAACCCATCAAAACATCATTGTCGTTTTGATGGAGGGGGATAGGGTGAGACCAGCCACCCTTGGTGGTGGTGGCGGCGTTGGCGGCAATATGGCCGGCCACTTTATCATGGTGGACGGTGGCTCCATGCCTAATGGGGTCCGATCCCATTCTTCCGTCATTCCTCTTCTCTCTGTAGGGATAAAATAGGCCCATATCAATCGTACCTCTTAGGTATCGAAAGATTGTCTTTACACTAATCCAATGGCGGTGTGTTGGCGCAAAGCTATGTCTAGCTAACAAGTTCACTACGAATGAGATATCCGGTCTTGTGCATTGAGCTAAGTACAATTATGCGCCTATTGCACTTAAATAGGGCACTTTGGCCTCTAATGATTCTTCGTCCTCATCCTTTGGACAAAACGGATCTTTTCCGAGCTCAAGACTATGGCCGATCATGGGAGTACTCAGAGGCTTTGCTTTATCTTCATTAAAACGCCTTAGGATTTTCTGAGTATATGCAGACTGATGGAACAAAATCCCATCACTACGGTGCTCGAGTTCTAAAATGAGACAAAACCGTGTTTTCCCAAGATCTTTGATCTCAAATTCGAATTTTAAATATGTAGCAGTTTCCTTTAACTCATCTAGAGTTCCAATTAGGTTCATGTCATCGACATAAACTGCTACGATTGCAAATCCGGTACTTGTTCTTTTTATGAACACGCATGGGCATATTTCGTTATTAATATATCCCTTCCCAATCAAGTAGTCACTTAGGCAGTTATACCACATCCGTCCGGATTGTTTTAATCCATATAGTGAGCGTTTTAATCTTATTGAAAACGCGCTCCGTTGTTTATAGCCACTTGATTTGGGTAATTGAAGTCCATCTGGAACCTTCATATATATCTCTGAATCTAGATCCCCATAGAGATATGCTATAACCACATCCATAACCTGCATGTCAAGTTTTTTGGAAACTACCAAACTGACAAGGTAGCTGGACATTATAACGTCCATTACGGGAGAGTATGTCTCCTCGTAGTCAATTCCAGGGCGTTGTGAGAAACCTTGCGCGACGAGGTAGGCTTTTTATCTAACCACCTCATTTTTCTCATTACGCTTTCTAACAAAGACCCATTTATGGCCAACAGGTTTTACATCTAGGGGTGTCTGCGTTATAGGCCCAAATGGGGGGTGAAATTTGCACCCCCAAATTTACAAACCACACCCCATTTTATTTTTTTAATAATATTTCTTATCATCTCTTTTGTCACTTCCTCAAACACCCTCCCCCTCTCTCTTCCTCCTCCTCCAGTAGTAAGCCCTCCTCTCTAAATCACCACCTGAAATTCCAACTTTTCCAAATCCCAGATTTCAAATTCCCTCTCATTTCCTTTCAAATCCACACGTGCCTCACTCTGATCCAATTTCTATGAACCGACCTGAGTCTCTGAGGTAGGCGACTCGGCCTAGTTTGTTTCGGTTCGACTGAAAGCATGACCGATAAGCCACTGGAGCCGTCCCTATCGCCGCCGTCGAAGCCCGTCACTCTCCAAGACTGGGAGTCCTTAATCGACGATTTCCAGCACGGCGGATCACGCCTCCACCGCTGGACCTCCGCGCACCCAATCATCATCGACCAAGCCGTCTCTTGTCTCAACAAGCGAGAATTCCCTCTCAAGCTCCAGCTCATTGTCTTCCTTGAAGAATTCTCCGACCCCCTCATCACATCCGACTTGGACTCCCTCTTCCGGCGACGACGCCCCCGCCCGAGTATCTCCAGCCGAATCTGCTGCCGCCGCCTATCCCGTCTCCTCTCTCCCAGTTTTCGCCTTCTCCGCCATCAAGCCCGCCGAGCCTCCTCCACTGCGGTCGTTGCCACCGATTGTGTCGTCTGCCTCTCGAAGTTCGAGCACGACGACCAGCTCTGACTACTCCCTCTCTACTGTCAAACCTTCCACGTATCGTGCATCGACGCGTGGCTCCATTCCCAACAGACCTGCCCACTCTGCTGGTCGTCGATTTCCACGTCCGACTCCGAGCTCATGAAGATAGGGAAGAAGAGAGAGAGAGAGAGAGAGAGGACCTTGTGGTGGTCTGGAAGAGAAGGGGAGGGAGAGAGGGGGGAGGGTGTTTTAGGAAGTAACAAAAGAGCTGATAAGAAATATTATTAAAAAAATAAAATTGGGTGTGGTTTGTAAATTTGGGGGTGCAAATTTCACCCCCCCTGTTAATACCTGTCTCTTTGCTAGTGAATCTAATTCAGCCTGGATCGCATATTTCCATTTAGGCCAATCCGCTCTTCGTTGATATTCTTCGACAGAGTGAGGTTCGATATCATCATATTCTATAATTCTTTTTGCAACATGATATGCAAATGCATCATCAATAGCCATAGAATTTATATCCATCATCTCATGTACACAAGTGTAATTCATGGAGATCTCTCTATTCTCTGGAATTGGTTATGACATTGGAGCATCCCCCAATGATGTCTCTTGGACATAACCATAATCCGGAATATTCTCATGAAATAGATTATTTACATCGATGATTAATGGATTATTTTGTGCCAAACTCGCTTTCTTTCTTGGGCGAGAATCCGTCGAACCTATAGGCCTCCCGCGCTTCCTGGCAGGAGCCATGGGCCTAGCCACAACGTCACCATCACTATGAGAGGGGACGTTGGCGCCATGCTCAGTTGCCCTTGAGATGGCCTCATGTCCTCTAATTTAGGGACATCAATCCTTGCAGGCATGTTTGCAGCAGGTATGTGTGATCTCGTCACTTTAGCGATATCAGAAAAAGCATCAGGCATCAATTCTGCTACGCTTCGCACTTCAATTTCGGACTGTGCGGTTCGGGGATCAAGATGAGACAAAGTAGAGACAGACCACGACAATTCCTGTCGTTCCTGTTGAACATTGATGTTCTTATCTCCCCCTAACGACGGGAAGATTGTCTCATCGAAGTGACAATCTGCAAATCTAGCGGTAAAGAGATCGCCTGTCAAGGGTTCTATATAGCCGATAATAGTTGGAGAATCATATCCAATGTAAACACCTAATCGTCGTTGAGGACCCATTTTGGTGCCCTGTGGCGGCGCAATAGGCACATATACTGCACACCCAAATATGCATAAGTGTGAGACATTAGGCTCATACCCAATCACCATCTGGGATGCAGAGAAAGGTTGAGTGGCAGTGGGCCTCAGACGAATAAGCACAGCTGCATGCAATATTGCATAGCCCCAAGCATAAATAGGGAGATTGGTGCGCATTACCAATGCCCTAGCGACCATTTGTAGTCGTTTAATGGCGGCTTCTGCGAGATCATTTTGGGTGTGAACATAAGGAACTGGATGTTCAACTTCAATCCTAATGGACATGCAATAATCATAAAAAAAAATTTATGTAAACTCCCCAACATTGTCTAATCTTATAGACTTAATAGGATCATTAGGGTGGTGAGCCCTTAGCTTAATAATCTGGGCTAGGAGTTTAGCAAATGCAGCGTTCCTAGTGGACAATCGCATGACATGTAACCAGCGTGTCGATGCATCAACCAACACCATAAAATATCAAAATGGTCCGCATAGTAGTTGAATAGGTCCACATATATCACCTTGGATGCTTTGCAAGAATGGTATATTTTCTTTAGTGTCATTTGCATAGGATGGTCTCGATCCTAATTTTGCTAAAGAGCAGGCTTTGTAGAACGAATGATGGGCTTTAGAAACAACCAATGAGGATTTTAGTTGAGCCACGAAGTCACAATTGACTTTAGAAGTAGAAATTGGAGTCAGGGGAGCAGAGGTGGCATCAATGCCACTCTTGGTCCGCAGGGGGATGGCGGCGCCGGCTTGTGATGGCCGGACTTGAAGGGGAAAGGCGCCTTGAGGCGCAGGTGCTCCTCCTTGATCCAAATTACGAGTTTCGAGTTTTACTTCTTTTCGTTCTTAAAAATGGATGTCTGTGTGAAGTCTTTAATATACAGATCATCATATCACGACCTGAGTGTCTCAAACGGTCATGCCAAAGCCTATATGTGTCAGAATTCCATAAATCATCTCTCATGACATGGATGGATTCAATGACTCGAATAGTGGTTGCATACAACCCACTAGAGCGACACATAAGTTTCTCTAATACTCGTTTATATCCGTAGTCATTAGAGGTGATGCAAATGAACTCTTGTCCATTCTCACAATGTGTTTCCACATGAAAACCATTGGCTCTTATATCTTTGAAGTAATAAAGTTTGAAAAATATGTCCAAGACATGAGATAAAATAAATCGACACTTTATTAATGATAGCCAATGATTACATCAAAGTTCCATGACCATAATCTAATCCAATATAAAAATCAAATCGTAGACAAATCGTAGTCACTCTATCCGTTTGGTAACTCTAATCAAATATGACCAGGGAAGTAGAGAGAGATGTCGGTGGAGCAAGGCTCTCTTAAGTACCACTAATCTCAATTACTTTCCTAGACATCATAAGATAGAATTAATACAAAATGTCATTCATTGACTAATGCATATTGCCATTACATAATTCTTGGAAAATATAAAAGACTATTTTAAATAAAAATCTACTGCATTTTGTCTTCATCGCCAGATTTAAAGTCGTTCATAGCTCGATATCGCTCGATATCGTGATCACTATTGATCAGGTACTCCTTAACATACCGTGAAGAGGATGCTCTCTTGATTGAGGTGTGTTGGCACAATACATATGGTCCCTAGGACCAATGACATTGGAATAGTGTTACCATGGCCAAAAGTAGCGCCATGGATTCCAATCCTTATACCCTCAACGTCATGACCCCTATGGTTATGTTAGGGTTTTCTCAATCAATTGTTCTTTTGTGATTTTTCACAGTCATGCATCAATAATTAGATGCGGAGAGCTTCCGAACAATATTTCGTAACTCATTCAGAGTTTAGAGAAGCGAATATTATTCTATCATGCTTCTAAGTTCGGAAAATCGTGAATGTTACTAAAACGTTCACGAGGCGCAACCCAAAGGTTGTAAGTTTTATCCTCATTCATGTACTCAAACTGGAGGGCCATCGTCATGTGGCGCTTCATCAGGGTAAATGCCCTGGAATTATCTATCTCAGTTTGAGGGCCTTGAGTGGTTCTTTTAGAACATGACTTCTGGATTGTAGGCAATAAATCAAGGGCAATTGGGTAGAGCTCAATATTTTGAGCCCACATGAAAATTCCGTGCCCGTAGAATCCAATGGAGTAAAATTGAGCCCGTTCAAGTCTTACATCCTGAAAAGGAAAGCAAGAACGTATTAGTTTCGGAGTCAATGCTTCCACGAAAACTAATATAAGAGTTTTGAGCCTTAATGCTACCAAGAAATCGATTTCCAAGAATATTTGGATTAGACCGAAATAATGATATTTATATGGTCATAAATCGATGCTTGCGGACGCTCTTAGTCCGAAGTCTTACGAAGGCTCTTAATTCGTTAATTGCGTGAATCCCCACGATTCCGCTTTCTCAAGAATCGAACCGACGTTATAAGAAAGGTGGGATGTAGAAGAAGGGAGGTTGCAAGTCCCCGAAGAAAAAGAAGGAGAAATTAAAATTCGGAAAGCAGGAACTTTAATTTAAAAACTTGTTGAAATTCGGAACAGAATTGCTTCTGAACATCTTTCACTTCGATTTATGTTCTGCTCTCAAAATGACTCCAAAAAGGCTGAAATTAGGAGGTCGGATATAAGACACAGAGACGAACAACTTTGATGAAGAAAATATTTTGATCTGAGGTTCCGAAATAGACGTTTCCTAGCTTGCAAGTAGACAGACGTGCGCAGGAAAGGAAAAAGGATGCAGTTGGTGTGCGTTGGTGCTGCAGGGGCAGCAGACTTGCAGGGGTGCTGCAGGGGCGCGTAGGTGAGGCTAGCGTGGGCTAGGAGCTGGGTGATGAAGAAGGTTTTCGGGTTTTTCATTTTTAGTTTGTGGTTAGAACTCGTGCTGATAATGTGTGTAAGGAAAAGAGATTGTAGAGAGAATTGTCAATCATATTATTGAGAATAGGAGCCCTATATATAGGGATTGCAAAGTACATGTTCTAATGTTACAAGGAATACTAATTCGAGTAGGATTAGGAATTCTAGAACCTTCTCTCCTATTGCTACTCCTAGTTTGGTATGGCACACTAATTGGGGAAAATCAAAATTGAATGAAACTGATAACGGGGAAGAAAAAGATGGAGGAAGCAAGAATATCTAGGTCATTGATCGACCTGAGCTCTTGATACCATGAAAGCTGAGCTATGAATCAAAGACAAAGGAAGAAGAAGTTGAGAGAAAGGAAGAGGGAGAAAACGTGAGAAAATTGAGGACTACATTGTGACTGGAATATTTTGATTACAACCATCCAATCTCTTTATATACTAAAGCAACCTATTTAAAAATAACAACCAACACAGTAAAAATAACCAACACTCCTATATTACCCTTAACAAAAGACATTCAAGCTATTGCAAGAAACTTTGAGAGTATCTCTTTCAAGCATCTTCACCGTGAAGCAAATTTTGTGGCTGATGATGTGAACTCCCTTAGCCATGCGAACCAGAATCCCAGCATTTGGAGGAGCCCAGCATTTGGAGGAGTATGCTACCCCTTCATGCTCTCTCCGCTTTCAATTTAGATCAGTTTGGTGTTGTTAAAGGTTTTAGGTTGTAATTGTGTTCCTTTTCCATCTTCACAGTGAAGCAAATTTTATGGCTGATGATGTGACCTCCTTTAGCCATGCGAACCAGAATCCCAGCATTTGGAGGAGTATGCTACCCCTTCATGCTCTCTCCGCTTTCAATTTCGATCAGTTTGGTGTTGTTAAAGGTTTTAGGTTGTAATTGTGTTCCTTTTCTGCTTAGCGAAAAAAAAGTCTTTTTGTACCGAAAGAGTCTTTTGATATGAGCCTTTGGTATGGATCCAAATTAGGCCAAAGACATGTTTTCTCTTAGGGTGTATTTGGATAAACTAGTTTCAATTTCACAGATATTCTCAAATCATGAGAATTACGATTTCATGATTTTAAATTCCATTAATTGAGAATTCTATTGTTTGGATTTCATAATGTTGAATTTTTAAAATGACAAGAATTACGAATTCTAGTGTTTGGACTCATTTTTGTTAATGGAATTCAAATCAAATTCAAACAAATTATTGGAATAATCAAGTAAAAGTTAGGATCAGATTCTAAACAAAGATCCAACCATAATTCTATCCCTCTTGGCCTTGCCTTTGATCTATAACGTACACTACATATATATTTCTGTCCAATTTTCTGTAGTTGAGGTTTTGTTCCTTAATCCTTACTGAGACATCTATATTTGGTGTCAAAATCAGGGTACAGATTTGACAAAAAATAATACAGTCTGTGTCTGATTGTGTAATACCCCGAAAAATCCAAATTATTTTCCGAGGACATTTTAGATTGATTTCGTGGTCATGGGAGATTGTACGAAGCTTGGAGAAGTGTAGAATTAGTTCGAACGATTTTATTTCGAAAACGTTGTTATTTAGGGGCACGCGAAAATCGACTTTTTATAAGTACATAATTTGGGAAAACTTCCTTCACGAAAGTTGTAGAGCTCGTCGATATGATCGCGTGCATATGCGGAACACAAAAATCGGAGCTCGTATGAATTAGTTATGATATTTTGAAAAAGTTCTAATTTTGTATAAATATTCTCATTTTCGGAAAATTCCGAAAAATCACTCAGAAATTCGAAATTTACGAGCCGACTGCAGCTCACCGCCGGAAATCGCCGAATTCCTTCTTCAATGGATTTCTCCCTCATCCGGCGAGCTTTTGAGGTGAAACAAAGCCCAGACTAGATCACCACTTCCCCAAGAACATCATGGTGCCCTCATCTCCTCCCCAGACGGGGGCTGCACGGCGGTGGAGCACGGTTTCGATTTAAACCCGAAATCGACTCAATGCCGATATCTCACGTTTCCGGCCACCATTCTTCGAGTTCTTTGGCTTGTTGAACTCATCTTGAGCTGCTGAACACACTGTAAGAAGGATCGGGCCAAGTTGTTGAAGTTTTCACGTCGATCGGAGCTTCGCCGGTATCTGGAAATTTTCCGGCCAAACCGTGGCTTCTAGGTAACCTTTCGACAACTTCCGTTCATTTTCAGACTTTGTGCTAGTTAGGAAAGTGGTTGGGCTTGATGAGACAAAGAGGAGCAGCCTGGCCCCGACACCATTGGCTGTGGTCGGAGGCAGCTCTGTCCAAACTCCGGCGGCCCTTTTCCGGCCACCTCCGGGGGTCAAAAATTTGATTTCTTTACATTTTTAGATTCTACATTTCAATACGATCATTTTGATATATTATACGCATTTTTTGGATATGGTATTATTTAGTTATGAATTTTTACGGTTTCGATCGATTTCGATAATCCAATTAATGTTTTTTGAAGATCGGACCGTCCGATGGACTTGTAGTTTTGATATGTTGATCGTATGACTGTCCCGGTGACTTTTTGAGGTCACGGGCGAAGATCCGACCGTTGGATCTTCGTATAATTTTGAATTAGTGATTGGAAGGCGATTCGTGAGAATCCGACCGTCGGATTTTCATGAAATTTTGTGGAGATGTTTATAAGGACGATTCAGGAAGATCCGACCGTTGGATCTTCGTGATAATTTTGGGGGATGATCCTAAGGGCGATCCGTGAGGATCCGACCGTTGGATCATCATATAATTTCGATCCGACCGTTGGATCACCTTTATTTTCGATCCGACCGTTGGATCATCGTTTAATTTTGTTTATGAGTTGTTGGCTAAGTTATGATCATATTGGATTTAGGTGATTGACGGTCTTCCTTGGTGAGCGGTTTTGGTGTGTTTTGTGAAATTGAAGACGCAGCGGGATTAGAGGTGAGTAAACCTCACGTGGTTCATATTACGAACCGAGCAATTTTAATTAATTTATTTTGTCGTAATTGTGTGAAAAATATTTATGGAATAAATATTTGGTTTTAATCATATGGACTTGATCAACTACGGTCCATAGGTAAGTAAAATGTTTTAATTATACAAAATGAATTTCCTGATTTTCTTGTGTGATTTATAGTTGGTATTAGTGATTATCTCTGTGCGGATGATTACGTATATATATATTTACGTGGATATATATATGGAATGGTGTGACATTGAGGTGTGTGTGGAATTACGATAATTTGGTTGAGATATGATATTGTATTGGAAATTGCCATGATTATTTATGATGATGTTAACTGATAATCATGTTGACCTTCTGAGTTAATTAGAGGGTAGAATTGTAGTGCTCTGAGGACAGGGAGTCCGAAGAACGCCGGTTAAATAATAACCGAGATGTAGTGCTCTGAGGACGGGGAGTCCGAAGAACGCCGGTTAAATAATAACCGAGATGTAATGCTCTGAGGACTGGGAGTCCGAAGAACGCCGGTAAAATAATAACCGAGATGTAGTGCTCTGAGGACAGGGAGTCCGAAGAACGCCGGTTAAATAATAACCGAGATGTATATCGTTTATTTAAGCCTTAACCGAGGTGATAGATTGTTAGAAATCTAACGTGTTATTGGTGTTGGGTCCAAATAGTTGGGATGGACCAAAGTGGTGATATTGTGGTTAGAAGAGTGTGGAAAAGTATTCGTTGTGGATTTCCCGTGTTTTGTTTGATGTTTCATCACAAATGTTTGATTGTTGATTTTTACTTGAGTTAAAATAAATATATTATAAAATCAACATTCCCTTCTTATTTACTCACGAGCTGTCAAAAGCTTACCGGGTTTGATGTTGTTGCAATCCCGGTACACTATTCAAATTGTGTAGCGGGTAATCCTGCAGGTTAGGAGAATCAGGGCGGTGATCGTGCGGGTTAGAGTAATTGTTATAGTTTTACAGTGATTGTAATAGTGAGGTGAGTTATGCTCATTTGAGCCTTACAATTTGATTTGGTGAGTGTGTGCTGTAATAATTAACTTGAGAAATTGGTTTATTGTATTATTGAGAGGTGTGAAGTGTGGTTGTTTTGAGAAAAAAATTTAGGACTTTTATTTGTAATAGTTATTATTCATGTTTCGGATTTGAATTGTTTATTCAAAATTCGGGGCGTGACAGATTGGTTCAGACATAGAGCACTACATAAGGAAGCTTCTCTGATGGAGAAATCAAGTACAATATGGATGTAAGAGTCCTTAACTTCAGCATGGGCAAGCCTCGCATTATGTTCAATAACAACGAATTTTAACCTTAGGATGTATGATGATAAGATTCAGCTAGAGTTGTCGAACACAAAGGCTGGAGATGGAAGATGAACACATTAGGTTTGATGAAAGAGCAGTGTCTTCCCTTCCATCTATTCTTACTCAATGAAGGTTAATATGTGCTTATGTACAGTAGAATATACATCTGAATTTATTTCTCTAGAAGTAAACTACTCCGAAATGAAGAGAGATGACAAATTATCAAGAAATTTATTCAATTGATGCGATTAAAGGCTGATTGAGGAAATGAGGAGACAGATAGATAAACTCTTCTTCTACACCGGTACCCTACTATTCTTCCATTTCCTACAACAAAACCACATTTTCTAGTAAGATATATCATACAGATTTTATGAAACAATATGTTGCATATATTACATATACTCCAGAACATAACCATTTAGGGGTCATCATGGGCCGGGCTAGGGCCGGCCCTACCCTAAATTTTAGGGCTTAGGGTAGGGTCGGGCCGGGCCTAGTCCAAGTCAACAAAATTTAGGGCCGGGTAGGGTCGGGCCAGGGCTTAAATATGCTAACCCTTACCCGCCCGAAAAGCCCGATCCGTTAGGGCCGAAAGGGCCGGGTCGGGCCGGCCCTCAAATAGGGCCAAATAGGGCCGAAATGGGCCAAAAAAGGGCCTTATTTTGTTTAACAAAAAAAAAAAACATTATTTTTTTCTTCTCAAAATATGGCTTAATGGTATATATTGGTAATAAAAGACTCATTGTTTTTTATTGAACATATTTAATACACACACGCACACACTTGTAACTTATAACATTTATTAATATTAGTTAAGGGGGTTATATTCAATTAACTATCTATATAAATCTCTCAATATTAATTGTTGTGTAACAAAGAAAATAGAAATTAAAGAAGACAAAACTTATGAAATCAATTACAAAGAAATAAATAAATTGCATACTATAGAAAAAAGAGAAACATAATTAAAAAATAGAAAAAATAAAAAAAATTTAGGGCTTATTCGGGCGGGCCAAAAATTTCGAAATGTAAATTGATCAATCTGACAATGGTCATATGCATATACAACAGTAGTAGGTATTGTGTAAAAAAATTATGTCGATCTGCATTAAATAAGGCACCAAACGGAGCGGTCAACACTTTGTATAAGCAAATTTCCGTAAGGGGAGCGGCACCTTTTGCGGACAAACATCCCCGTATTTTGACAGCAGGTGATAGACCCCCTCCCCATGAGAGTGTGGGAGCTGATAGATCAAAAAAAAAAATTGCAAATTCTTGGTTATGAGCATATTTGTGTTAGGTTTTATTTAGGGTATGGAGTTGACCGGGTCGATAGAGACCCAACCGAAGGTGGAAGTCATTGAAATTTTTACCGCTACCATATATTCATATACGGACGACATCCAACGGTGCATTTTAAAAAATTCCATTTCGTCCCCCATTTTGCTCATGGAGGATAACAAGCCTAATAAACGAGTTATACTACATTAATAGGCATATAAGGATTATATGTGATCCAAAAATTCTGAAATGGAAATCGACCAATCTGAAAATTCTCATATGTTTATAGAACATTGATAGGTATTGTGTAAAAAAATTAGGCCGATCTACCATGAATAAGGCGCCCAATGTAGCGGTCAACGCTTTGCACAAGCAAACTTCCCTAAGGGGAGCGGCACCATGCGAGGACAAACGTTGCGGAATTTTGACATCCATAAGTAGACCCCCTAGCCATGAGAGTGTGGGAGCTGAAAGATCGAAAAAAGTGAATTGCCAAGGACCGGTTAAGAGCATATTTGTTTTATGTTCTATTTAGGGTATTGAGTTGACCGGGTAGATCGAGGTCCAACCGAATGCGGGAATTGTTGAAATTTCTACCACTAACATATATTCATATGAAAACAACATCCAACGGTTAATTTTAAAAAATTCCATTTCGTCCCCTATTTTGCTCATGGAGGGTAACAAGCCTAATAAACTAATTCTACTACATTACAAGACATATAAGGATTATGTGCGATCCAAAAATTTTGAAATGAAAATCGATCAATCGGAAAATTCTTATATGTTTATACAATAGTGATAGGTATTGTGTAAAGAAATTAGGCTGATCTGCCGTGAATAAGGCACCTAACGGAGCGGTCAACGCTTTGCACAAGCAAACTTCCCTAAGGGGAGCGGCACCATGCGAGGACAAACGTTGCGGAATTTTGACATCCATAAGTAGAACCCCTATCCATGAGAGTGTGGGAGCTAAAAGATCGAAAAAAGTGAATTGCCAAGGACCGGTTAAGAGCATATTTATTTTATGTTCTATTTAGGGTATTGAGTTGACCGGGTAGATCGAGGTCCAACCGAATGCGGAAATTGTTGAAATTTCTACCACTAACATATATTCATATGCAAACAACATCCAGCGGTTCATTTTAAAAAATTCCATTTCGTCCCCTATTTTGCTCATGGAGGGTAACAAGCCTAATAAACTAGTTATACTACATTACAAGACATATAAGGATTATGTGCGATCCAAAAATTTTGAAATGAAAATCGATCAATCGGAAAATTCTTATATGTTTATAAAATAGTGATAGGTATTGTGTAAAGAAATTAGGCTGATCCGCCGTGCATAAGGCACCTAACGGAGCGGTCAACGCTTTTCACAAGCAAACTTCCCTAAGGGGAGCGGCATCATGCGCGGACAAACGTTGCGGAATTTTGACATCCATAAGTAGACCCCCTACCCATGAGAGTGTGGGAGCTGAAAGATCGAAAAAAGTGAATTGCCAAGGACCGGTTAAGAGAATATTTGTTTTATGTTCTATTTAGGGTATTGAGTTGACCGGGTAGATCGAGGTCCAAACGAAGGCGGAAATTGTTGAAATTTCTACCACTAACATATATTCATATGCAAATAACATCCAGCGGTGCATTTTAAAAAATTCCATTTCGTCCCCCATTTTGCTCATTAAGAAGTTAACATTACATTGGTAAAATGGTTTCAACTCGACCAATTGATTATTTTTAGTTATGTTGATTACTTGATTTATTTCAAAATTGGTATTACATGAATATATTGTCCAATTTGAAATAATAGCTTTGTAATTATTACAGTTAATTAGTTAACAGTAATTATTGGTAAATATTAAAATACCCATAAGATTATATTAAAATGGCGGCGTTTTTGCCGAATTAACTGTTAATTCTTTAAAAAAAAATATTTTTTTCTTCTCAAAATATGGCTCAATTTAAAAGACTCATTTCCTAATATGTAGATTGAAATAATTTTCTACACTTCCATAGTTTTATACATATAACACATGTAATAGAAAATAACAAAAATAAAATATAAATTTTAGGGCCGGGTTAGGGCCGGGCTTTTAGGGCCGGGCCGTAGGGTAGGGCCGGGCTTTATTTGGTTGACCCATACTCTACCCTAAATAAAAAAGGGTCGGGCCGGCCCGCCCTAATGGAAGGGCCGGGCCGGGCTTAGGGCGGGCTTAGGGCCCAAGGGCCATATGATGAGGCCTATAACCATTGTTGTCTGTATTCAAAGATCAAGAGCTACATCATGCATAAAAGGTGCCAAACCACAGCCAAATGCAAATAAGAAGAAACAATGAGAGGAAGAGCAATTTACAGAAAAACCACCAAACAGATATGAAACAGAAATCCATGTTCCAACAGAATTTAATTCTGACGCATCAAATATAGATCCAGCATCACAGCCACAAAAATCATTCTTAATCAATCACAAAAATCATCTATTCAACTTTTAATAGACTTCAGGAAGGAGATATATTTGATTTTTAGAAGAAGAGTGAATTTTCAGAAGATAGAATATGAAGTTGTATGTGCAGCCAATTTTCCAATAAGGAGGCCACGACTATATCGAACAGCAACCCTCCACTTCGTTTTCGTCTTCCTCTATTATCTAATCAATTCTTCTTCCTATGGTACTTATCAAACAAGCTCATATCTTACATATCTTACAGTTATGAGTTGGAAGATTTTGATATAATTATAGCTTTATATAAACTCACATCAGATGAAACTTTATCACCAGACACGAAGGCTTTGGCGCAATATAAAAGCAAATCTCCCCGCTTGGATGGAATTGAAGAATAACTCCTATTTTTGAAGGAATTGAAGTCGGGAATCTCCATCTCCAATTCCATCGATGTTTCTTGTGCAACAATTGCAAATTTCACGGAGTGTCTATCCAAACAGAGGACTTTGGGTCGTGGAATCGTGAAATACCGACTTTTCTTTAAATTCCCCCTGTTTTTTCCCTTATCCAAACACACTCTTAAAGTCGTAATTCTTTATCATTTGGTAAAGGGTAAAAGTCATAAATAGTCCTTGTGATTTGGAATGATGCTCAAAATTAACCTTGTTGTTTAAAAATATTTAATTTTACTCATGTGGTTTGCGAAACTAATTAATATTAATTAGTCTGTGAGGGGTAATTTACTCCTGTGGTCCAAATGCTATTTTTGGCGTGGAGAGTGACTTTTACTATATTAGACAAGGATTAATTAGTCCTTGTGACAAAAATATTTAATTTTACTGCTGTGGTCCAAATGCTATTTTTGACAAAAACCCCTCATGGACAAGGATAAATTTGTCACTTCAATATAAAATAGTAAAAGAAATTAAATTAAATTAAAAAATAGGAGGTTTTGGAATTCTTATTTTTATTTATTTTTAATTTCATTGCCTATAAAATTTTTAATTTATTTCGTTTTCGTTTTATTTTTTTATTGAGATGACAAACTTATCCTTATAAATGACTTACATATGGCAAAGTTTTTGTCAAAATTAGCTTTTGGACCAACTTTGATCAATTTCGCAAATCACAAGGGTAAAATTAAACATTTTGAAACCACAAGGTGTTCGTGTATCACTCTAAATCACAGCGACCATTTCTAACTTTTACTCTATATTATTTTGCAAATCAGAATTTGATCAGATAACTGAGAAGTGACATATTATTTTGAAAATTCTTCTAGAAACAAGCCTATTTTGAAAATTACACATGTAAGCTTTCCAGTTTTTTTATTTTATTTTATTTTATTTTTCCTTCTACAACCATTATTACCATCTTATAATTAGAGGAGTGAAATTCACATTCTTTCTTTTATTTTTAGATTGAAATTCTTATAAAAAGACAAATTTGAGTTACTAAAAATAAAATTTTAAGTTATTGAAAGTAAAATATAGAATGTAGATTATAAAATTGAGAATGTGACTATATTAGACCACCACCAAACGACAAAACATAGCCTATGCGTGAATCTAGTAGGACAGAAAAGCGATCCTTGTATTTTATCAAGCAATTGCCATAAGTGTAATGCATGCATTCACGGGCTACGTAATTCCTTTTTCACCAACCTAGTTTGCGTGCTGCTCTTCAAGATCCACGTACTATGTCTCTCTCATCGATCTTCTTTATGCATGAGAAAAAGTTTCGCTGAAATTGTCATCAAACCACAGCGCTTATAGTTTAGACACTGTGTGTTTCTGGTAATGCCTTATTAGTTTCAGCACCTAAACCCATGGGTCGACTCATGACTTCTAGTTTGTGGCGGTGTCGATCGACCTTAATCTGTGGCCGGTGAGTTCAAATACACCTTAAACTTTCCACTCGATTATTATAACACTATTCTATATTTGGAAAACAAGTATTTTTTTAAAGTGTAGCATCTCCAATGGCGAAGTACGACTAGGAGAGCCAACTCTATAGTTGCCCGATGAGGCAAATTAGTTTCTCAGAGTTACTTCAATGGCAAAAGTGCTACAAGTTTACTACACTCTTTTTGGTTGGCCTTTTCGCCTTCACTCAACTAGTGTTTCTCATGAATTGAATTGAGTTCATGTCATGTGTTGCTATATATTCTCAAAAGTTCAAAATTGATATCCTGTTTGAGATTCATTGAAATGACACTTTACACCTAAGAATAGCGGGAAAAAGCTCAGTTGTTGTTTGGCTCATATTCTTCTTCAAATTTCTATTTATTGGTTTCTTGTGGTTCTAGGCTTGTAGGATCAAACATTGGTAGTTCTTGACTTTTGAGTAAATGGAGGGAGGTTTGAAAACGAAACTGTTGCAAAGTGAAGGTGAAAAGCCCAACCAAAATGAGTTACTGCGAGACCGGAACTCAGTTACTGCTCTCAGATGTGCTTTCTTCTCCAACTTACCTGACAAAGTCCGGTCTGGCTTTGATCCTGAGGCCCCTTTTCATCTAAACCTCTCTAAAACTACTGGCTTGATAGAAGGTAACTCAGAAACTAACTATTTCTTTCTTGATTTCATCCGATCATTTTATTAATCTTGGTGGTTGGCCTGTCTCTTTGTTTGTCAATATTTTTATCAGAACCTTTTCAAATTATACTGTTATTTAGTCTGCTCAGTTTCAGGAATTGTATATGTGATGATAAAATAGAACATATATATATATATATATATATATTTTTATCAAGATGATATAGATGAAGTAACCTTCAATAGGCATATTTTCACTAAACATGGTAAGCATTAGTACTGAACTACTGATTGGTTCAAAAGTATAGAGATCGATCTGGAAACTTTGTTCTTCATTGGTTATTAGGTTTACTACACACACACACACACACACAATTTCTATGTTTTTCTTAGTTCCTTTTTGTATCAGGGGAGAAGGAATACTATGAGAAACAATTTGCCACCTTAAGGTCTTTTGAGGAAGTTGACTCTCTAGAGTCACCCAATGTGATTGATGCTGAGCACGATCGAAAAGAACAAGCCCAACATGAGAGAGCAATGAAAATTTCTAATTTGGCAAACACCCTTCTGCTTGCTTTAAAGGTTACATACTTTCATGATCAAGTATATTAAGTTTACTTTTCTCAGTTTTCTGTGATCACACCATATCTGGTGATGGAAACTGTCACACAAAATACGTCCATGTTTTATCAATTTCATATATTAGTCACTGTAAACCTTTCTTTACAGTGTGTGACTGCAGCGTGAAGCCCTTGTAATTGTTTGTAGTGATAATGCAGATATATGCTACAGTGAAGAGTGGATCCTTAGCTATTGCAGCTTCAACTCTAGATTCTTTGCTAGATATTATGGCTGGTGGTATACTTTGGTTCACACACTTGTCTATGAAAAACATAAATATCTACGAGTATGCTATTGGAAAGTTGAGAGTGCAACCAGTAGGCATTGTCATATTTGCAGCTGTCATGGCTACTCTTGGTATGTAAGTGTGTGATCGAATACCTTTATCTATATTAATTTTAGGAAGTAGACCGCTTATGTACTTGTAACAGAAATAGATAATGGAAATGTTTTCGATCATATATAGGATCAAAATACTTTCTGTAAATCTAATTCATGCCATTGCAGGCTTTCAAGTTCTTGTCCAGGCCTTAAAACAACTTATCGAAGACACACCCTCCGAAAAGATGACTTCAGAAAAGTTGATCTGGTTGTATGCAATCATGCTGGTAGCTACTGGCGTCAAACTTGTTCTTTGGTGGTACTGTAGAAGCTCGGGAAACACAATCGTCCGTGCCTATGCCAAGGTTTATCATTGCTACATTAAATTTATAGCACATGCTAACTTCATATGCCATCTATCATCTTTTATGCTTCATATGCCATATGAAATTTGTAACACATGCTAGCTTAATTCACTACTCTTGCTGATGATGATTACCAGGATCATTACTTTGATGTGGTCACAAATGTGGTTGGCTTGGTTGCTGCTGTTCTTGGAGATGAATTCTATTGGTGGATAGATCCAGTTGGTGCTATCGTCCTCGCATTGTATACAATTTCTAATTGGTCCGGAACTGTCCTAGAAAATGCAGGTCTCTCTCTCTCTCTCTCTCCCTCCCTCCCTCCCTCCCTCTCCTATTTGGCAGCATACGCTGCAGCGATTTTGCAGTTGGAACACTAATGTACTCGTACTACTGAGTTTTCCCACATATAGTCTCTTTGGTTGGACAATTAGCTCCTCCTGAAGTCTTGCAGAAACTCACATATCTCATCCTAAGGCACCACAGTTTAATCAGACGTGTCGACACAGTCAGGGCCTACACCTTTGGGGTTCTCTATTTTGTTGAGGTAGAATGCTCAAGTATTTAGTTAAAAGTCCACTACTTCAATATCAGATATATCCTTCCGTTTTCGTTTGGACTAGGCTTAAAGAAAAACTCTCAGACCAACTTGATTTTAGTGTTTTACGAGTTTGGTTTGTGTTACACGAACACATGTCACAGTTAAAACTAAAAAGATTCCAAGATAGGAATAATTCAATCATTTCTTGACTGCGTTATGTCCCTGCATAACTGCTAACAGAACTATCATTTACAAAAGCAGGTTGACATTGAACTGCCCGAAGATTTGCCATTGAAAGAAGCACATGCAATTGGAGAATCATTGCAAATAAAGATCGAAAAGCTCCCTGAAGTCGAGCGGGCATTTGTTCATCTGGATTATGAATGTGATCACAAGACAGAGCACTCTGTTCTAGGTAGGCTCCCCAGCAGCCATCCTTGATAGTTGATTCAGAGTTTGCCATGAAATAATACTAATTGTTTTTCTATTAACTTGATTTGTACCATGAGGAAGTATCAGGAATTGAGAACCTTAGTTTTCAGTTATGAAATAGTGCAAAGTTGCACCAAGAAGGTTCCGTAGTTTAAAACAAGGAAAGAACTTGGCTGACCAGCCCTGGTCAGGAGGGGTTGACCACAGCCACTAACAATCTGACAGTTGTCCATTTTTTTTTTTTGCCCCTTTCCCTTTCGGTTCTCCTTCTTCAGTTCTTCCTCTTCCTCTTGTTCTTGTTCTTTTATACCGTTTTGCCCAGAATTCTGGGTTTGATGTTAAGAACCCGAGTTTATTTGCAGATCTTTCCTAATCAGGGACGCGTCAAGCTACTGAGCAAGTAAAGTGCGAGAGAAGAAGAAGAAGAAGAAGAAAAAATGTGAGTTCTGAATGACCCTCCTAATCAGGGACTCGTGGAGGACGACGGCACCCCCTCGGCGGACGGCAACGGAAAAAGTTGCTGCAGTTCGCAACCCGTAAGCCTACAGCTCTTTCCGGACCTCCCGGTAGATGTATCCTCCGAAATGGTACTCACGCAGAGGGACCTTGGGCTCTTCGACGACGGCGGAGATGAGATTGAAGAGGAGAGGCTCCGGTGGCTTCTGGGCGGCTGAGGTGACTATGGACTCCATTGCGCTATGGGAGTGGAGAAGAGGAAGAAGGAGAACAGAGGAGGAAGAACTGAAGAAGGAGAATCGAAAGGGAAAGGGGCAAAAAAAAAAATGGACAGCTGTCAGATTGTTAGTGGCTGTGGTCAGCCCCTCCTGACCAGGGCTGGTCAGCCAAGTTCTTTCCTTAAAACAAGGGTCTGTGACCATCAGCCCCAATATTAGGCATTTTTAGCCTACTTACACCACAAAGAAAAAACTGTACCCACTAACCCAAACATGCATGAAAAAGACCATTTTATCCACTAACCCACCAAACCCATTAAGGCGGTTCCGTTTCCACCATTTTTTGGTTTTAAAAAAACTTCCTCTCATCATTTTGCTCTCGCTCTCGATTCTGGGTTGAGAGTCTAGGGCAATAGACGTCTTCGAATCTCGCTCTCAATTCTTAGTTCCTCCGCCAACTCTGCTATCTAAACCAACTCCGGCGTCGGTATTGTACAAAGTGAGTGAAAAACTCTTTTCCATTTCACATTCTTTACCTTTCTATGAGATTGAACTTGTTCATAGCCTAGGTTTGGTTAATTGAGTGGGTAAATTAGAAGAATAGGATTTTCATGTTTCAAAATCTGAAAAAATCTAGGATTTCGGTTTCAAATCTGTTACAAATTCATGTTTATTGAATTTTTATGTTAACCGGTGAACAAAAACTGCAAATATGAAATTGGACATGTATTGTGAGCTTATTGCAGGTTAATAGACCCTTACTGCCTCAATAGACGTCTATTGGGGGTCATTAAGCATAGACATCTATTGGCACCCAATAGCTGTCTATTGGGGGTCATTAGGTTTCTTTTAGGGCAATAGACATATATGATCCCAAAACAGAAGCCTCTATTGGGGGACAAGAGACGTCTACTGCCCCAATAGAAGCCTATTGATAGACATATATGATCCCAAAACAGAAGCCTCTATTGGTTAATAGACCGCTATTGGTCCCCAATAGACGTCTATTGGCACCTAATAGCTGTCTATTGGGGGTCATTAGGTTTCTTTTGGGGTAATAGACATATATGATCCCAAAACAGAAGCCTCTATTGGGGGACAATAGACGTCTATTGCCCCAATAGAAGCTTCTATTTTGGGATCATATATGTCTATTGAGGACCAATACATGTCTATTGGCCCATAATAGAGGTTTCATTTGGGGCAATAGATGTTTAATGGGGTTCAGTAGTTGAACTGTGGATGTGCAATAATGAATTTTTCTTTTTTCATTTATGAGCAAAATGGCAAGAACCAAACGACCACAAATCAGCTGCATCTCTGAAGAAAATATGGACGAAACACAAAGCTCACAAGGAAAAACACTTCGGCAAAGGTTGGAAGAGATAAAGTCTAGGAAGTCGTCACGAAGAAAAGAAGAAACTTCTAGTAGTGACGAAGAAGTAGAAGAAGAAGGAGAAGAAATAGAGGAAGAAGAAGAGGTAGAAAAAGAAGAAGAAGTACAAGTAGAAAAAGAACGAGAAGAAACAGAGGAAGAAGAGGACGACGACAGAGAAACAACACAATGGTTTTATGTGCAGACAAGAAGTCAAAGGAGCAAAAAAAGACAAGAGTCTGATGACGACAAGGCCGAATAGCCAACGAAAAAGAAGATTAAACGGGAAAAGTCAAGGACAAAAGAGAAAACGCCAAAGAAAGGGGGAAGGAAGAAGAAAGAAGATACAAAAGAAAAAGCAAAGATCGACTGCAGGCAACAGAAATGCACGCTAAGTGCTTTCTGGAGATTGATTGACACATACAGAGACAAAATTCCAAAAGAAGCTTGGGATATTTTGAGTACTACTGTATTTTAGGGGATGATCCGAGCATTCTTCGAGAATAAGCTCACCAAAACTCAGCTACACAAACATGAGGCCGACTTGGAGATTATACTGAAGTACTTTGATGTTAAAAAAGTCAAGTTTGTGTTTGGGGAGACAGAAATGGAAATAACATTGGAAGACATAAATGAATTGTTTGACCTGCCAATAACTGGTATTGAATGGGATCTGAGCAAGAAGGTGCTCAAGGAGGAACGGAAGGCATCTTTGATATTTGATGTCAATATGAGGAAAGAAACAGTAATCAAGCCTGACCTGGAAGAGGCACTCACCAAGGAGCTCAAGAAGAAGAAGAAGGCTAATCCCAAGATAATTGCAGCGCGTTGCTTATCAGGTACATCTTCAATGCATTCCTCTTCAGCAGGACATCTACAACCTTAACATGGGACCTCATCAACGCTTGTGAAGACCTAGACAACATAAACAGATTCAATTGGGCAAAGATGGTACTAGATTTTCTGATGGATGGGTTTCAGAGGTACCGAAAAGATCATCCGACAACTCTTTCTGGCTGCCTCCTTCTCATATATGTAAGTACAATACAAAATTTTCTGGTTATTGGGGGGCAATAGACATCTATTGCCTCCCAATACAGGATAATTGGGGTTGTTCATTTACTAACAAAAATAGTTTATTTAACAGTAAGTACTGGTTCTTGGAGAAGACAAGGATCAGAAATACTGGATTCAAGGAATGGAGAATGAAAAACCGCGATTTGTGAGGTGGTCAATAAAGGAGCTGTTCAACCTGCAGAAGCTCCACTAGAATCCAGACTGGTCGGAGGAATTAATAAAAGAAGGATCGTGGTTAGAACATAACTTCATCAAGTTGTTGGATATGCACGAGAAGTAGGAAACACTAAGTTTTGCCAACTGGGTAAGTTAGCACGTACATTGGAATTTTACAAATGGTCTCTTGTGGGGCAGTAGACCTGTATTGCCCCCCAATACAAGGTTTGTAAAGTGTCTACTGGCCCCCCAATAGACGTCTATTGCCCCCAACATTGGTATTTTTTTTTTTGACTTTTTTGTTGTTTTAGTGGTTGCAGATTCTGCAAGCAAGTCAGGAAGAGAAAGAAGAGAACGTTAGGGTAACTAGGAACATGAGAGTTCTCGTAAAGGAGATGAATACAGTGATTGAAGACGAAGGTGAGAAAAAGAAAATGAAGACTATCTTACAAGCAAATGAAAACTTGGCGAACCATATTAAGGTGCTATAGGAAAAGATTATGGTTGCCGATGACAAGATTTTGTCTATGGAGAAGAAAGTGACTGAAATGATGCAAGAAAACAGAGCGCACAAAAACCACATCAGAGCTCTGAACAAATTGTTGGCAAAGGCAAATGGGAGGAAACCTAATCAGGAAAGTAGTGATTAGAGAGCTAATCAACTTTAGATGGTGCTTGCGTCAACGGAGCAAGAAGATGGAACAGGATATGAATATGATCAGACCCAAACTAAATATCAACCTCAAACACCAGTCAATGAAGAACCAAAGGGAGGTGATCCAATTAAACCAATTCCTCTATCTTTCAAGAAACCAGAAGAGGAAAAAAAATGATCAAGCAGAGGAGGAGGAGCTACGAAATGCTGTAGAAGCGGAAAAAATAGATATAATTGTGTCGACACTTCTCGAAGCAGCTAATTCGGCAGAAATGGGAGAACCAGAGCAGAAGGAAACTGCCGCAAAGACAAAAGACATGAAAGAGAAGAAAGCTGGAAAAGAAATAGCAGAACCATCAGTCCCAATACAGAAGGAAAAGGTTGCCATGCATTCTATCGAGAGGAACGTTAAACAAAACAAGAGAAAGGCAACAACTAAGGACAAGGATGAGGATTTTGAGTATGACACTCCGGAGATCTTGAAGACTTACGAAAAGAAAAGAAAGACTGCTCCACAAGAACAGCCAAAGCAGAGAAAGAAAGCCGAACATAAGTTGGCAACAAACCTGCAGAAAGGAAAACAAGTGCAGCAGCCAATCCAAATTAAAGATGTAAATTTCGACAAGTACACATGGAAAACCTTAAAGCCTGAAGTTGCAAGACACTACAAGCAATTCTTTGAGATGGTCGATGACAATTTGTAAGTGCATAGCATAACTATTAGAATTTGAATATTAATGCATTATAGACTCGTAATAACTACACATATTTCTGTTTGTGCAGATATACCTATTGGACAAGTAGAAATGGCATAATAGGGGTAACAAGGAGAGATATGCAGATTATCATCCAATAGGAAGATGTGGATCTTAGTGTAAGTTTTTAATTTTTGTTTGTTTTGGCCCCCAATAGTCGTCTATTAGGCCCCAATAGGTGCCTATTGGGGGTCAATATAGGTGCTGATCTTCTCATATAATAATCACCTATTACCCCCCAATAGGTGCCTATTGGGGGGGCAATATAGATGTTGATCTTCACATATATAATACTAACCAATTGAACGATTACAAGTGATCAAGGCTTACACTGAAATATTGTAGAATGAACTGAAAGAAAAGAAGACTCAGATTGGATTGCTGGACATTGAAGCGGCGGTAGTAATGAAACAAAAATAGCAGCGTGCCGTTACACGAAAACAAATTTTAAATTAACAATTGAATGATTTAATATGTGTCTATTTCCTGTACAGTACTATGCTGTTCAACATGAAAAGAAACTGGCAGACTTCAAGAAAGGAGGAAAGAGCCTTTTGGAAGACGATTTTAAAGGCCACGAGATTGAAATAGAGTTATTTCTAATTGAACAACTGTGGAGTAACTTCAGCTACCTCATGGTGCTAATCCCAATACACCATTGCTACAACTAGCACTACACACTACTTATGATCGACAATGAGAAAAAATGATTTGTTCACATGAACTCTATGTTGCCTCCAAAGAAGGAATGGACAAAAGATAACCACCACTACACCAACGCGAACTGAGTGGTAAGTAATAATATCAAAACAATGTGTTTATTTTTCAAAATGGTCAAATTTAGAAAGTCTATTGATGTTTTATATATTTGTATCAAACAGGTAAAGCACATAAGGAGGTTCATCCGTGATGTGAACATGACTGCCATAAAATTTGACACTGACAGCCAGGATCAAAAGAACACAAGAGAAAAGTGTAAAGGTGAGGACCCTCAAGGAGAATTTATCACTGAGGTTGAAGAAATGACAGAAAGAGAGAAAGAGGTCAGAAGGTGGATCTTGGATAATCATATCGGCAAACAGAACTATGAGCTTGTAGAAGACTTCAACTGCCCTCAGCAGAAAACCTCATCATAAGTGCTTCAAAATCCTTTAATATTTGTTTATGATGTGAAAAATGATAATTTAATTGATACATTTGTGCCAAGTTTTCAGTCTGTTGGGACCCAATAGGGGTCTATTGGGAGGCAATAAGCACTTATGTTCAGGATCACTAACTTTAATTCATGCTTTACAGGGGGGACTGTGGACCTTTTATGCTCCATTTCATGGAAAGCATAGTTCACAGAGTGGAACCCAACAAGAAGAAATCCGATGACATGAGGAAAACAATTCTTGAGAGGTTTGCAAAGGACGAAAGTGGTTGGAGTGTTGAAAGATACCATCAAGAAGCTGCACTTACTGTAGGAAACTCAGAAAGCTAGAAAATATAGATTTTATGCACTTAGTTTCAGTTGAACTTATTTTGATTTGGAATATTAACACTACTTTGGGATGATTTGAAAGCTTTTCAATATATTTTCTGTTAAGTTGAAAGAATTTGTTTTCAGTTACTACTGTTAAGCATATCACACAGGTCAATATTTAAAATATAGACCCATATTACATACCTGTGCATTTAGTCCTCATAAACCATGTTCTGTTGGGGCCCAATAGACCATTATTGGCCCCCAATAAAACTTGTATAGAGGGCCAAAAATAATACAGTAGGACATCAAACTACATTGGAAATATGCAAGTGTAAAAATTTCACTTGTTGAATTTCAATTCTCCAAAACTCAGATTCTATTGGGGGCTAATAGATGTCTATTGCCCCCAATAGACGTTTGTAGGGTCGGTTAGATTTCACAACCCATTGGAAATCTTACAACTCAGAAATAGACATGCTAAAATGAAAATAAACATAAAAATAACTGCTGCAATAAGAAAAAGTTAAAATGAAATAAAAATGGATAGAGCAACCGGAAAAAATCTCAATACAAGTTCTTGAAAAACTTAATCAATTTATCAATCAGCAATAAAATAGAAGGACCAATCAATGTCAATAATTTTTGATAGCAAAAAATGTTAAACTGACCCTGGATAAAATCATCTATTGCCCCCCAGTAGCCTATTACTGCCCCCCAATACAACCAGTCAGAATGCTAAAACAATTGACAAATTTACATTCAAATAGGTTCAGTGCAGATCTTCTTGTTATGTTGTCCCATTTTGCCACATCGGCTGCAACGAATGAGCTTCTTTTCATTCTCTCCTCTAGACCTGAACCTCTTGAGCCTAGGCCTCCCAGGAGGCCTCTTTGCATTTGGAGTAAGTATGAAGCCACTGCTAGCAGATTCCGAAGAAGCCATATCAACATTGGAAATTGGATAAATTGGAAAATCATAACACTTCTGGCAATAATCAACATGAAAATGCTTATTTATAAAAGCATATACATCCAATGAGGCAGCTTGAATTGCGGCAAGACCATGGCAGCAAGGAAAGCAGTTAATCTCCCATTTTTTACATGAGCAAGAAAGAGTTCCAAGGTCCACAACATAAGATTACTTTGATCTCACTTCATAAACATTTGTATGGGAGTAATGCACAATGAAACGGCAAGATTTCTCAATACCTTCTTTCAAACGACCCTCCATAACAGGAGTAAGTCACGAGGTCCAAAGTTGAGCCTCGTTTCTCCTCTCACCCATCGTCTGCATGACCCTAATCCGAGTTTGATCATGTAATACCCCAAAAATTCAAATTATTTTTCGAGCACATTTTGGAAAGGATTTCGTGGCCATGGGCGAAAGCACGAAGTTTTGAGGAGTTGTGAAATTAGTTCGAATGAATTTATTTTCGAAATCGAACGTTATTTAGGGGGTCTCAAAAAGTGACTTTTTATATGTACTGAATTTGGGAAAACTTCCTTCATGAACGTTGTAGAGCTCGTCAATACGATCTCGTGCATATGTGGAACGCAAAAATCGGAGTTCGTATGAGAAAGTTATGATCAATTGAAATTTGGGGAAATTTCTATAAATAGCAAAAAAATGCCGAAAATTTCCATTTCTGCAGATTTTCTCTCCCGAGCCCAGATTTCGGCCTCTCTCTTCCACCGGCCATATCTCCCTCCACAGACCTCCGATCGACTTGATTCCAAAAGAATTTTCATTCGCCTTGAAGTCAGTTAAAACTTCCTAGAAGACATCAAAGTGAGAAAAGAACCGTGGAAGGCGTTAGGAGGCCGAGAAGCTGCACAGCTCGAGCTGGAATTCGCCGATGCTGCTCTTCATTCACCGGCCGATATCTCTCTCATCCGACCTCGAATTATGTTGATTCCAAAAGGGATATTTCTGGGCTTGAGCTATATTACAACTTTGTAGAAGACATAGAGGGGAAATAACCAACGTGGTAGCCGCTACAAGTCGAAGAACACGGTGCAGTCGAGCTGGAAATCACCTCCTTTCCCCACCATCGTTCTCCCTCCTCCGGCCACCTTTTTCCGTGATTCTTGAGGGGATTCTGCACTTCTGAGGATGTAGATCATTTCCCCTAAGGTGGATTGCATCGATTTGATCTGTGGAGATCGAATTTCAACGAATTCAAAACTAGGGTTCTTTGGGTTTCAAACGTTATGAGGTAAAATTTTACTTTTTGGCTTATAATCTGACTTTGGTGTAGTTATGAAAGTTTCAATTCGAGTTAAGATGAAGAACTTTCATGTTGGGAGTTTTGTCAAATTTTGACATTGGATGGGCGGCGGTGCCGCCACTGTGATGGTGGTTTCCGGCGACCTCCGGCCACCCCAAGGACAGTTTCTGTCCATTTTTGTGTTTTACGTGTTGATACGATCATTTCGATATATTATACTCATTTTTTGGATATCGTATGATTTAGTTATGAATTTTTACGGTTTCGATCGATTTCGATAATCCAATTAATGTTTTTTTGAAGATCGGACCGTCCGATGGACTTGTAGTTTTGATATGTTGATCGTATGACTGTTCCGATGACTTTGTGTGGTCATGGGCGAAGATCCGACCGTTGGATCTTCGTATAATTGTGGATTAGTATTTTGGAAGGCGATTCGTGAGAATCCAACCGTCAGATTTTCATAAAATTTTGTGGAGATGTTTATAAGGACGATTTAGGAAGATCCGACCGTTGGATGTTCGTGATAATTTTGGAGGATGATCCTAAGGGCGATCCGTGAGGTTCCGACCGTTGGATCATCATATAATTTCGATCTGACCGTTGGATCGTCGTTTAATTTTGTTTTTGAGTTGTTGGCTAAGTTATGATCATATTGGATTTAGGTGATTGACGGTCTTCCTTGGTGAGCGGTTTTGGTGTGTTTTGTGAATTTGAAGACGCAGCGGGATTAGAAGTGAGTAAACCTCACGTGGTTCATATTACGAACCGAGTACCTTTAATTAATTTATTTCTGTGGTAATTGTGTGAAAATATTTATGGAATAAATATTGTTTTTAAATCATATGGACTTGATCAACTACGGTCCATAGGTAAGTAAAATGATTTTAATTATACAAAATGAATTTCACGATTTTTATGCTTGAATTATAGTTGGTATTAGTGATTATCCATGTGCGGATGATTACGTATATATATATTTACGTGGATATATATATAGAATGGTGTGACATTGAGGTGTGTGTGTAATTAAGATAATTTGGTTGAGATATGATATTGTCTTGGAAATTGCTATGATTATTTATGATAATGTTAACCGATAAATGTGTGTGATAATCATGTTGACCTTCTGAGTTGATTAGAGGGTAGAAATGTAGTGCTCTGAGGACGGAGGGTCCAAAGAATGCCGGTTAAATAATAACCGAGATGTAGTGCTCTGAGGACGGAAGAGTCCAAAGAACACCGGTTAAATAATAACCGAGATGTAGTGCTCTGAGGACGGAAGAGTCCAAAGAACGCCGGTTAAATAATAACCGAGATGTAGTGCTCTGAGGACAGGGAGAGTCCGAAGACCGCTGGTTAAATAATAACCGAGATGACAGACAACAATGTAGTTAGAACTCTAACGTAGGGTCAAGTTGGACCAAAGTGGTGCTATGTGGGTTGGGTTTTGTAGGACCAGTGTGGTGTATTGTGATTTGAGGATTGTGAAAATGTATTCCTTGTGGTTTTCCATGAGTGGTTTGATGTATCTTTGCAGACGCTACTGTTGAAATTTTACTTGATTTGTAAGAATTGTAATTTAATCAATCAACAGTTTCTTCTTGTTTACTCATACGAGCTTTGCAAAAAGCTTTGCCAACTCAAAAAACTTCTTTTTAACATCATCTTTCAAAACAGAAGACCCTTTACCGTTGTATTTAGCCATAAGGTTATGCACCAAGTGCTTGTAACAAAAAAGATGAGGATTTCCAGGAAATATCTTGTCGAAAGCACTCAACAGTCCAACACCACGATCACTAATAAACGTAATTAATCTACCTTGAGGTTCCAGCAAGCTCTTCAAGTGTTGGAAGAAAAAGGTCCAATTAGCATCAGTCTCAGAATCACAGACACACATTGCAAGAGGAAAGAAACCTGCAAACAGAAAAAAAAGAGTAAGTCTATGGAGGGCTAATACATGTCTATTGGGAGGCAATACATGATAGCAGCGTGCCGCTGCACCGCCAACGGGAGCCTACAAAAACGGATACCCTAAAATAAATAAAAAACAAAACTATTATAAGAATAATTAATATTATTAACGAAAACGTTAAGCTCGACATTTTCAACAAAAAAAAAACAATAATAAACATAAAAAAAATAGAAAGGGGAAAGAAATCAT
Organism: Rosa lucieae; assembly: GCA_024704745.1. NCBI lineage: Eukaryota > Viridiplantae > Streptophyta > Magnoliopsida > Rosales > Rosaceae > Rosa > Rosa lucieae. The sequence continues at coordinate 24,015,517 of CM045494.1, read as the reverse complement.
AAGAAAATAAACATGTATGGGGGGGATATATGTCTATTGGGGGTCAATACATGATTGCAGCGTGCCGCTCCACATTTTCAACAAAAATACAAATAAAATATCTTAGAAATGAGAAAAGTACCATGATTTCCATTCTTTCCAGTTGCACAAAGTATCTGCCCCTTGTAGACACTTTTCCCAAAAGTCCCATCGACAAACAAGACGGGAAGACATAATTCAAAGCCTTTAACACAGCCTGCATAAGCTAGGAAAAGCCTCTGAAAACGATTGCTCGATGGATCTACTTCCAAAACAAATGAAGATCATGGGTTAGTCTCAAATACAGCATCCCTATACCATGATAACTTGTTAAACGAATCAGCCTCAGAACCATAAATCATTTCTCTAGCTTCTGCTTTGCTTTCCAAGCAACCTTGTTCGATTTATCAAACCCATAAACTTGAACTTGCTGATAATTTCCCTTGGCCTCAATGATAAGTTATAGCTAATGTCCTCTTCAATACATGTCTTGACAATTTTCGATCCCAAAAGCTCATGTTTTTGCTTCCGAAGAACACCGTTGCAAGAGTGCACATTGTTCAAATCACCAATTATAAAGCATCCATTTGCAGGGGATGCATAACCACAGACATTCCAATCACATCCTTTGGTTCCCCAATTGGAACAAACAACATGAATTTTATCCCAATCATTTCTAATAAACACAAAGCTGAACCTAACTTCAACAGCATATTTTCTGAGCTTCTCTCGGAACTCGGGGGAACCGCCACGAAATTCCTGCCCTACACATTGAATGTAACTAGCCCACTCATTTGACAAGTAAGACTTTTGAACTTCAGTCCTAAATGCCTCAGTGAGGTAATCATCTTCATCCATAATACCAGAGCAGTTATCTTCAAATGAAACAAAAGCATTTTTGCTGTAACTTCCATTGTTCTTCAACACCGTAATATCAACACAATCCAACTTGTAAATCTTGGCACCGATAAACAGTATCTGGAAATCGTCATCATTGCGAAGAAGAAAAAATAGAACATCCAGGAAGAGAATAATGAAGCTCAATACCATCAGTTGCAGAAAAACTGAACCATTCACAAATGTAATCAAACAAATGAACATAGCTCATATATTGATTAATACAAAACATGAAACTTTGTCCAGTATAAGTGCACTTAACAGCCAAATAACCATCCATATTCCTGTATAAAAAAACAAAAGACAAAACAAAATCAAACCACTATTGGGCCCCAATAGACACATATTGCCTCCCAATAGAGGAGTCTGGAACACCAAAATAACTTCACAGAACAGAAAAAAGTTACTATAAACAACTATTTCTGAGCTTCATTAAAAACTAAGCGTATCAAAAAAGAAGAAAAGCGGCTCTGTAAACTATCTATTGTCCCCCTGTAAGGCCCCGTACCTTAAAATCTCTATGAGTTACGTTTTTATCGGTTTTGACCGAGGAGTTGACTTTCTACTTTGTCTGTTACATCGGAATATTCCTTGAGTATGTCGTAGGTTACGAAAAATTGAGTTCGTGGACACGTAGTTTGTTTAAATCGGTGTTATATCGGGAAAGTTGTGACTAAAATGGAATTTTTTTTTTTCTTTTGGTGGAGTTCTTTTTAAATCAGTTTCTTTTGTTGGGAAGAGAGAGAAAGTGACAGATAGAGGAAAAAATCGGGACAAGCCCGAGCTCTCCCTTCCCCTTTCTTTTTCTTTCGCCGCCGGCCTTCTTCCACAAAAATTGACTTCGTCCGGCCACCCTAGTGCGCACCACTCACCATGGCATGATCCTTCCTCCCTCCTTTTCCTAGATATGTAAGTTTTTCACCTTGGGTATTATTGGTTTTTGAGTTTCGAAGAGAATTGCAAAAATGGGGAAAACCAGAGTTTGGCTCCGATCTTCAGTTTTCTGACGGTTTCCAGCTGGATTTCTTTGGGGTTTTAGGTGCTAGGGTGATGCTAATCTTCATCCCTAACCTTTTGCAGCTTCTCTTGGCCGGTGGAGGAAGAATTGAAGGTGTTTGAGACTGTGAACAGTGGCGTGAACAGTAACCGCGAATTCTTGGTTTATGTTTTGAATTTTCCGGCCAAAATAGTTGGAAATTGTTGGCTGTTGCAGGTATATTTTTGATTCTTGGCTGGTTTTGGAAGTTGTTTTGTAAAAATAGCTTGACCGGTTGTGGTGGTTTGTGCCTTGGGGCGCCGGCAGCTCTATGAAAACATCTATTTTGTGTGTTATTGGATAAGTTCAATTTATTTTTATGATTTGGATATTAAGTTTGAGCTTTTGGAAATTGTTGTAATTAGTTATAGTGGTTGGTTTTGGTTAAGTTGGTCATGGCAATCGGTGTTGTGATTTTGTGGTAGCTGCGATTGTGGGAACATTCGGAAAATGAAATGGATCAAAGGAAGTTAAGAGAGAATTTGAGGAACTTGAAAGGGAGAATTTATTCTTTATTTATTGGTTAAAATTGTAGTTAGGATATTGAAATTTATAAGTGACTTTTGAAGGCTAAAAAGAAACTAGAGGATGTTGAGAATGTTAGGATTTCCGTTGTCGGATGTTAAATATCCAAATTGGAAAGATTCGAAATTGTAGAGGAATTGTTGAGTAACGAGTTACTTAAATTTTCAAGGGAATGAGTTTTAATTCTTTAATGATTTCCTTTGTAAGGTTAATTTTATCATGCCTAATTATTACAGGACGTATCGAGCCCTCGAGCGAGGAGGACACGGGCAGGCAGTAGGATTAGCTACGGGACTTACTTGTGAGTGGACTTTTATTTTGTTTAAATAATGCATGTAGCATGGTATTAAGTTTTCAGTTGGAATACTATTTTTGAGTAAATGTGACTTTGTGGAAAGTAAATGATTTAAAAAGAAAGCAGTTGACAAGGAGGCTAGTTTTGGAGCATGAGTATCTTACCTAGTTGGCAGTTCCTTCTAGGTAATAGTCTGGTTGGCAGTCCCTTCCAGGCTACAGCCCGGTTGGCAGTCCCATCCGATGCATCATCTGGTTGGCAGTCCCTTCCAGATGACATGAGGTAGTTAGTTGGCAATCCCTTCTAACTACCTGTGGCTAGTTGGCAGTCCCAACTAACCACCGTCTCCTATTCCGGTTGGCAGTCCCTTCCGATGCGTCATCTGGGTGGCAGTCCCTCCCAGATGGCATGAGATGCCTAGGAAGCAGTCCTTCCTAGTCATCAAATGAGTTTTCTTGGAAAAGGATTAAGTTGGAATGATTATGGAGTCTCGCTGCATGTTGGTTTTGTTGAAAAGAGAAATGGGGAAGCATTCCATTAATTGTTTCAGATTTTGTTTCAGTTTTGTCCACTCACTCTAATGGATTTTATATGTTTTCCCCTGGGCCCTTCGTTTTCAAATGCCCAGATTTCAGATTTGCCGAGATCGCGTCCAAGCACTAGAGACTTTGGAATTAGCGCTTCCGTTTTGTCCGTAGGTTATTACTTAACCTACCTTGTATGATATCGGCTTAGCTATTAGTGTTGCTCTGATAACCCTTTTTAATTTTGGTGGATGTTTTTGTTTGAGTTGATGTGTATCATACTAAGGTTGTGTTAGAATTCGTAACTTCTGAATGTAACTTATACACTTGGAAATGTAAATATGGTGATGTGTGTTTGAGTAGGAGTTAAAGATTTAATCATGTCTAGGTTTGTGAACTTTTTGGGTAGCCCATATTTAGGGGAGGTTCTGTCGATTTTTCGATAGGATTTCACTTAACGTGGGCCCCGCAGGCTCGTATCCAGGTATTTGGGGTGATTCTTGGGTCGGGTCCTGTCACCCCCAATATGGGTCTATTGGGGGCCAATAGACACTTCACAAATACCCAAATGGATCGAACTGTTCTAAAAAAAAACCACACAAACTTAGCACAACGAAAAAGATCTAACTTAGCACAACAAATTTATAAGCATGAAAATAGCAAATCGAACCAAATCAAAGATGAAATTCACGTTTTTCGAAAAATAAACAAAAAATAGAATTAACGAAACACAGACAAATCTTAGCGCAATCATTCGGAAATAACAAACTGCGCAGGAAAACAAACTCATATTCAATGCAGGTGAATAGCAAACATGGGTCCAAAAAAAAATCAAAGAAATGGAATTGAAATCAAAGAAACAGTTCAAACCGAGCTGAAGCAGAGTTGAAATATAGAGCCACATTGCTTCTTTCTCTCTCCATGCAAGCTTCTCTCTCTTCGTTCTCTCTCTCTCTCTCTCTCTCTATTGCGCGAACCAGAATTTCTCTCTCTAAGCGAAGCTTCTCTCTCTTTGTTATCTCGAAATTTTGAAACACACGGGTTTAATGGGTGGGATGCTAGGTAGTAAAGAAAAGGGCAAAAATGTCAATAAAAAGATGTAAAAATGGAACTTTTGTGTAAAAGGAAATAAGTCTTTAGAGTGTTTTGTGTAAGTGGGAATTAAAAAAACTCCATGGGGTAAGTGAGAGTATTGACTCTAAAATTAGAGTAAATGGACAAAAACCCTTAAAACAAAATCATGTGTGAACAAGCCAATAACCGTTGGATTTGCTTAGCTCTAGATAAGCCAGGATGCAAATGGAGGAAGTTTTGTGGCTTTTTATGAAGTTACGATAAAACTTCAAATCTAATTAGTGACTAGTTCAGTGGGCTTGATCTCATCCCAATGGGTGAACATGGTACTATGGTACAGGACTATGGAGATTGAGCTCAAAACCTTTCTTTTATAATAGGTTAGGCATTGTGTTACCTCAATTGCTACATTAGGTGATATGCAGGTGGCCTAGCATTACTCATAAAATGAAAGTTTTAGAGTCACATGAAGGTTTCTAGAGAGAGTTGATCCCCCTTCTCTCTAAAAATGTTCTCAAACCAAGACATCATTTTGAGTCTCACCACCACAATCCTCTCCACCACCACCACCACTTTTACCTCCACATCCACCATGTCCACCCAACCTTTATCCAGACCAGATCTACCCATTCCCTCTTTCAATTTCTTCCTCTCTCTTTTCCTTCTACGTCTCCCGATTACTCTATCTACCCTCCCCTTGCTGCCATCAGGAGCTTTCCCATAACTGGAAGAGCTCTAGTTCTCCCCACCCTAAGATCTCCACCTCTTCATTTCTTCACCACAATTAATCCAAATCATATCGCATATCAACATATCATCTACCACTTAGCACATAATTTCCTTCTCTACTGTTTTATTTCTCTCTGTTTGACCTCTTTAGCTTACAGATTTGGTGTGTGCTCCACCACATCTAAACAAACTTTCGCTCGTTGGCAGATTTTTGTTAAATTTACAGAAGGTGTCCAAATCACCTCGGTAATCACTCCCTCTTCGGTTACTCGGTTACTTTTGGGCGTCTTTGAGTCCGACGTGTGTCTCTGCTCGTGGAGAAGGTGGTACGATTTGGTGCTTCGGTTGCAAATTCACGTCAAGCGACGACATGAATATTCCAGCATAAGTTTTTTGGGCTGGTGAAGATGATATGGAGGCTGCTAGGATTTTTGGGATTTTCATTTATTATTTGTAAATTTCTGTCTTGTAATTCGGCCAAGCCCAATATTAACATATTGAGCCTATGTGCTTTTATTGCTGGGTCGTGCCTTTTATTGCTAGAGCTTATGTGCCTCTTTTTGCTGAGTCCTTGTGTATCATCATTTTAATCATCTAATATGGCTTACTTTGACAAAAAAAAAATTATGAGTAAATTTATGTCATTAAACCAAATAATTTTGAACAAATACGTTTCTTCACTGTATTTAGTTACCCAAAAACATGTGAATTAGTTACCCAAAAACATGTGAATTTACTGAAGTAATTTAATATTTTATCCGCATATGATTGGACTTTCACGTAGGAAGTCGGAGAAATATAATATATGTTTAAACCATTATCTCATTTCTACTCAATTTCCCAAGTTTACAATAGCCGGTTTCTGGTAGTAAAAGCAGAGAGGAGCAACCCCAAAGTTCAGAATTGGGAATTACAGCGACAGCCGACAGGAATCGAACTCATAAAGTCAGGGCTTTTCGCGCCGTCGAGCTTCAAGTAGGTTTCTTCAGCTTAAAGATTCCAACTTTCAATTTTCTACTCCCTTCTGTTCCTCTACATGTTTTGAAACTCTTGTTCTTGCTCAGTCATTGTTTATATTTATTGTTGGAGAATGGAGGGAAAAGTGGGAGAAAGATGTTAGCTTTTGATAGGATCAATCACTTTTCTGACTTTCAATGTGTTTGTCCATTAGCTTTAGCTCATGCGGGACAATTACTTTTCATTCCCCACTTTTAATGTGTTGGTCCATTATCTTATATTAACTTTAGCTCACGACACGTTTTGGTTCTAGCAGGAATATATATATGTTGTTATGGGATTCCTGTGAGGGGCATGAAATGAAAATGCAGTTTCCTTAACTTTTCCTTTGTTTTCTTTACTTTTGGTAAACTGACTGTACCAACTGGTATCAGAGCATGGCTCGGACCGTGCAAGCTTCCGTTCCCTCCTCCACCCCAGTCACAACCGCCTTTGTTCCACCACCACCCCCTCCACCAAGTACCCACCTAGCCTCTTCCTCTTTTCAACCCAATGATGAGCCAGAACCTTTACAAAGGGCCGAATTTCACAATTCCTTAACTCTACTTCAAGAAGAATTTCACCAATCTATTGATGCAATCAACCATAACCATACCTCATTTCAAAATCACATTACTGCCCAACTTGCAGCTTTGCAAGGCACTATGGTGCACGTTTTTACTAGGCAACCCCAACCCATTTGTTCTGCAACTCCCTCCACTCCCACTTCCACCCCATCATTTTCCACACTGCCCCACCTCTTACGCCGACCACCATCCCAACTATCACTTTTGGTTCCATTTCAACACCTACCACTGCCTGGCAAGATTTGAACTATTCAACTCAATTTCCACCACTCACCTCCTCAATATCTACAATACCACAATCATCTCCACATACACATCCCCCTTTACAGTCTGCACCACCACACTACTCCACCATCACAACAATCCCACAACCCTCCTGGCCACCATACACAACCAACATACCATTCTCCACGACCACTACCCTTTCCATTCCCCGACAACAAGCCCACACCACATACCAGTATGACCCTCAGTTCTACAGACCCCCAAAAATCGACTTACCTCGATTTACAGGTGATGATGCCGTGGGATGGATTTTGATGGCAGAAAGGTACTTGAAAACCCAGCGAATACCGCCGTCAGAAAAAGTGGCCATCGCTGCTTCCCATTTTGGATCAGACGCTTGCTTTTGGATGACTTCGTTGGAACAACGACATCCCCTAATCACTTGGGAGAAATTTGTGCCGGCCTTCTTGGCCCATTTCGGAGCGGGTGCACACCAGGACTTCAAAATAGCACTGTCACACTTGCAGCAGACATCCACGGTGGAACTGTTCATCGCAGCCTTCACCAAACTGTCATGCAGAGCACCAGATTGGAACGATGCTCACCTCCTTCCCATGTTTTTGGGCGGCCTGAAACCGGCACTGCTTCATGATGTCATGGCTTTCAACCCGCCCACATTGGCGGAGGCACAACGCCTAGCACGGTGCTGCGAGGCCAAAATGTCAGATTATCAATCGGTCTCCGACCTCCGTACAAACCGAGTTCCAAAACCCACTCATTGGTCCCACTTCTCACGTTACAAAAGCACCACACCATATTCAACCACTCCCTCCATCCCTCACCGTCCACACAATACACTGTCCCCAACCACTTCCACCCAAACATCTACAACACACCATCCCCCAATCAACACACCCACACCCAATCGCCATCATCGTATCCTATCTGCCTCAGAACAACGTGAGAGAAGAGCAAAAGGACTATGCTTTAACTGTGACGATCAGTACACACCCACCCACTCCTGCAAGCAGCCATTCCTAGCCATCTTGGAAGCCCCTACCTCTATAACCACTGAGGATCCCTCTGACGCACCAGATTTCCAAGATTGCCCACTCACTCTTGAGGAAACCAACACCGACACAGAGGAAGCATACCCACTTTTAGCTATTACCCATACTGCAATTGGAGAAATGATGCGACTGATGGGATCAATTGATAATAAACCCATTAAAGTATTCATCGATTGCGGGTCCGCGTGCAACTTCCTCCATCCTTCGATTGCTCACCAACTCCAACTGAAGGTCTCCAATGCAGTGGGCATCCAATTCCACTCAGCCTCTGGGGAACCACTGCGTCCTTCTGGCATGGTTCACGAGGTGAAGATTTCTATCCAAGATTATTCCTTCACGAGCTCTTTCCTTCTCTTACCTGTTACAGGATGTGATCTGGTGTTGGGGGCTCCATGGCTCGACACGTTGGGTTTAATAGCGTGGCACTTTCAAGAAAAAATAATGGGTTTTTTTACGAATGGGCAATTCCATGTGCTAAAAGGCCTCACCACCACTCACCAGTCAACCCACACTCAAGAACTCTTTGCCCTCATTCCATCTACTCATTGGGACTCCACGGCCCAAACTCTGATCCCAACTAACCCATCTCAATCTGAGCCCCACACTCCCCCAATTCAAGCCTTACTTGACTCATTCCCAGATATATTTTCCCAACCCGTAAGTTTACCACCAGCTAGGCCAATTGATCATCGCATCACCCTCATTCCTAATACCAACCCAATCAATGTCCGCCCTTATCGTTACCCCCATTCTCAAAAGGCTGAGCTTGAGAAACAAGTAGCCGAAATGTTGTCCAGTGGATTGATAAGGCCTAGCTCTAGCCCATTTTCTTCTCCGGTCCTGTTGGTTAAAAAGAAGGAGGGCACATGGAGATTTTGTGTCGACTACCGCTCTTTAAATGCTGCAACGGTCAAGGATCGCTTTCCCATTCCTGTCGTCGACGAATTATTGGATGAGTTACATGGTGCCACTTGTTTTACTAAACTCGACCTAAGATCGGGCTACCATCAAGTGAGGATGGCAGAGGAAGACATCCCTAAAACAGCTTTTAGAACTCATGAAGGTCACTTTGAGTTTGTTGTAATGCCATTCGGCCTTAAGAACGCACCATCCACTTTCCAAGCCTTAATGAATCAAGTCTTCAAGCCATTCTTACGCAAGAGTGTGTTGGTATTTTTCGATGACATCTTGGTATATAGCAAAGACTTGCAATCTCATGTGGTGCATCTTAGAGAAGTTTTTGCCTTGCTTCGGTCCAATCTGCTAAGGCTCAAAATGTCCAAGTGTCGAATTGCTACAGCCCAAGTGGATTATTTAGGGCATGTCATTTCATCCTTGGTTGTTGCCGTTGACCCAACAAAAGTCCAAGCCATACAGGCCTGGCCCAAACCCACAACCCTCAAAGGCCTGCGCGGCTTCCTCGGGATCACCGGCTACTATCGCCGATTCATTCACAATTACGGCGTCATAGCCAAACCTCTTACTGAGATGCTCAAGACAGAAAATTTCATATGGACTCCCACTTCTCACTCAGCGTTTGACGAATTGAAGCATGCTCTAATGACAGCTCCGGTCTTAGCCTTGCCTGATTTCTCTATCCCATTCATTGTCGAAACAGATGCTAGCGGTTTGGGTATAGGAGCTGTCCTTTCTCAACGCAAACATCCGATTGCATTCTTGAGTAAGCCTCTATCTCCTCGCAATCAAGTGCTATCTGTTTATGATAAAGAAATGCTTGCAGTCATGCATGCCATAGATAAATGGCGCCCTTACCTCTTGGGAAATCCGTTCACCATCATCACTGATCACCAAACACTCAAGCATCTCCTGGACCAGCGAATTTCAACCCCTTCGCAGCATAAATGGCTTGCTAAGCTCATGGGCTATCAGTACACAATTGAATACCGACCGGGCAAACTAAATACGGTACCCGATTTACTGTCTCGACGCCATGAAATGTGCTCAATTCAAACCATCTCAGCTCCAGTGTTCGACGGTTTAGCTCACATCACTAATGCATGTCTTCGAGATACGGAAGCGCAGACCATCATCTCTCAGTTACAACAAGGCCTTCCCAGCAAGAAGGGGTTTACTTTGCATAACACACAACTGTTATACAAAGGCAAGTTCTTTGTTCCGTCATCCTCGACTTGGCGTACTAAGTTGTTATATGAGTTTCACTCATCTCTCCAAGCGGGTCATTCGGGTTTTTTACGCACTTACCATCGCCTTTCTCGCAATTTTGCATGGCCGGGTATGCGCAAAGCAATCAAACTGTTCATATCAGAATGTGATCAATGTCAAAGGCAAAAGTACGAGACCATCAATCCTCCAGGTATGCTGCAGCCCCTGCCCATCCCTGATAATACTTGGCTAGACATTTCAATGGATTTCGTGGATGGATTACCACTGTCTCAAGGTCACAATGCCGTGTTGGTTGTTGTAGACCGGTTATCCAAATATGGTCACTTTATTCCGGTGTCTCATCCCTATACAGCCACTCACATTGCAGAAGCTTTCATGAAAGAAGTGTTCAGACTTCACGGCATGCCGAAGTCAATTGTAAGTGATCGAGACCCCATATTCATTAGCCATTTTTGGGAGGCATTCTTCAAATTGCAAGGCACCACATTATGCCGCAGCTCAGCCTATCATCCCCAAACAGATGGCCAAACCGAGGTAGTAAACCGTTCTCTCGAACACTACTTACGATGTTTCGCAACCGATAAGCCGGCTTCTTGGAGTTCATTATTACATTGGGCAGAATGGTGGTATAACTCCACCTACCACTCTACCATAAAGATGACCCCATTTCAAGCTGTGTACGGCACCCCTCCACCAGCAATTTCATCCTACCTTCCCTGGTCTACCTCCGTCAACGCTGTGGACTGTGCTCTAAAGAATCGGGATGAGCTGCTCCAATTGTTGAAAGTCCACATGAATCAGGCTCAGAACCGTATGAAGCAGCAAGCGAACCGCCACCGTACTGAAAGAGAATTCGCTGCCGGTGACTGGGTATTCTTGAAGCTCCATCCTTATAGACAGCGTTCATTACTCAAACATCCTTCCCATAAACTCTCTCCCAGGTTTTATGGTCCTTTTCTCATTCAAAAAAGAGTTGGAAAGGTTGCTTATCGCCTGTCACTTCCCACCTCTTGCCGCCTTCATCCGGTTTTTCATGTTTCCCTTCTCAAAAAGAGAATTGGAGAAGGAACTCCTCTCACAACCACACTGCCAGAATTTGATGATCAAGGGGAGCTGTTATGGCGTCCGGAGCGAGTGTTAGATATGGCTGTTATTAAGAAAAAGAAATGCAACACCACGCAATGGCTCATTCAATGGCATGGCCTATCGACTGCAGATGCTACTTGGGAGGATGCACACACCATCAAGGCACGCTTCCCTACATTTGGTGCCTGAGGCCAGGCCCTTTCTCAAGGGGGGAGGAATTGATAGGATCAATCACTTTTCTGACTTTCAATGTGTTTGTCCATTAGCTTTAGCTCATGCGGGACAATTACTTTTCATTCCCCACTTTTAATGTGTTGGTCCATTATCTTATATTAACTTTAGCTCACATAGGGGACACGTTTTGGTTCTAGCAGGAATATATATATGTTGTTATGGGATTCCTGTGAGGGGCATGAAATGAAAATGCAGTTTCCTTAACTTTTCCTTTGTTTTCTTTACTTTTGGTAAACTGACTGTACCAGCTTTGGGTCCTATGTTCTCTTTTTTACTTAAATTTTGAAACTTTAAACAAATGAAAGCCTGGTATAATTGCTGCAATAGGATTCCAATTCATTGAGATGATACTCAGCACATCAGCACATGGGTATTTAGTTTGAGACTGTTTGAAACTAAGTTGATGGGTAGTTTTGAACTTGAATAATTGAATCTTTGGCTATCACTTGAAGTATTGACAATGCATTTTTCTTTTGCTTTCCTTGTATACAGGGGCTCTAATATGAAAGATATGTGCAGGAGGTTGTGATAACAAGTTGAGTGAAATTGCTTTGGAAATATTGCTAGAAATATCTCCAAGTTATCAAGAATCAAGCTGCTGAACTTGCTCATTTCATACCATAAAAATCCGAAAAGCGATTTCAGTAGTTCTGTGCAATGAATTCTGTTTTCTTTCCGTTACCTAGCTGCCAGTTTCTCTTACCTTGTCGTCAAAAACAACCCCAATGCATTCTAACCAACCGTGTCTGTCATCGGAACACCTACGTCTCTCCTCTTTCTCTTTCATTCCCCTTTCTTTCACATCATTCTCTGCGTGCTCGCTTATCACCTGTTGGTGCTACAGTTCCATCAAATGAAGGAGTAGTTACTGAAGGAGTGGTGTCTGTAATCAACTTTGAAGATTTTGCTGAGAAAGATTGGTCATTTCTTGATTCAGATAATTTCAGTTCTGAAGAAGACAGGCTAATTAAAGGTTGATCGCATTATATCCGCAGGAGAGATTCAAGAAACATCTAGGGTTATGGTTTCAGTTGGTTCTGAAGCATTTGTGGATCAATTGGTGGAATCATCACCATGCAGTCTGTTGCTTGTTGTCCATGATTCACTTTTTGTGTTGACCGGTATTAAAGAAAAATATGACAAGGTTAAGTGTTGGCAAGGAGAATTGATATATGTACCTGATAAGTGGGCTCCTTTAGATGTTGTGTTTCTCTATTTCCTTCCAGCCGTGCCCTTTAACCTTGGACAGGTGTTTGGAGCAGTTGCAAAATGTTTTTCGCCAGGTGATTTTCATAATTTGATCAATATTTCTATGCATAGATGTCATGTGCTATTTTACTGATTCTTAATGAAGTGTTATTTATTGCCTTGGACTACTATCTTTTGTTAGATTACTTAGTGAGGTCATATATTCTCTTAATATGTGTACATTCCTATCTAAAACCAAACATTGTGAGTTTCATATTAGAAATACAGAAGTAAAGAAAAGAAACGTTTGGAGACGGAATTCTAGCATTGGCTGCTGCATTCTTTGACAGCTCATAGTTCTGAGTTTTTCTGTTTCTTGTTTAGGTGCAAGACTGGTTATCAGCCATCCCCAAGGAAGAGATGTTTTAGAGAAACAACGGCAACAATATCCAGATGTATAACTTCTGACTTGCCTGAGAAGAGTACTCTAAAGGAAGTTGCAGCAGAACATTTTTTCGAATTAACTGACTATGTCGATGAGCAGGGCCTTTATCTTGCTGTATTGAAGTTTGTGGGGGCAAGTTGATGATGGATGTGTAAGACTTGATATGAACATCTAATGAATGCATATCAAGTGTAATAACTATTGTTTCCTAAAGAGAAAGTAATCTGAGATAATATGAGAAAACCTATTCCATGATATTCGTATTATTTGTGAATCTAATATTTACGATTGGAAATCTAAATGGCTTGGTAACCAAGCAAGAATATATCGGATATATTTTGTTAGATACAGTAATAATGATATTAAGTAACCTGTTATGGGCAGGTATTCATTGTTCTGTAAAATATAAATGCAAGGTCCCTGTGACCTCTCTGATACGCAAGCATACAGTTCTAGCCCCATAGATAGTAGCTTATAAGTTGAGAGGATCACAGAAGACCTTGTTGCAATATCGATGGCTTTCTCCACCACTGCTGGTATTATTCATGTTCATAACTGATTCTGTTATTGTATGCTATATATGTATGATCTTCATCTTGTGTTTATTATTTGTGCAACTTCATGTGTAGTTTATTTTCCGCTTACAATTGGTATCAGAGCTTTAGTTGCATGATAATAAACCGGATTAGGCATTTTGCAATATTTGGTTTTGTGTTGCAAAATTTTCCAAAAAAAAAAAAAACGGAACAGGCCTAAAATCTTTTATGGCTTGCTCCTTTTATTCAAGTCTACTCACAGACCATATATATATATATATATATATATTGGCCTGTTTTCTGGCCCAAGAGCGCATACGCGCATACAGCTACCCCAAAATACACGTTAGTTTTGCAGAACGCTCTCTCCTCTTCAGTTTTCAGTTTTGGGGTTTTAGGTTTTGTGAGAGAAAATTCCAATTTTTGAGAATTCAAGCTTCTGATTGAAAATTCCTTCAAGTTCCCCCATGGGTATGCCCTGGTATGATTATATGAATGTGTATTTGTTTCAATTAACACTTCATTGCAGCGCACGTACCGGTAAGCTTTCGTTTCAAAAACTTGGAATTTTACATATATACATAATTCTGATGTTGAATGAGAACCTTAGAAGCATTCCCGGCGTGCATCTAGGCTAGTGTAGATGGTGACCGGATGGAATTTAAATTTTGTTTTGCTTGATCATGAATTTTGATTGTATTGTTGAAATTGTCTTGTGATTGAGTGATGAGTTTTGTGTTTTTCTTTTCACTACTCTATATCTTATGAATTATGTATGTATGTTGTTATGAACAAATTGCTTTTGACAAGATTGTCTCCCTTAAGTGTTCAATATCTTGTTAATTTGTAATTTGATAACAAACTGATCGTAAAGTTTAATATTTACAATGCCAAGTTCTAAGTTTTCAGAATAGTTTTATGGTATATGTTATAGCATCAATCTGCCATTTGATTATTTTGAGAACCATTCAGTTATAGACTTGCAACTTGTGTCTTTGATTTTTAGAATATAATTGTATCTTCAACAGAAGGATTAGACTTTTATGTTCTTGAAATTAAAACAGTGTAATACGAAATTTTAGAAACTATATTTGGTGAACTGATCTTTTCTTCTTGCTAATATGTGTTGAAAGTTCAGGGATATTTTAGCTTCTAATTTTTCAGTTTTACAATTAAGAAATACAGTATATTGGATTGTCTTTGTGCCAATAGGTAAAGCCTTCCAATTGAATGTGCATTTTGGGGATCTTTTTTGTTTTCTATGTGAAATTTTCACTTGTTTGCTTGTTTGAATTTTCTGTGGATTGCTATGAATTTTGAATTCAAGTTTTTTTTTTTTTTTTTCAAACAAAGCCTTAAAGTCTTGAACAGAAAACTGAAATTTTTCTTTCTTTTCCTTGTTTTTCAGCTATGAACTCTGGCTATTCTCTGCATAACATTGAGCCTCTTAATGGCTCAAATTTTAAAACATGGAAAGAGCGTATTGAGCTTTATCTTGGCCTCCAAGGACTTGATGTGTGTTTGAGGGAGCCTCAACCTGTTTTGAATGATACTAGTACTGAGGCAATGATTGTGAAACACAGGGAGTGGCATAGGACCAATAGAATGGCCAAACTAATTATGAAACAAACCATGTCACCTGTGGTGAGGGGTAGTGTTGCTGAACCTGATACGGCTTTGGGATTTATGACTGCTATTGGCCTGAAGTTTAAGGAGAATGAGAAAGCAGAGATTTCAGCCTTACTAGATCAGCTTTTAGGCATGAAGTTTGACACCTCAGAGAGTGTTAGGGAGCATATAATGAAAATCATTCACATAACCACTAGACTTGGTGAACTGGAGATTGCATTCTCTGATGCCTTCATTGTTCACTTGGCCTTGATCCGTCTTCCTCCTAGTTTTGGCCCACTGAAGACTGCATATTTTTCACAGAAGGAAAAATGGGACTTGAATGAGCTTATAGCAATTTGTGTGCAGGAAGAAGAGCTAATTAAGAGCCATAGGACTGTGTCTGTGAATTTGGTTAACAAGCAGAAATGGAAGGGTAAGGGAAAAGTTGTAGCGTCTAGTGCTGCAAATTCTGGTGAGGGCACAAGCGGGACTAAGCCATATCAACTTGGTCCTAAGAAGGGCGTCAATAAGGGCAAGAAACCTGGGACATTTAAGTGTTTTTTCTGCAAGAAGGATTGGCACATTAAAAAGAACTGTAAGGGTTTTAAGGATTGGCTGGTGAAAAAGGGTAAGTCTTGGTTTTCAGTGTTTTCTATTGAAGTAAATTTAGTAAATTTTTCCCCTAGTTCCTGGTTTCTTGACACAGGCTCACCTATACATATTGCAAACAACTTGCAGGGCTTCATAACAAGGAGGGCACCAAGGACAAATGAAGTCAACATCTCTGTGGGAAATGGAATTGGAGTAGCAGTTAAAGCTATAGGAACAGTTAGGCTAGTATTTGGCTCTGGAGCCATTTTTGATTTAGAGAATGTTTTTTATATCCCTTCAATGAAGATGAATCTTATTTCAGTTTTGTGTTTAGTCAAGAAAAGATGTACTTTTTTCATCGACTTATCAGGAATAAAAGTTTCTTTTAGTTCGAAGTCTCTTGCCTTTGCTCCTTTCATTAATGATTATTGGTTGCTTGATTGCTCTCTGCCTAAAGATGTGATGTTGATTGAAAATGGTGAATCAGATTTGAGTAAGAAAAGAAAGTTTAGTGAAAATTCTGCATTTTTATGTCATAGAAGGCTTGCTCATATTTCCAAAGAAAGATTGCAGAGAAGGGAAAGGAAAAATTTGTTGCCTAAGCTTGACTGGTCAGATTTTGATACTTGTATAGAATACCTTAAGGGGAAATTTACTAAATCCAGGAATAAAACTTCAAATAGAAACACTGAACCACTTCAGTTGATCCACACTGATATTTGTGGACCATTTGCAAATACCACCATATGTGGAAATAGATACTTCATCACTTTCATAGATGATTTTACCCGTTATTGTCATGTTTTCTTGTTGTCTGAAAAATCTCAAGCTTTAGAGAAATTCATTATCTTTAGAGCTGAAGCAGAAAAGGAATTGGGGAAAGAGATTAAATCAGTTAGATCAGATAGAGGGGGAGAATATTATGGTAGGTACACTGAGGCAGGACAACAAAAGGGGCCTTTTGCATTGTATTTAGAAAAACATGGAATCCAAGCCCAATACACTACACCCGGAACACCAGAATCCAATGGTATTTCAGAGAGAAGAAATCGATCTCTTCTTAACATGATTAGGAGTATGATGTGTACCTCGGGATTGCCTAGATTTATTTGGGGTGAAGCATTAAAAACTGCCAATTATTTGATAAATAGAACTCCAAGCAAAGCTATCACTAAGACCCCTTATGAACTGTGGAAGAATAAAAAGCCTAGAGTGAATCACATTCATGTTTGGGGATGCAGAGCTGAAGCTAGACCTTACAACCCTCATATTGGAAAACTAGATCCCAAAACAGTTTCAGCCTATTTTATTGGCTATCCGGAAAGATCTTTTGGTTACAGATTTTATTGTCCTGATCATAGCACCAGAATTTTTTAGACAAATAGAGCTGTTTTCCTTGATGAAATAAATCATTCCCATGCTTTCGAAGATCTTGAGCTTGAGTTTCAAGAATTGCCTAACGATGAAACTGAGATGTCAAGCACACCACTTGACTTCAATATCCCTGCTGAACCTGTTGTGCAATCTCAACTTGAAGTTATGGAACAAGTTCAGAATAATGAGATGCCAAATCCCATAGAAGCTGAAATAGGACGTCAACCTGAAATTGTAGAAGAGGCTCAGAATGAGCATGTTGCTGAAGAACAGGTTTTGAGAAGATCGGCGAGAATTAGAAAACCAGCAATTAATAGTGCAGAATATGAAGTGTACCTGCAGGAGGAAGATTTTGATTTTTGTGATGATAATGACCCTTTAACTTATAAGCAAGCTGTTGAAAGTGATCAGAATCTGAAGTGGGAAGAGCCAATGGAAGCTGAAATTAAGTCAATGCATGATAACCAAGTTTGGGAATTAGTAGAACCTGTTAAAAACCATAGAGCAATCGGCTGTAAATGGGTTTATAAAACCAAAAGGTGTGCAGATGGATCGATTGAGAGATATAAGGCTAGGCTTGTGGCCAAAGGTTTTACACAACAAGAAGGGATAGATTTTAATGAGACTTTGTCACCCGTTTCTACAAAAGAAGCTTTTAGAATTATCATGGCCTTAGTGGCACATTTTGACATGGAATTGCACCAAATGGATGTGAAGACTGCCTTCTTGAATGGAGACTTGGATAAGGAGATCTACATGAGACAACCAGAAGGTTTTATTGAGTCTGGAACTGAACACTTAGTTTGCAAACTCAATAAATCAATTTATGGTTTGAAACAAGCCTCACGACAGTGGTACCTTAAGTTTGATGCAGTTGTGTGTTCTTTTGGTTTCGTAGAAAATTTGGTTAATGAATGTGTATATATGAAAATCAGTGGCAAGAATTTTATTTTTCTTGTGCTTTATGTGGATGATATTTTATTGGCAAGTACTGATAAGGGGCTGCTGCAGGAGACCAAGTCTTTTCTTTCAAGTAATTTTGATATGAAAGACTTGGGAGAGGCTTCCTATGTTCTGGGAATAGAAATCACTAGAGATAGAACCAAGCAATTGCTAGGACTATCTCAGCAAAATTACATTTCAAAGATATTGAAGAGATTTGAAATGCATAATTGTTCTCCAGGGCAAGTGCCTATGTCTAAGGGTGATAAACTAAACAAGAGTCAATGCCAAATAAATGATATTGAGAAAGAAGACATGAAGAGTAAACCATATTCTAGGCTTGTGGGGAGCTTGATGTATGCTCAAGTCTGTACTAGACCTGATTTGGCTTTTGCAGTAAGTATGTTAGCAAGGTTTCAATCCAATCCAGGACACGAACACTGGATAGCTGGGAAGAAAATCTTAAGGTACTTGCAGAAAACCAAAAGTTTATAGCTTGGTTTACCGGAAAGTGAATGAGCTTGAAGTTGAGGGCTTTTCGGATGCAGACTTTGCAGGGCAATATTCTGATTCTGGGAAGTCAACTTCCGGCTATGTATTCATGCTTGCTGGAGGGGCTATAGCATGGAAAAGTGTAAAGAAAACGCAAACTGCAACCTCCACTATGATGGCAGAGTACATTGCCATCTATGAAGCAACATGTCAAGGCTTGTGGCTGAAGAATTTCTTGCAACAGACCAAATTAGTGAGCTCCATTATTTCCAGACCATTGAAAGTACACTGTGACAACTCAGCTGCAGTTTACTTTACCAAGAACAATAAAAGATCAACCAACTCCAAGCATATTGACTTGAAATATTATAGTGTTAGAGAAAGGGTGAAGCATAAGGAGCTTGATGTTGTGAAGATTAGTACCCAGAACCAGCTAGCTGATCCATTCACCAAACCCTTAACTGTTGCAGCTTTTCAAAATCATACTCGATGTATTGGCATTTTGCCTACTTTGGATACTGAAGCTTAGTGGGAGTATTGCCAAATTCAGTGGGAGTTCTGTTTTGTTTGAGTTGATTTTTTTAAGTTTTCTGATTAATGTTTCAGTTTTATATTTTGAGTTTTAAGAACTTATCAAGTTGTATTTGACATTTGAATTTTACAAGTCAATAAAATTCAGTTTATCCATGGTTTTAAGTTATATATATTGTTTTGCTGCAGCATTTTGTTTTGATTTCTGTTCTGATCCGTTTTGAATTTTACCATATATGTATACATTCAACAATTGGTTTTGTGGATCGAAATTTTGATAACGTACACATTATGATCAGTTATAATCATTGACTGAGTGTTGAGGTTCTTGCACATTGAACCATTAAGAGGACCATGTACAGATGCATCAAGAGTTAAAATTCACATTCATTGACACTGTACATATTAAGTGATATTTCTAGTGTCTCATGTGATGCATAATCATGGGGTTTTGTAATTGCAGAGGGATCAATTTTTTACAACTTTGAATCTTTTATGTGGTTCTTCAACAAGGTTGTACATTGACAGAGATTTGGTTAGATCAAGGTACTTATTTTATCTCTGTGCACACTTTGGTTGATTACTATGTCTATACTGAGCAATATTCTTATTACATGGATTCACTAGATGTTCAAGTGGGAGATTGTAAGACTTGATATGAACATCTAATGAATGCATATCAAGTGTAATAACTATTGTTTCCTAAAGAGAAAGTAATCTGAGATAATATGAGAAAACCTATTCCATGATATTCGTATTTATTTGTGAATCTAATATTTACGATTGGAAATCTAAATGGCTTGGTAATCAAGCAAGAATATATCGGATATATTTTGTTAGATACAGTAATAATGATATTAAGTAACCTGTTATGGGCATGTATTCATTGTTCTGTACAATATAAATACAAGGTCCCTGTGACCTCTCTGATACGCAAGCATACAGTTCTAGCCCCATAGATAGTAGCTTCTAAGTTGAGAGGATCACAGAAGACCTTGTTGCAATATCGATGGCTTTCTCCACCACTGCTGGTATTATTCATGTTCATAACTGATTCTGTTATTGTATGCTATATATGTATGATCTTCATCTTGTGTTTATTATTTGTGCAACTTCATGTGTAGTTTATTTTCCGCTTACAGGATGTAAACATCACAATTTCATTAGCAAGGAACAGTGGACTCAACTGTATGTATTCAAATTTATATGTTTCAATCGGCTTTTTAGTCCATTTATTGACTATGCAAAGTTTTGATGATTTAATTCTTTTCAGCACTACAGCCTGCATCCTAGTTTCGGGTTTTAGAATAAGTTCCCCTCTTGTTATTTTGCCATTTTGATTTTGGCTCAAGTGAGTTGGGAGTGGGATGAGTACTGGGTTGGAGGTCCAAAAAGATTTCTGATCAACCAGATTGGAATTTAATTGTTGCCAAGTTAAAAGTAGATTTCACATGTCCCTCTTCTGGTCTGGAGGATTGGATTAAGTGTGAGACCACCTACCACTTCATCAAAAACTGAAGTCCCACTTCAACTATTTTGCAGGCCATTGCAACTATAACATGAAAACATTGGCCCTTTTTGCATACAACTAGCCAGCACGTTAAGATCATCTCTGGCCGACAACAAAAAGACAACGAACTTGAGAGTTAAAAAGATAAAATTGAAAGCTTATCAATGTACTATTGGAATCTGCAACGCGTAAATGTACAGTATGTACTATTGCGATAGTTTATCACTGCACAAATTAACGTATGGAGTTGCACGGTTGTACGTAGTTTACTATCACCATAAAGAGTTATATTTTTACTACCAAAATTTAACATATTGATACATTCAAAAAGTAAAAGAACATAACACAATGATATGTTAAAGAGAAAAATGCACTAACAGTCCCTCAATTCTTGTGCACCGGCCAATTAGATACTCACACTCCCAATGCTATCAATGTGATACCTGAACACTTATTTTGTTATCAACGACATACATCCGTTAGATTTCTTTGACAAAAACGTTAGAACAGTGACGTGTCAATTACGTATCACGCATGTGATATTTATATTAAGGGCAAAATTGTCTTTCTCTTTAATTTTTATCTTTCTTTTTAATTTTTTTTCCTTTCTTCTTCTTCCTCATTTACTTTCTTCTTCTCCCGTCCTCAATTCCTCATCTGAGAGATTTTATCGACTGACCTATTGTTGTTTGCTACTTGTTGGGGTAAGATTGAAACAATTTGTATATGTTTGTTGCTAGCAATTTCAAATTTTCAATGAAGATAGACTTGGTCAAGTTGCATCCATGCTGTTCTGGCAAACATGGATACAATTAACAAAGAAGAGGAGATGCTTTAAAATTGAAACAAAATTGCAGCGAAACTGATTTGGATATCACGTGAGTGAGGGGCATCATATTTGTTTGGAATTAGTGTTTGCAGGATTGGGGATTTTAAAGTCATAGCAACATTTCTCATCATTCAACCTACTTGTTCATACTAAAACCCAGAAACTCTAGATCGCTTTCTTTCCCATCAGACCCGACAATTTCTCAATTCCACCCATCACATCCAAAACCCCCAATCCTGCTAGAAGAAAAACCCTAACCCGAAAACAATTCTTGCAATTACTGTTGGGATCCCTCCTTGATTGGAGGAAGAAGAAAGTGGAAAACCTGCAGAAGACAAGGCAGCATAAGACAAAGTAGAAAACATGCCGGCAACAAGGAAAGTGAAAGGAAAAGTGGAAAGTGAAAGAACTCCCTTTCACCCTTTCTTCTTTTGGAGTTGGAGAGAGAGAGAGGTGCAGAGTTTTGTATATAATCCCATATCGGCAGCAACAAAGAAGGAGAGAGAGGGCAGAGAGCCCAAACTCCAGAAGGAGAGGTTCAGTAGCAACTCCAAGAGTCTTCAAGGTGTAGAAGATAGGGGGAGTGTGTTCAAGGGCGTGTATAGCTCTTGGGGTAGAGTAATCTTCTAGGATTGAGAGAGGGTGTACAAGGGGTATCCGATTGGATACAAGGCTCGGGTTGGGTATAAACTTGAGTGCTCTAGTTGTGTATAAACTTGAGTGGTGTATCTTGTACTTGTGTGATTCTCTCATAGTGAAGATGAAAACTCTCTGAGGACGTAGGCATGGATTTTGGCCGAACCTCATTAAAACTTGTTGTAGGGCTGGGCATTTAGCCCGAAAACCCAAAAATAGGCCCGGAACCGACCCGGGACCGGCCCAAACGGTCCGGGCTTTAAAAAATAATTTTACAATTTTTGCAAGGCCCGGCCCGAAAGCAATATAAACGGTCCGGGCCCGGTCCTTAAAAGTCAAAAGAAAAAAAGCCCGAAGGCCCGAACTTATGTATTATTACTCATATTTTTTGAGTTTTTTATCCTTCTCTCTTCTACTTTCCGGACTCTCTCGTCTTCTCTCTCGTCTCTTTCTTCTTTCATTCTTTTAATTTTTTATTCTTCTCTTTTTTTTTTATTCTTCTCTCTTCTTCTTTTTGACTCTCTCGTCTTCTCTCTTTACTCTTTCTTCTTTCATTCTTTTAGTTTTTTTATTCTTCTCTCTTCTTCTTTCTGGACTCCCTCTTCTTCTCTCTTTTCTCTTTCTTCTTTCATTCTTCTCTCTTCTTTCATTCTTCTCTCTTCTTCTTCTTTCTGGACTCCCTCTTCTTCTCTCTTTTCTCTTCTTTCCTCTTTCTTTTCCCGTTTCTTCTTGTTCTTCCCTCCCCTCTTTTTTTCCCTTTTTTCCTTCTTTCTTCTTCTTCTCCCCAAACGCCTCCACTGTCTTTTATTTTCCCTTCTCTCCCTAGTCCTCCTTCCCCATCAGATCAATTGTAGATCAACTGTAGCTATACTGATCGGAGGACGAATCTGAGTTGTGCAAGGTCTGGTAGTTTGATTGGATAACATATTCTGAGCTTGATTTGATAACGAAGTCCGAGCCTGAGCAAGAGGATCAAAGTTTGAGCTTGATTCCATAAACCCAGACTTTGAATGGTGGTAGATAGGTGGCTTTGGAGGGTGGAGGAACGGTTTGGAGCAAGATCTGTTCTCAGATCAACAGATCTTTTGTTTTTTTTTGTTTTTTTTTTCTTTTAGCCTTTTGGGCCCGAAAAAACCCGAGGACTGGCCCGATTTTTTTCGGTCCAGGCCTTTCCGGTCCCTAAAACTTAAAAACAAAATTTGAGCCCGACCCGAAAAATTCGGGCTCGGTCCCGGGCCTTGCAAATTACGTACCGGGCTCGGCCCGTGCCCAGGCCTAACTTGTTGTCTTCTTGGTTTGCTTATTTATTCTTTCC
This sequence comes from Rosa lucieae, assembly GCA_024704745.1. Classification (NCBI taxonomy): domain Eukaryota; kingdom Viridiplantae; phylum Streptophyta; class Magnoliopsida; order Rosales; family Rosaceae; genus Rosa; species Rosa lucieae. The sequence goes on along the minus strand of CM045494.1, from coordinate 23,992,076 downwards.
ATCTCTACTAGTAGTACTTGCGTGACAGGGGATTAATTTCCTAACAAGTGGTATCAGAGCAGATGGTTTGGCTGGGACAAGTCATGCATCCATGGTGTAGTCAAGCAAATGGTCAAGGTGGCAGCCCGAAGGTGCAATAGGTGGAGTCAGCTCGGAAAAGTTCTTAGCAAGAAGAGCGGGTCGGAGACTCAAAGAAATCCTCATCGATGGTGTATCGATAGGTGGAGTGATTCGCGAGCTAAGGGGAGCAAGGTGCACTCGGGAAAATCCTATTCAAAAGTGGAGTTGCAAGGGATCATGATATGACTCAAGGGGATGATGGCTGGTGAGGTTGTTTGTCATGGCAAGTTCTAGCACCTCATCATTCAAGGTGGAGTCAGTTAAATAGTTAAGGTGTTAACTCAAAAGTGCATTAGGTGGAGCCAGCTCGAGGAAAATTCCTAGCAACGTGGAGCGGGTCAAAAACTCAAGAAAGACCTAATCAAAGGCAGTTGATAGGTGGAGTGACTCGGAGGCTAGGTGGTGCAAGCCAGACTCAAAAATCCTAATTAAAGGTGGAGTTGCAAGAGACCATGATATGACTCAAGGGAATGATGGTTGGTGAGAGTGTATATCTCACTAAGGTGGCTCTTAGCGTCAGCGATCGTGCTTGTTCGTCGTTCGTGGTTTTCGTTCGTCGAAGGTTTGCATATTGATTGTGGTTGCTCATCATGACTTCAGGTATTGCCTCATAGTTTGAGGTGGAGCAGTTTGATGGAAAAATGAAATTTCACTCTATGGCAAAGGAGAGTGAAAGACATCCTAGTTCAACAGGGCTTAGTAAAGTGTTGAAGGGGAAGGATGTGAAACCGGAGAAGACAGCGGATAATGCAAGGAAAACTGTCGGGGATTTAGTGATCATAGCAGGTCTAAATCCAGAGGCAGGGATGCTACAAGCGTCGTGACTAGGGTCATATGAAGCGAAAGGCTTGGATGGCATTGCTGTAGCATAAACCGATTTTCATATGGAGATGCTCTCACAATTTCCATAGGTGACATATGTTCTTTGACTGGATATTAGATTTGGGATTGGCGTACTTTGGGTGGTGTGACGATGTCCCAAAGTTACAGAGAAATTTAATATCCTTGAGCCAGTTAGACTCCAAAGGCTGCAGGGTTTCGTCAGCAGGGGGAGTTATGAAAATCACACATGGCGGTACGGTCCTCATACAGGGAGAACAGTGTGGTAGGTATCATCTGGTATGTCAAACCTTGATGGATAATGGGAAACAGGAGTGCGCATAGGCGAGTCTCGTTTGCGAGTACAGCAGAGACGTCGTTGACAAGTTTCCGAGTCCAGATGATGGTGAGAAGGTAAATCCTGCTAGGGAAGAGGTCGAGTCGAGGTTCCTCTTCAGAGCCAACAGGTGATCGTTGTCTCGGGGTAGTTACACATGGTATTGGCCGATTGAATCAAGGGGAGCTAGGACCAAATGCAATTAACTCTGATTATGTGTAACTGCGCAACTAGAAGGCCAATGGAATGCTTGTGGGTATTACAAGCTGTGTCTCAGATTGAGATGACTTCAAAGATTGAAGTAGTGTTGCGGAGCACTCCATTTAAGTCGGGAGGTGGAAATTGGTGGGATCCCTCCTTAATTGGAGGAAGAAGAAAGTGGAAAACCTCACCCTTTCTTCTTTTGGAGTTGGAGAGAGAGACAGGTGCAGAGTTTTGTATATAATCCCATATCGGCAACAACAAAGAAGGAGAGAGAGGGCAGAGAGCCCAAACTCCAGAAGGAGAGGTTCAGTAGCAACTCCAAGAGTCTTCAAGATGTAGAAGATAGGGGGAGTGTGTTCAAGGGCGTGTATAGCTCTTGGGGTAGAGTAATCTTCTAGGATTGAGAGAGGGTGTACAAGGGGTATCCGATTGGATACAAGGCTCGGGTTGGGTATAAACTTGAGTGCTCTAGTTGTGTATAAACTTGAGTGGTGTATCTTGTACTTGTGTGATTATCTCATAGTGAAGATGAAAACTCTCTGAGGACGTAGGCATGGATTTTGGCCGAACCTCATTAAAACTTGTTGTCTTCTTGGTTTGCTTATTTATTCTTTCCATCTCTACTAGTAGTACTTGCGTGACAGGGGATTAATTTCCTAACAATTACTCCCAATTTCTTGGATGGAATTTTCGAAGAAGCCATCATCAAGAAGCATGGGATCATCGTCCTCATCCAAAACCCATCGCAGTGCTGCAAGATCCACCATGGCCAATTGGCAAGTCAGCCATTGCTCTGCTTCTGTCATATTCATATCGAAGACTGTTGCATGCAAAAACCCTCCTTCAAAACCATTGATGAATACCCAGTTCCAGAAGTAATCTTTTGATGATCATTTGTGTTTAATTTGAATATGATTAATCTTTTGCTTTCGATTTTCGATATCTCACAGATTGCCGAATCCATTCTCACACTCAAGGTTCCTCAGGGGAGAATAAGAGTTGTGGTGGGTTGGATTTGGATTTGGTGGTGGTTGAGTCAAAGTCTTAAAGGTTGAAGCTTTTAATGGATTCGGATGGATAGAGTTAAAGAGAGAGAATGAGAGACCTACCATTCTTCTATGTTCTTTGGAACCCAGGCCAGGTAAGTGAATCTGATGAACAACAACGAAACAATAGACCCAGATTCAGTCATTTAAAAAACGAAGAAGAAGCAGGAGAAAAGAAAGGAAAAATAAATTAACAAAAGAAAAGGGTAAATTGGTCATTTACTCTTTTTTTGGTCTTTGTGTGCTTGCCACGTCACTGTTTTAACATTTCCGGTAGAGAAATCTAACGGATGTTGGATGTATGTCGTCGATGGCAAAATAAGTGTTCATGTATCACATTGATAGCATTGAGAATATGGGTATCAAATTGACCGGTGCACAAGAGTTGAGCAACTGTTGATACATTTTTCTCTATATATAATTTTTTACATTTTAATGTTTCAACTTTCGACCAAGATCATAGGTAATATGGAAAATCATATTCTCTCTAGCAGCGTGTTTTCTCGCCCTAACACTAAGAGCAACTCCAACAGATTCTCTATATTTTGATTTTTATCTACTTTAGGGAAAAATAAGCCTCTTTTGTTCCAACAGATTCCCTATAACTATCTCTATTTTAGAGAAAGTGAGGAGAGAGAAAACCAAATTCCCTATGTTTACAGCAAACTCCAAAATTTTAAAGAAGAATATAGAGATTTTATAGATTACTTTAAACTAGGGAATCTGTTAGAGTTGGAGAAGAAAAATAGCCTAAAGGTTTGACTTTTGCTTCTCTATAATACAAAAATTATAGGGAAGCTGTTGGAGTTGCTCTAACGCCGCATCTTCTTGCCGGCGATGCTTACGTTGGCTCTGGCCAGTTTCCAATCTCAGGGCGTTTATGCCTTTCCATTGACCCTTTTAGCAGATGTTATCTACTTTTGCCGGATTCGACCCCTAGTGCTGGGGCTCTGATTGTTTCGGCTGGAGAAAATTATGGCGGCGGTGAAAGGATTTTGATTGTTAATAAGCGCCTCATCCATGATGGCGACTTGATTTCCTCATCTGGGTTGTCTCCTAAATCTGGGCTCGATGCAAGATCACAAATGGCTGGGATCGGTGCTTTGGCGCATGAGCGACTGGGACAGGAATTTTTTGAGGCAAATGAAGGGGCGCTGCTAGTGTGCTGCGGTGCAAACGTGGTTACAATTTGGTTGTTGTTGGACGAGACGAAGGACGACGTGGCTGGGCTGGTCATCAACTCTTTTGGCCGCTCCGACTTGTACATCAATCCCGAAACCAACACCAGATTCCTTATCCAACCAGGCTGCAGGCGTTTCTGGTGGTTGTGCTAGGTCCAGAGGACACCGTTGGTCAGACAAAGGCGGCTTTGGGGTGCCCGGCGATGGGTATCCAAATCAAATCGAGTCTTCATGATTTTGGCTTCGGTGGTGCCCACTTCACCATTTTATTATGCCAGATCTCTCTATCTGGATTTGGAGCCCTATTAGTCTTTGGGCTTGTTTTTTTGGAATCCAGATGGTCTAGTGACCAATTGGGCCTTTTTTGGGCTCAAATCTGAGTCTAGCTCTTGGTTGGGCTTTGAACTTTGAAGATGAAGCCTGGGCTTGGTTTTCTTAGGTCCAGAATAACTATTGGGTTTCTATACCCATTTTTAGTTAGTTTTCTATTACTAGCATATTACTATTTGGTCAAAGTTGAATAGGCTTGCTTTGAATAAGTAAGCATGACATGTCAAATGAATAGTCCTATGTATCATCGCGGTGTTTCTTTACTACAACTTTTTGTTTATCTGTAGATGAGGGCGAAATGATATATAATGGTCATTCTGGCATTACCTTTATATTAATAAAAATCTCTATGATGTTTTACTCAAAAAAAAAAAAATCTCTCAAATCTGTATATGGACTCGCCATTGTTTTTTACATTCTTTTATTCTAATTTTGCTATTATATGAACAAAAAAAAAACCTCACTTGCAGCAGAGAAGACAACATGGGGTAGTATAGGCGTATAGTTGGTTCTTGGGTAATGGGGATGACAGCTCCAGGTATTCCCGACATTAGAGTTACTTTTCCTTTCGAGTGAGCTTGATCTGATTTGGGTTGCGCTTGAGATTTATTTTTTACGCTGATAGGAGCATAATTATGCGATATTAATAACGTTAACCTCTATACTTTGTTTGTTAGTTAATGTATTTTCTCGTTATTTACGTTGTTTACTTGTTTTATAGGTATTTTGAGCAAAGAAGGAGAAAAGAAGTAAAAGAGGGATTGAAAGGCAAAATCGGCAAATCTGCCTGTGCAGATCAGTCAACTTCGACAGATCACTGAGACCAGCTCACAATGATCCAGAGGATGATCTTTATATTGATGGAAAGCTTCAAATGTCTAGTTTCCAGATCTTTTTACGGCTCGTCAATATCATTTTTCTAGAAGAAGTTATGGCCGATTTAGTACAAGAAGATCAGGCTGCGCGTGAATCTGAGGTTGGACGGAAATTTATGTTTTGAAGCCCAAATCACACCGAAAAGCCCGAGGACGAGTTTGTGCATCATATTCTGACTTAATGGGCGATGTGAATGGTTGGAATAAGTCATCAAATTCAAGAGCCAATAGGAGAACTCCACCTAAGCACATGAGCCCTAATTCTTTTAGGTTTTGGATTTCCTACACAACATGAAAGATGAAGGCAACCTCTAAGCATATAAAAGGAGATCAATCTGCAGCCGCTCCCCCTCCCCCCTCTCTCCTGCAACTTCTTATTTTTCTCTTTAGCTTGTTTTTGTTTTTCTTTCTATGAGAAACTAACTCTTTAGTTAGGGGCTGCTTGAAGCCCCAAATCATGATTGTAAACTTATTATGACTTTCAATTAGTTTTGTTTATTTATTGGATGAGAATCTAATTTCTATTTTCACATTGATGATTCCTTTGCATGTTTTCTTTGGTGCGCAACTTAGATTGCATGTTTAGGATTCTATTGCTAAGAATGATCATTGTCTGTGCCTTGTTTCGAGGGTTCCGTTGAGAGTTCTAGAGTAGTAAATTGTCTATAAGGCGAGTGATTAGGTTCCTAGATTAATTGAGACGCGTCGTACTCATGATGTCTTGTGATGTCTCGTTTTTCTTAATCTTAATGATTTCTATGTGTTAAATCTAGAGTTGCGTCAACCTAGGTTGCATTTTAGAAAATAGGTTAGGTGTAGAGCGTCTCTCACCTAGCATACAAGTAAGGAAGAACAATAGGTTGGTTCAGGCGTTGGGTTAACTTGAGCATCTTCATCCATAGATAAATAAAATTAGGTTGAACATGATTCGTTTACTTGATTGATTGGTGGTGGATGCAATTCCTCTAACTTGTTTTATCTTTGATTTTCAAAACCATAAATCAAGTCTTTTTATTTTCGGAGTCATTTAGTGTTTCGTTTTTATTTAATTAGTTCGTCAACCAAAACACCTTAAAAAATTATCAAACTTTGTCAGTAGTTAGTTTATCATGTCTAGAGTCTGTCTGTAAATTTTCGTGACATTTAGAATAGTTTAGAGTCGTCTGCCAGTCAGATCTTTATAACTGGACAGTTTAGGTTTATTTTGTTTTGAGTCTTTAGATTAGTGATTAGACCACAATCTCTTGCGGGAACGATCCCTACTTACCTATACTATTTTCGACATTCTTGTAGGGTTAAGTTATAGGCATTTTTGTGCATCTATTTAGGTGGATAGAAATAGCTTATCAATTTTTTTTACGCCATGTTTGAATATTCAATTTTTATTTTGTCATAACAGATGAGGGTGTGGGACGTCTTTATTTTTCATTTCTATTAGAGAGAAGTCGCAAATTCGCCCTCATTTTCTATGCTTACTGGACGGATGAAGAATAACAATGATGAAGTCTCTCAAAAGGATTCAGGATAGTGAAGTGTTAGTGTGGTAATATTGGATAGTGAAGGGAGTTGCTGTGCAGCCTTAGGTCCTTTTTCTCATGTATAGTCGGCACTACACATGGAGGTAGAGGTTTGTAGGCTGGTTTACTCTTAGCCATCCATCAAGGGTGGAATGAAGTGGAGGTTGAGAATGGTTGTACCCTCCTAGTTGCAGCTATCACTACAGTTGATGATGATTGTTCAGAGGTTAGTTGAATAGTTGATATTTGTAAAGCCAATTTGTCAGTCTTTTCTTCTTTTCATATTCGACGTGTTTTTTTATTAAGCAAATGGTGTAGCTAATAAATTAGCTGAGCTCGCCTTGCTAGTGGCTTTTTTGTTCACGAGTACTGGTTAGAGGAAACACTTGCTATTATTTAGGAAGTTATTTTATGAGGATTTTTATATTACTTCATGTTTCAATCAAATTTCTAGGCATGGGGATTGGGTTTCAAACCCCGTTAAAATATATATATATATATATATATATATATATACACAGATCCTATCCAGAGCGGAGCTCCGCTTTGAAAATTAACGTGTGAAGTTCAAGTTTTGGGTCACTTTTCGGTCGCATATTCACATCTCGATCGTTCAGTTTTTAGGTACTAGTGTATAGATCGTCTCTGCAAATTTTCAGCCAAAATGATGATCGTTAAGGCATTGATAACTGACTTAAAGCTAGTATGGTTCAGGTTGACAGATTCAGTCCGTCCATTGGTTTAAGCGAGTTAGATACCTTAACGATCATCAATTTGGCTGAAAATTTGCAGAAATGATCTATACACTAGTACCTAAAAACTGAAAGGTCGAGATGTGGATATGCGACCGAAAAGTGACCCAAAACTCGAACTTCACACGTTAATTTCAAAGCGGAGCTCCGCTCTGGATGGGATCTGTATATATACATATATATATTCTAATGAGAACCACTAAAATGAGGACTAGTTGAGGACTTAATGAGATCCATTTTTCGATCACATTTCGCAAATCAACTGTTAGATGTTTAGATATTTATGTGTAGATCATTTAAGCACAAAATTGAAAATCATTAGGCAAATCATAATCGTGATTTATCAATTATGAACATGAACGGTTCATATCTGACAGATTTAGTTCGTTCATTGATCTGATCTAGTTCGGTATTTTAAAGATCAGTAATTTGGAAGAAGATTTTCAGATGTGATCTACACATAAATATATATAGCATCTAACGATTGATTTGCTGTAATGTAATTGAAAAGTGGTTCTCCCAAACCATTGAGTAGAAAGTCCTCAACTAGCCCTCATTAAAGTGATCCGCATTAGAAGGGTTCCCTTAAAACTAGTTAAACTACCCATGTTTTGGAAAGAGTAGGGTCTCCTTAGCTCAATGATGTAGTACTAGATGATTTGTCTAGTTGATGTTAACTAGGGGTGTGGTACTCTCTTTTTTTTACTTGCTTAGATCGGACATAATTTTTAAGAGAAATTTTATCTGCACATCACCAATTACTAAATACACATTCCAAATTTTTTGGTCTTAATTTTTTCCCGTAAACTACCTATTTTGCCCAAATCCACCTCAACCACCACCTAGTTCATCATCTTCTTCAATGAAACAGTTCATCGTCATCTCTCACAAAGCCACTTCTTGTAACCATGTTCATCATCTTGATTCACCCCTGATCATCTTTTTGATGATTTAAGTAAATAAAAAGTAACCGAAGAAAGGAAAACCTGATGATTTCTTTATGAAACTGAACAAATTTGAGTTCATAGCTGGAAAGACTCTCACCTTCTATATCAACTATTATTTTATCATTCACGAACCACGATTTTATCCAACTACATGACCTGCCCTTTATTTTGTTATGCTATGTGATTCGCTTTTTGTTGCAATCTTATTCATCATTGTGCATAAATCAAGGCTTTTAGGAATTGCATTGTGTTGTGAATTTTATCAAGAGAATAACAAATTGAAATTTTTGGCGTACTGAGAATGTAATTATTATTTTTAGGTTTTTAAAAATTGGTCATAGGGTAAAAGTGTAATTAAAAAACTTAAAAAAAAACATAGATGTGTATCGAGTAATTAATTGAAGATGTGTGAATAAAATCTCTCAATTTTTAATGAGGTCATTTTTAACTCTTGAATGTATTGTCCACAAGTTATTAATGAAATTCATCTTTCCAATAATAATAATAATATACCCATGTTTTATGGGTTGTGTCCCTGTACTTCCATGCTACTGTCGTCAGAAACCGTCTGGGACCACTGCTTCTGGTCGGTTCTGAGTAGAGCCAACCACGGCCTCAATAAGCTTCAGGTGAACCCGTAAAACCCTTATATATGGACTGCAATGTGTTGTTCTATCTCGAATAACTAGGGTCTCTTGGTAGGCATGTTTCATTGTTTTCAGGACTGTGACTCCTTTGTCGATTCTAAATGCTTTTCCTGTCCACAGCATAGTTCTGAACTTGTGTATTACGTGAAGTAATTTAGTCATTCATGACTTCAAGCTTGGATTTCTTAGTTGAACCAAAATTTTGAGCTATAATCCTTTCTTGTTTAATTTGTAGGCAGTGTTATACGATTTAAAATGCAGTTTTTCTAGGTCTTAGAGGTAAAATTTCTTTTTCTTTCAGAAGAAATAAAGACCCATAAATCTGTGTTGCCTCTGAAAATCACCTCGGCCTATACAGCCGAGGGATCAAGGAACAAATGTCCTTCTCAATGAATAAACGCGGAGCGTGCCAGCACACGGCCAAAAGGCCAAGTGTACAACTGTAGGTGTAGTGAATGTAGATCTGACTTATCAAGCAATTGTTAGCCGAGGAAGGAACTTATTCTCGGCTGCGGTTCGATGCCTCTAGATTAAGGACTTGATGGCTGAAGGTCGGGTGAGTTAGATGTGGTTGTGAGAGTATGAGTAAATATAAGATTAATAGCTACTATGAATAACACGATCAAACAAGTAAAGCGTAAAGACAATAAAGATCAAATAAAAGATAATAACAACGAAAATTAAATCTGGAATGGCTAAAAATTATCAACTATTGTTTGAAAGAAAACAAAGAGAACAATTCAAAATCGATACTAGGCTACAAGAAAGGTAAAGTAACTGAGATTGTAACTAGCAGAGCAAATAAACTAAGGAAACAGACGGAAATTCTACCTAAGCAAAAGGTAAGACGAAATAAGAAAAGCTTGATGGCTTGAGTTCCTGGAGTTGTGTGTGTTTCTTGATTTGTCGACTGCTTCTTTATATAGAGGTCATTGATAATCAAGTCGAGGTGGTCTTGCTCTTGAACTCAAACTCTCCTACTTTAGCTTAAGTTAGAGTCCCCCATGCAAGGGAACCCTTCATAATTGTACGTGGTTCAATCCTTATCCATGATTCAAGCTCTAGAAATGATGTATATGATTTATCAATTGACATGATTCATTCCTAGTAGTGCACCACGTCACACACTATAGGATGGCTTGGAAGAATCACATGCAACTTCATGGTTGAAGCCAGATTTCTTTATGCTCATTATCTCTCCTCTTTGTTTGGATATATATTAAGACGAAGCCTTAATCCAAACTATTGTGCATGGGATTATCCACGTAAATGGTGTAGCTAACTTCTCATAAACTTCTAAACGGCATATGCTTCTAATAGTGATAAAACTTTAAATCTTAAGCATCAAATCAACCATATATGACATAATTAATAGCCGCTTAGTTTTCAATTATCAACTAATAAATGTATCAGTCGACAATAATATTACCAATTACTCATCCAACGGCTATGATTCGATGAGTTGGAGGTTGAATGATTGGGTGTAAACAATCTGATATAGAGTTGATTGTAGCGGATCGTAGGGAGTTCTAGTTTGATTTCCAAATTTGATTTTTTTACCTCTCTTACTTATTAAACCACTGATTCACTTTTTTGAATACTTAAAAAGCTAAGTACACCTCCTTAAATTTTATCAAAACACTATTGTACAATTAAATATGTATCTTCAACAATTTGTTGTTGTTGTTTTTTATTAATTCTACTAGTTCAACCATGAAAAATTTTATAAGGGTGCTGCCTACATTATTGATATACATTCATCCAGTGGCGAAATTAGAAATTGATTCTTGAAGGGGTCAAACAAGTAGACACTTATAGAAATATTTTTGTTAATCCAAATCATCGTTTTTATTATTTTTTATTTATTTTTTTCAATATAGATGGTTATGAAAAAGGCGTTGATTCTTAAATAAATAATATATATTGATTAAATCTAATTAAATGAGTTGATCTTGGATCTTAATTTTTTTTAAAGAAATGTGGATTTGATTAAAATCATGTCAAGATAGCCATTACATATTCTTCTGCTGCCTTCAACTGGACAGGTCAAGAAGTTGTAGTTAAGGCTGTCAATTCTGACCTAACCAGATAACACGACTTGAAACCCGCATGAAATAAAGTGGGTTAAACCTGCACGATTAAAAAGCGGGTCGGCCGCAGTCAACCCGCTATGACCCATTTAATAAACAGGTTGGCCACCGGTCAACCCACCAACACGAAGTGAACCTATATAACCCGATTATGCTATACTTATTATTGAAATTTTGGACGTTGGGAGTATTTGATCCTACTATTGGACAATTTGAAATATTTTACTTCATCATTATTTGATTTAATTATTTATTAATTATATATAATTATTTATATTCTTTGTCTTGTGAATTTTTTAGTGAATTTAATCAATTTATGCATTTTTTTTAGTTTATAGGTCGCAATGTTAATCCTTGAATGAGCCATTTGATACAACATGACACGACTTATTTATTAAATGAGTTAAGCGGGTTGGAAACAGACAACTCATTTAATAAATAGGTTGGGTTTGAGTTTAAATTTTCGACACGATTATCAAATGGGTTAGGTTTGGGTTTGTCTCTTGTGACACGACAAATACCTTGACCCAACACGACTCATTGACAGCCCTAGTTGTAGTAGAAAACTACTGTGATACATAGAACATATATCATCTATATTCGAACTAATTGCTCACTTATTAAAAGTGAACTTACAAACTATGGAGAATTGTAAGACATAGTATATAGGCCCCTACCACACCTACCACTACAAAAAAAAATTGCAACGGCTACCACAGTTAGCGTCGGCGCAAAAATGCCGTCGCCATTGGTCATAAATTTGCTACGGGAAACAAGGCGTCGCAAAATTAAAATTGGTTTGCGATGGCTAATTAACGCCGTGGCATAAAAACTGATACAATTGCGACGGCATCTTTAATGCCGTAGTTAAATTTGTCCTGATCCTTGCTACGCTGTAGTTGCCGTAGCTTTTTTTATTTTATTTTTATTTTTCTTTTATACGATTTGGGTCTTAAAATCAGAATCAAAGTTGACCTAGCTTCACAAGGGGCGGGGAAACGAAAAATAGCCGCGCGCCAAAGTGAACCCAAAAAACTCAATCTTCCCGAAGAATGAAACCTCATACTCCATCTTCCCCTCTCCTCAACCCAAAAACTCTTCTCTAAAGACTCATCTAAATCTCAAAAACCTCATACGCAGTACTCACCTTCATCTCTCTCACTCTCTGGGTATGTATCTTCTCTCTCCCTTCAGTGGGTTCAATTCTATTAATTCAAATTATCAAATGAAAGAGATGAGATTTTTGTTGTCTGAGAGGAACCAAGTATAGAAAATTTGTTTGTGTATTTGAAATCACTTTCAATTTTGCTTATTTGTGGAAGAACCGTTATGTTTGTTGGTTTTGGTGTTTGGGTATGTCAATTGAGTGTTTGGGTATGTCGATTTGGTACTGAAAATCTCAATATGAATGGAGCTAACTTCAATTTGCTCTGTGGACAATTCAAAGCACTAGGCCTAATCTATTCCTTCACATGGTAGATAGCAATATCTCGGTTGTTTAATCTTTTCGTTTAGATGGTTTCAAGCCCTAAATCTTTTAATTTGAATTTGGCCCTGAATGGTTTTCAAGCCCTGAGTAATTAAGAGCTCTGGTTTTGGTTTATCACTATATGGGTTCATTTAGTTGCTGAAGCTTTCAGCTAAATGGTATATGCATGTGTTTGTGATTATGTTTTAGTTTTCCGTGGTCCTATTCAGTGGTTGGTTTTGATACTTGGATATTTATATGTATTATGAGTAATGGCCTTTTATAGCTTGTAGGGTTTCTTTGAATGAAAACAGATATATACTTGGTTTTGTTGGCTGGTGTTTAATTTGATTAGCTAATAATGTGCTATTTGTTTATAAGAGATAGAACTAATGTAATGTGAAACTCGAATATATGTGCTATTTCTTTATCAACTTGTCTTCAATTTTTAATTGTCATATTATGTAGAATAGCAGTATATGATATGTAATATAGTCCTTCCAGCCTTAGCACTCTCCCTATGGATCATTTTGGAAGGGGAAAAAAAAATGATGCTTATGCCTTTGGGGACAAAACGGGACGAAATTTTGTTTGATGATTTCATTGCTAGTGTTCTGATTGACTGTCAAAATTTTGGTATTCTTTTGCAAGTATTCAATATTAGGGTGAGCTACAGCTACTTGATCAGTTACTTGGTCAGTTACATGGTCAGTTACATGGTCAGTTGGTCAGTTACATGGTCAGTTACATGGTCAGTTACTTGGTCAGTTACTTGACCAGTTACAGTTACATGGTCAGTTACATGGTCAGTTACTGGTCAGTTACCATGGTCAGTTACATGGTCAGTTACTTGTCAGTTACTTGACCAGTTACAGTTACTTGGTCAGTTACATGGTCAGTTACATGGTCAGTTACTTGGTCAGTTACTTGACCAGTTACAGTTACTTGGTCAGTTACATGGTCAGTTGGTCAGTTACATGGTCAGTTACTTGGTCAGTTACATGGTCAGTTACTTAGTGGATAGTTTCTTAGTTTCTGGGCATAAAAGTAACGATGTTCTTGTTACTTTGACATGGTCAGTTTAATTTGTCCAGTTTTCTTAGTGTCGTTAGAAAACTTAGAAGCTTCCACAAATGTGGAAATCTTCAGCAAAGCACCAAAGAGTTTTGTATTGTGTTTGGTCCATTGACATGCCTTCAAGAGACTTATCCCTTGTGCAAACTAACAATACTGAAGAAGCTAGTATTTCAAGCGAGTCAATGGATGTTGAAATGGATGATTGAGACCGTAACTTGTAATATAGTAGATGTAGGTTAAGATGGCACTTATAGGTGCAGATTTTTGTGTGCATAGGTCTTTTTTGTTTGCTGGAACTTGGTATTCGTGTATGGAATATATGATATTAATTACGGTCTTTTTTGGACATGGAATGTGATTCTGTCATTTCAATTTATAATAAACTGTGGTATTTCTATCATATAAAACTTGTTGGTTATTTCAATTCGAAACATTATGTTCTCATATAATTGTAAATGTTCTTTTTCAGTTAACCATGAAGAAAAGGAAGATTGGTCGACCGCGCACCATGTCTGAATATTTGAGTTCCAGCAGCTCTCAATCTTCAAGCAACAGCATTTCCTCATCACAACAGCCATCACCGTCTTCAAGATTGCCACCACCATCTCCTTCCCCTCCACCTCCTCCTCCACCTCCTCCACCTCCTCCACCACCGCCACCCCCCTGCACTACCATCTCCACCAGCAGGTACATCAATATCTAATATATTTGTAATGTAGTATCTTTTTTGTTTTAAAGTTACAATTTGATATTTTTAAAACTTGGTTAGAGATGGAAGTACAAGCTACTGCTGAAAGTTCCAGAGGTCAAAATAAGGGTATCTCAGAATGGAATACTGGAGTTAAAGTCGAAATCAAGTTTGATTCTACCTTCCAACCTGTGGGAGATAGGGCTGCCCAATTAAAGTCGCAGTTAGGACAAATTGTAAGGGATGGGCAAAGAATTCCCCTTACAATAATTGATTGGAAGTCTGTTGGAGCTGAAGTGAAAGATGGAATATGGAAAGAAGTTAAGGTACATATGTCATTTATTTGTTGGTAAACACTTGAATGAAAGAAAAAAAAACTTGATTCCATGTATTTGCAATTAGTTTTTGGTTTTGATTTGTTTTAAAATTATGAAGCATAAGTACTAGTTTCAAGTATAGATCGACTAATCCTAACCTATCAATGTTTCGTAGGATAATTTGCTGAATGTTCCAGAAGGATATAAAACTGTGTGTTTGAGATGTTGCAATAGTCTGTGGAAGGATCATAAAAGCAAAACGAAACTCAACTTCTTTGAGAAAAACAAAGAAGATCCAGATATTCTTTCAAAAGTTCCTGCCAATATTGTGACAGAGCAATGGAGTGAGCTAGTTGCCTATTGGAGTAGTGAGGAAGCTAAGGTATTAGTGGCACAATATTTATAAATAGATTATCGAATACCAGAATCACTACCATTTAACCTTGACATTGATGTTGCAGATGATAGCAAGAAGAAATTCTATCAATAGGGAGCTTCGTGGACCAGTTCATACTACTGGTCGAAAACACTTTGCTCAATTACGATTTGAGGTATTCCACTGCATTCTACATTTATGTGTTTCTTCGGTAGGAGATGAGTTTCTTCTTTTTTCCATTTCATCTATAAATTTGATTCTTGTATTGAAATCTGAAAATATGTAAATTTGGATTGGAATATTATAGATTCAGTTTGCTATTATTTTGCATTTGATAGATGGAGCAAAATGGAGAAGAAACTGATAAGATGAATGTGTGGAAAAAAGCACGAGACCAGTCAAAACCAGAAGTAGTTGAAGTCATTGTAAGCTTTATTTTTAGTATATTGTATGATAATGTTTCAGTTTCTAATTTATATGTTCTTTTCAAGCTGGTAATTCTATACTTGAATGTAGGAAGAATATGAAAAACGACTTTTATTAGAACCTGAGGACCAAAGGAACCTTCAGGTTGTCAAAGACCGTATATTTCATGAATTGATTGGAGAGGATGGCCATGGATATTGTCGCACCTATGGATCTGCCGTGCCTAGAAGATTTGTCTACCCACATGCACCAAATTCCTCTGAAACCACTGATGATATAATACAGAAAGTAACTGAATCTGTGGCAAAAAAGTTTCAGGATCAGCTTAATATGCTACAAGCTCGAATTGATTTTTTGGAGAACAAAGAGAAGAGAGGCATAGATCAAAATGGACAGGTTTGTCATCACAAGAATAATTGTTTGAATATTTAGCTCTTATTTGATGTGCACAATTTATTAGATGGTATTGATGAGATAATATAGCAAGACAAGAAATATGAAGTAATGCGGAGACATTGAGATTTCAGTTTGTTTTGACAAGAAATATATAGTTGGTGATAAGATCTATTCAGCTTTGACAAGAATTGTTTAGTTTAATATGCTTCCCTATATAGATCATATGTTGGTTTTGTATAAAGGTCTCTAAAAGGTCTTTTTAGTGGGATGTTTTTCCTTGTTTAAGTATGTCACTTTGTTAGTTCTGTATGTGTATAGTAGGCAGGTCGATGATAATGTTTTATTATGATCATATATGTCCTCAGTCCTACAATTGTTTCAAGTGTCCTCAGTCCTACAATTGTTCTATTATTTGATCTGTTTCCCCTTTGCTGTTATTTTATCAATGATGAATATACATACTAGATCAACTTGTAAAAGAAACACTAGCTTTGATGACACTTGGTTTGAAATTTCCTCTCATACTGTCATTCTCCTTGTAATATGATTATAAAAAATGATGCAACCTGCGAATCTGCTGCGTGTCTGGTTATTGGAATTGGGTTATGGTGTGACATTGAAAAAGGGTGATATGCAAAGCCATACATGATATATCTAATTTTTTTTTTTTTGATGTCTTAGGTTTCAGATGCAACTAGTGACCATGAAATTCGGAGGGAGTCTGTAGGAGAAGAAGGGAATCCAGATTCAAGCAGTGATAGAGCAATGGGCTAAGTTTCAATATGTTATTGCATATTTTTGTTAAGTGTTACTCTTGGTTGTCTTCATTAGGAACTTGGTTTTGGGCATAACTTAATTTGTACTTCTTTTAATTACCTATAATGATAGTGCAACAACTTAATTACATTGCAATGAAATAGATGAGTTAATGAACAATATATGTGTTGTGTATTGATATTTTTATCCCATTTTTGGATATTGCAAAAATACAGGTTTTGTTAAAAAAAAAAAATTGGTTGGCTACTAGCATCGGTGAATTGCCGTAGCCAAGAATATATTTCTATATATATAACACCACACCGAAGCTATGGCAACGAGACCGTAGCAAAATTTGCTATTGAAAAATTGGCGGGAAGCAAATTAGTTTGGCAGCAAAAAAAAATTGGCGGGAAAAAATTTGGCGGGAAACAAATTTGGTAGGAAACAAATTTTGGCGGGAAGTAATATAATTATCTTAATATTAATTATGCTGCGACGGAAATTTGCCGTAGTATATTTTGTAATGGCGACGGCATTAGGGGTAGCATGAAACCGTCGCAGAGTAAGTGTCGCAAAGATCTTTGCCGTCGCAAAAGTGGTTTGCGACGGCATTTTGCCGTGGCTAAAGATATTGGCGACGCCACCAACGGCGTCAGAAGCTTTGCCGTCGCAGAGCCGTCGCAAATGCTTTTTTGCCACGGCAAAACAGCTTTTCGCTACGGCAGGGCGCCGTGGCTATTGCAATTTTTTTTTGTAGTGTACCTATATTTTTTCCTTGCTCTTCAAGGTAGGGCTAGGAGGTTTACTTGAGTATGGCACACTTAAGACTTCTTCAGCAAATACTTTCTTCGATTTAGGATTTTTGTTTTTGGACCTCAAAAGCCGGCCTCTTCTCTTCTTTGCACCTGCACTACAACAGAAAAGCTAATTTGTGAGGAACAAATTTGTCGCCGAAAATTGAGGTTTCCTCGCCGTAGTGCTTTTGCGAGGAAAATATTTTGGTCGTCAGTTCCTCCCGATAGGGTGGTCAGGAAAAGTTTCCACGAGAAAAATACTAGTTCTTCGCCAAACACTTTTCGTGATGAAGATATTTTTTTTCTCACTGTTATTCTTTAGCTACAATTTTTTCCCTCAATAAAAAATTTTGAAGGCTAGAAAATAGTCGTTAAATTTATTTCTTGATAAAATAGATTTCATCACTAAACTATTATTTCCTTGCTAATAATAAGTAATAATTTAAAAATTTAAAATATGCTTTTTGGGACAAAAATAATTTCGTTGTTGTAGATAGCTTTAGGTGAACAAGTTTTTCCTCGCTATAAGCTATCTTTAATTAGTGAGAAAACCATTCCTCCCTAAACGTACTCAATGACCAGGAACTTTACTTTTGTCATCATAGGTTCTCTTGACTATAACGAGAAAATTTATTTTTGTTGTAGTTTATTTGGTTATGACGAGGAATAATAATGTAGGAGTAGTGTTAGGGATCCGAAAACTTTGTACCAAAATTACTTACCAAATGACATGGCACATGCCATATCATCAATTTAAATGTTGACATGGATTTCCTTGTTGGATATAAAATAAATTTTATGTTTTTTTTTAAGAATTAAGAAAACTTATATTACATGAAAGTCACAATTAAACAAAATACCAAATTAATTTAGAAAATGAATAGATGGAATTTTTATAGCAATCTGGCTCTCTGCAACCTTGATACCCAGATCAAAATATATATTAGAAAAAAAGTCAATTCCCACATGAAAGATTATAATTGGGTCTTTGATGTTTGAGTTTTGAATCGATCTCTGCGAGTTTTCTTAATGTCTTTCTTTATTTCTTTCTTACCTAAAGCTTTTGCAGGTTAATGAGGCCTTGAAACCATAGCTTATTTTGGTCGTCATTGGATAAATAGAACTGAGCAGGGATGAGATCAACTAGCTTGTCCTTAAATTGATAATGCTGATGGATAATAGACTTCAAATAAAGAATTGGATAAAAATCAATATTGGTCTCTCTATCTGTTTTATTCTTCATCCTTTTCCCCATTTAAGCAAGCTTTCTATTTTAAAGAATAAAAATAAAATATAAGAATACATGCTAAAAATAGTTTGATGATATGGCACCTACCACATCATTTGGTATTGATATTTGGTATAATTATTTGAGATCTCAAGCATTTTTGAAGAAGTACATAATAAAATTAAAATAAAAACAAGCATTCCCTTACAATAAGCACTAATTCAAAGTAGTTGGATCAATATTATATACTAATTCAAAAGAGTTTAGGGATCCTAGCTCCTGTACTAAACCCAATATAGAAGTAACTTAATCATTTGGTTATCGGTGAACTAAATCTTGGAATCCTCCTGATCTCTTCCCCAAATCTTGGAATCTCTTCTACTCTTGCATTTGGAACTCGTCACTAGAAATGGAAGTTCTCTTTTAGAGGTTCTGTAGAGACTTTTAGCACCTACAGAGCATGGCAACATGAGCCCACTTATGGATCAAAGCGTGCAATTAAGATGTGAAGATGAGAATTAAATTTCAGCTACAAATACTACTCCGTATAAACTTTACATACGACCCAAATGCTTGACAGAAACATTTCACTCTAAAGTGCTTATAGCAGATTGAATCTATAGTTTGAAATTAATTAGTTGCAAATTGTATACTTTTGTGACACATGCACCTCTGTTGTTTCATTTAAAAAAACTTAAGAAATCTAGAGTAGCCTCTTCCTTCAATTTTTGGAGTTCGTATGAAATTGTTATGATTGTTACGGTTTCATACCGGTTGATTTATTAGATCCGTGAGGATTCGAGCATCCGATCGACCTGTGGTTTGGTCATATCGATTGTAGAAGTATTCCAGAGACTTTGGGAGGTCTCAGATGTGGTTTTGCCTCTATTGGCGTCACTTTTGTGATTTTAGTTCAAAACGGGGGTTCAGACTTTAATCACTTTGTGATTTGTGCACTGATTGGAGACCGTATGTATTTTGGTACTTGACAGGCTTGTGTTGAGCAGATTGCAGCGGTTTGTGCTTGTCTTGGTTGGCGTGTGAAGATGCAGCGGGACTCAAAGATGAGTAATCTCACAAGGTTCATTTATGAACGGAAATACCTTTATCGTTTTGGGAGTTATTTAGTTAACTGCAAACTATAGTTGGTATTAGTGGCATTCCTGAGTGGATGACTACGTGTGTGTGTGTATATTTACGTGATATATATATATATATGTGTATATTTAAGAGAGAGAGATATATATATATATATATATATATATATGCATTGGTGGTTTCATTGTGATGTGAACAATAATTGAAATGAGTTCATTATTGCTCGAGAATGGTGAAATAGTGTATTGAGTTGTGATTGTAGAATTTCGTGTGTTGAGATACTATGAGTCTAGTATGACCGTCTTAATTGAGATTTAAGATATGGTAGCTTGTGTATGAATATCTGTGTGATGAATCGATGACATCAGTGTGATGAATCTTTGTGTAATGAATCGATGACAGCAATAATATTCCCTATCACCTGCACCGAGAACATCTAGTACTAAGAATTCACCTGCACCGGTCTCTTTTCCGTGCAAGCCAACAATATTCCCTATCACCACGTCAATGTAAAATGAGCATGCTTGAAACTTAGTGAATTGGTATTATAATGTCAAGCAAATTTACTCTTCCAGATCAAAATGGACAGTTCAATTAATGTCACAAACATGCGATCAAAGATAAAATGCTTCCTCGAGGACCCGACATACAGACTTAATCTTAATGTCCAAAAGAAAGCAATTGAAACCACTAGTGAGTTAAACAACCACGGGCAAAAACAAGATTCAACACTGAAAAAAAATACAAAATGGGAGTTTCTTTCTCTCGTTAGTCCAGAAGTGACGACACATACCTGTTACATATACAGAAGGTGAAAGCACGGTCCCAGCAAGCTAACTCTTCCACTTTCATCCTCCAAAACCAAATAATCATCAGCGTGCACGAAATTATGAGGCTTGACAAGTGGTACCACAGATCTCTGATAAATAAAACATAATAGTACACAAGAATCAAAATCAAGTACTCAATAACCAAACAGTAGGAAAATGTGGACGAGTACACCCACCGTCTTAGAGTACTCATCAAGAATGGAAGGTTTGAGCTTCATGTGCTTGTACAGGGTTCCAACAATGGTGCATTCCTTGCCTTCCTCCAATCCCAAAATTGTGCAAACTGCAACACCATACACAGAACACCTCTACTTATGAAAATACCATTTTACCAGAGAGCCCAGATCACTGAAAGTTAAGTTATTCAGAAAAAAATTAACAGCAAATATCAAACTCAATGCGCTAAAATTTGACACATAGGGCCCGAAAAACCGAAACCGAATAATGTGTGAGAGGAAATGAGAACCTGGTAAATGGGGCTTCCAACTGGGGAGAAGAGAGTAGAGGAGGGTCCTCATCAGATGGAGGCGCGCAAAGTAAATTTGACTGTACTGCTGTCCCTGGTACACCTCTTTCATCACAAACTTGTCGTCCTGATCCACACCACACCACCAAATTAAATTTAATAAGAATTGCTGGAAATTGAGGAATTGCAGCTTAGAAACCCTAGAAGAAGAAAAAAGACTGGACTTTCGGAGTGAGAAGGTTAAGTTTGTTTACTTCCCTTCTAGTCTCTTTTTCTACAGTGCGGGCAAGAATGTATAGGAGAAGAGAGAGAGAGAGAGAGAGAGAGAGAGTAGGGACCTGTGAGATGTAGGAGGCTTGTTTTCTATGGAGGTTCTTCTCCGAATCGATTTCCATGGCATCCGTGGCGGGAACAAGAGAAGAGTCAATTTCACCGGAAGCTAAAGCAGAGTAGGGCTTTATATGATACAGGAAACAGAAGAGTTTTAGTATAAAAAAACTGTGCCAAAATATTGAAATGGGGGATGTAGCTCACATGGTAGAGCGCTCGCTTTGCATGCGAGAGGTACTGGGTCATCTCCAATCTGGTAACCCCAACTTCAGGTCTTATTCCTTTTTTTTGATACATCCCTTTCCCATTAAGTGATTATTTTCTGCTACATCCCATCCCCCATGGAGGACTAAGAGCATCTCCAACACTAGGAATTATTTTGCTAGTTAAATTTAGCTCGAACTTCACAGTGTGTTGCTTCAGCAGTAGTAACTATTTATAAATAATACTAGAACAAAACACACCCGCTGGGTGTGGATAATTATTAATTAAATAGATATGGAAAAGCTTTTTTCAAAATAAGTGGGGAGTTATTACAAATAGTGGGAAGTTTTTTCTTAGATGAAATGCAAATAGTGGGTAAGTGGGAAGTTATCTGCAGATAAGTAAATTATTGTAGTCTTATTTTTTTTCAATTTTGATTTTGTTATTTACCTTCTTATCCCTTAATTATTAAATAAATTTCAAATTAATATATGATGTAAGGATTCATATGTAATTTCATATGCATTTTGGCTAACAAAACCTCTTCTCTTAATAATAGTATAGATATTATATTTTATCAAATCATAAACTGACATATGGACAAAAGATGAGAGAGAAATATAACTTTTGTTTTAGTTATGCATGATTCTCTAGCTAAATATAGCTAGCCAATTTAGCTAAAGCTAAATTAACTTGGTTATATCTAGTTTGTTGAAGTTGAATTTTACTTTAAAAATAGTTATATATAGCTATAATTTGAATTTAACTAGTCTATTGGAGATACTCTAAGCCTCCAAACCACCCCGATCTCCAATGGGGATCCGTCATTTGCGTTCTTATAATTATTAGATTTATTTCATAAATTTTTAAGAGTGAGGCTTATCAATAATTGATTTACTAATATAGTTGTACAGCGGACGAAAAAGAAGAAATAATAAATTAGACTTACTAGAATGAGTTCACATGTTCCGTGTGTTTTCTTTTCTTGATATGACATGAAATTTAAGATTGTAAAAGATAATCCATATGGTTTTTTCAGTTTAAAAAAAAAAAAAAAACGGTTTGAGCGCGTCCCAGTTTGAGTCTTGTTACCTTGTAATGTCACATCAGAGATGCTCCCCTGGTCACTAGCTGACCAAGGATTATATGGTCAGTGACCGTCTGATTGAAATCGGACGGTTGACAGCTTTTATCTTTTAAAAAGTTAGAGAACTGTCAGCCGTCCGATTTCAATCGGATGGTCACTGACTATATAATCCCTGGTCAGCTAGTGACCAGGTGAACGGGACCGAATGTCACATATTGAATGCCATAGGGCATAGGCCCATAGCCGAAGAAGGTATTACAGAGCATGTGGATGCAATAAGGTGGGCTCCTCCGTCTTCTTCTTCTTGCCTGTTACTTAATAAATTACTAAATAAATTAACAAAAGATATTATTTTTCAGAAAGACGAAAATACCCCTCTCTCTCGCTCTGACTTCTCGCGCCTTTGAACCTAGGCCTGTAAATGGACCGGGTTCGGATCAGATCGACCTAAATCCAAATCCGTTTACTAAAAAAAAAATTCGATCCAAACCCGCTCCGTTAATCCGGCGGATAATTGATACATCGATCCAAATCCGTATCCGTCGGATTAACGGATACCCGATCCGCTAAGCCGATCCGTTTATAATTTCAAATATTTTTATATTTTAAATAGTAATATTAAATTTATATCATAATATCTCATAAGATATTAATAAAATATTAAAATAACATGATCTACATGAAGAGTATCACCAAAAATAAAATAAAATTATCAAAAATAAAATTACGAAGACTGCCTCTTAGATTTCTACAAAAAAGTAATATTAGAAATCTTTAATATTTTATATTTTATATTTTAAAAAAATAATAATATATTAATAAAAAATAGGGAAAATGATCATTTACCCGATTTTAGGCTAAAAATTGCCCACTTGCTCCACCAACTGTTTTTTAACCCCATTTACCCAAAACACTCTAAGGGATTATTTCCCCTTTACCCAATTAATTCTTTTTTCTTTTTTTTTGAGACTTTTTTGCCCTCTCCTTCTTTCTCACTTAGAGAGAGAAGTCACCTTCCACCTTACTGTGCTCCGGTGACCAGTGGCCGGCGCGGTCTCCGGCGACCGGACTCCAGCGAACGGTAATCGGATTCCGGCGACCGATGACAGGATTCCGAAAACCGGTAACCGAAATCCGGCGACCGATGACCGGAATCCGGCTATTATTGCCCCCCAGTAATCATATTATTGCCTTCCAAAAATCATATTATTGTCGTCCAGTGAATTGTATGAACTCCCAAAACCAAAATGAATATACTACAGGCACAATTGATCAATTTATAATCATATTACTGCCCCCAGTAATCATATTATTGCCCCCCAATACAAAGTCCAATGTCTCTACTGCCTCCCAATAGACCACCAAAAATGCACCATTTTGTAGGATTCACAGATAATTTGACTTTAATACACAGAAAACAACAGGTAACTTATCAAAATACCACACTATAGTGATCCATGTCCATCGTATCAAAGTCTACTGGGGGCCAATAATGTGTCTACTGCCGAAAAAAATTAAAAAAAAAAAAAAAAAAACTCAGGATGCCGGAAAAAAAAAAAGTCCGGGCACCCAGAAAATGCTCTGGGCACCCACTTCTTCTTCTCCTCCCATCATTGACTTCGACGGTTGCGGATCTCCCTTCTCCGACTTCAATGGGTGAGGCCCGAGACCCATTGCAGAAGCAGTGAAGGGAATTGCCATGGACAAAACAGATTGAAGATGGGTGAGGCCCGATACCCATAGCAGAAACAGTGAACAGAATTGCGAAGAGCAGCATAAGCAAAGCAATGGTCTACACCAACCTGTTATCGGCCTTGCCGTCGACGCTCTGCATCTAGACTTAGTTAAACTCTGATAGTTCCGACTGGAGCTTCAGGGTGATTCCGGAGTTCGACGCGGCACCGGAGGTGAAAAGAGAGCTTCAGGCAAGATCTGGAGTTCGAGGCCGCCCCGCCGGTGGAGAGAGAGAGCTTCAGGCGTGATTCAGAGTTCGACGCCGCACCGCCGCACCAGAGAGAGAAAGCGCTAATCCTAATTTCGACGCCGCACCGAAGGTGCGGATGTGGGGAGAGAGAGAGAGAGAGAGAGAGAGAGAGATCGGTGAGGGGGGAGGAGAGAGATTAAAATGAGGGTAATTATGTCAGTAGAAGTTAGATTGGGTAAATGGGGTCAAAAAACCCTTAGTGGAGCAAGTGGGTAATTTTTTGGTTAAAATTGGGTAAGTGGTTACGGCCCCTAAAAAATAATATTTTTTTATTACTAAAACGGATCGGATCATTAACGGATCGGATCGACCTAAATCCAAATCCAATTCATTTATTAAACGGGTTAACGAATTCGGATCATTAACGGATCAAATGATCAAAATGTTCGATCAAAACCCGTTTAATAGGTACGAATCTGGAGCGGGTCCGAACCAAAATCCGATCCATTTACGGTTATACTTGAACCACCACCCCACGCATCTCTCACTCTCCCATCACCCATAGAATTTCTTCTCTTCAATGGCGACCTTACTGGGCCAGCTCTCTGCGATTTCCGCCATCGGCTCCTGTTGCTCCTCCTCTTCATCGTCCTCCTCCTCCCTCTCTTCCACCACCACCACTTCACTGGTTTCCGTCGCCGCCTGGCCGCAGTCTGCCCGGAAACTCCCCCGAGACCGGAGCCGGAGTCTCCAGAGGTCCGTTGTCCGAGCAATGGTTCAGACGGTCCCCGGAGCTCCGGCCGCCTACGCTAAGGAAATGGAGAGGCTCTCCGCTAAAGAATCACTGCTTCTCGCCGTGAGTCTTTTAACTTTCACGATTCTTGATTACTTTCAACCGAATCACTTCATAATTTGTAGCTTCTTCTATAACTATGCCTGATTAGTTTGTTTAGGATTGAGTTAAACTGAGAATATTTGAGCAAACGTGAGGTACCGTTTGGTTGTCACTTTCAGATTATGCTGCTAACAACAATATTTTTACTCGCCTCTTATATGCAAATTGAAGCACTAGTGCTCCAGTATTGAGCTCCATTCAGTTTCTTTAGAAAATGTTAGGCTAGTCATGTAGTACTTTTTTTGAAGTCTGGCATAGTCTAACCCTTGCAGTCGAATGCCGAAACCTTTTGTTTCAGTTCAAGGATGCTGGGGGTTTTGAGGCATTAGTCACTGGAAAGACGACAGACATGCAGCGGATTGATGTCAATGAGAGGATTACTGCTTTGGAGCGGGTCAATCCAACACCCCGCCCTACAACGTAAGTGCTTTTCTGAACATAGCATTCCCACGTTTTATGTGCCCTGGATGACTTGTTCACTTGTTCGTTCAGCTTCCCAGGTCGCCCTTTTTGGAAGGACGATGGAATTTCGAGTGGTTTGGGTCCGGAAGCCCAGGTCTATTTGCTGCTAGATTTCTATTAGAGTGAGTGGTTCTTATATATTATTTCATTTTTTGGAAACGTGACAAATAGTTTACTTGTCTACTATTATCTGAATATAAAGCTATCTTATCTTATTGATGCAATTTCTCTCTCTGCAGGAGATTTCCTTCAACAGTGGCCAGTTTGTCAAAAATGGAGGTGCTCATCAAGGAAGGGAATGCAAAGATTACAGCAAACATGAAAATATTGAACTCGGTATTACATTTTGTCTATAATTTATCTATATAGACATAGAAGTACTCATCATTTATTCTAAATATGCACATCTCATCTATATTCACAGCTCTAGCATGATTTGTAATGGATACTGAACTTGAGTGGGTCATATTTAGGCTCTAAAGTTGGTCATGTTTACATCAGATATTTGGCTTGCTTGTGCAAGTCGTTTAGGTACAGCATAACAAAAAAAAGGACGAAGACAAGATGCAAATTTGCAAAGTTGTGTTCAATCGTGCCCCTTTTTATAAATATTTGTGTTCAATTTTTAAGACTTATGAAAGGAAAAGACGGAGAGGAAAAAAAAAGAAAGAAGAAATTAGTCCAACAGTAACTTTGGTGATATAATAGGTAGTGAAGACATAGTGTTAAACTGTTGATTTAGGCATGATGTTTACTTATTATTTACACACATCGTCTGTATGTCTATTCTGTTTAAGTTTGATGAGTTAAACTTTTGTGAGCATTC
This sequence comes from Rosa lucieae, assembly GCA_024704745.1. NCBI lineage: Eukaryota > Viridiplantae > Streptophyta > Magnoliopsida > Rosales > Rosaceae > Rosa > Rosa lucieae. The sequence continues at coordinate 23,965,560 of CM045494.1, read as the reverse complement.
ACTCTGAAGCTCTTTCTGGTTCTTTGCAGATAGAAAGCAAATTTTCTCTGTCAACCAAGTTGTCTGTGGAGGGACCAGTTAGAATGAAAGAGGAATATGTTGAGGGGATTCTTGACACACCAACAGTTATTGAAGAAACAATACCTGAACAGCTAAAAGGTGCACTTGGTCAGGCAGTCAACACAGTGCAACAGCTTCCTGTTCCAATTAGGGATGCCTTCACCAGTGGGTTGAGAGTTCCTTTAAGTAAGTTTGATATTCTTCTTTTCCCTTTATTTTGTTATCCTAACCTAATTACGCAATCATGTATCTAACTCAAATGTGTTGTCAGAATAGTATCTTCTTTGTTGTGATCAGGTCCTACGTAATAGAATGGTTTAGGAAATTTGGGAAAACCTTAACTCTAATCAATTCCTTTCATGTTTGTTATATGCTCTTTTTCAGTCAGGTAATATGTGATGGAATATTATACGCAACTTAGGAAACTGACTACTTAGGGTATAAAGATGCTTGTGAGTTCTCATGCCACATAAGAAGTTGCAAAAGGTAGAAAAGGTAGAACCTTTTTGCACTTGTGCTACTGTGGTCATAAGCACAAAAGGTTCTACCTTTTGCAGCTTCTCATGACTAACTCCTTTACATGCTCTTTATCAGTCAGGTAATACATTATGGAATATTATAAGAAACATAAAAAACTTACGACTTAGGATAAAATGATGCTTGTGAGTTTGTATGCCACATAAATAGTTACAAAAGAGAGAACCTTTTGTGCTTCTCCTACAGTTGTCATAAAGCAGAAGGGTTCCACCTTTTTCAGCTTCTTATGCAGCATTGGTCACTTGCATTGGTTAGCCACATCCAGTATTTCTAGATCGATTATATACTTGTAATCTCCTTCTGCAAAAGGCCAATGCTAGTCATGGTCTTCCTAGGGCTACTGCTTAAGACTTGGTTAAACATTATTCCCTTGCTATGAATTTTATGAAAATGTTGTAGCCTATTGACTTGGTTAAACATTTTGTCTATGTATTCATATGATTATAAAAGTCAGAATATATTTCCTTTTACAATAAAATTACTTGTCAGTTCTTTACTATTAATTTTAGGTTGGGGAAGTTAACAGAGCTATATCATTTGCTTTTCTTGAAAGATAAATATTCATTTCCCCCCATCCCCCCATCCTTTTGTAAGTGTGTTGAAGGTAAATTATTGAACTTCTCATGGGGCAGTATCATTGATAAGAACCTTGGCAATGGTAGGTGTTATATTGTGATGCCTCAACAGAGGTTTGTCTATCTATGAAGTTTTCCCACTGGTGGGGAATATGTAAAATGCCTTTAGGTTATCCATATTGCTGTTTAGGCTTTAGCCAACTTTCTCTCATCTCATAATCATGTAATATTCATCATAGAACCACTACATCCTGCCATCCCATGTTACTTTCTCTCCCGACGACGTAGTCTTTTGATTGAGGTTGAAACTGTGTGGCTTCAAATGCTGTTGATATTTTATTTTCATCAAATGAACAATTTTGACATTCAGATGCATTCTCACACATCGAATGAACAATTTATCGAATGTATGATTTGTTTGGTTTGGATGTGGGTGTGGCTGTGGTGTTGTCATTTTGTAACAGTTTTATGCAATGCCATCCTAAGTTATGACATTATCTAGAATGGTTCATTCAATATGATAAAGGAGGCAATTTGAGTTCTACTCTCTTTCATTACTGATTCATCTCATCTTTGCCTCCATGCTAACCTAGTCATCATTATGAATCCATGCCAAGTGTACTGCTCTATGTTCTACTATTTGGAAATTTCAGTGTCATTTATATGTGTCACCCGTGGTCCCTGCTAATGCTCCGTCAAAAACATGATAAAAATACCAATTTAACCTTCCACCCTCATTAATAAACTGTGTTTTATGATAATTTGGTCTATTTTAACCTAGCTTTCATTATGCATCCATGCTAAGTTTTACTTCGTGCCTGCAGCTGGAGCTTTTGAGAGACTCTTCATGATTTCCTATCTTGATATGGAGATACTGGTAAGTATTATACTGAGTATTATTTTCTGTAGTTCAGTTTGAATTTTTTAAACATTACGCGTGTTTTTCAGACCAAAAAAAAACATTACATGCGTTTTGCTGTGTAAAACTAAGCCTCATATATTTCTGATGGTTAGCTGAAATGGATATGTGCATAGAAAATAATTAATCTGTAACTTAGCCTTCCGTATCAAACTTGGTGGAACTCAAAAAACTCTACAGTTATGGTTTTAAACTTATTTTCTTTAATATACTAATATGGTTATAAAAGAAATTGTTCATGATGAAGTTACTTTGTTGATGGGGATAAAATAATTTCTTTTGTTTTGGTCATGGAAATTTTTCTTTGTGGATCTTCAAAACAGGATACTCAATTCCTCTGCTGTGGGAAATAATTGACACTCAGTTTTCCACTTATAATTATGTTCTATTATTTTGTGTGTGGTGTAAAAAGGTTTGTAAATGCCTCAAATACTTTCTAATAGAGGGTCAGACTTATACGCTATGTATTTTAGTTTTAGCTTTAAAATGTACATTATTTTAAATTCATTATTTTACCTAGATAACTATATTGTTAGTCTGACTTTGCATGAAAGAATATTCACAAAAAGTCAATGGTTTGCAGCATTCGCTGAGCTTGATATTGTTTTTGCAATTGTCTTAAAATTAATAATAGATGAAGTAAATTCAAATTTGCTCCTCTACCCTTGAACTTTTGCGTAACCTTGGAATTTAAATGTAGTTTAGGAAGAATTTACTAGATAAGTTTTTAGATGATATACCACCTATGACAATTCCAACTCTTATCACTTTTCATTTTCTTTCTGGGCAGTTGTATTAATATATTGACTGCCAAAATATTGCTCTTAATCAATCTTGCTTAGCACGGCAAGATTCGAAGACTTTGGTCTACTGCAAAAGACGCACACTTCTCCCACAAATCTTCGCACAGGGTTTAGGAGGGTCAAACGTTAGACAATTGATTGCTGAGCCATCTACTCCTTCCAACTGTCTAATAGTTATGCTTTCTCTAAATATACAATATAATATGGAGGCACCAGTTTTTAAAGTACAAAACAGGGACATGTGTCTTTCGGCTGTAGGTTCATAAGAGATGCTGCTGGAGTTCCTGAAATACTTACAAGGTTAGATTCACCCTCATCTCCCCTGGCAGAAACCATCACGGAGTATGAGAGCTAAATGTGCTATTATGTATGGGAACTAAACTTTTTCTATTTTTGTAGAGTTCACTTTCAAATGATAGTTACATTTCGTGTCCTTCTCTCCGAATAAGATGTTGTTCCTCTTCTGATTTCCCTTGATATCTTGCTGAATTTTTTACGTAATTGGCAATGAGGAAAAAACCAACCAGCCACCAGTAGACACCAAAACATGTGTGAAATGTTCCATCTCTGTAAAAATTCAAGTCAATTGACCAAGATTGAGTGTTGTTTGTTGTCTTCTTAAAGTCTTTAAGCATGTGCGTGTTCTTAATTATAAAGTTGAGATTCACTGGATAAGAACAAGGAGACTATTGGAATATTAAAGGTTGGTGTGAAGTGTGAACATGCTTGACTAAATTGCACCCACGCTGTTTGACTGAGATGTGCTCTGCTCTGCTGTCTTGCTGGTTTCAATTCTTGCAACCGCACAAGCTTTTGCCTTTACATCACCTGGAAGGACATCTCAATATTTTTGTCATTTTCATTTTTAATATGTTGCTTGTTTTCCAATTCCTTTGCCTATGTCAAGGAAACCTTACTTGCTCTCCGCAATAAACCTCCTATACTTCTGATGTGTGTATGTGTCGGAGCATTTGAAGCTTATGGAGTACATATCTTTGTTTAACCTTGACCGAAAAACAATCTCAACGTCTCCTTTCATCTCATTTGAAGCTTAACATTTCTTTTCCCATCAATTGCTTTAGGGTAATGGTTCAAGGACTTATTAGACACAAAATTGTGACCTCAGGGACTTTTTAGATTAAATTAGAAAAGCAGGGACTGAAACGAGGATAAAGGCATACTTCAAGGACTAAATAGTATTTTGCCCTATTATAATTCATGTGCATCTGATATAGTTCAAAGCAATCACTGCAGTCATTCGGTTTGTTATATCAACTTACCCTACGAGCCTTCAATTTTGAACTCTGGAATATTTCTCATTGGAGGATTATCGAAGGACAACTTAAGTGCAGAGCTAAATTGTACATTACATTGCCTTTTTACTTATTAGCTGTGCAGCTGGTTTATTTCGCTAGACCTTGGTGCTCTGCCTTGTATTGCAATCTTGACCAAACCTTCCCCAACGGTCTCTTGTTGCTGATATGCTGCCTTTCCTTAAAAATATATTGCGTATTGATAGATTTGTTAACTCAATTCTCTTATGAGTCGTGACATTTATTTATGTTGATTGCAGAAACAAAGTACAGTAAGAAAGCAACTGAACAGATGGATGTGTACAGCTTTGGTGTTGTACTATTGGAGCTAGTGAGGGGTCGGCAAGCGGAGCAAGCATTAAAATCCGAGTCTATCAATATAGTGAAGTGGGTACGACGAAAGGTCCACATAACAAATGGAGAGGTCCAATTTCTTGATCCCAAGATAACAAGTTCAGCCCAGCAAGAGATGCTAGTAGCTCTAGAAATTACTCTGCATTGCACTTCTGTGATGCCAGAAAAGAGATCATCAATGTCTGAAGTTGTGAAATCACTTCAGTCCCTCGACTCGATGACTCACACTGCTGTTGTAGACTTTTCTGCCTTTGAGTAGCATTCGGTTGTCTGAGCAATGAGTTACAAGTGACTGGGATTTTATTTGCATTCCATATAAATTGAATTTCATTCTATATAGCGACTCTTGAATCTTGATGAGTAAAAGAAGACGCTTGGGAATGGTTTTTTCGTCTGTTGTTGGTCTAGCGGTCAGGCCCTTGGTTTGCTCCCAAGTGGTCTGGGGTTCGACCCTCTCCCAAGGTACCCACCTAGCAATTGCTAGAGTTTCCAGTTCCCCAAATGTTGTGGGGTCAGGCGGGGGACCTAGGGAATAGTCGGGTCAAAAGACTCGGATACCCTAGTCTCAAAAAAAAAAAAAAAAGATGTGGTTAATTACTACTAATGAGTATATTACAATGTAACGCCATTATGTATTCAAGCTTTTTCACACGTATCTACTTGTTCTTAGTCCTTGTATATTCTGTTCAGCCTTTGTGTAGATTGAAATTGGATCTCATCTCATGGAAGCTCATTTTTATGCATTCAAGAGCAGCCCCCCCCCCCCCCCCCCCCCCCTAACAGAAGGTATATGCAGTCAGAGACCTCCAATAATAAGCATCACAGGTCAATACTTCCTGCTTTAAAACTTTGAAATCTATCCCTTCTACTTTAGACTTCCTGCATAACGGATCTGGGAGGGAATGTAAAAGCGTACTCTACAATCAGCTAGATTGTCAGGGGCTTGGTCTCCGTGACATTTTCAGCTACGCGGTCTAATGATGACTTAGCTTTAAGAGGTGGTATTTAATCAAATACTAGATTTTAAATAGACTATTATCAGCTACACAGATTTATGTGATTCTGTAGGTTCTAGAAAGTAGCTACAGTTACGTGACAGATTTCTACAAAATTATAGATTAGTTGTATATATACTAGCTTAATTGGCAATCTTTCATTAAACGGATTGGAAGTTTTTGAAACAGAAATGAGAATGGTTCGTTCACAGTCAAGCTCGATCGGAAAACAAACTTGGGAGACCTGCAGAAATGCCATTCAAATTTCAGACATACTACCATGAAATCTCGACTTTCACTATATCTGAAATCCCAACATAAAATTCCAGTGATTTCATTAAGCATTAAGAAAAGAATACAATTAGGGAGCGCACTAAACTAAACAAAATCAATATGCATTTATGATACGGGAAGGAACATACCATATTTTCTTGGCAATATGTTTTTGAAGCCTTTGCACCTTGATTCTACAGCCCTCACATTCATGGTAGTTGATCAACTTGACTTCACACTTGTGTAGTATAAGCAGCCAAATATGTGTTGGTCAAACTACCAAAACAGAGCTATAATTGGTTAATTAAATGTAAAGCTTGGTTTAGGGGACATTATACATATACTAAACGTGAGTTAGGGGTTACTATTTTCAATTGTTCATACGCGTTGGGAAATGACGCGACTGTTCCTGGCTTTGAGTTGGAATCACAAAATTGCTGCAGGTGTTTTTGGGGAGTCAGAAAAGTGCTGTGGGGGGTTTTTGGGGAGAGCGCGTATGAAAACTGAGTTCAAGTGGTGAGTTGAGGTTACTATTTCGATTCTTCATCAGGGGTGGGAAAGGACCTTTTTGTCCTGCTTTTTCTTCCACAATGTCAGGTTGTTCTTGGTGTTTGGCAAGATGTTGGCTAGGCATATGTGTCTTTGCGGAGTTGAAGATGTCGTGGGGTTTAGAAACACAAAATATAGATAAACAACAAAGCTGATCTATACTCTTCGGGAAGCCTCCATCCAAATCAAGGTTCACTATTAACTGACCTCAGAGTCGGTGATCAAGATCAAGAACAAGAACAGTGACAACTCGGTGACACTTCAGTTCTTTCAAATTGATATTAGTCATCTATTCGTCATATACCCAAACTGATTTCATTGAAATTCTTCTTCTATGATTTACCGTCTCCATCAAAGTCCAAGCAATCAAATAGAAAAAAGGAGGACGGGCCACTTTCAGTTTTTTTTTCTGCAAAAGGTAGACAACAATATTTTGATTCCTGATTAGCTTGGCATAGAAAACAAACTCAGGAGAAAGAGATCATTCAACAAAAGAAGTTCAGATTTATAGTAATTTAATTATCACTTTTGACTCCGATTTATAGTGATTTAATCAAGGTAATAATCTGAACTTCATTTGTTAAATGATCTCTTTCTCCTGTGTAAAGTGATTATTAAATTCCTATAAATCTGAACTTCATTTGTTGAATGATCTCTTTCTCCTGAGTTTGTTTTCTATGCCTGTCTCAATTGTTCTATTTCTGCTTTATTCAGTTTGGCATGCATGTAGTTTTTGATATGCAGAATAACTACAACTGCATATATGTACCTCAATGATATAAGGGTAGGAAGGGAAAATGAAGGCACAGAAGTGACTGAGAAAATTATTCACTTACTTGATCAAACTGTCTGAGAAGTCTCCTGATCCATTTCAAACCAGCCAGCAAAATTTCTGTACGCATTTGATTAGTTAACTCTATTTCTTTTAGCAAAATTGTTTGAGGGAGGTCAGCTCTATTTCTCTCAGCAATTTTTTTTTTTGGATGATTTTGATTGAACAACTGTATTTCTTTCAGCAAAATTGTTTGAGGGAGGTTAGCTCTACTTCTCTCAGCAATTTTTTTTTTTTTTGGATGATTTTGATTTTTGTACGCATTTGATTAGTTTGTTCTTGATTGTGTAGAATGACTTTATGAGCATTTTTGTGTAGCTTTTAAGCTTTTGTTGTGAAAAGATTTGAACTTTGTTTGGTAGATAGTTTATATGTTGTGCATTATGTGTTCAAGGGACTTCATTTGTGATATGGTTTTTGCAGCAAAAGTCTTTCTTGAAGCAGATGCCTGTAATATTTTATCAATCATGGGCCAATAATCTTAGTTTTCTTTATGCATAGAACCTGAAAGTGGGTACTACTCTCTTGCCGCATTTTTTCAATATAAGAAGTAGTTTATCTGTTTACCAAGATTTAGCAATGCATATTTGACTAAAAATGACTCTTTTCATATTATTATTTGTAGACTAATTTTAAAGGGTTCTTGACAGACGTTTTTAGAGTTAGAGTTTATATTCACAGTTGTGATTTGCTGTCAATGAATTTTAAGTTCAAATATTAGAAATGTAGGGTATCTATCTTATTTATTTGGATTGTGAGTATCTGTGATGTTGTTGGATATTAGAATATTAGGATTTTCTGTACATATTATGTAGGATTTGGTTGGAGTCGATTTGATGTGCTGTTGTACCCTGGTTTGTCCTGATGGGAATCAAATCTGCTTCAGATTCCACAAGCATTGAAAAGGTTTTTATTGGGATTTTGTTTATGGTTTGTTTCTCAGTTAAGGAATGCTTCCAAATTACAATGGCGTGATCATACCCTTTTGGTGCGTGTTTTTCACACAATGCTTAATGCACTACTGATAAGAGAAATGAATGCATTTATTGTGTTATATACATATATATATATATATATATATATATAGAATTTTTTTTTATATATTTGTTTGTGTGCAAGTGTTTTAAGTGTTTGTTTTATATATATATATATATTTTTTAAATTTATATATATATATATTTTTTTATTTGTTTGTTTGTATCATGATCTTCATACTGATTAATTTTTTAAAATTTTTCCAATTTATCAACACAAATATCTTTCTTCTTTCCTTCTTTTGTTAATTAAAGATCATTTAATTCAATTTTTTATATATCGAACTTGATTTCATTCTGTAGTGTCTGTTGTGACTTCTGAATATATACAGAAACCAAACCTTTTTGGCACTGTAAAATAAAGCAGCAAACCAAAACTACAGTATTTGTTATATAGTATATAGGTCAATGAAAAACTTTTCAGTAAAGTCAATACATGAATATAGGTGTTATATTGTGTGAACTACATTTTGATTGTTATCAACTAAGATCTCTATCATTAACTCATCCTTTTACCATACCATACTTAGTTCTGTTGAAACTAAGCTAAAAGGTAGATACTCGGGTAATATCTAAGCTAAAAGCTAGGCATAACGTCTGATTGCTTTACAAAGTCTTTTCTTCCATTAGTGATGCCATGTTTGGTTCTCTTATGTATAAAATTCTGATGGACGTCTAATCTCTGTACATCACAGGCAATTCTCATGTGGGATAGATAAACAAGGGGATCCATACTTGATGGAATGGAATGAAAGTGAAGGAGCTGTAAAGCGTACCTATCGTGGTCTTGGGAAGCTTACTGTTGGGGTTGTGCAGTTTGATACCACCAAGAATTGATTCTTGGCTACTGGTGATGAGTTCATCGATAAATTCTGGGACATGGACAATGTTAACCTTTTGACGAGTACAGATGCAGATGGTGGACTGCCGGTAGGCATTACATAATGTTTATTTATTTATTTTTTTTAATGAAATCGTTCTTTCCAACTAATCATCATGGTCTTAAAATTCTGCAGGCTTCTCCTCCTATTAGATTTAACAAAGAAGGAATACTGTTAGCTGTCTCAACAAATGACAATGGTATTAAAATTCTGGCAAATTCATATGGAATTAGGTTGCTGAGAACAGTGGATACTTCCAGAGCTGCTTCTGTGGCTGTTGTGAAGGTAAAGTTTCATTTTGGCTTATCTTCAGATTCATTAGCTTTCTTTGGTGGTATTCACAATGTGTGTCTGCTTCATTAATATGCAGGCCTCAGCAATAGGAACATTTGGATCGTCTAACATTACTGTTGGAACAGGCATTGGAGATCGAGTGACTCCAATGCCAGCCATGGTTGGACTGGTGAGTTTCATCATTATCTCTCATGGGTGACTCAAACCCCAGAAGAAATCCATATAAATCAATGCTAACGTAGCTACAGATGAAGTAGCTACACATGTTACTGTCATGAATTTGTTATTTGATGGTAAGTCCTCAGAAAGCATGCTCCAATTCAGTTCCGCAGGCCATAATAAGCACACTTGATCTTTCTAATATCTTAAAATTTAAACAGTCCTGTAGTACAATTACTTTCTGATGTTTCAGATTGTATAGTGCATGTTATTTCTGTTTCATAATTGTTAGTTTATTACATGGAATAAGAACCTGTAGGTTGTTCAGCATTATTACTAAAACACTGCTGATTAACAACTTATGGTGAAGGAATATTAAGCCTATATATATGTCAAAAGGTAAATTGAAAGTATAAATAAAACTACATTTGTTCCTTTTATTTAGGTTGAGTTAAATGGAGCATTTAAAACCCTGTGTTAGCAAGGATTTGGTGCATGGTCATATAGAATGTTGGGATTTTATCTGCAAGCCTTTTCCATCATATCTGCTTTCCTTATTCTATAGAGTACATCATTCCAGGGTTGTATACAGAATTACAGATCGAATTAAAATATGTTCATGAACACACCAAGTCGAACAAGTCAGAGATAATATCTATGCCATTAAGTAACCTCAATGCAATATCTCTGTAAGCCAAAGCAAAAGCCAAAAAAAAACAAGAAGAAAAAAGAACAAAAAACTCTAAATGATGTTCAATAGATTCTGAAAGTTAGATCAAGCAAATACACTTTTTGGTTTAGATGGCAATATAGCCTATAAACCAATAAAGTTCTATAGCATTCAAAAGGTAGTCCCGATGTTAAGTTTGGATCTTTTAAGTGTATGGTTTCTGGGTTTTATGGGGTTTTCAGATTTTGAATTGAAATGGCTGGAACGGGTAGGAAAGTTTAGAACTTTGGGGTTACCTTTTGCTTTCTAGGTTTTTTAGGTTTCAAATGGAAAGGGTAGTCTAAACTCTGCATGCGGTCCCAGCGCTGCCTCACCTTCCCTGTCATACAGTCATATTCCGACGAGCCATTAAAAAGTACTCGGGTCTTCTTCACTCACTCAGCCACTTCTAATTTTCTGTATCTGCATGCTTTAATTATGACATTCAATTAATGATTTCAAATTTTAGATCAACGGCATCCTTTCGCTACAAAATGTTGAATCAACTAGCATAAAGCACAACAGAAGAGCATGTGACTGCTGCAAGAACAAGGTTTAGTCTTGACATATTTTTTCTCCAAAATTTTACTCTGATTATCTATACACAAGCTCATTTATGTACCCCAAATATTTTTTCGATTCTGGTATGGGAATCAGTAAGTTTGATTGAGATCTTACAGTTTTGCAGTGTCCTAAGGTTGAATTGCTCTGACAAGCCTTGGAGATCCGGTTTCTTTCGCAGAAGGTATGACCTTCTTTAACAATAACATCAGTTGCCCTGTTTCTATTTTCTTCCAGTAGAAAATTGCATGTAAAATTATTTTCTCAACTGAACCATCCTCTATTCTTACCTGTTTCGTATGCTTAACTTTTTATGCTGGTTCTCTCCAGCTTATAAATACTTTCCTTTCTTCATTTGTTTCTCTTACTGTTGCCTATATTTGAATTTTGTTCTTTATTTACTTAACTCTTAAACTAAGAAGATATATCATTTGTGTTTATCTACTGGATGTTTGTATTGCTTATGTTAATTTCGTCTATGGTTTCTTGGGCTAAATGTTTTAAATTTCAGTGTGATTCAATTGAATTTAATCATTTGTTCCATATTCAAGGTTTTAAGCCTAGCTATTTTGCAGTACTTGCATGATTAGCAGTGTATTGTTTTGAAATCAAAGTGATTGAGTGGTCCATGTTTTCATTAATTCATAGATACCCAGGATACCCACCCACCAATTCATCAAGAAGGTATTAATTGTTGAATTGATCTAATTGGAAACATTGAAATTATAGTCTTTCTTTTGTTTGATTCAAGATTTTGTGGGTGTTTCAGAAAGCAGAGAATTCAGTGAAGGTACATACCATTGTGGGTATTTCAATCCGAGTGGCTGCTCTTGACCTTGATAATGAAGACACTACAGAAGAAGGTACAGACCATTTTGGGTTTTCTTGATTTCTTCCCTATTTTGAAATTTTAATGCTCACTTATTTCTTTCATTGTTCTTTTTTACTGAAATTTGAGTATTTCGATGGACAGAGAGTGAGAAAGAGAAGGTAGAGCCTGAAATTTTTGTTGTGAATGAAGAAAAGAGAACAGGAGAAGATGAGAAGAAGGGTGAGAGGTCTGGTGCTTCGTGCTGAAGCTCAAATCTTCCTTGCATGGATAAGCTCAGGGATGAGCTTTCTTGAGAGGTAACAACTTGAGTTTTTTTCCAAAAAAATTCTTCAAAATCAGTGTAAATCAATTCCAACAAATGAAACGATTGTACATGTTCCAAACAATATTCCCCTCTTCTAATCAAGATGACTCTTAAGTAGATTCATTAGCTGATTTGCAATCTGACTTGGGTTTGGCTAATCTCTCATATACATAACATTCATATAAAATGAAAAATTAATGTCTGAGTATGACTTTTGTACCTTTGTAGCAGAGCCAAACATTGGCAAGCAAGGAATGTTCCCATCACAGATATTGAGCCCGTATGAAGCTGAAGTCTCTGGAACTGAAAGCGGATGTGGGTGATCCACAGAGTCAGCAGTTGTGGAATTGCTAGGTTGAGGCAAGTGTAGTATTACCATCACCCACAGAGTCAGCAGTTGTGGAATTGCTAGGTTGAGGCAAGTGTAGTATTACCATCACCCACAGAGTCAGCAGTTGTGGAATTGCTAGGTTGAGGCAAGTGTAGTATTACCATGTTCTTCATTGACGAACAGCTTTTCATTGCATTTGTCTTACTCTAGAGGAAGCTAGACAAAAGAAACAACTGGGTATTGTTGGGTTGCATTGAAAATGTGTTCTTTCTGCTTTTGGAGAGTTATAGAAGTTCTTTGAATTAAGAACAGTCAATTGAGTGAGTGTGTGAAAAATTTTGCAAAGCTTTAGTCTATCGGTTACACTTGTGATGTCAAAATGTTGTAGTTATTCACCAATTTGAGCTATTTGGTGCACTGATTTGTCGATTGTCAAGCCTTAACATGATTTGTCATTGATTTTATCTTCATTGTTATTTGAAATCCAAGACTGATCTGTGGCTCTATGAAATTGACATAGGAAAGGCTTGGTGAGGTTTCGATCTCATATGACAAATATAATATGAAAATGGAGCATATGAATAAAAGCCGGGTTAATTTTCTTTTAGAAATCATATTGTATCAGTATTGAGAAATGATTTGTGGAACCTGTAGCAAATTACTAAATTATTCACCTTATGAGTACTAGATTATTAGATTTCAGTCTCAGTTACCTATAATCAGTTCGTTTATTTGGATATTCACTTTCATCTTTATACATGGATTAACCAATTTTTCAATGTTTATGATTCACATGACTGAAAAGTCTTCCTATTTGTCTGTTTTCTTAACCAAAACAAATTCAATTCAATTGTTTCTGTCCAGAATGTTATTCTCTGTCATAATCTTCGTTTTTTTTTTTTTACTTTTGAACAGCTATGAAACAAAAGGTTATCTTGGCTGCAAAACATTGCAGAATAAAGTTCTCACCATGAAAAATTTTGTGCACAGATGACAAAAGACGACGACTAAACTCGAAATGACTGAGTGGAAAGTTACAAGTTCATTTGGTTGCAAATGCACTACAGATAGGAAATGAGCCAACCACTTCTACACCAGCCCATTCTCTTCCTGACAAAAAAGAAAGTCCTCGACAAAGGCAGAAGACAGTTGTTTGGCACTGACTCAGACAAAAAAAACTTGCAGGTAAACCTCTATAAAATCTTTCTTCATTCAGCTTCATTTATCTTGAGAGCTCAAATGTAAAATAAAAAAAATAAAAAAATAACCACTAACTATGTTTTCTTTTTTAACAATGATAGGGAAGCTAACACTGAACCACCAACATCATCAATGGAGATTATCAACAAGGAGAAAACCAACTGAAGTTCCAAACCACTTTTTGTAAAAACAAAACTGGAGGAAGCGACTTGGGCTCCACTACATAAACTAGCAACCTACATAAAGATAAGTTCATGTATCCCGTTTGCCGCGGCCACAATAGATTGATTATGCTGTTTTTGATATTAGGTTGTCATGGATTTTGCTAGCAGATTTCACTTACTACTGTTCCTATCATGGATTGGTTGCCAAGACCATTTGCTATTTTTTGTATTGTTAATGGCTCCCAAAAACCAATGTTTCTTCAACATTCCTGGTTTGATTTTCATGATTCTTTGTGGTTTTTTCTTCACAAGAATATAAATATTGTCTTTCGATTCTCAGTTCCATTTTTTTTTCAGAAACTTTTGTGGGTCATTAGCAGGGTAACATTGTAATGATTATGTACTGTTTGAATGAACCTTCAAGTTGTCCTAAGCTGTTCATCCAAAACAAAAGATGAATTAGATCACGTCCTACCTTTGAGATCTTATCAAAGTTTCTAATATCAATAGCAGCTGCCACCGAATAGGGTACCTTAGTTTATATACTTAAATTAAAAGGGCTCAACAAAAGGGACTAAAAAAAGGCACTGTAGTCAATAGAAGCCTTCAGTTTAGAGACAAAGTTGCCTAAACGTAAGTACATTTCGTGGTTGCGATTCACATCCCGCAGCAAAGCGCGGGCACCGTTGCTAGTAATATTACAATTTGCAAATAAACATTTAGTTAAAATGTTGACTTTCCGCCGCTGTTTCTTAGTCAACAGATTAACCCTCTGCGACAAACTTGGGTCTTTCTGATAGATTGAGGGACAATAATTTCACATCTCTTGGTGAATCGAACATCTACAGATCAAATAGTTTGATTTGCTCATGGCAATATTGGTGCTAGTGTTCTAAAAATCTCTCTTCGCGGCCGCCTTGATTAATCTGAGCGGTTTCTCAGTGGTCGAGAAGAAAATATTTAAATATAATTTTTTTTTATCAAATACTTAAAAATGACTTTTAAATGTAATTACTCATTATATGCTTAGTTTTTCCCTATGTTTTCAATCAATTATACTATTAAATATTAGTTGTATTCTTAATTATATTTGTTTATATGTTGTATAATAAAATAACGGCCTAATCCTCTCCTAAGCACCTACGTGCTAGGCTTCTCTTCACTGCCCGTCTGTCGGCTATCGATTTTTTGAACATCGGTGCTTATATAATGACAAACATACATATTATATGGATTTATATGTATATATATATATATATATTATGTACCTTCCGTACATCCACATATAGTTGAGAAGAAAAAATCTAATAGTATTAGAAGATTTTTCATAAACAAAAATCATATAAATCGTCACTACTTCTCTTCTATACTTTTTAATGGGTTTTATTTAATTAATTAATTGCAAAGGTTGGTATATTAAGAGCATCTTTAGCAGACTCTCTATTTTAGCTCCTTAGCTATTTTGGAGAGCATGTTTAGTTTTTTATCTATTTTAGCAGCTGCACCAGACTCCTAAGTGACTCTCCATTATAACTTTTAGCTATCTCGCTCCTAAATATAGAGAGCGAGATGAGGCTCTCTATAATTTAAAACATTCCTTTTAAGTTATTTTATGTAATTTATAAATACATTTAAACTCTTTAGTCATCATTTAAAAAATAATATAAATTCAAAATTAGCTAAAATAGAGAGCATTGATACAGACGTATTTCTAAAGTGGCTAGCCAAAATGACTTTCTAGCTATTTTAGCTAAAATTTAACTACAAAATGGCTAGCATTGCTAAAGATGCTCTAAGTGGACACACATCGCTAGTCTATCGTCTTTAGATGAGTATTGGCTAGATTAGACTCCTGTTATTATTTAGGACGCACTCTATGAGGATTCTTGTATTACTACTCGAGATGGACATTATCCTTTTATTAATAATATTCAAGGGTAGGGTTGAGCCTCCCAGTTAGGATGGATTCCAAACCTCTTTAAAAAAAATTTTAAAAAAAGTGGGTATTGCAAAATAGTGTTCAAAAACTAATATCGGAAGTTTCTCAACAGAAGCTGCTAAATTTGGAGTAGTGTATCTGAATTTTCATGCCTACATGTAGGATAGGAGAAAATGAGAAGAGACGACTTGTGTATTTAAAATTAAAACAAATGAAAAATTACAATTAAGTTTTGCAGGGGAAGCCATCTATATGGTTTTGCAGGTCCCAATTGCCCAAAGTTACTGGTTTTCCAAACCATAAATGGCTCAGAGAAAGACGGGGAAAGAGGGAGAGACCCATTTTAACAAGAGACAAAAGAAGAAGCAGGGTGAAAGCTATCCTCCAAAAAGAAAGAAACAAAACCCTGGTTCACCAATATTCAATTCAAAACTGCAAAAGAAAGATGAAAAATGAAATATTATGACTACTTTTGCTTCTTGTTTACTTCCAAATGGAGATTGCCAACAGCAATATCTCTCTCTGCCAAAACCCAAAAGTACCCAAAAGTATATGCTTAATTAACTTTAAACCCTTGTATTTACATAGCAAAATGAACCACAAATACTAGAGTCAAAAGTTAAAACTTAAAACCAAGGGATTAGGCACAACCCATTTTCAGATTCATTACATGCTTTCTTCTTCTGAATTCTGATGATGATGAATTACTGGTACTACTAGCTAGCTACACAAGTTGGGTGCCTTCAAAACCATGCAGCAAGTGAGAAGTTGAAGCACAAGTAGAATCCAAATTGGGTAGCATAGGAAATTCACCAAGCTCTTGTATAAACCCTTCCAAATCTGCAAACCTCTCCAAAAACCCACCTGACTTGTCCGCATTCCACATCATCTCTTCTTCCTTGATCACACTCTCGGATCTCGGAAACTGCTCGAACCCCCGGAACCCGGCACCGGCTCCGGTACTTCTCATCAGCTCCATTTTCTTGGTCTCGGCCATGAATGCACTTCTCTGATGAGCTTCTGACTCTCTTCTGGGAACTCCCTGCGCCCTCTTCTTCTTGTTGTTGGTGCAGCCGTTGTCGGATGGTTTTCCGGTGAGTCTCTGGACTAGCTCCCGGAAATTGGCCACGTCGGTCTTGATGATTTCGGGTGCAAATATGTGGATGATTCTGATTTTGGGTTTTGGTTTTGATATTGTCTGTGAGTCTCTGTGATTTGAGCAAGAGTTGGTAGTACTTGTTCCCCAAGTTTGCTTCTTGCTCATGATCATCATCATCTCCTCCATGAGAGAAATGGTGAGAAAGAGGTTGAGAGATTGGGGGTTTGTGGAAGTTGGTGTGTATCTGTTTGTCTTTGGAAGGGAGAAGGTGGTGCTTGCTTATATAGGGGAGAGATTAACACAGGAGGGGGGGGGGGGGGGGTTGTGTTGTGTTGTTAATTAATATTATTTAAGTCATTGGACAAATCAGAAAAATGTAAGGAAAAAAATACAAGATTTAAAAAAAATGGAAAAGAAAAAAGTGGGGGTGTTGTCTGGTAAAATTGTATTGTCAATGAAGCAAATGGAAATTAAATGGTCCCCCCATTACCCAACATGAAAAGAGTGACGACCTAGGGCCCAAATTGTAAGAAAATCTCATTCTAGGAGTCAGTTAGCAAATGAAGGAATTAATGATTGGAAACATTTGGGGGATAAGCTTAAACAACATGAAAAGAGTCGTGAACACCTCTCTAACCTTAGAGCTTGGAATGAGCTACGAGTGAGATTGAGCACAAATCAAACAATTGATAAAGAATTACAAGAGCAAATCAAGAAAGATACAGAGCATTGGAAAGAAGTCATGGTTAGGGTAATTAGTGTTATTAAACGTCTTGCTATGAATAATATAGCCTTTCGTGGAACAAATGAAAAAATCTATGAGGATTCAAATGGAAATTTCTTAGGCTTTCTTGAATCAATAGGAGAGTTTGATCCAATAATGAAGCATCATTTTCGACTCATTCAAAATAAAAATATTCATTATCATTATCTTAGTCATAAAGTACAAAATGAATTGATAGCTATGTTGGCATCAAGTGTCAAGAGTGCGATTATAAAGAAGATTAAAGAGGCTAAATATTTTTCTGTGATTCTTGATTGCACCCCTGATGCTAGTCACAAAGAGCAAATGACTTTGATAATAAGATGTGTAGATGTTGCAAGCTGCCCAATAAAAGTAGAAGAGTATTTTTTGGAGTTTTTAAATGTAGAAGATACATCGGGTTTGGGTCTTTTTAATGAACTAAAAGCTGCTCTAAGTTCTCTTGATTTAGATATTGATGATTTGAGGGGACAAGGTTATGATAATGGTTCCAATATGAGAGGAAAACACCAAGGTGTCCAGAAAAGGTTACTTGACATAAATCCTAGAGCTTTTTATATGCCATGCGGTTGTCACTCTCTTAATTTAGTACTTTGTGATATGGCAAACTCTTGTGTAAAAGGAAAATCATTTTTTGGAGCATGTCAGGCCATTTACAATGTGTTTGCTAATTCAACAAAGCGATGGAACCTTTTACTTGAATATGTAGATGAATTAACATTGAAATCTTTGTCGGCTACACGGTGGGAAAGTCGTATTGAAAGTGTGAAAGCAATAAAATCTCAATTTCCCAAAATAAAAGAAGCTTTAATCAAACTTGCTGAAATTGGTGATGCATATGATAATCATTTGAGTTGGGAAGTTGGGAAATTATTAGATGGTGAATTTTCAAGTTTTGATTTCATTTTAAGTCTGGTTATATGGCATGATATTTTGCACAAAATAAACATGGTTAGCAAAAATTTGCAGGCTAAAGATATGATTCTTGATGTTGCTAATAAAAGTTTAAAAGAGTTGATTTCATTTTTTGAAAAATATAGAGAAAATGGATTTAATTCAACTATAATTGATGCTAAAGAAATTGCAAATGAAATGGGAATTGAGCCTGTATTTCCTGTGAAGCGTAGGGTTAAAAGAAAGAGACATTTTGATGAGATTCATGATACAGATAGAGAAGAAATGAAAAATTGTTGCTTGAAACTTGAACTTGCTTTGAAACATGGTGAGGTGTCTGATATTGATGCAAAATATTTGCTTTCTGAGTTACAAGTATTGCAGGAAATGCTACCAAATGAAGCATATGAAACAAGAAACCCATGGAATTCCATTAAAATTATGGAGTTTGCAAAAAAAATGGATATGTTTCCAAATATTTTAGTTGCTTATAGGATTTTATTGACTATACATGTTACAGTGGCATCTGCAGAAATAAGTTTTTCAAAATTAAAGTTATTAAAATCTTATTTGCGGACAACAATGACTCAAGCTAGGTTGAATGGTTTAGCAATCTTGAGTATTGAAAAGAATATGTTGAAAAATATTGAGCTTGAGCACATAATTGATGATTTTGCTTCTAAAAGTGCAAGAAGAAATCATTTTAGATGAGATTTGATTGATATAAAGTGATGTAATATTTATTTTTCGGGGTATTGGTTTTATGTCCCCCCCCCCCCCCCCCCCCCCCCGTTGTATCATATTTTTTTTATCAATGTAAAATATTTTTGATTTTTTTTTATATAAAGGGCCCAATTTTATTTTTTGCCCCGGGCCTTGAATTTCCCAGGGCCGGGCCTGAGATCAGATTTGGTGAAGGAGAGTATGATGGTCCAAGTATCAATTCGGTGGTGGTGGCTTTTAGTAGTCCAACGACGGCTCTTCTGCAGATGGTAATTGATCACAGTGGATTCCTTCTATATTTTATAAGGATTTTGTTTTTTTTGGTTAGTTTAGTATGTCCCTTCTCTATGGAGTTAGGGTTTAGGGGTCCTATTACTATAATGGTGCTATGGTTAGGGTATCAAATCTATGGAATATCTGTATTTTTGTGTGGCCAAGGTAATGGAGAAGAGTTCCTGCACATGGTTTGGTGGTTTTGGATCATGGTGTTGAAGGCGGGGGAGGGGGGGGGGGGGATTTTCTTCTTGAGAATGGTTGCGCAGAGTTGCGGTGACTCTTGGATTAGGGTGATTGTTGAGCCATTGTTTTGGTGTTATTTCCGAGGACTACATTTGGTATTATCGGTGGCTCCTTATTGTCAATATGATAGCGGTTTATCCTTGCACGTGGTCTACCTGCTTGGAGATACGGTGTTGAAGAGGGTGACATGTTTGTTTTCTATGTTGGCAATAGGAATTTATCGTGACTCTCAACATTGGTCTTGTTTTGTAGCCCGAAAATTGGGGCGATTAAATTGGTTAAGGGTTGAGCCCGTTTGGCTCATGGATGTCATCATTGATGACGGACCCGTAGCTAAGGTTGATTTTAGGGAGGAGAGTGGGGAACCTATGTCCACCATCGATCATTCCCATATTATGTAATTTTTTTAAGTTTGGAATAAAGTTCATTTTTCTTCTCAAAAAAAAAAAAAAACTATGCATGAATCTCTTCTCCACATCTTGCTTGAACTCTGATGAGAGATGGGTGATTGAAAGTAGAATCATTTTTTAGTAACCTATTGAACTGTCAGGGTGCAGAAGTTTAATTGGTAGCTCTTGGTTTTATGGTAACTAACTCTGAGTTTTGATAACTTGCCTGACCTACTGTGGGGGAGTAAAATTTTGGCTTTGGGCTCCCACCCATTAAATCAAGCCCACTAATCAAAGCCCAAAAGTGATTAACAACAGGTTAAAAAGAAAGACAGTAAAAATGGCAAAGGAGTGGAGAACGTGCATGTAATACCCCGAAAAATCCAAATTAATTTACGAGGACATTTTAGAATGATTCCGTAGTCATGGAAGGGAGTACGAAGCTTTGAGGAGTTGTGGATTTAGCTCGAACAATTTTATTTCGAAATCGTACGTCATTTAGGGGCGTCTCAAAACGTGACTTTTTATACGTACCTAATTTGGGAAAATTTCCTTCACGAAAGTCGTAGAACGCATCCATACGAGTTCGTGGACATGCGGAACGCATAAATCGGAGTTCGTATGAGGAAGTTATGGCTATGGAAAGAAGTTTCCTTTTTAGTATATATAGGAAAAATAAAAAAAATATATATTCATTTTGTGGTTTCCGGAAGCGGAAACCCTTTTCTTCCATTTTCTCTCTCCGTCGATGCCTTCAGTATCGAAGTTCTTCGACTGACCCGACCCGGACCCGGCATTCCGACCCGG
The DNA here is from genome assembly GCA_024704745.1 of Rosa lucieae. NCBI lineage: Eukaryota > Viridiplantae > Streptophyta > Magnoliopsida > Rosales > Rosaceae > Rosa > Rosa lucieae. The sequence continues at coordinate 23,944,748 of CM045494.1, read as the reverse complement.
TCGGAACTCACAGCTCCGGCGACCTCTTCCGGTGAAACCAACCCAGAACGATTCGCCTCCTTGCTCCGGTCGTCTCTGTGGTGGTCTCTATCGACGATTCTCATTCACGGAGGCGCTGCAAGTCGGCCCAGATTGAGAAAATCGGACCCGGCCGGAAAACACAGCTCCGACGTCGGCAAGACTTCGATTTTTCTTGGTTGGACTCAGAACAGCCTCGCCGATCGATCCTTGGTGGTTGTTTGGATCGATTCACGTGAAACTTCGGTCAACTCAGTTGTGATTACTGTTCACGGCTTGTGAGGTAGTTTTCGATCCCTTAAGCTTGTTTTCTGACTTCGATCCAGTTATGAAAGTTCACAAGCATGCTTAGATGAAGAACTTTCATGTTGGGAGTTTTGTCTAATTTTGACTTTGGATGGGCGGCGGTGCCGCCACTGTGATGGTGGTTTCCGGCGACCTCCGGCCACCCCAAGGACAGTTTCTGTCCATTTTTGTGTTCTACGTGTCGATACGATCATTTCGATATATTATACGCATTTTTTGGATATCGTATGATTTAGTTATGAATTTTTACGGTTTCGATCGATTTCGATAATCCAATTAATGTTTTTTGAAGATCGGACTGTCCGATGGACTTGTAGTTTCGATATGTTGATCGTATGACTGTCCCGGTGACTTTGTGAGGTCACGGGCGAAGATCCAATCGTTGGATCTTCGTATAATTGTGAATTAGTGATTTGGAAGGCGATTCGTGAGAATCCGACCGTCGGATTTTCATGAAATGTTGTGGAGAGGTTTATAAGGACGATTCAGGAAGATACGACCGTTGGATCTTCGTGATAATTTTGGGGGATGATCCTAAGGGCGATCCGTGAGGATCCGACCGTTGGATCATCATATAATTTCGATCCGACCGTTGGATCGTCTTTATTTTTATTTATGAGTTGTTGGCTAAGTTATGATCATATTGGATTTAGGTGATTGACGGTCTTCCTTGGTGAGCATTTTTGGCGTGTTTTGTGAAATTGAAGACGCAGCGGGATTAGAGGTGAGTAAATCTCACGCGGTTCATATTACGAACCGAGTACTGTTAATTAATTTATTTTGTCGTAATTGTGTGAAAAATATTTATGGAATAAATATTTGTTTTTAATCATATGGACTTGATCAACTACGGTCCATAGGTAAGTAAAATGTTTTAATTATACAAAATGAATTTCCTGATTTTCTTGTGTGTGATTTATAGTTGGTATTAGTGATTATCCCTGTGCGGATGATTACGTATATATATATTTACGTGGATATATATATGGAATGGTGTGACATTGAGGTGGGTGTGGAATTATGATAATTTGGTTGAGATATGATATTGTATTGGAAATTACCATGATTGTTTATGATGATGTTAACCGATAAATGTGTGTGATAATCATGTTGATCTTCTGAGTTGATTAGAGGGTAGAATTGTAGTGCTCTGAGGACTGGGAGTCCGAAGACCGCCGGTTAGATAATAACCGAGATGTAGTGCTCTGAGGACAGGGGAAAAGTCTGAAGACCGCCGGTTAAATAATAACCGAGATGTAGTGCTCTGAGGACTGGGAGTCCGAAGACCGCCGGTTAGATAATAACCGAGATGTAGTGCTCTGAGGACAAGGGAAAAGTCCGAAGACCGCCGGTTAAATAATAACCGAGATATAGTTGGATCCAAACAGTTGGGATGGACCAAAGTAGTGATATTGTGGATTAGAGGATTGTGGAAATGTATTCGTTGTGGATTTTCCGTGTTTTGGTTTGATGTTTCCTTACAGATGTTGAGATTGTTGGTTGTTTACTTGAGTTAAAAGAAATATGAATTAAAATCAACATTTCCTTCTTATTTACTCACGAGCTGTCAAAAGCTTACCGGGTTTGGTGTTGTTGCAATCCCGGTACACTATTCAAATTGTGTAGCGGGTAATCTTGCAGGTTAGGAGAATCAGGGCGGTGATCGTGCGGGTTAGAGTAATTGTTATAGTTTTACAGTGATTGTATTAGTGAGGTGAGTGATGCTCAATTTGAGCTTTACATATTTACTTTGTATAAGTGAGTTGTAATAATTAATTTGAGATTTGAAATTTGAGTGACTTGTGTTCTAGTTGATTTTTCATGTTTCGGATTTTGAATTAGTTATTCAAAATTCCGGGCGTGACAGTGCAAACACCTCTTCTCCCACTACAACATAAAGTAAGGGCCAAGAACCATGAAGTGAGGACCAAGCAACAATGACTATAAATTCTCAAGATTATGGAGGAATGGGGGAGGGAAAAGGGAGCACAACGGTAACAAGTATCGATCCAATTTCATTTTATATTCTTCTTGAATTGATATTTACTTGGGCGTCGGAGTGTTTTTCTGTTTTGCAGGTCCCTTCTCCCCATTATTGATTGCGAGATGGATGCATCTAGGGCTTCTCGAAGATGAAAGGAGAGAGCTTTTTGTTGGGTAATCTTCCTCCCGAATTTTTGTGCACCAACAGTTGGCGCCGTCTGTGGGAAACTAAACAAAAAGTCATGAGATTATAATGGAGAAGCCACTAACGCAACCATCAACGCGTTAGAGCAGCAGCAAGTTCATTCTCATCGAGTCGTCGATAAGAAAAATTCCCACCCTCTTCTCTTTAATTAATTGGTCTTTTGCCTTCTTTGTTTTCTAGGGCTTATTTTAATTCTTGCGATTCATAGTAAATAACCCAAGTTGCAGGAGATATGGCTCAAGGACGTGTAAAGGAAAATGATATAGGAATGAAGCATATGGATGAGGACGTCATCCCGCGGCACGAACAGGCATGAGGCCACCATCACCGAGGCTGCTACGCTTACACCATCAAAGCACGACGATCACGCGACGACAAAAGGGTACCCTACAACGCATTGGCTGAAACATGATTAACTCTGCGGAAACCTTAAGGCAGGTGCAAAACAGAAAATTGAGCTAATGGAATACTAGTGCCAGAGGGATTGGGGGCATTTTGCCTCAGAGCAGAAGCTTTATAATGAACAGATAATGATCGAGAGACATCGTCTCGGGAGTAATGCATGTAATCTTGCAACCTATATATATCTGGTAACCCACTCACTTATTTTTAATTGTTAACTGGTCAGAGGTACGTACGGGTTCATTTTCATTTTGATTCATGAAAGTTTTTGTTGACAGTAGGGCAGCTGCTTGATAGAATTGGTTCATGCATGATCTGCATTTGAAAACTAAAGCACTTTGAATCGGTGGTGTGCAAAAGTTTATTGTCTGATTGTTTAATGTGTGATGTTTATCAATGCTTGTGTGCTTAGCTGCTTAGAGCGATCTGTGTACTATTTGATTTACATGCCGGTTAATTATAATTGCTTCTTTTCTTGGAATTACATCTAGGTCTAGGTCCTAAAAACCAAGTGTATGTATATATGTTTTCAATGATCATGTTTTTGGTTAATGTGTTTGCTGTATACATGTAAATCTGATTCATGTGATGATTCGCCATGTGCAACTTTATGGGATGGTAGATTGAATATTTGAAAGACCTATGGTCAATGATAGCAATAGGAAATGAGTCTTATTTAATCTTCCAGTTTTCAACTAATTTTTTAGCCCATGTTTATACGTTGGATTATAGCACAATGTTTTGGATTGATATTTGTTTGGGAAGCCTGAGGTTAACGAGTGAGTGATTGGTAACGTTGCGGCTGTGGTAAAATTCAAGTGTCAAGTGAGAGTTAAATAAACTGTTGTTGGTTTTTGTTTCGGACGGGTTTTACTGTTTGATCTCAAGAAATGTCATACTTGAACTAGTATTAGATTCCCGGTTGCCTTTACCTGATGTGGTTACAATTGCATGGTCATAGCTGGATTAGTTGGATGTATCGTCCCTTTGCTATGTGATGTTAATTATTTCACGTAGTGCACATATTGGCTGAAAGGAGTCTGTTTAGTTATTTTCATTTCTTGATGTCGATTTGCATTTTCTGTTACATCTTTTCTGTAATTTCCTGGATTACACTTTCAGGGCAGTCTTCTCAGGCCAGTATAGCGTGAACCATCTTATAGACCAGACAGTGCTGTCACCACGTTTTTCAAACGGCTCTCTACTCAATGGTGTTCACTAAAGCTACCAAGGTCAAGGCCGGGGGCAATATCATTTCGACGGGGTTGAAGCCAAAATCAAAGCAAGGTATTAAAGGGAGTTGAAAAGCTTGTTTATTTATGGATAAGATTATTGCATTGTATAAAGTTTGTAATAAATATCTTGTCATTGCATATGTTTGCTAACATGATTTTCAGTTTTGTGTCCTCTTCGGAGGCGGCATACCGAGAGTCTCCGGACTTTAAAAGGGTTGTCCTCGGGACGTTAAAGGAACAGTCTCCGGACTCTAAAAGGGTTGTCCTCGGGACGTTAAAGAAACAGTCTCTGGACTCTAAAAGGGTTGTCCTCGCGACGTTAAACAGGCACAGTCTCTGGACTTTAAAAGGGTTGTCCTCGCGACGTTAAACAGGCACAGTCCCCGGACTTTAAAAGGGTTGTCCTCGCGACATTAAACAGGCACAGTCCTCGGGAAGTTAAACAGCTAGTCCCCGGACTTGAAAGAGTTAGTCCTTGTGACATTAAGTCGTTGTTCCTTGTAGACATAAAGTTGGTGCCCTTAAAAATGCCGTTTGAGTCCTCACCCTTTATCTTAATTTTGCCGTTAACTATTCTTGTGTACGTTTGATAAATTTTGTTTATTTTTTGACACATGGAGTTGTTGTTGCTATTATTTATCCTTATGGACTAACAATTTATTTCTATTTAAGTATCGATTGTTTTTCCTTCCCGCACTCGGAGCTCGTATGGAAAGGAAAAAGGGGGCATTGTGGGGGAGTAAAATTTTAGCTTTGGGCTCCCACCCATTAAATCAAGCCCACTAATCAAAGCCCAAAAGTGATTAACAACAGGTTAAAAAGAAAGACAGTAAAAGATGGCAGAGGAGTGGAGAACGTGCAAACACCTCTTCTCCCACTACAACATAGAGTAAGGGCCAAGAACCATGAAGTGAGGACCAAAGCAACGAATGACTATAAATTCTCAAGCTTATGGAGGAATGGGGGAGGGAAAAGGGAGGACAACGGTAACAAGTATCGATCCAATTTCATTTTATATTCTTCTTGAATTGATATTTACTTGGGCGTCGGAGTGTTTTTCTGTTTTGCAGGTCCCTTCTCCCCATTATTGATTGCGAGATGGATGCATCTAGGGCTTCTCGAAGATGGAAGGAGGGAGATTTTTGTTGGGTAATCTTCCTCCCGAATTTTTGTGCACCAACACCTACATTTACAATGAACTTGTTCATTAAGTTACATTATTTGTTTCTCCAGTTATATTTCTTTTTATGAAAGTGCAAATTTTATTGAATTAAGAATGATTTTAAAATTTTGATATGAAATTTCAAAAGCAACAAAAGATTTTGATCATAAAATATTGAATAAACGATGGGTTAATCAATTGGCGCGCCAATTGACATTTACGAACAATAGAAATTAGAAAACTCAACTTACAATATGTTGGTTAATAAATCACTTCATGTGATTGACCCCAAAGAAACTATATGGCTAAACCTAGCGGCAGTTATGAGAAGCGAAACAATAAGCATTCTATTGGCTAGTTGATTAATATGTTTTAGAATTTTTTTTTTTATGGAAAATAGGTCAGCCCATTCATTAATATTCAGCAAGCAGTACAAAAACGAAACACCCCTATGGGGTCGACAGAAAGAATCGTTCCTTAGAACCTCTTGAAATCCTATTCTAAAATAATAAAACCCCAAAAAATCCCGAGTACACCCACCTTTTAGGAAGTCCACGCACCTTTATTCTAACAAAAACCAAGAAATCTCGAAGCAGACATAAAATTGGTTTCAACTAAGGCACTGGTTTTTGCGACCAAAACAGAAATTAAACAGTACTATGGGCCATAGAGACCCAATTCATCTAGCCCCATAGCATAAGGGTAATCCAGCCCACAGACCATATCAAGGCCCATGCAACCCCTCCACTCCAAATGCAGGCCCAGAGAGTAGGGTAAACCAAAGCCCTAACCCAATGAGCCCACACATATCTTTCCAGCCATGATCCATCAGCCACACCGCCGCCGCTGCCGCAGACACTCGCCGTCCGAGCCGCCGCTCCAGCATCCGCAACAGTTCCTTGGCCTAAATCCGATCCCGATTTAGCATAGCCCCCTGGATCACTCACCACACCCTCAGAGAGTGCTCGATCACAGCCCTCCATCACTTCCAAGCTGTCCCTGATTGGATATGAACCCAGATATCCTCTACCCCAGCCAACAACCAGTCCCCATCCGACCTCGCCCGGAGCGAACAACCCAGCGCCGCTTGACGCAGATGAGAGACCATCTCGAGTCTGCGCAGCCCATCGGACCACCATCATGGGACACTGACGAAACCATTCGCCATCGCCGCCAAGTAGAGTAGAAGAAAAAGGCAAGCCGCCTCCCTTCCAGCCCCAAGGAACCGAGCCACTGCGTGGCCGGAAAACCTCCCTGCCGAGAGTCAATAGATTTGCAGTACTGCCGCCTCCAATCAAGGCAGTTTGCGGCCTTAGGTTTTGCCTCTCTAGAGAGAGAGAGAGCATCGCAATAGTCAACCTTGTTGATATATATGTTTTAGAATATGAGAATAGGTTTTCCCACTAAAATATTTTTCTAATTTATTTCAATTGTTAAATTTATATGTTATTTGTTAATTATTATTATTATTATTATATATTTCATTTTTCGTACATTTGGGTTGACAAAGTGAGCTGTCATTGTCATACTAGATATATATATATATATATATATATATATATTAATAAAGAACATCTCAATTTCGTTCATCTCAAGTCAAGGTGACCATTACATACCTTTTCAATATCATCTATAGACAATTAAGAAAAAATGATACATAGGGATACATCCACTCATTGAACACCCGACGCTCATTGACGGTCACTAAAATTAGCAATGTTCTAAAAATCGGTCTAGGCAGTGCCTAGGCGCTAGGCGGTAAGGAACCGATCGGATTTTGGCCTAGGCGTTGCCCTTAGGCGCTGGGCTACTAGGCGGGCTAGGCGGGGACTAGGCGACCCTAAACCTTAATTTATTCTATATTTTGACTATTTTTATATTTATAATTAATTTTTAGACTTTAAATATTTTTATTTTTATTATTATAGGTCATAAAAATAATTTAAAAATTAAAAAAAATAAAAACCGCCTAGTCCCCACCTAGGCCCCTAAGCGCTAGTCCCTGAGTCACCACCTGACTAGCGCCTAGCGTTTTTTAGAACCTTGAAAATTAGTAAGGATGGAACTAAACATTTACGGTGCACTAGGGTGAACGAAAGTACATAGCTTTTTTGAATAACATCATGAAATTGAAAGCTCTAAGTGAACTATTTATGTGAATAGACACGGCGATACAAGATGAATAAAAAAACTCGGTTACTGTACTCAAATGTCTACTAACCTAATTACAAATTTTGATTTAACAAAAGTATAAATTTGTACGAATTCACTATGTTATCATTTATTTTCATTTACAAAACATGACGGTGCTCATATCGATGGCAAAGACAATGCACTATGCTTATTGCATTTTCTTTGGTAGATACGGGCCTTGATTCATGGGGTATTCTTTATCCAAATTTGGGATTCGGGTGGCTTCTAGATCCAAATCTGTGATTCAAGTTGAGTTCGACTAAGTCTTGTGTGTTTGTTATCCAGGTATCGCAAATATATGCTATTATGTGATGTTGACTTCTTTCGATCTACTAGTTTATTTGTGTGTAGAGACAACATAGAAGTGTTCGTTTTGTAGATTCAACATTTGTATTTAGATATATGACTATAAGCAATATCACCGCTCTATTAACTCTTCTAAAACATCAAAACTATTATTTTTTGTTTCTTTTTATCGTCTCATATTTCAACTAGCATACATGCCCGCGCGTTGCTGCGGGTTTTGGAACAAATTGTGCAAGTTTTAAAAGATAGAAAATTTAGTTCAAATATATAAAACAACTGCTGTTAAAACAGATTCTCAAAAATACATCGATTTATACTCCATATCAGGAGCTAACATTACCATTAATATAGATGTTAACAGCATCTCAAAAATACATCGATTTATACTCAAAAAACTACATGCTATAAATTTCTTTGGTTGTTTGTGCTATTTCTCAATGATAAGAAGTTCAGAACATATAAGGACACTTTCCATCCAACACCAAATTGCTCACCTTTTAATAGTGACTACCAGCAACAGAAACGGGCATTTGCACCAACTATTGTCATATTTGAACGCAGAGGCAGCTGTAGAGATACAAAAGGAAATCATAAAGATGTATTACTGGTTTTAGCACTGTATACAATCAAAAAAATTCAAAAAGAATTAAAAAAAATAGAATTACAGGTTGACAATATATAAACATCCACCAAAACTAACATTAAGTCACCTGAAGGCAAGTAATATCACACAAAGGGAAACGTTTAGCTTGAATATTATAATTTATCCTCTAGCTCTATTCAAAAAACTCGATGTTTACTTGCTAAATTGCTATCACGCTAAGAAATAAGGGTATTTGTATATTGTTATGCTTGAAGTGCAGAAAACTTTGTAGCCTGAAGGCTTCACTATCCATCATGAATTAGGGGCTTACCTATTCAAGATGATTCATGTGCTGCAGCCAAGTCCAAAAACAATTGTGTCCTTATCTGTCACAATTACAATAGGTATGAGATGTGGTTACAATTAGTGTTAATAGCCCATCAACAATTTTTTGTATAAATGGTAATTTTGGTTAGTGAATACATGACTTTCTAAGACAACATCGACCCAATTCGTAGCATGTTGCAGTTTCTGTAACATGGCATTAAGTGTAGATCCTGCATCTCCTTCTTTGTAGGCAGTTATCATGTAGGTGGGCATTTCTATTACTTGCTGCAACAATCATCAAATCTCATTAGTGGATTATTAGTAGTGACGGTTCCTGTAAAGGAAGGCACTTTTAAACTCACATGGTGGTGACACTGCAATATCATCCATGACGCCTTTAAACCAATCAAAGAAACCTTCTCAGCTTTCACAATGAATTACTGCAAACAAATAGAGCTTGTCCGATAATTATGACAACCACATGAAAGAATAAAACTGAAAATTTGTGCTCTCAAGTAAGACGGTAAGAAAGAGAAGCTACAAAAACTGGAAGGGACAGAAACATAAGCTGTAATGTGCAGTAATACACTCTAGTGTACCTTAACAACATGGGATTTTTGTTGGATTAAAGTCATTGCATTAGAAGATAAGTCTTAAGTTGCACACACCAAATTTCACTTATTAAAAAATAAACAATATAGAACTTGAAAAACAAAATTCAAACTTGAGAAAAGCAATACCCCAAAGTGCAGATCCAAAATGCAAACTCTTAACGAACCATATTGTGTCAGCCATGTATTCTAGAGATTGAAAATCACAATCAGACAAAGGGTATTCAAATATACCTGGTTTTCATTTCCCCTGAAGAATAAAGTACATCTTGTTAGCATTGTACATTGAGGGAGAGAGGGAGACCAGAAAATATTCTTCAGCATCCCAACTGGATAAGATAATTGTGCGTCGAGGTTTCCATCCTTTTTCCTGCACGCAGCCTCCCCGATCTTTGAGCAATGAGCAAACAGGATATAACAAAACAAAAATTGATAAAAGTTTTTTTAAACTTATCATCACTAAAGTTCAAATGCTATCCACAACTTCTACTACTATTTTCTTCGGTTTTCAAGAACAGAGGAACTTTACTACTTCAAACCGAGAAAAAGAATACCACAAATGAAAAATAAGTAACAAAACCTAATATCAGTGGCACACCCTAATCCTACCACTAAAATATTACAATCAACCTCATGATATGCATGTCCGGTATGCCTTGTCAGTATGAACATTAGTTTTTGATTAGTTTAATGATTGCATCCATATTTTCAACAACCACTCATTCAAATTATTTCATTTAGCTGTCATCTTCAAGATTAACCAAGAGTCCATATGCTCACCTCTATCTGGAAGTAGAGTATCTAAGAACAGCATATAAAAATAATAGGGAAAAAAAAAATTTAACTGCAGTCCACAACATTCCGACCTTGTTCTATTCTTTTCCTCTTACCTTTTTCAAATAATCAGATATGGAACTTAAAATATTCATTCAAAATATACCAGAAGCAAACAAAAGAAAAACTTGTTCTTCAAAATGATTAAATACTACAAAACAAATTCATTCCAACTCACAAAGATAAATTTAATCACTTCAAGCCAGACTCAATCAGCAGATTAAGAAAGAAGAATTTTATGTATAGCAATCAATCACTATAAACAATTACCTCTTCTCCTTGCACACCCCCTTGCAACAGGATCACTAAACTTCAAATTCCACCAAGCAACCCAAAACAAACCCAAACTCAGATCAGTCCAAAATGAATAGCTCACGCACCCCTCAGTCTTTCACTGTCAATTCCTCTCCCATTTCCTCCACAATCTCTCTTCCTCTCCTCGCCCAAATCAATCACACACCGAAGAATCTATGACAAAAACATCAAATCAGACACACACTAAACAATATCTTACAAAAACCCAACAAATAAGTGTCCAACCGAACAACAATGCACAAAACAATGACATGCAGAACCCATCACCCAGCAACTGCATATCTCTAGATGCAAAGAGCCCAGCCAAGAACGAACACAGAAAGAAACACAGAAGATCACGCTAATCACCCCCAACACCTTTTTGATCTAACAAAATCCAAACCTCAACATCCCTCTCCTTGCTAAGAAGAAATGAAAACATACATCTCATCAAAAAACAAAAAAACGCCTAATCAGTCACATGCAAGGACCAAACAAAGTCTAAATCAAAGAAAAAGAAACACGATGACGACATGCATAACCTGTTCCCCCTAAATCTCTCAGGTCAGGCAAAAACAAACAGAAAGAAAAAGCATCGCCTCCACCACTCCATCACCTTTGGGAAATTTGATCACTCTCTTTCGTTGTGAATTCTTCTCCCGTTTCCTCCAGAATTGCCATCCTTTTCCTCTCCCAAATCAGTCACACACGCAAGAATCTGTCACAAAAATACTAAATTAGATACATATCCAACAATCTTTCACCAAAACGTAACATGCAGAACCTATCGCCCAACAATTACAATACCTCCGGACGCGTGAAGCTCAGCCAAGAACTAAGAGACCGCGCTTTCATCCGTTCAAACACTTTTTATACCTAGATCAAACAAAATAATGCAATTAAGGCAAGAATGAAGGGCAAAACGGTCATTTCACAGTATCGGCTCGGCTCGAGCCGATACTGTTACTAAGCCGATGAACAGTTAACTGAGAATTAGAAGATTATAAATTAGGAGATGTCTGGAATGAACCAAAACTTTTGTAGACCAAGAGATGGCGTTAGGATATCTGTTATGTTTGACCCCGTCAACTCACATAGGACATGGAAGTTGAAACCGTAAAGAATGAAGTTACCACAGGGCTTTTAGGGAAGAAGAAGGGAGGCAGCTGCATCGAGGAGGAGATAAGAGGTCCAGTTTGAAGAAACCATCAACCTACAAACAGAGCACAGTTGAAGTCTTCTCCCTCATCATCCCTCATCCTGCAAAGAAGAAAGTGTGCATCCGATAAACAAGTAACTTCCTGATCCCTTAAAATTCGATCAATTCAATTCAATGATTAAATGTCCTATAAATGATTATCGGTTGTGTTGATTATTTGGGAAGATTACAAACCAGAAGATGCGGAAGACGATGGTGAGAAAAGCTGGGTCTTAAGCTTAGGCTGCTGGGTTTTCATGATGGGAATGGGATCAGGTTCCGCCACCTCTTCTAATTAATTTATCTTCTTAATTTATTGTTTTTGTAATTATCACTTGATCAATTTTAATGGTTAGCTCTTTGATTTTGATGGGTAGCATAGTTTGCTTTTGATTACATGAGGCATTTGTACGTTCTGAGTGAATGAGTATTGACCAATGTGGATTGTCATTTTTTTGATATCTTTACAATTCCTGGGAATTCTCACTGCTCTTGAATCCCAGAGCAGGTCATTAAAACTCTTTTTAATCCCTTTTTTAGCCAATCCCGGGAATTCTCACTTTGCTTATATTTGAACATTTGCTTACATATGCCAAGTTATAGGGGTTGCTCCCAGAGCTGTAATCAAAATCAAAGTAAGCTTCCTTCCTCTTTTTATACAAAATCAGAGAGATGGGTTAGAAAATTTGTGGGTTATGAATCAACCTATATGTTAGAAATTTGATTCATTGGATCTTTTAGGAATCAAACATTAGTGTGCACATTAATTGTTTGAATAAATGCTCCAAATGCAATTTTTTGGCAAATGTCTCGTGCATTTTAGCTCTTTGAATAGGTTCAGTACTTCCAGCTATGGCTAATTCTCGCGGTTTTGTGTTTTGTGACTTTCATGGGCATATGTTGTCTTTGACTGCAACTGCATATGTGAAACCCACTAACCCAGCCAATTACCCTAGTGCAAATTTCAGCAACCCATGCAACTTAGAGCTTTATTTGCATGCGTAGTTTTAAACAGTTGCTAGAGACATGAGAACATTTCTACATGATAATAGGTCGACTGTGTCCTGCTATATGTTGCTGTGCAAAGAGCAAAGCTCTTGCTTGTAAATGATTTTTCTAGAGTTCAGTTTTTGGTCTGTGAAGTCACTTTTTGCAGCCAGGAGATATTGATATAATGGCATCAATCACAATTTGAGATCAATTTGCTATTTTTAGCCTGTGTTGTTAACTTTGTATTGTAGCTGGGTAAATGGGAGAACCATATTTCCTCCATTGTCAATATAAATGAGATGTGGGAAAGTATTCCTTTCCTTATTTTCCTCCAAGTTGAGTTGTTTAACCATAACAGAAGTGTGTTATGAAATTTAAGTCTTCGTTTCTTTCTCCATTTATATGTTCTTCTAGTTTGTGTTTGCTAGTTTTGTCTAGCATTTTGTGGATATGAGCTTGGGTTATCTTTCCTTTTATGGTTTGTGAACTCATCCGTCCCTGGATGTTTAAGTGGTTCATTTTATTTTTTCATATTAAACTAATAATACAGATGATTTGTTAACTTGTGATTTCGTTATTAGTTGAAGCATTCATGTTTTTGAATTGATACATCAATTTCTTGCTTTTGCTGCAGGTACTTGATATCTCCTATTGTTACTTGCTCCTCTTGACAATTCGCCCTCGATTACATCAGAACTTCAGAAGGAGAAAATGTAGTGTTGTGAACAAATTGAGATTAATAGCCATGTTGGGATGCATCTGATGTATAACTGCTCCAATCCAAAAATGAATTTTGGGAAAGCAAATTCCAACCAAATACTGCCATGTCAGTTTGGTAATGTTTTACCGCTCAACGTAAAAGCCTTTCTTGGAATGTTCATGTTTAAATTTGTTCAAGACATTCTCAAAAAAAAAAAAAAAAAAAAAAATTTGTTCAAGACTACCTTGCTTACAAGCACAAACCTCGTGCAGAAATCCATATATAGAATTACTTAATCTCGTTGTGGATCTATTCTTTTCATGTAAATAGAATTGTGTGTGAGTTCCTTGTAGAAGTCATGTTTAAATTACTTTCATTGTATAGAACTTGTGTATAAATTACTACCGTGTGTATAGACATGTATAAACTCAACGTAATAGTTTGATCAAGAGTTGAACTTGCACACTCGCAGATAATAGGTAATTGCATTTGGAGGTAAAGAACTTCAGTTCTAGTACATGTTACAGATAAACATTGTCTAAAGAGGAAATTGGCTGTTTTCATTATTTTGCTTATCCTAACTTCAAAGTTGGTGCAAGTACTTGATATAACCAGATTAAAGCGTCTATGTATACTGAATATTAGACAAACGGGGACCAGGCTTCAATCATATTGATAACTTGATGCTGAATTCAATGTTCAACATTCCCATTGAACTTCTGAAAAACTACCACGTTTCATTTCTACTCCAGTGATGACAAGAGCTCTGGATTTGGTCACCATGCCATCTCTATTACAAAGTGTTTCAACATCCGGATTCCTCCAATGCCAAAAAAAAAAAAAAAGGGGCTTTCAATGCCAGTCTGCGTCTTTTCCCTCTCGTATCGATCAGAGATGCATTCAATGCGAACTTTATCCCTCTTAAGCGGAGGTACAAGGAAGTCTTCTCCTTCCAAATGATAGAAAGACAAATAAGAGTGTCAATACAGTCAATTTAAAATCATCTGAGAGAGAGAGAGAGAGAGAGAGAGAGAGAGAGAGCAGATACCATGTCAATTTAAAATTATCACACAACAGAAATATCTCAATTAAGGTACTCACAAGTTCCAATAAGTAACTATTTTGTTTGACTTTGCACTCCAATCTATCCCAGAAAAAAATTGGTGACGCTGTGAATCAACCATCAGTATATTAGTTGTGTGCAATGACCTTGCAATCAATGACAACAGATTGGTCCTTCAATAAAGCAGAGACTATATTAGCAGTAAGAGAAAAGGTAACAAGTTATTTTAATAGGAATATCTGCCTGTAGCAGTTGCAAATTCCAATGAATATGCATGAGATATAAGCTCAGATAACCAGAAAAAAATTGTAGTAAGCTTAGATGCATATATTGACTAGCTTCTAAGGAAATGATCATCACTTTTCTAAGTAACTCGAACAAGAGATGGTCTTTCTAGTGTATTTTTTCTGCACTAATCTGTTAAACTATGTAAAGCTGGTCTTATCAAAACCAACATAGAAGTGCACTGAACAGAAAACAAAAAAACTGAAAACACACAAATGGTACCACAAAGTATGTGCAATAAACTACTTACCTAGCTGAGAACAAAAACAGAACAAAAAAAAAGGCTCATCAGCTGATGATGATGTGTTTGGCATTCATGAATAACATCATCATTTGACTGATGGATTTGACATCACTTGAATAACATTCATTTCGGGTTTGTTTAGGACTGGAAATATAAAAGTAAAAACAAGAGGATCATCTCAGCTGAAGATTAAGTCAGCTTGTTCAAATAAAGTGAAGAGCCATAAGAACCAAGAGAAAGATTGGGTGATGTAAAATGGGATCAAAGCTGTATATATGCCTACACAGATATAAATATACCCCAGAACTCGATGAAATACGATTCATTGGCTCATCAGCTCAACTGCCCAAGTACTAGACTCATAAACCCCACAGTTGGTGGCTTCAAATTGCCAAAGCTGCTTGATCTAAACCTACTAGGGCTTGGTTTCATTCAGCAAAGCTCACTGTCACTCATGAGCAGTCACCTCAACTTTATAAACATTTTCATCCATCTGCCTACTACAAAGACCAAAATAATGGAGATTGTTTTAACATGTATCACATCATAACCAAACTCTGTAACTGTAAAACAAAACTCTATCTGAAAATTTGTATTATGCAAGTCATAATAGTAGCATATAGTTTGTATAGAAGAAGAAGCAAATCAGAGGAAATCATTAGTTATTCTCAGAACTAGACTCTGGCACATAAATTTCTATATATTACGAATCTCTACAAAATCTTGTAAACAGATCCCAACCAACAACAAGCTCAGAGACATAAAGACAGTGCATGGCTTCCAACTGCATACCTCAAGTTGTTCATGAAGTCACTTTTGGAGTTCTACCTGCAATCGCAATGCTTCAGTAATACCCATACCGCTCCTGCAGGTACACATGAAAAAGTTTCAAGTTCATTTAAATTTAATAGCTCACAGATAAACCAGTAGACAGATTGGTGAAATGTTTTTGCAGTAGCTACCAATACATTGAATTTGCATATTTGAATTCAAAAATTTCTCCAACCAATTAACGAAAATATGGTAATAACAACCAGTAACTACAGTTGTACAAAAACTTTAGCTTTCTTATATAAAATAGTTTGCTCTTACAAGTGGGACAGTCTCTCAATTAATCGTGCGCGCTGAAAGTTGCACAATACACGAAACTTTTCTAACAGACATAGCAATTGTTTCGAAATACATAATATAAAAGAGGAAAAAAAGGTTTTGAGATAAAAGTAAGGTACATGATCTTCAATTTTCTAGGCGAGAAAAAATACATACGTTTTGCTATTCAAACTGATTCCAAAGTAAAAAACTAAACATGGGTTTGTAACTTTCCACAAGAAATTACAAACCTTAATATCAATATCACTGCAAAAGTGCAAGCCACAAAAACCCAATTTGATATCAAGCCATTTTCACAGACAGAATAAGCAAATTTGGTGAAAAAGGAATACCAATCAAAACAACAAGAAAGGTTAACACTCCAAAGCAACCTTAGAAGCAGTAGTGAAGAAACAGCAGGGAGATTTGGTGAAGTAGCACTAATCTTATTTAGCACCTGCAGTCACAACCAGTCACCTATGAGCACACGTAGGTATTTAAAGATCCGAATTTACGGCAGAAGGATCCAATTCACAATGAATTGGTGCTTGGTTTTGAAGAAGATGATATGCATCCACAAAAGGTAGCAAAGGATATATATATATATATATATATATATATATATGTATATATGCCTCAAACTTGGACTGTGACTCACCTCAAAACTTTAGCAGTGTCTGGGTGATTCTTCTTCTTCTTCAGAGTAAGATGAAGGACTCAAAATCGATCAAACCTTTCACCCCATAATCACTACAGGCAGAAGAGAACATTTCAAGACAGTCAATGATATGCAATTCTCAAAATTCCAAATACAAACAACCTCTAAAATTCTCGACACAAACCAACACTCAACACTTTCGGTCAAACCATAATCTAAACAATATTTAGCACAAAAGCCAACAGCACATCAAGATCATACACCAAGGTCTAGCTGAACCAATAACCTCAAACCACATTCCAGGCTAAGCAGTTCTCATAAGGCAAATCATGTATCACAAAAATCATACTATCCTTTCGAATAAGTTCTACATTTAGATCAAAATATATCACAAAACAAAGCACAACTAGAGAAGCAGATGAAGTGAAGCAGCAACAGAATCACAGCAGTCCATATAATCAATCCAAAGATTCATTGTCTGCAATCATGAAATCACCATAACCATTTAAAGCATTTGCGCCCAAGAAGCTTCTCAAGGACCTGAACCAAATACCCATCACCGTTCAAACAAGTAATCAAATCTAAACAAACCAAAAGAGAAAACTTGTAAGATTGAAACAAGAGGGGGGAAAAAGAAAGAAAAACAAAAAGGAAAAGTAGATAGTGCATCTGCCAACTCAAATACTGCAAACACCTTGTAAAGCAGTGATCTTACTAACTAACAAAACTCATGATTTAAAAACTTCACACGCTTTTCAAAATACATTGATGAAACTTTTTCAAATTAAAAAAAAAATGTGACATGGAATCAGTAGACAGAACGGAAAAAATTCACCGCCGTCTGTGGATACCCATCCCTACGGTTGTCTGGCCGTTGCCTAATTCACAGAGGTGTAAACCAGGCATTCTATGTAAGCACTGTTGTATTTAAGAGAAAGCAAAAACAGAATCATTACCTCTAAACAAACATGACAAGTGCATAAAAATGAAAAGAGAGACAGCACCTAATATATAAGCAAATAGCACACAACTTAACTTTAAAAATTGAATATGTGGGGGTGATACAATGTCTGTAGGTCCTTTATGAGAAATCTATTCATTGATCGCCCACCTAAAGCCTACATATAACTGTTCGTCCATATTTACAGCAGGTACACTTACTAACTGTCCCACCAAGAATTAGGACATGTTGGAGTCACATATTGATAAAAAGAAGAGAGCAAAAAGCCCAAATTTTTTCCGCTAATCAATATCATAACCTCTCCTACAAACCAAACATACCAAGTGTAGTCTTCTAAACTTCAGAAAAAACACATAAAACAAAGCAACTACACAAGGATGATGAACTTGACTACTTCAGAAAAAACACATAAAACAAGGATGATAAAATGCAAGAAAACACAATTATAAGAACTTTTCTATTCAAGCTTGGCACTTTACAACACTAAATTTGTGACACCTTCTGGTACGACAATTGACAAGTTAAACTAATGAAGGTAAGCTATCTATGATTGGAAAAGAAAAAAAAAGAGCAGAAACAGAAAAGAAAGATTACCTCAGTAGTAAGGTGGCGGATACATTCCCCCAGGTGGTCCTCTTGGCATTGAGGGAGCCTGATGATGCTGTGGTGGAGGAACCCCATACCGCGAACTGTCTGGATAGACTCCATGAGGCATTCCTACCGAAGTTGGAGGCAACTGTGGAGGCACCCCATAGTGACTGAAATTAGTATTATACCTAGGAACCACTGGCGCATGCCCACCAGCAAAAACCGGGTACTGCCCGGGCTGAGGCTGTGGCCTAAACATGCCCGGCTGCATTTGCTGCGGTGGAGGGACCCTGGAAATATCACCGGGAGGGGCTTGGGCGCCACCGTGTTTGCCCTTCTTGTTATCCACAGCTAATTTGCCAAGTCACATGATGACCATCAATGTTTTTCAAAGGCTCAATGAGAGCGGCCCTGGCACCTTCTTCGGTCTTGTACACTAAGAATGCAAAGCCCTTTGATTTTCCGGTGGCCTCATCAAACCCTAGAGGACCTTCTTCAATCTCTCCGAAAGCCGAAAACGCAGACAACAATCTCTCCGAGGAGATATCAAACGGCACCGTCCCGACGTAAATCTTCCTCGCCGAGACATCGGCGCCGCCGTTGCTGGTACTGAACGGCGCCGAATGTCCGGCGGCGGCGTACTGCGTGACGGTGACTCTGCCGTCGATCTTCTTGCTCGGTTCCTTGAGCGCAATTAGGGCTTCGTCGGCGTGCTTGAAGGTGACGAATCCGTAGCCCTTGGATTTTCCGGTGGCCTTGTCGAAGATGACGATCGCCTCGTCGAGGTCGCCGAAGGCGGAGAAGACGGAGCGGAGCGAATCGGTGGTGGTGTCGCCGCCGAGGCCACGGACGAAGAGCTTGCGGAGGGTGAGGTCACGGTTGGTGACGTGGCGGAGGGATTCGAGGACGTCGGGGTGGCGAACGACGGCGTTTTCGAGGATTTCGACGAGGTGGTCGTGGGACATGGGCTGGAGGAGTTTGCGGAAGTCGTCGGGGGTTAGGGTTGTTAATTGGGAACGCGGGGCAGTCGAAACGTCGCCGTTCTCGTCCGTCTTCCGCTTCTTTGTGAAGTCCATGGATAATCAATTACCCAAATTCATGTTCTGCTTCCTCACATCAAAACCCAACTACAACAAAAACACCCGACTAAACAACAATTTCGAGACAACATCAATCACAAGGGGAGTATATTCAACACAAATAGAATACCCAATTGGAAAGAAACACTATCAGGATTGCCGGAACGATTCTTTGCAGGCGTGCTTTCAACTCGTCCAACTCGTCATATCGCTCAAGGCAGATCTTTGTGAGGTAACTTGAAAATACTAGATGGAACAAGTGTTGATAAAATATTTTATCTCAATGAGTTTGACCAACGAAAGTATGATACATGACACGAAGATTTGCTAACGCAGTGTAAACCTCTCCACTGAGGAAACTTCACTGCGTGGCTTTTAACGTAGCCAACACGAAAAATCAATCCAATATTAAACGTTAGAGTTTACAGAACACAAGTAGTGTTGTTCATAACAAACACTTTCTCTTAGCAACAAATGCTAACTTGTTTTACAACCATTCTAACTCTAAATTCAACATTCCAGGCAATCAATCTTCAACCTTCCTTTCACTCAAATAAATCACTGATCTTGAGAGTGAATGTGAATAATTATGCAATGTAACACATGAAACAATTAAAGAGGGTTTTTCAAAAAACGATTTGAACAAGACAAGAAGTTCAAAGAGAAAAACCAATTTCTACCGTCAAAAACCCTAACTCCAACTTTAGTTTTGAAACCTTTTTATATGGGAGAAAAACTCCCCCTCAATCAAATCTTTTCTTAATAATTTATTAAGATAAATATAGAAAGGTTTAAAACAGTTTTTGAATGTGCAATCGACACTTTCCTAACAAGGTCTCAAATTGATATGCATGTTAAAAACCATTTTAATGCATAAAAGATTATTGACTCAATACAACCTATATGCATATCAATTTAGATTTATACCAACCAATATGGAATGAATACACATTAACCTCAAGATCAGTGACTCGATTTTGCTCGATCTTGTCTTCAAGAACCGATCTTGTGATCTTTCCCTTTGTTTCCTTGAAGATCCGGTTTCCTTGTCGTAGTGGGAAATCATATGTTGAATGGTAATAGGCCAATGTACTTACAATCTCCCCCTTTGGGCATTCTCATTCAACACATGATTTTTCCACCATTTGTCCTGCAAGTTAGGTTTCACAGAAAAACACTAATCACAAAACAAAGGGTGCTACTTGGATTAAGGAATCAGTTTCCATCCTTTTCCGGATCCAGGTAGCCAAAATACGATTACGTAAACATAATAATAGTAAGCATCCCAAGAGTATCTGTGCTTATGCACTTACACACCAAAAAAAACTTTTGTCCATCAAAAATTAAAAACAGAAATAAGTAAGAAAAATCAAGTTACTTCTCCCCCTTTGAATGGGAGGGCACGTCAAATTCCTCACAAAGCTTGGTGACGGTGTCCAGAAATTCCTCTTCATCCATGGAATCCGAGCTTTCCTCTGGTGCGACAGGCTCCTGCATGGCATGGGAAGGACCGGGAGCGTCAAACCCGGGAGGGTGGCGCTGCATGTTCCGGATCTCCTGTGTGAGAGTGGTCAGGGCATGACGAGTTCGAACCAGAAGAGAATGCATGTCGTCCATGTCCGTCGTGAGGCAAGAAATGCGCCAGTCAGCCACCATGATCTGGTCCCGGAGACTCTCCAGAGAGACAGGAGGAGGAGCAGCAGAAGAGGCACTGGAAGGAGATGGGCGAGGAGAAGGGCTCCGAGTGCGTGCACGGTGCATGCCGGGATGGAGAATCCCGGCTCTGGCAGCGGCCTGACGACCTTCTTCTGGAGGAGGCAGGCGGAGATGTCCTCCAAGGCGAGTAGTTTGCTGTGTGCGAACCATGGTGAGAGGGCAGTTTGTGAAAGAACCTGCACACAGAGACAAACAGGAGTAAAATCCGAGGGAGACAAGAGAGGCTATATGTATCGAACAGTTAGGTTTAGGGAAGACCAAGGAACACACCGATTGGGATAGCGTCTCAATTGAAGAGAGAAGTTATGACAAGTTATTTTCCCTAGATATACGCATGCAGAGAACTTCTCCCCCTCAACTTAGGCATAATCATTATGGAAATTAAGTGCAGCCAGATTACCATCAAGGAAGGAAACGAAGAGCCAAAAATATTCAGGGAATCTGCAAGTATATTAGAGGATCGTTTCCTTTGCAATGTATGAAGGCAATGAATGCATAGGTCATATCGAGGAGAGAAAAAATAGCATAGTTTAATCACGAGAGCACATATCACATAGTTGAAGGCACATAGTTCAGAGTACGAAGCATGATGTATTCTCTCAACAATAAGAATTGGTACTCATAGTTAGACCTTAAGGAGTAAACCTGTGATAGAAGTGAATATAACCATGAAGTGGGGCTTAGAAATAAGTTTGAGTGACATAGAGAAGAAGTGAAGTAAGAGAACTAAACTTAAGCTCATGAAATCTCCTAAGAAGGAGTAGGAAGCATTGTTCCCAAGCACGTGTTTTGGGGGAGTCAAAGACCTCCTTTATTGTGTGACAAATAGAACTCATGTAACAAGACTCTTCTCAGCAACTCCCAGAACAGATGTTCTTAGGGTACTAAGCATAACAAGGATGCTCCATGGAGAGAGTCTCGAGTAGATGTCTGCATGATTTTATTTTTACGTGCAAAGATCACTCACCAGCTCGGTTCTTGCAAACCTTAGAAAGTTCACCACAACTAAGGCCTGATTACTTTGAGAAGAGGGAATTAGTTATGTGAGCAAATTAAGCAGTTCGTCTACTTCACTGAATCTCATTTGACAGGAAACAAGAGAAATGCCACCACATAGGCTTTAGGTGAAGGTGCAAGGTAGGTGTACGTGATTCAGTGACTAAACATGAGTACACAATTTTATTTGTCCAGAATAAGGCATGACAACAAAAGATACATAACTGAAAATATGTACATTTTACTAGTGACTGTGGTCAAGGGATACTAGGATCACATTTTTCTCAAACAACAGTGGACAGTCATCATTTTGCCTTAATGCTTAGAACATATCCCTAGGGCATTTCTTAACATCTCAAACCTAGCAGTATCAAGGGGCTTAGTGAACAAATCGGCAAGTTGATTTTCAGTGGGCACAAAGCTTAATTCAAGTATGTCTTGTTCAACCAAATCCCTAATAAAATGATATCGAAGATCAATGTGCTTAGTTCTAGAGTGTTGAACAGGATTCTTGGTGATGTTGATAGCACTGGTGTTGTCACAAAAGATAGACAACTTACCTTGAGGAATGCCATAATCATGAAGCATTTGTTTCATCCACAGCATTTGCGTGCAACAACTTCCAGCTGCAACATACTCAGCTTCTGCAGTAGATAGGAGATGCAATTTTGTTTCTTGCTATGCCAGGCAACCAGATTGTTGCCAATGAAGAAACATCCCCCGGAGGTACTTTTTCTATCCTTTAAACTTCCTCCCCAATCAGCGTCAGAATATCCTGCAATTTCCACGTTAGTATCAAAGGTATAGAAAATTCCACAGTCAACTGTACCTGATATGTAGCGAATGATTCTCTTGACAGCTTCCAAGTGTGATTCCTTAGGATTGGCTTGAAAGCGAGCGCACACTCCTACACTGTAAGATATGTCAGGTCTGCTGGCAGTGAGATAGAGTAAACTACCTATCATGCTGCGATATAGTGTGTGATCAACTGATTTCCCATCCTGGTCTTCGCTCAGTTTAATAGTTGTACTCATGGGATTGCTCACTGTCTTCTTAGATTCAAGACCAAATTTCTTGATCAGATTTTCAGCATATTTTGTTTGAGAGAGAAACAAACCTGTGTCCATCTGCGTTACTTGCAGTCCAAGAAAGAATGTTAGTTCACCACACATACTCATTTCAAACTCACTTTCCATGACAGATTGGAATTCTTTGACAAGATATCTAGAGGAGGAACCAAAGACAATGTCATCAACATACACTTGGGCAATGATAATATCATTTTTGGTTTGTTTGACAAACAATGTTTTATCAATAGACCCTCTAGCATACCCTTTTCCCACAAGATGAGTGGAGAGCCTCTCATACCAGGCTCGGGGAGCCTGCTTCAGCCCATACAGAGCCTTCTTAAGACGGTAGACATGATCTGAGTTATGTGGATCTTGGAAACCTGGAGGCTGTTCCACATAAACTTCTTCCTGAAGGTTCCCATTTAGAAAAGCAGTTTTGACATCCATTTGAAACAGTTTGAACCTAAGATGACAAGCTATAGAGAGGAGTAATCTAACTGATTCTAATCTAGCCACAGGAGCAAATGTCTCGTCAAAGTCAAGACCTTCAATTTGTGAGTATCCTTGAGCTACAAGTCGAGCTTTATTTCTAACCACATTCCCTTTTTCATCACTTTTGTTTCTGAAAATCCACTTAGTTCCTATAACATTGCATTTACTAGGTCGAGGTACCAAGTACCACACATCATTCCTAGTAAATTGATTGAGCTCATCCTGCATAGCACTAATCCAGTTATCATCCAATAAAGCTGTCTTAATATTTTTTGGTTCAACAACAGACACAAAACCAAAGTGAGATATAATGTTCATGCTTAGCAGATTTTCAGTAATAAAGCATAGCAATACATTTCCTTCACTTACCTCAGAGGTACTTACCTGAGCTGTAGCTTTTCTCCTTGTTGTCAGTCCATCTTTCAGACCTCCGATGATATCTTGAGATGAGTGGTCCTTTTGAACTTGCTTGAATCCTCTCCTTTGGATGGGAGCTGGTTCAAAAATGTTGTCGAGAATCTCCTCTTCCTCTTCATCAGATGAGGCTTTTGCATTTAGTGGTGAAGTGATAGAGGAGGGTGATGGATCTGCATATGATTCTTCCTGTTTTACACATTGATCATTAATAGAAACATTTATGGATTCCATAACAACTCGGGTTCTTTTATTGTAAACCCTATAAGCTCTACTGTTCAGCGAATATCCCAAGAAAACACCATCGTCACTTCTAGCATCAAATTTTCCAAGATGTTCTCTATCACGTAAAATGTAGCAAGGGCTGCCAAAAATATGAAAGTATCCAACATTTGGCTTTTTACCTTTCCACAGCTCATAAGCTGTTTGATCAGTACCTGGTCTGAAGAATACTCTGTTTATAGTATAACAAGCAGTGCTGATAGCCTCAGCCCAAAAGTTTGTGCTTAAGCCTGCAGCATGCAACATTACTCGAGCCATGTCCAGCAATACCCTATTTTTCCTTTCCACAATGCCATTTTGCTGTGGAGTGATTGGAGCTGAGAACTCATGAGACACACCAAGCTCATGGAAATAGTTAGAGAAAGAGGCATTTTTAAATTCAGTACCATTGTCTGATCTTACCCTCACTATGCTAGTATTTGATGACTTCTTTTCAATGATCAATTTTTGACTCAAATTTTTAAAAGATTCAAACGTTTCCGTCTTGTCTTTTAAGAAATTCACCCAGGTGTATCTTGAGAAATCATCTACAACTACTAGCATGTAGCTCTTACCTCCAATGCTTTCGGATTGAGCTGGTCCCATGAGATCCATGTGTAAGAGTTCCAGGACAGTAGTGGTTGTTGCAGAATTCACCGTCCTATGAGGAGCCTTGGTTTGCTTTCCAATTTTGCATTCTCCACATATCTTGTCAGTTTTGCCCTTTAAATTTGGTAAGCCTCGGACACATTGCTTGGAGGATAATTTCAGCAAGTCTTGATAGTTTACATGTCCCATCTTTTTGTGCCAGAGTTCAAGGGTTTCCTCGGTAGTTTTTACAGACAAGCAGGGCTGCAAACTAGAAGATTCATTAGCTTGAATATGATAACAGTTATCAACAGATCGCTTACCTCCCATGATACTTTCTCCTTTCTGATTTAAGACCAGACATCTCTGTTTGTTAAACCATACATCTTCATAGTCGTCAGCCAAATGGCTTACGCTAATCAGATTTGCAGTTAAATCTTCGACAAATAATACATTTTTGAGATTTGGTATACCTGGAGTGTTTATCGTACCTCGAGCTAGTATATTTGCTTTCCGTCCATCTCCAAAGGTGACAGATCCAGTTGTGTGTTCATCTTCAAAGGAAGTGAACCAGGTTTTGTCTCCAGTCATGTGTCTAGAGCAGCCACTGTCAACATACCAAACATCTCGTCACTTTTCAGCTAGAGCAGTCAAAGCTACTAAACAGGTTGCCTCAATATGAGTTGTATTTGCATGTGCAAAGAGACATGTAGCATCAAATTCAGTTTTCTTAGTCCAGACATCTTTTCTTCTTTCAGTTTGAAGATCTTTCTTTGAGAATAGTTTAGTTAGTTTGTTAATGAGTTCCTTTTGTTCTTGAAGCTCATACTTTAGAGATTCAACAGTGCACTTTTCTTGAGAACCTTGTGAGTTTGAAAATCTTTCATTGCATCTAGGTCTGATATGTCCTATCTTACCACAGTGATGACAAGTAGGAATGAAAGTTCTAGAGTTAGCGTACCTGTTTTGACCAGTGGTGGATTTTTGATCAAGCATTACCTGATAGTTTGGTGGTGGTTGATCCTCCCTCCGTTTCTTCATAACTATGACTTGATTATCCATGGAAGCTTCCTTCTTTTCAACAGATGATCTCGAAGCTCTTACGAACTTGGTGCTCTTAGAACTTTCTCCATTGTACCCTAATCCAGAAGTGTCACGAGGAGCTTTTCCTGATCCAAGCAACTTGGACATGGAACTAGAGCTAACATCGAACTTGTTGAACTTTTCTTGAGTTGATCGTAACTCATCTTGCAAGATCTCAACTTTTGCTAATAATTCCAAGTTTAGTACTTGTTGTCCTTTAACTTCCAGATCTAGTATTTTGATTCTGTTGAGATACTCTGTCTTTTCACTCTTCCAAGTTGAAGATATCTGGTCATCTTGCAATTCTGCTAGTTCACCTGCATGTTTGCTCCTTTCCAGTTCCCATGTAGATTGTGATGTCTCCAAAAGTTTCACTAATTTTTCTTTTTCGCTTCTCAGGAATTCAACTTCTTTTTCCAAACTCAAGTTTTTGTGGAGAGTTGCCTTTGAGGCTTTGTAGAGTTGTCTGCAGCGGATATTTGTTTCATCATCAGAAAATGCTTCATCACTATCAGAGTCAGGTAGAAGCGATGATACAAACGCAACATTTTCAACTTCCTGAGACTCATCATCACTCCAGGTTGAGAGAAGTGATTTGTTGTTGCCATTTCCATGCTTCCTATTTCCACAGTCAGTAGAAATATGACCATAGCCACCGCACTCATAACACTTAGTTTTGCTTGAATGAGTTCCCTTGAAGTTTGCTCTCCCATTCTTGTTGTTGTAATCACTGCTGCTACTGCCATTGTAGGAATTTTTCTTGGGTGTGTTGGGATTTCTGGATGAGTTCTTGTTTTTGAGAAACTTTTTAAATTCCTTTGTCAATAGTGCAAGATCCAGGGTCTCCTCTTCCTCTTCTTTGATAGCTTTGAAGGCCACACCTTTATTTTTCTTCTCAGGCTTCAATCTCATTTCATAAGTTTTAAGATTTCCGATGAGTTCATCGAGTGGATACTCATCAATATCAAATGAGTCCTCTATGCTTGTGACTTTTGAATGAAATTTTTCTGGCAGCGCTCTGAGTATCTTTTTGACAATCTTGTCTTCATCAAAGGGTGCCCCCAGACTACGACATTGACCAGAGATTTTGAGAATTCTACCATGAAAGTCATCTACTGTTTCATCATCTCCCATGGTCATTGTCTCAAATTCAAAGATCAAGGCTTGTAATTTCTGAGCACGTACCTTTTTATTTCCCTCGTATGTAGTTTGTAGAAGATCCCATGCATGCTTGGCAGTATCACAATGACTGATTCTCAATTTTTCACGCTCGGATAGAGCTGTGAAGATGCTATTTTTGGCTTTGAAGTCTGCTTGCAGATCTCGAACTTCTTCTTCAGTCCAGTCCTTTCTTGGTTTGGGAGTGACAGTGGAGGAGCCTTCTCCTTTTGCTTTTATCACAGGTACAGTCCATCCATTCTCCACAATATTCCACACATGTTCATCTTGAGCGTAGAGATATGATTTCATGTATATCTTCCACTGAGTATACTTTTCACAGCCACCATCGAACCATGGAGGACTATTGACAGATCCACCAGCAGCTCTATCGCGTGAGTGTTCCATCTTTTCCGGGATCACTAGAAAAATCTAGAACCCGCTCTGATGCCAATTGAAAATACTAGATGGAACAAGTGTTGATAAAATATTTTATCTCAATGAGTTTGACCAACGAAAGTATGATACATGACACGAAGATTTGCTAACGCAGTGTAAACCTCTCCACTGAGGAAACTTCACTGCGTGGCTTTTAACGTAGCCAACACGAAAAATCAATCCAATATTAAACGTTAGAGTTTACAGAACACAAGTAGTGTTGTTCATAACAAACACTTTCTCTTAGCAACAAATGCTAACTTGTTTTACAACCATTCTAACTCTAAATTCAACATTCCAGGCAATCAATCTTCAACCTTCCTTTCACTCAAATAAATCACTGATCTTGAGAGTGAATGTGAATAATTATGCAATGTAACACATGAAACAATTAAAGAGGGTTTTTCAAAAAACGATTTGAACAAGACAAGAAGTTCAAAGAGAAAAACCAATTTCTACCGTCAAAAACCCTAACTCCAACTTTAGTTTTGAAACCTTTTTATATGGGAGAAAAACTCCCCCTCAATCAAATCTTTTCTTAATAATTTATTAAGATAAATATAGAAAGGTTTAAAACAGTTTTTGAATGTGCAATCGACACTTTCCTAACAAGGTCTCAAATTGATATGCATGTTAAAAACCATTTTAATGCATAAAAGATTATTGACTCAATACAACCTATATGCATATCAATTTAGATTTATACCAACCAATATGGAATGAATACACATTAACCTCAAGATCAGTGACTCGATTTTGCTCGATCTTGTCTTCAAGAACCGATCTTGTGATCTTTCCCTTTGTTTCCTTGAAGATCCGGTTTCCTTGTCGTAGTGGGAAATCATATGTTGAATGGTAATAGGCCAATGTACTTACATAACTTCTATAGGAAGCGGGGACCGGAGATACTTTCCCTCCCCAAGTTACCAGAAAACCCTCCTCCTTTAACATCACGGAAGAGAATTTACACTTAGACGTCTTAATAACGGTCAATATAAAGTAATCTGATAATGAGGCTCTCGACTGCCCACGTCAGTGGGGCCCCTTTGGTCTACAAAATTTTTGGTTCATTCCAGCCTACTCCTATAAATTATAGCACGAAAATGTCCATATAACCTAAATTGGAAAGATCATGCTCCCCAATATCCCATTCATATAATCATATTCAATGTCATGGTAGGCAATCATGAAGGGCAAATCTGTCACGATCGTGCTAAACTCTCACAGCACAGAGCCGCGTCGTTGGAGTAACCAAATGTCATGCGCTCATGCCTTCCACAATTGTACGACAGCCGTACGTAATCCCGCGTTTCACACCAATTACCCTTATCTAATAAATACCGATTCTCATACTTTTACAATGACTTGCTATTTAATCCCCCAACTTGTTGTAACTTTCCGTTCCTCCCTACAAGATCTAAAAATTGCTAGAAAATGCCCAGGATAAAATCCAATTGAACCAGAAGAAAATGAGCTCGTACTTGTTTTTTTTTTTCATATGTACATACAATGTGCCAAAAATGCAAGAGGCAAATGTACAGTGCCTAGATATTTCGTGCACAAATTGTGGTCCTAACAATTAATAGCCATTGCAAAGTAAAAAACTCAAATTAGAGATCATGTCTAGTCGTAAAATGAAAGACAACTCGAAAAATTAGAAAAATCCGATGCCATAAAGCAAAGGAAAGTGCGACCACACAAACACATTGTGCAAAGTGCAGCTAGAGTGCCGAAAAGAACCTAGCCTTTGGGTTTTGCAAGAGTAACTTGAACTAGAAAAGGGACTTGAATATGTTTAATTTTGTATCATTGATTTGTCACTATGCTCATATCTCATAACTAATTGAAAGAGGTACCACGGCCGGTTTTTAAAAAAATGACCGGACTCACTAATGGAGCTTTCGATCCTAATTAAACACCCTTACTTGGATCATTCTTTTCGGAGAGGAACTTGGATCATTCTTAAACACTCACTCAGTGTCTCATATACATTAGTTGACTATGTCTTCACTTAATTATTGTTCCATTTAGGCCATGTTTGGTTGACTGGAAAGGAAAGGAATCACTTTCCTTTCTTTTGGGAAAGTGTTTCCGGAGGGGGGGGAAACCAAATTCCTCCACTTTTTCCTTTCATTTGGGAAAGTGTTTTCCTTCCTTAACTGTCACCAAACGCAGGAAAGGAAAGTATTTCATTTCTCAATGCCCACTTTCCGAGAAACAAACATGGCCTTTGCTTAAAATTATTCATCAATGGAATACATATTTGGTGAGATCAGGGGCGGATCTATTCATAGACTAGGACGGGCTTGAGCCCGTCCGAGATTTTGAGGCCCAAAAAAAAAATTAGATGTATGTTTTTTTTTTTTTTTTTTTTTTTCATTGGGGTTTGTCACTTTGTCCAGCCCACTGTCACTCACTCACTCTCTCGGTCTCTCGGAGTCTCCGTCTCCGTCTCATCGAGACATCGGCACATCGCTACCACACTACGAAGAGCTCATCGAGACTAGGCGAAGCCGCGACGGAGTGTAAGGACAGTCCCGGACTCTCACTCAGCCAGTCTCTCCCGGACAGTCCCTATCTAGTCATCTAGAGCCTATTCGAAGCCCCTGCCACTAGACTTCGTCCGTTCGTCGTCTCCAACTCTCCATCTCCGAGACTCCGACTACACCGTACAGGTTAACATGTACTCTTTCTTTTAACGATTTTCGCTCGCTATCTGATTCTGATTCGTTAATCAAACCGATTCGTCGTCCTCTTAAATCTTAATCAAACCGATTCGTTGCTGATTTGATTCAATAAAATTGGGGATTTTGTTGAAATTAGGGCTTTGATTTATGGAGGATTGCCTGCTGGCTGCTGTAGTCAAATTAGGTCTGTGAATCAGTGAATGTGTCAACTGATGAAGATGAACTGATCAAGGAGGCAGGACTAGCAGGGGCGGATCTATTCCTGGACTAGTGAGGTCTGTGATGGATCGGGGTTTTGCATGAAATTGCTTGCTTGTTCATTTCATTCATTTTCAGTATTGATTTTAGCTTTCTATAGCCACTGTGTTTGAAGTGAAATGGCTTGCTTGCATATTTAATTATAATCTTGTATACGTATTAGCAAATTTTTATTTACATATAGTTGTGAATGAGCTATATATGATGTTTATAAAGATGTGTACCATGTGGCTGAATGAATGGTTTTGTCATTTGAAAGCAGGAGCTGCTTTGTTTTATTTTGTAAGTTCAATTTTGTTTAATACATTAATTGAATCAATCCAATTTGGGGCAATTTATAGGGTTAAGAATTGGCTGGATTGATGTGAAATACTGATATTCATTAAGAATAAACTTAGAAACAAGATGGAAGATGAATTTCTTGGTGATTGTATGGTCCTTCACATTGAGAAGGAATATGCTGAATCTATTGACAATGAATCGGTGATCAAAGACTTTGAAGCTTGTGGAACTCGTAGAGTTAGATTTAGTTAGTTTAGGCTCTTGTATTGCATTGCACGTTTATTTGTTGTTGATTTTGTTTTTTAGTTTTCTATATATATACATTTGAGGGGTAAGGCTCATTACGTCCACCCCTGACTAAGTGTATTTTTTTTTTTTAAATTAATAAATTTCTCTCGCACCGTCGAGATTCTCCATAATATATATAATTTTTTTTTTGTTTAAGAAATCCAGCCCGTCCAAGGTTCCAATCCTGGATCCGCCATTGGGTGAGATCAAATTGCTTAAAATTGGTTCGAGGAATGGTCACATGGCACATGATAGGTGGTTGTAGCTAGAATTGGTATAACTGCCATACGACATTATGGTTTTACTTTTCTGACCTCTTACATGATGATCATAATTCGAGAAAAGGTTGTCATGCTTCTGACAGAACGCATGCAGACCCTAAAATAGCTTCTGATAATCAGTTGCCTCATTTCTACTCTTTTTTTTCTTTTACTTCTATTGGGTACATGGTTGGCTTTCCCACTCAATGTTTCTTTGTATTTCTTGTCTTTGTCAACATTACATCATGTTGATTATAATTACCCATATACATGTGTCTAGGACTATAAGCTGTACCATTAAAGCAAATCCCATTATAGTTTTCTCTGGTAAAAGTACAGAGAATATAACATCTTAGTTGCCCTTTTTATTTCTAACTTCTAAATACCGTATAATTCTAACATTTATCATGTTTAATCATATAGTTGTTCAATTATATGTTTGTGAGATAACTTTAATTATTATATCGATTGGTGATTGTACACAACCCACATGTATTTTTTCACCATACTGTAAATTAAATGAGACTAACGGTTGGATAATATGTCAACACAGACGTTGAGACCTTTGTTTCCTCTTGGCTAAAGAATTATGTAAATATTTGAATGAATTATTTATTTTTCTTTATTCTTGTAATTCATAATATGAAATAGTCCATGATAGCATAAAGTTGTGTGGTGAAGAGATGAAATAAGTGAATAAGAGATAAAGAAAAGAACTAATTAAGGAAATGGAGCATGGCTATTATAGTTAGCCGGCAGATTAAAACTAAATGAATGGATTATGTACGGGCTGGAGCGGAGATTCTCGTTTTCTGAGAGGATGATACCCGTCGATGCGCATGTGAATGTGATGAAGGTTGTGCTCGTGCGTGCATGTGTGCGTGTTGCGTCATCTCTGAGAGAGAGAGAGAGCACGGGTCTCGTGCCGGCCCACTGGCCCACGGCCCAACTCAATATTTATATGATGGCAGGCGTATCTAAACCTCCGATCACTGAGATGACATGTGTCGACGTGCGGGAGCGAGTGCATAGCCACTCCTTGACGTCGTCGTCGTCGTCTCCATGGAGGCGGCACTCACGAGTCGGGTTATATTAAGGCCCACAGCCCGTCTGCGTTTACCGGCTTCTAACAAACTTGGAGAAGCGGCACGTGCGTATGGGGAAACGAGAAAACGGTTTCGCGCTGACGTGTCATCCAGCGATTTTCTAGCTCATTTGGACGGTATGAGTCTTGGCTTATAATCCCTTATATATCTATACTGGACGGTATGAGTCTCTGGCTTATATATCTATACTATTATTAATATAATAGGCTTCTATACTATTATTAATAGAAGAGGCTTTGTTAGCCAGAATAGACGTGAAAATACGACTAAATCCTTAGACCATAGAGTTTCTAAAAATATATTTTAATAAATAAAGGACATAATCGTAATAAGCAAAATAACAAAATAAAATTTTAATTTATTTTCCCCTAAAATCTCTCTATAACTTCTTAATTCTATAGCAAAAAAGGGAAGAAAAAAGATTTAAAAAATATTCCAAAACTCCCCACGTTTTCTCTAATGATTATTTTTTTTTTTTTTCTTTTTCAAAATTAAACTCACACACACAGAGTGTGTGTTTTGGCCTAGTATTTAATGTATACAAGAGAAAAACAACTATATATATATGTATATATGTGAGTAAATACATGCTAATCTATACTATTATTAAGAGAAGAGGGTTTGTTAGCCAAAATCTAAAATTTTGACAGAATTAACCTTAAAATAGTAATAAACTTTGAGAATTAATTAAATCACAAGGATAATTAAGACATTTACAAAATGTATTTTTCTTTAAAAATTTGAAAAAAAATATCTACAACCCACTTTTCTCTCCCACTTTATTTTCTCTGCAATAACCAACTTTTTTATTTTTTATTTTCTGAAAAAAAAAATTAATAACGTACACGTGCATAGCATGTGTGGAAAAATGCTAGTACAAAAATATTACAAGATTGATACAAGCAAAACTCTGTATTTTCTGAAATGACAAAACGTATATTTTGAAAATCGTAACCAATTACAGAGAAAATCAAAAGAAGCTAAGCCTCAAGTCCCAGACTACTAACGAAAAATGAATCAAACTAAAATTTCAGTCAAATCTTGATGCTACAGGCATCGATTCCCTGGGTACTGAGTAGATGTAGAAGCTAATAGAATAGTTTTGCGGCATGAAGCCATTAAATTCATTCGAACTCATCGAAGTCAAAGTACGACAAATTAATAAGCTTTATATGAACTTAGGAAAACTTGACAGCATCATAAGGTAAAATTAGCCCAACCACTGCAAGTGGCTTAATGGTTCTTGTTTAGTTGGATATGCTCCCCAGCCTAGGTTTGAACCTCGAAACTGTCAAAGTGGTCAGGCACTGTGCTACAATGCACAGTTGGAGCATTTCACATGTGACGAAGGAGTTTATTGAGGTTTATCTTGGATCTAGAAAACCTTTGAGTTTCCCTTGATAAAGTCAAAAAAAAAAAAAAAAAAAAAATTAGCCCCCTCAGCTTAAATTTCTGTGGACCACAGCACACAACTCCAAAACCCCCTCTCGCTTCTTCACAATCTCTCTCCCCCTCTCTCCCTCTTCCTCTCCCTCCTCCCTCTCTCTCCCCAGCGTCTATTGCTTTCTCCAATAGGTATAATCTCAAACCCTAGAGCTTCGTTTTCTTCATACTCGCTCCGATTTCTTGAGCATTCGACCTGGTTTTCTTCATACTCGCTCCGATTTCTTGAGCATTCGACCTGGTTTTCTTCATACTCGCTCCGATTTCTTGATTGCGATTCGGTTTTTTACAGTCTTCTTCACCGATCTCCGTTCTGCTTTGTTTTCTGTAAAATGTAGCGGTTTCGATTTTTTTATATTTGAATTTAGTTACTAACCATAAGCAGTAAAGCAGAGCTTTCGTTGTGGCTTTTTTCCTCTGTTTATCTGACGATTTCTCTTCCTTGATTTAGCGAAATGGCGAAAGTGTACTGGTGGGTTTTGATCGCTGCGGTTTTCATCATGGCGGTTCTGGAGGCCTCTTCGACTGAGGTTTTCACCAGTGAGCCTGACGGTAACTTGTCGAATCTTTTCTTCATGATTTTCTCGGAGTTTCTTTGTTGATTTTATCTATTTCAGAGTTTTTTCTTATTGAGAGTTTTTCTTTAGGTAATTTTCTCAGTAGCCAAACGCAGAAAGGTCACGCAAATTCTGTGTTCTTTAGGAAAGAAAATTTTGGCGGGAAAATAACCGACTCGGTGATCGAGTCGACCTGAGTTGACTCAGGGATTCGTTCTGGTTTGTGGGAAACGATCTGTAGTATTTTCTAGTATAGAAACTGGGGTGTGCGTGCTGGCCTCTGGGTTTATTTGAAAAGGAGCAGCTAAACCTGCTGGAAAGGAAGATAGACTTCATTTTAGGTTCATTTATTCGTATTCGATCATATAATTTAAAGATCAAAGGGATAGACACATAATCAGTCTGAAGAAAATGGACAATGAAGATGCTCTTTTCATTTTAACTTAAAATGCTTAAGAGCATCATGTGTGTGTGTTTGGCGCTACATGCACACTACCTGTTTGATGAAAGTTCCAGGTCTCTGAAACTAATTGCAACTTCTTTTTAACAGTTGTAGTATATACAATTGGCTACTGGATCCTATATTATTGATTTTGCATGTTGCTCCTTATCAGTCGTAGCTCTTCACGATCTCTACAAGACCCTCAACCAACCGCCACAGCTGACGGGTTGGAGATTGGATGGTGGAGATCCTTGCGATGATGAGGACCCATGGAGTGGAGTGTTATGCTTTGGCCCTTTCGTTACAGAACTGTGCGCCAATATCACCATATTCATTATTTACCATACTTACCATCTTGAAGTATAGTGTTATATAAGTAAGAAGTAACTTGCTCTTTAATCTTGTGCAGATACCTTAGTGGTTTAAACCTCTCCGGGTACATTAGTTCAAATATCCAATTCATGTACTCTTTACGGACACTGTTAAGTGGTTCAGCTGTTCTTTATTTTTTTTCCAACTTACTATAGTTGTGTAAGCATACCTTTTCCTGAATCTTTTCATCTTTCTTCTTCCAGGGATATTAGTTCCAATACCATTGGTGGTGAAATTCCTCACGTCTTACCCCCCAATGCTACTTATATGTAAGAAATATGCCTCATTCATGCAACTTGTGTAATTTATGTATTTATAGGTTCAATAACTGGTATCTCGTGCCTGCAGAGATATGGCACACAACTATTTGATCCAAAATATTCCCCCATCTTTACCTGGCATGAAAAGTCTCGGACATTTGTGAGTTGCTTATTCCCTTCACTGCTAAATTTTCTGGTTTTCAGTCATAATCTCATTGTACTCAATACCATTATTTTCTGCAGGAACCTAAGCCACAATTTGTTATCTGGACCCATTGGCAATGTTTTTACAGGCCTACAGAATTTAAGAGAAATGTAAGCTTATTTTACACGGTTAATTTATATACTTAAGTAGCAGCTGGGGAATGAATTTGTTAATGCCTATCATACAAAAGAGGCATAGTTTTTAGAATGTGGCTATCTAATAGTTTTGCTGACATTTTTCCTCTTGCTATTGGATGAAAGTGAGATCTAGTTGAGATACAAAATTACACGTTTTGAAGATGATCAGAAACAGAAATATGAACTGACTTTCTTGTAACTTTTTCAGGGATTTGTCATATAATAGCTTTTCCGGAGATCTGCCAAGTTCATTTGGATCCCTCACAAATCTCACTGGACTGTGAGTTTTTGTTTTTGTTCTAGTCAACTTGCTATACTTAGTGCATGTCACATCAAATTTAGATGTTCATTTATGTGTATCTGCAGGTACTTGCAGAAGAACCAATTCACTGGATCAGTTGCTTACCTAGCCGAACTTCCACTAATTGATCTGTAGGTTTCTACTTGCATGTTTTTCTGCAGCGTTTTGCATTTTCATTGATCTATTGTTTTGATTTCTTGGTGCTTTCTATTATCAGGAACATCCAAGATAATCATTTCAGTGGTATCATCCCCAGTCATTTTCAGTCCGTACCAAATTTATGGTAAGTGATCAACTGCGGTTACCTGACTTACCTCTCCCTTGCCTGCAATTCATTCAATAAGGAAGTAGACATCAAAATGTTGATTTCCTTTCAGGATTGGAGGAAATAGTTTCCATCTTAAAGGGGAGAACTCTTCCGTAGAAAATGGATACAACTTCCAGCCGCCTCCAGCAACTCAGTCAAGTACCATGGAGGAGAGCAAGCCTTCTACCAAATTAGGTGGACACAAGAAGAGGAGGCTTGGCTCTGGAGGAATAGCTTTTATGATTGGTGGAGGAACTCTAGTCGCATCATGTGTGGCACTTTACATTGCAGTTCGTATCAAACAATCACTTGCACAGAAGCTTATAACTTTGGTTGGCAGTAATGGTCCAAGCCACTCTTTCTCAGTCATAAATACGGCCAAAGGTGAACTTTTAATCACTTGCATACTGATAGTGAAGTATATTTAATCATTTAAAGTACCTACTATTCTACTGATAGTGAAGTATATGTACCTGACCTCTAATTTCTAAATGATCCAATGCTTGCAAACCTTATTCTTAGTCAGAAATCAAATTTCTTATTACATCTATTATCATCTCATGGATTAAAATGATTTTAGCTATGAAAAACATTTAGGTGATGATATCATCTGTACGGTTATTCAGATAATTAAACCAGCTGATCCTGGTTTGAAGTACATAGATTTCAACTAACTGTACAAATCTTGTTATGATATCTGATTGATAGCACAAATGATAGATTTGTGATGCAGTTGGTTTAGTTACTCCTGCTGCTGCATCATTACTTAACGCGTTTTAACTTGATCCCTTTTATCTGGTTATAGATAGTCCTATGAATGATCAAGAGGAGACCATGCCAATACTGACTTCCAGTCCACACATTCCACTTCCAAGACAACTACCTCCAGTTTATCATAGCAGCATAGAGAAAACTTCTTCTAGCTCTTCTGCTAAGTGCAATTTCTCAATGACAATTAAAGAATATAATGTGGCAGAGCTTCAGTCAGCTACGAACAGCTTTGCAGAAGAAAAGTTTCTGGGCAAAGGATCTCTTGGTTCTGTTTACAAAGCCGAGTTTCCTGATGGCCAGGTATACACCTGACGTTTCCTTTAGAATAATTGTAGAGACTTAATAACAGTCGATTGTTTTGAATCATATGAAAAATGTTTGACCGTGATTCCTCTCTTTTAGATTTTGGCTGTAAAGAACATCGAGATGTCTGGACTCTCTTTCCATGAAGAAGAACAATTCCTGGATGTTGTTCGGACTGTTTCGAGTTTGAGGCACCCAAATATCGTACCGCTTGTTGGCTACTGTGTGGAGCATGGACAACAGTTTCTTCTGTATGAATATGTTGGAAATTTATCCCTTGATGAGGCACTTCACAGCGATGCATGCAAGCCTCTGTCCTGGGACTTCCGTCTCCAAATTGCTCTTGGTGTTGCTCAAGGCTTGAAGTAAGCATTTCATTTTGTCATCAGACAAGTTTGAGTTCATATTTTTCTTTACTCTTTTAGATTTTATTGACTCTCTGTGCAAATGGCATTTTCACTTTTCAGCTATCTGCACTCCACATTATCACCTCCAATAGTTCATGGAAACTTGACGAGCGACAATATCTTACTTGATGAAGAACTTTGTCCTCATATCTGTGACTGCGGACTTGCTATTTTGAGGCCACTTACAAGCAATAGTCTTAAACTGAAGGTATATACTGTCAATAAATCCAGTTTTAATTTGCAATTCAACTAATAATGAAGGTTTTCTGCTCTGAGGCCCAGTAAAGAAAACATGTCTTTTCAGCTCTAAGCTTCTTTATATGAACCCCTTGATACAAAACATTTGCTATTGAATTAATTATATGTCATTGCGTTTTGATAAAAACAGGCTTCAGAAAGTGCTGTTGGTGACACTGGCTACATTGCACCTGAGCATGGCCTACCAGGGTTTGATAAGACAAAGAGTGACATCCGTGCCTTTGGAGAGCTGCTTTTGGAGCTGTTGACAGGAAGGAGACCTTCTGATAGGTATGCATTATTCATGAGCCTTTTATCCTATTTGAAAATACCATTGTCATTCTTCTTGATTCTGAACATGTTGCCTTTGTTTATTACATGGTTCAAGACCAAGGGAAGAGCAATCACTGGTGAAATGGGCTTCATTGCGGCTTCATGACACTGAGAGTCTGGATGAGATGATCGATCCAGGCATTAGAAAGGCATGTTCCTCCAAGGCTCTCGCAATTCTTGTTGATATCATCTCCCTCTGTATACAGGTAAGAGCACACTGAATTCTATAACACAGCTTAACTTCTCTGTGACAACATTTAAGTTTTTTGATGAGTAGTTCTTACTAGTTTGATAAAACTAAATTGTTTTCTCTGTCTCTCTGAATCTTGAACAGCCAGTGGAGGAAACTCGACCAACGATGCTTGCCATTCTCGGATCTCTGCTTCAGCTGGTGCTGCATAAGAAAAGTACAAAGGCTGTCCCTATACAAATCTTAGAGAGAGAGGAGAAAGGTCTTAGAAACCGAGCACTCGGCAACGTGAAGGTACTCTGGGTTGGTGGAAATGGCCTGGAAAGGGTTTCTTGGGAAGCAGAAGCAAACATCCTACAGAAATTTCCCCATCTGACATGTTAGACAGAACCCGCCTGGGATCCTGACCTTGTTTCATGTTCTCAAATAGCAGATTTTAATTGGACTACAGAGACTTGTTTTGGGTTTTTGGTTGCTTGTGGCTTTCTTTTTTTTGGATATATGTACGGCTTTGAACTTTTTTTTTTTTGGATATATGTAAGGCTTTGAACTTTCAGTTTACTTAGAGTTGTTTGTTTAGAGCTTGATAGTACAACAGTGGTATCAGAGCCCACAAAGGGGCCTGATTGGGAGAACTTGGGGACTGCAGTATCCTAACGAGAGATAAAGAGTGAGACAAAAGAAAAATAAGGTGAGAAGGAGTGAAACACTGGAAAAAAGGGCGAGAGAGTGATTGAGAGATTATGTTATTGTTGTCTGTCAATGTCGTCGTGTAAGAGACCTAGTGTGGTTGTTTTGCGGTTTTGCCTGGTCAACCAGAAACACTGCTTCCACAATTACATTCATGATCACAGGCTTGAATTCAATGCCGAGCCCACCATTAACAATGCCAATCTCAACCCTAAAATATTGCACCAATGGTTGAGAAAATTTCCTTTCCCTTTAAAAAGATAGTAATATGAATTTTTCTATTGGAATCTCCAAATTTACTCACTTGACTTTCTATGTTTGTTACAGTATCTATCAAATTTTCAAATACAAAATTTACCTACTACACCTCACTAAAGTTCTTTAAATAATTTCACTCATATAATTTGAAAAAAAAAATATTATCTTTAAAATAAAAAACTTAGTCATTTCAATGATTAATTACTCTATAAATCTTAATTACATGTCTATTCCTTAATCAAACAATATAAATCTCTTATCCAATAAAAAAATCAAAAATAAATTTCTAATCAACAAGAAAATAACATGAACTATTCTATAGTTTTTTTAAAAATTTTTTTTTCTCTTTTAGCTGTGCAAAAAAAAAAAATCATTGTTTTAATGTTGATTTTTTTTTCTCTATTTTCTGTACCTCATGATTAATTATTTAATTTTTTTAAAATTTTTCTTTAATTGCTCGCTCTTTTATTTTCATTATTTATTATTTTTATTTTTTACAAATATAATAGATAGACATTAAATCATACCAACAATAAATGATTTTCTTCACTTCTACTAACATTATGTATCCCAAAGCCCTAAAGAGAGCCGGCGACGGCTTTTTGAACGATCACTTTCTTCGTCCGATGGTGGCTCTGGGCTAGCCTTTAGGCCTCGCCGACGCCTCTGCTAGACGACGATTGCACTATGCAATCGAAGAACTCTTATGCCGGGGTTGCTTGAGGGTTTTTTTGTAGGCTGGTTTTTTCCGATTTCGGTGTCTGGTGTTTCATTTCCGATTCTAATGGATTTGTGTTGCAGGTTCGGTGGAATCTCGGTTTGGGCTTCTTTGACTAACGACATTTGTAGGGTTTTGTGTGTCAATATCAACGGCGGCGTGGGTTAGCGGGAAGTTGGATTAAGGCGGCTTCGGTGTGAGGCAGGTGGAGGCGGCGTGCTCTGCGGTGTGTCGGATAACGGTGGGTCTGGTCCGTGGCGGGGATCATAGCGAAGCGGCGTCAACCAAAGCTTTGCTGCCACTGTGCGCGGGGTTCAGGGTTGGAGATGGATGTTGGGCTGGAGCCAAGCATGGCTTGCTGGGCCTTCCTTTAGAGCTTCTTGGATCTAGATATGTTGGGCTAGGGTTTCTGGCCCTAAGCCCAAATCTATGTTTTTAGCTTTTGTCTAATTACACTATTTTCTCTTATCTGTCTGGTGTATAGAATGTTGGTATTCTATATCCAAAGAGGAAGAGTTTTTTGATGCACCGTAATTGAGCGCATGGACTTTGAAAACTTTTCTTTGCTATCATTCCTAGCTAGGATTTATTATTTTGATAGGCTCCTGAATAAATGAGCGAAAATATTTCATGACACCTATTACTCCTACCTCCTACCTCCTACCGGAAGTATTGCCATTCTAACATGTGTTTTGCATTATATTTACCGGGAAAAAGATATAAACAGTACCCAACCTATGACCCACTAGTAACTTCAGTACCCAAGTTTTCAAAACTATCACAATAGTACCTGAAGTTCGGACCCCGACCCAACTTTAGTACCTAAAACACTGTTGGCCGTTACGGAGTTAGTCAACTGTCAAATTTTGAAGGGTATTTTCGTCATTTCACTAAATTTCTTCTTCTTCCTCAAGGTCTCTTCATCTTCTTCTTCCTCCTAACTCTGTCATCATCTTCTCCGGACTTGGATCTGATCAGGCATCACCCATCTTTCTCTCTTTTTTTTCTTTTCTTCAGGCTGGGTCACAATTTTTTTTTTCCACTCTTTCTCTCTTCTTCCTTTTTTCTTTTCTCTCTTCTTCTTCCTTCCCCTGCTGGTAGATCGAGGGTGGGCAGGCTGTAGGCTTGCTGCGCTGGGTGGGCTGCTGATGCTGGGGCAATAGCGCGGAGGGAGATGTACGCGCAGAGGGGGGGTAGGCGAGGCTGCTGGTCTGGCTGGGGCTTCGCGGCAGGGGTTGCGGCAGGGGGGGGGGGGGACCCTGGGCTGGAGAGGAGGAGACGCGGGGCTGATGGAACCAGCGCTCGGCCTGGTGTGCTCGTCTGGCCAGCTGTGGGGTTTCGCGGCAGGGGGGGACGCTGGGCTGGAGAGGAGGAGACGCGGGGCTGCTGGAACCAGCGCTCGGCCTGGTGTGCTCGTCTGGCCAGCTGTGGGGCTTGAACCAGCGATTCCACCACCGAGATCGCTCACCGAGTTCCCTAAACTCTCCCTCTCTCTCTCTCGTTGAAAATAGAAATTTTTTCCTCCTAATTTTCCATTTGAAACGTACACACAAGATTTCTTTGGGTTGTGATTGAAAAATGGATTTGAGCCTATATTCTTTCCCTAACCTCCCCTAAAGATGCTTGCCGATTAGCCTTGGTCTCCTCTGCGTTTGGATTTGCAGATGGCAACCATGGTGGGAACTGGGAATGGTGGAGGTAAAGACAGAGGGTCGGTTTTACCCCTAAGAAAATGCCACGTGGCATGATAGTTAACGCCGTCATGGACGGCGGGTATGAAAGTTGGGTCGGGCAGGATATTTTGGGTACCATTGTGATAGTTTTGAAAACTTGGGTACTGAAGTTACTAGTGGACCATAGGTCGGGAACTGTTTGTTTCTTTTTCCCTATATTTACCTCAAAAAAACAATAAATGATTTTCTTTAAAACCTCGCAAGGCCAGTTGGCTTTATCGTTGTGTTGCACGCAAGGCGTACCGGCACCATGGCAGTTATTGCCTTGTCCTTCTCGTTCACATTCCCATTCCAACCAGGGCATTCTCGTCCATAAATAAAAAATCCCCATATCCGGGTCCCGCCCACAGTACCGCGCACGTGATCCCCACAGATATTTTTCACTTGCTCAGGTAAAGAGTCCGAAGTCCAGACAACCTGCACCGTCTAGCTCTCTTCGTGAAAAACTGAAAACCAAACGAACGGCCAGGATCGCATCTCCAGTTCGGTTGAGAGCCTGCGGCAGAGCATCGATCGTCTCACGCAAAGCTAGCAGAAGCCAACTCAGTCCCCCAATCACTCCCCGCCACGTCAGCCGATAGCAAAAAAAAATAGAAATCTGTCGACTCCTCAAAACCTGTGGTCCCGGTGCGGGTCCCCCACCAGGCCCACGAACTTATTATTATAATTTATTTTTTCGAGATTCGGAGGAGGGAAGCCACAGGTTAAATAGGAGTGGCCTCAGCTTCCTTCGCCTCAAGGGCTGGCGCTTCATAAACATAGCCACAGCCCAGAGAGAGAGAGAGAAGAGAGAGAGTGCCGGAGAGCTTCTGTTTCAGGTACCGTCCTTCCCTCACTTTCTTCTTCCTTTTGATTATTTCTATATATATATGTTTTTTTTTTGTAATTATTTCAGTGATTATTAGTCACATTATGTGCGTCATGCCATTCATTATGCAAGTTCCGGCAAATGTTCATATTCCGGTAGCGAATATCGGCTAGATCTAGGCTTATCAACTTTTGCTCGCAGATTCAGATTATTTGTCGTCAATATACATTATTTTCGATCTCAACGGCGGGCGAGGTTGATTATTGATTATTATAAATGCAACTAGTGTTCCTCTTTTTCTCTATGACTGATTTTATAGAATATTATTGAGCGGTTTTAAGTCCGATCTGACTCGTCTGAGCATTCCCGTCTGGATCTCTTGTCGTCTTGTTCGATTTGATTTGATTATATTCTTGAAGATGTCCGCCACATGGTTCCTACATGTCGTCATGCTCAACCTCCTTTGTATTTCTGAAAATTAATTTTTTTTTTTTTTTTTTTTTGTTCTCCAAAATGAAAAATGACGAAGGATTTCTTTCTGGGTTCTTAATTTTTAATACGCTGGCGTTGTTCTGGTCCAGAATTAAACCACTTTCCGTTTTTTTTTGGCAAGATTACTTTCCTTATTTGAATGCCGGTAGGTAGATATAAAAGCATCGCCACCTTTCCTACTTAAACCGTGTCTTCCGTGAAATTAGAGTTGCGAGGATTTTCTGGCCTTTGGTTGTTACAGATCTTTAGACACGGACAAAGGAAGGAGGGAAGCCCGATGTGTGTGTACATTTTTGGGATTAGTTTTCGGCTGAGTGTTAGGAAAATAATTAAAGCGTGATTAGGCTTCAGTCCAATATTTAGAAACGTTAACAAGGGACAATTATGACAAGTTTAGCCTAACTTGACTAGTTCGGCAGTTTACGCCGTTGGCAAATTGGAATAATAAGTCAATTCGGGAATAGTTTTAAAGAATGAGTCGTGATTAATCGAAGACACCATGACTTATTAGCGTTGAGTTGGCCATGAATCCATGATACTAGGACTGAAACAAAACTCTTCT
The DNA here is from genome assembly GCA_024704745.1 of Rosa lucieae. Classification (NCBI taxonomy): domain Eukaryota; kingdom Viridiplantae; phylum Streptophyta; class Magnoliopsida; order Rosales; family Rosaceae; genus Rosa; species Rosa lucieae. Next base: position 23,900,811 of record CM045494.1, on the reverse strand, counting down.
CGATTTTGCTTCTCTTTTCAATTTGCTTCAGTTTCGTATTAGACTTCTCTTTGTAGAAAGCTTTTCCCATTTCATTTCTATTTTCCCCTTTCTTTTCATTTAAAATAAGAAAAAGTGGTTGTGTGATTTTAACGTGTGATATGCCACTCTCGAGTGCATTATTCATAAATTTAAATTCAGTGTTTTCATTTTCCACACTTTTCTTCCCCATTATTTTTGGTTCTGCCACCATTGTCTATGGAGAAATTCAGGTCGTGGGTCCTAATAATAAATATCAAAGAAGCTTTTAGAATTGTTAACCATACTTTGTTGAGGGGTGATATCATATAATTAAGTAGTTGTTGTCATTTGTCAATAAATTTATGTATGATAGTGAACGGAAACTGACTGCCATTGCAGGGCCAGTGGCCTATATACTTCAAACAAGTAGAGGGCGGCCCCATAAGCATGGCCACCCTAATGTTTACGGAGGTTCGGTCATTAATGGCTGTGTGTTGAATATACACGTTTGTTTCTCTTGATTTGAATTTCATGTGTACCACAGTATCACTTTATTATGAGGGCAACGTACCACAGTATCACTTTATTATGAGGGCAACAATGTCATGTGGGAATTTCGGGTTGAAGTGGTCAACTTAATCAACTATGAAACTTGAGTAGTGTTGGTAGTCAATTTTTCCCAGCTGTGATTGTTGGATCCCAGACCGACACAAACCTAGTATTCTGGGTTTTGAATTTCTGAATCTTCCTTGTAGAAACAATTTATGCTCTCTTTAAAACAAAGAGGAAATTGAAGAAACTCACTGGTAACAACTTGGTTTTGCCGTCTCAGATAACAATAAAATATGGAATGCAGAACCTTGTCCTTACGTTTTCATCATAATTTGTTGAGTTGATGTGATCATCGCACCTCCAGTTGTTTAGTGGATTCTATTGGATATTCCACTTGCCTCTATTTTGGTTTTAATCGTTTACTTTTTTCTCCATTTCTTTTTGAGTGGTTTCCATGTAAAGGGTTGAAGCTCCCCAATATCTTAAATGGGGTCTGAGTATTTGTAGGTTAGGTCGGCTTTTTTGGTGTTTTTCCATCCAGCCAAGAAGGAAATCCACCTAGCAGTAGTCACTTTCAGGGTCTAAATAGGAAAACAAGGTTGGTGAGGAATAGAATAGTGACCACATAGAGAATCAAAATTAAACTAGTAGAGGATACAAATTATTCGGAATTGTTCTATTTATATTTTATGCCATGTCTTTTTCCCTCGTTTCTCTATGTTGAAATATTGAGGATTAGGCAAATTATTCTGCCTTGTTAATAGAAGTTCAGAAGCAAAAAGTTCATCAGCTCCTTGTAATAAAGCAGTATTGAATTTGTTTCACCCTTTCCTTCTTGGCAGGTTTAGGAACAATGGGTGCTGGTGGAAGAATGTCTGCACCCCCAACTCGCAAGAATGCAGAAACTGACAACATCAAGCGAGTCCCACACCTGAAACCTCCATTCACTCTTGGCCAAGTCAAGAAAGCCATCCCACCTCACTGTTTCCAGCGCTCCGTCATCCACTCTTTCTCCTATGTCGTCTGTGACCTTGCAATTGCCTCCATCTTTTATTACATTGCTTCAAATTACATCAACCACCTCTCGACACCTCTCTCATTCTTGGCATGGTCAATTTACTGGGCTCTTCAGGGCTGTGTCCTAACTGGTGTCTGGGTCATTGCACATGAGTGTGGTCACCATGCCTTTAGCGATTATCAATGGCTTGATGACACAGTTGGCCTAGTCCTGCACTCCTGTCTTCTCGTCCCCTACTTCTCTTGGAAGTATAGCCATCGCCGCCACCATTCTAACACAGGTTCCCTTGAGCGAGATGAAGTCTTTGTCCCAAAACAGAAGTCTGCTATGGGATGGTACTCCAAATACCTCAACAACCCACCAGGCAGAGTCCTTACTCTAATTATCACACTCACTCTTGGCTGGCCTTTGTATTTGGCATTTAATGTTTCTGGAAGGCCCTATGACGGCTTTGCTTGCCACTACCATCCATATGGCCCTATCTACTCCGATCGTGAACGCATGCAGATATACATTTCAGATGCTGGTGTTCTTGCAGTCTGTTATGGGCTTTACCGTCTTGCTGTTGCAAAAGGGCTTGCCTGGGTCTTGTGCTTCTATGGAGGTCCCTTGTTGGTGGTGAATGCGTTTTTGGTTTTAATCACATATTTGCAGCACACCCACCCTTCATTGCCACACTACGATTCATCCGAATGGGACTGGTTGAGAGGAGCCTTGGCAACTGTTGACAGAGACTATGGAATCTTGAACAAGGTCTTCCATAACATCACAGACACTCATGTCGCTCACCATTTGTTCTCAACCATGCCACATTATCACGCAATGGAGGCCACAAAGGCAATCAAGCCGATATTGGGCGAGTATTATCAGTTCGATGGGACTCCATTTTACAAAGCAATGTGGAGGGAAGCAAAGGAGTGCATCTATGTTGAGCCAGATGAAGTTGATAAGAAAGGTGTCTTCTGGTACAAGAATAAGCTGTGATTCTGATAAAATTTGTCGAACAAGCTTGTTGGGAACTGAGCTTCCCTGTCTTGATAATGTAGGTTTCTTTCTGCTGTTTTGAACTACTTATCATAATAGTTGTGTGGCTTTCAATAATTCTTTTGACCCGTAACTAAGATTACAAGCTATGGTCTGGCGTATGTTCTTGTCATGAATGTTGTTTGTTTCTTAAGTATAGATCGAGCTTGCAAGAGGCTTGATCCCAAATGGAACTTGCTTGTCGATCTAAATTTGGAATATATACTGGGCTGCTCACCTGCGGGACTTATTTTAAGGGACAAAACAGGACGAATCAGTCTCAGCCGTTGGATCTTTAATGAATAAATCCTACGGATCTAATGGCAGCAGCATTTCATCCCAATTCTCATATGTTCATCTTCTTCCCTCATCTCACCATTTCAGAGACTTTGCAACCCAGCTCTATTCATCTTCTTCTTTCCTCATCTCATCATCCAATTTTTTAAGAGCCTCACATGCTATTCTTTCCTCATCTTCCATAGGACTGGTGTAATTTGAATTCAGCAACATGTAAACTAAGTCCAACAAAAATGGAAAAATAAAATATCTGATCTTGAGAGAAAATCAATCACAATATAAGAAAAAGAAGAACCTATCCTACAAACAAGCATGGGGATGTTTTTTATATCAGCTGAAATCGAGTAGTAAAGTATGAGAAATTAATTTGAAGATAGACCAATCCCATGAAAATAAAAGGGCAGAGCAGATAGCATGGTTTAAAGAGGTATGTATGAGAGGAGAAGAAGATGACCAGATTTGGGGAGGAGAAGAAGATGACCAGATTTGGGTATGGCTTAGAAAGATGAGAGGTGAGAGCAGTTCTTCTCCTCATCCGCAGGATTGATTCATTAAAGATCCAACAGCTGAGAATGATTCGTGCCGTTTTGTCCCTTAAAATGAGTCCCGCAGGTGAGCAGCCCTAGGAATACATATACATCGTTGCTAGAAGCTTTTCTTTGTTATTCACCGGAAGGAAATCCACCGAATACACGTAAGACATTTCGTGTTGGTATGGGACACAGGTGCTTCAATGTATCTGTAACTCGTATTGATGATCATATCAAGATGGGACTCTGATGACTTTTTAGTATTCACGCAAAAGTTAACGACTGCTACAACCGAGTTCGTATCAAATAGGACCACCTGTTTTCTTAGGGCATCAGCTGGCACGCAAGTATCCCCATTCTCCATACAAAGTGCCAACAATTTCTTACGACCGCCCACAAAATTTATAATAAAAAGAAGTTAGTGATGGGCCTGGTGGCCAGGCCCAATACTTATGAAATTGGGTTTCAGGTTAGGTGAATGCCGATATATCCCTTGATGTTTTTATGATTTTATCATTTAACTTTTCTGTAATTGAATCCGTTTGCATTGAAGTTCTGAACTTCAATAATGACCAGCTAAGTTCAGACTTGAAAACTAAAAAGATCAAGATGAAACAAGTGTGATGCTTTCGTCCACGGGCTGCAACATCTCCGTTAAATGAGAGCATGTACGTGTCATATAGTCGTGTATATTTTCAGAAGTAAAATTGTCTTTCTGGAACTAATCAAAACATTATTGTTAATCAAAATGTACCTTTTTTTTCATTGCAATCTATCAGAAATCGTCCATCGAGAGTACAATAATCAAAACATCAAAAAAATTAGCAGTTTCAATGAACGAAAAAGATTGAGGATCTAACTATTATCCTAAAAAAGATTGAGAATCTAACTATAATAATTTCTTCTCTGCACATGTTACAGATGAGAGAATTAATTTTAGAGTCGAAATTATGATCAAGCAATTAGTCCCCAGAAACAACGGAATGATCATGACACATCAGTTAGACACTGAGTCCATGACACCAAAATCCCATCCCCATTAAAGACAGTCGACACTACCATATATAGAATGATCGATGGATATTGTTCCACAAACAACGCCATAACCATGGCGCGCATACTGTAAGACCACGACAGCACAAGCCCATCCCCATTAGAAGAATCATCTAATTAAAACAAGACCTGACATAAGAGACTTATGTGAACTAACCAAAACATAAACAAAAAAACATAGAAAGTCGTGTTAAAAACTAAAATACCTATGCCGCTAGAACCTGCAGATCCCACCTTAAACAAGATGACGCTAGCCTACTAACAAGCACTACTGCACTAGCATAGAATCATGGAGACACTTCCGCAAATAAACGTCACCATGCATAAAAAGAAAACTTTGAAGATGGAAGAAATTTAATATATCCAACAAATTTCTTAGTATATCCTATTTTAAAATATTCTTGTTGGTTTTTCAACTATATCCTTAAAAAAATAAAAAATAAAAAAATTGCACCCAACAATCGCTTGTGCAAAAGTTCTACGTTCTACCTTATTTTTTTTAAGAATAATTTGTTCTCTACTTTAAACGGGAGATAAAAAAAATAATAATAATAAAAAGAAAAAAGAAAAAAAGAGAGTATAGATCCCAAAAATTAACTACTTAAGCTTGCTTTTGTGGTATAAACTATAAATTGATAACTGGAAACAATTATGAATCTTTTTGTCAGTCTCTACCTCACTCGAGAGAGAGAGCAGATCACTATCAGAAGTAATTCTAATAGGGTTGTTCAAAGAGTTGTTTTTAATGATACTTGTTCATCATTAATCATATATATGATTAGGAGTCTAGTTTCATAGAGTACGTTAACCAATCTCGACTCTTCTTTCGCTTGAGAGAGAGTGGCAGCATGAGTGTTGGGTGCTAAATTGTTGGATATGAGGTAGCTTTTTTTTTTTTTTGTCTTTTCCAATCCTTTTTCCTCTCTTCATGATCTGAGAATAGGAAAAATGGAGGCAGTCTTAGCACAGCTTCCTCAGTCTCAATCGGGTCCCTTAGAGTTTGGTATTGACGCACAGGTTTGTTTTCATATTTGTCCGGAATGAATGAAGGCTTTGTGGGCTTCTTCTCTATGTTGCTGGGCGCTATTGAAATCCTGGACTCTAAAACTTTGAAGCAAAAAAGCCTTTTTGCTTAGTTTAATTAAGAAAATGAACAAAGCAGTTTTGTTGGGTGTTTGGGTTTGCTGGATTTTATTAAGAAAAATGTATAACTGAGAGAATTGCTGGGTGTAGTTAGAAATGTTGCGTGCAAAAACTTTGTTGAGTGTACTTCGATATTTGCTGGGTACATTTAGAAAGACCTAAGAAATAAAAGAGATGAAAAAAAACTCAATCATGGTCATTTAACAACACATAGATGCTCATGTGTGATTATGTATGGACAAATAATTTACCTCTGAGAATCAGATCACTTGCACTATACGTCTGTTCGTGCTCCGATATAATCGTGACTAATGTACAGGTTGTGGATGAAGTATCAAAATAATTTGGTTTTAAATGTCTGGATACATAACTAGTTGTTCTTAAAATCAAATTACGATTCATTGGATCGCAATGCAAAATGGTTCAAACTCATCTGTGACAAACACTCGATAAGTTAGTAGCTTTCGTAGAATGTAGACTACTAGCTTCTTCATATATATGCCTGATGTACATACTCAACTTGGATCGTTCATTTGTTGAAAGATCCCGTATTCTCTCATTGACCCGTTTGTTCTCACTTCTCAGGGAATTCTGCAAAGTAGCCAATCTACAGGTCGACATCAATGCATATGGGCCGTAGGATGAAGTTCATCTGTGTGGCAAGTATCACTATTCTGTCGCACCGTAGAACATCTTAACCCAAGACATGGTTGAGAAAGACCTAGTGATTAGTAGTTTCACTTTTCAGTATCAACAACGTCTAATGTGCCTGAAGCACTAATAAATCACACACATCATCAATCTGCAAATATATACCAATGTCTGGTGTTTCAATCAAATCGATTGATGATCAGTTAATTTGTTTCGCCAAGCAAAGAGTAGTGACTGTCAAGGCACTGGGGCTAAATTAGTATTAGTATTATACACGAGCTTTTCTCAGTATATTCATCAATATGAATCATATATTAGGAAGGCTTTGATTCAACGTCATGTTTGAGGTCCTTCTCTTATTCTTTTTTGTTTGGGTTGGTCAAAAAACACGAGGTCTGAAGTCTGAACAAGAACTAATTAAACGCATTTAATTTGACCGATTTATCTGTAGCTATAAAAAAGTAATTAATGTAATAGTGGTTAAGCTCTCTCTTCTTACTTCATCAATCTCAACCCTATTAAATCATTGCAACGTACTTGTTCTCCTTTTATTTTGTGAATGTGCCAATTCAAACTTTGGACCTCAGTTCTAGACTTCTAAGCATCGATCGATGATGAGAATACCATCATATATGTAATAGTTAGTCGGTCATGTCAAATAACTCACGCAATTAGAAATATGCAAATTAAACATATAAATAGGAAACTTACTAAGTAGAAAAGTTATACGATACATCAAGTAGATTACGTTTTACGGTAGTTATTGACTTCATACATTAGTATATTAGTTTGACTTTTCTTTTAAGATGCGTCTATTGCCACCATATTATTTTCTTAGTGAACCCTATAAACATTTGAATTATTGAAAGACTATATTACCCAAGTGTAAAATGATTACTAAATACATTAATTTTCTAAAATCTAAATTTGTAAAGGAAAAATAAATAAATAACCAGTGAATTAAATAGAAAGATTTCTTAATTTCTCATTGGATAACATTAATTTTCATCTTCTCACCCAAATTTGCATTTATTACTATTTTTTTGTCTTTTTGTCACCTCTTCATCATGAATTCGTTATTTAATTCACAAAATCATTAGTGTTAACTACATCAAAATCTTTGTAATACCTTTGTGAACACTAAAAGTAAAAATTTAAAACACGCAAGAAAAATCTCAATATCTTCTTCATTGCTCATAGTTGTTAACTAATTAATATTTTGACATAGATTGAAATAGATGAACATTGAAGCAGAAAGAAAAAATTAAAAAAATGGAAGTAAATTAGGTTATTATTTTGTTAGGAAGCTTTAATATATTATAGTTTTTTATTGGTATAAATTAAATGTGAGATTTTCATTAAAAAAAAATCTCTTTTAATTGGATATGTCATAGAAGGATATTTTTGGAAATAGAAATGGGTTACATAAGTAAATTTAATAATTGAAATTAAAATGTAAGGTGTAATGAGCAACTAAGCTGAACAAAGAAAATGATAGGGTCGAAATAGGCACACCCTTCTTTTATTAGTCTACTACTCTACTACTCTACTTTTATATTGAGATAGCTACGTACTCTACTTATACATCGAACCTAATCTATTTGATGTATCGGTGTATTAATATGCAGTAGACAAACCTTCCTAATCAAGTCATGTATAACTGCTGCAGGTCGAAAGCTGTGTATGAATAAAAATTACGCCCATTGTGTCTTTAAAACTAATTTATTAGCTTAGCATATCTCATCGAAAATTATGACTTGCATGCGATCGAGGCCAATCTGTTCTCCGTTGATTCAGTTTGAATATCAATCTATTTGCAAGTGTATGGGCATCGATTTTCTAGATGTTAACATTTGGATTTTTACAGCTTAATTTATTTGTACTAATATATTAAGAAAATGGCCGCTAATCGATCACAAGTAGAAGTGATAGAATCAGTCCTGGACCACATGATGGATCCTGAAAGCAACTGATAACAGAGACTTGCAAAAGGTCTTACAGTACTGCAATGTCTACTGATTCTTTCACTGAACTGGTCGATGATTCTGAAACTTGCATCACCCATAACAAAGAAACAGTAAAAGTAAAACAATGCATGCATGTTAATTAATATATATTTGGTGCTGTAGTCAAAAACTAGGAATTGATCTCGTGCTGTAAAATTGGTAAACAAACACATGCCCTGAATTAGTCTCTCTGATCATATCTTGTTAGAGAGATACTTGTTGATCCTTGTAGATATTTTTTAGGGCAAAATACTGTTTAGTCCCTAAAGTATGACTTCGTCCTCGTTTCAGTCCCTGCCTTTCTAATTTAATCCCAAATGTCCCTGGACTCAGAATTTTCAGTCCAATTGGTCCATTCCCTCCATTTCCTCCGGTTGCTTGATGACGTGTGGGTTATTGGTTTGCCAGCTCAGCGCCACGTAAGACACTGATTTTGTAAAGTGACGAGAATACCCCTACTTCAGTTCTTCCAAAATTTCCTCTCTTCTTTCTCATCTGCTTTCTCCCTCTATCCAGGTCATCGATACAAGGAAAGGGGTTGAAACTCTTTATCTCATTCTCAATCAGCTCAATTCGATTGAAACCCTTTGTATGCATTTCTAGAAATTCGATTCAAATTTTTGAAAATCAGTCGAAGTAAATGACGATGGCTAACGTTCCGGTAGGTTTCTGGTTCCACCCGACTGACGACGAGCTCATCCGGTACTACCTGTATCTGAAGAACAAGGTGAGTGAGGGTGTAGATGACCCTGAAGCGGCGGTGACGATGGTGCCGGAGTTTGACCTCTACGGCGAGACCGAGCCCTAGAACATTTGGGTAGCTCACGGCAGAGCAGATCTGTACGACCAAGATTTGTTCTTCTTCAAAAAGCTGAAGAAGGTGAATCCCCATGGCACGCCAATCAATCGAAAGATTAGGACGGGGACTTGGAGCGAAGGCGAACCATCCAGACCCATTTTCGTTGGGGAGAAGAACAAGAAGAACAAAACCCAAATCGGCTGAAAGAGGAAGTTCTGATACAAAAACAAGCTCTCCGACCAGCACGACTACTGGTACATGGAAGAGTATAGTCTCGACGGCATCAAATCCACCGATTATGTCATTTGCCGACTCAGGGAGAACAACAGATCTGGAGGCGGGATCGGAAGGAATAGGGATTTGCTGGCTATATCGGTGACGGCCTCCATGGAAGCTTATGGATCAATTTCGGTGGGGTTCAGGTTCCACCCTACCGATCAAGAGCTGATCTATTACTAATTCGACAAACCTGACCATCCATCGGTAGCCTCTCCGTCGTCCGGTAATGCCCGAAAGTAGCCCATGCGCTGTAGCGGTGAACACCCAGAAATTTTCTCTGGGCATCCACGATCTCTGCCTCCTTCATCGGCCTTCACTACAAGACCCCATCTTCCCATCCTCTCTCCTTCGACTAACACCGGCACTAGCACCGGTCATCCCACTAATGTACCATCACCCTTCCTTGTATCGATGACCTGGATAGAGGGAGAAAGCAGATGAGAAAGAAGAGTGGAAATTTTGGAAGAACTGAAGCAGGCGTATTCTTGTCACTTTACAAAATCAGTGACTTACGTGGCGCTGAGCTGGCAAACCAATAACCGACACGTCATCAAGCAACCGGAGGAAATGGAGGGAATGGACCAATTGGACTGAAAATTCTGAGTTCAGGGACATTTGGGATTAAATTAGAAAGGCAGGGACTGAAACGAGGACGGAGCCATACTTCAGGGACTAAACAGTATTTTACCCTATTTTTTAACTAGTAATCTGGTAATTACTATATGGTGTGTGTGATTATATTATTTGAAAACTAATTATAACATTTAAAACACTAATACATATATACTAGGTCAAACATGTCCCATTTCTTATATAAAAAAAATACTAAAACTAAGAAATTAATGTCAATCTAGTTCTATAATTTTATTTACGCGATAAATAATTAACGTAAACTCTTGAAATATGTTCTTATTAAAAGATGTCAATTGTTAGATCTCTCGATGGTTTGATAAGATTTTATACTAGAACGGCAACCAGAAGAATTTCATAAACCACATTTGTGGAATCCCACACTTCAATGGACTAGAAATGAATTATTCTCCACTAGGCATAATATTTATCTTGTATGCTCATCACGTTGGCTTGACCTAACAAGGGTTTGGGTCTTCTCTGATCACCCCACTATTGGCTCAATGAGATCTGAAAAGGTATATAGTTGCAGATAATCGAAAAGATGTTGAATTCTTGTAATAGCTAGCTGAAAAGATAGTAATTTCAACTAATTGATCAACCACTTCGATCTATAGCTGCAGATTATATATTAGGGGTCAAATAGGGAAGTAATTTTCATGTAACTAAGAAATTAGAAATGGAATATTAGACCAGCAATGTCTAGAGGAATGGAAATTGAGGAAGACTCTCGTGGGGCGACTTGGACAATTTGGGTTTGGATCTTCTCTAGCTCAAATTGTCTGATCGAGCAACCTTATTGTTTGATCATATTTGATTTATTGGTGATCAGAAAGCTAATAATTTTCTCAAGAATTTACCTTGATAGTTACAAGCCTCTAGCCACATGAAGAATTCACAGTAGTCAGAACTGTAATAGCAGAACGTGCCAGTACTAGTGCACTCGATCGTCTCTGCAAGTACCATATCAGGATAAACAGAAGGATCATATGTGTACGTGCATGTCACAATATTCATGGCTAGCTATTACATTTGTCCTTCCGATCTGTACATATATTCTGCCGCTAGCTAGCCCTCCATATCAGAATTCAGAAATAATTGAGTTCGAAGATGTCACAAATCAAGGCAATGCGTGCGAGACACATGATAAAACCGGGTAAACATGCTTTGTAATTTTGGTGCTAATTAGGTTAACAGTCTTGATATCTTTCGTCAATATTCAAATTGATGTACTTCTCACAAATAACGTAGATAACTTTTCATCTCAAGATGGATGATTATATGTGAAAGAGTTGATGATGATTTAGTTGAGTAACTTTATGATTAAAATGATCTAAAATCGCAACTGCTAATTAAACACATCGACTTAATTGTAAAATTCAAAACAATAATAATAGAAATTGCAATTTGCATAAAATTAACAAAAACAACTAAGAAGGGCAATTTTTCGTTTCCTCAAGTGCATGCATGTAAAGCCAGCAAGGATCAAGCTAGCTATGAGTACTCATCCAGTGCAGTCGTGAGTGCCGCTTCCACGGAGACGACGACGACGACGTCAAGGAGTGGCCATGCACTCGCTGCCGCACGTCGACACGTGTCACCTCTGTGATCGGAGGTTTAGATACGCCTGCCAGCCATCGTATAAATATTGAGTTGGGCCGTGGGCCAGTGGGCCGGCACGAAACCCGTGTGCTCTCTGTCTCTCTCTCTCAGATGATGACGGAACACACACACATGGATGCACGAGCACAACCTTCACATGCGCATCGACGGTTATCATTCTCTCAGAAAACGAGAATCTCCGCTCCAGCCCCTACATAATCCATTGATTTAGTTTTAATCTGCCGGCTAATACTATAATAGCCATGCTCCATTTCCTTAATTAGTTCTTTTCTTTATCTCTTAACTCTTATTTACTTATTTCTTCTCTCCACCGCAGCATAAACTTGGATCACGGACTTATATATAGTCCTATACACATGTATATGGGAAATTATAATCAACATGATGTAATGTTGACAAAGACAAGAAATACAAAGAAACATCGAGTGGAAAAGCTAACTATGTACCCAATAGAAGTAACAGAAAAAAGTAGAAATGGGGCAACTCATTATCAGAAGCTATTTTAGGGTTTGCGTTCTGAGAAGCATGACTGCCTTTTCTGCATGCATATACGAACTATGATCATCATGTAAGAGGTCAGAAAAGTGAAACCATAATATCGATCGTATGGCAGTTTTACACTTATACCAATTCTACAAGCACCTATCGTGTGCCATGTGACCTTACCTCTTAACCAATTTTAAGCAATTCGATCTCACCAAATATATATATATATATATATATATATATATATTCCATTGATGAATAATGCAACCTTAAATGGGACACTAATTAAGTGAAGACATAGTCAACTCATGTATATGAGACACTAAGTGAGTGTTTAATTAAGAATGATCCAAGTTAGGGTGTTTAGGATCGAAAGCTCCATTAGTGAGTCCGGTCAATTTCTTTTAAAACCGGCCGTGGTACCTCTTTCAACTAGTTATGAGATAAGAGCATAGTGACAAATCAATGATACAAAATCAAACATATTCAAGTCCCTTTTCTAGTTCAAGTTTTCTCCCTTGCTATCTCTTGCAAAACCTAGAGGCTAGGGCTCGGTTCTTTTCGGCGCTAGCTCTTGCTGCACCTTGCACAATGTGTTTATGTGGTCGCGCTTTTCTCTGCTTTATGGCATCGGATTTTTCTAGTTTTTCGAGTTGTTTTTCATTTCAAGGTTAGACATGATCTCTCAATTTGGGTTTTTTTCTTTGCAATGGCTACTAATTAGGATAACCATTTTTGCACTAAATATGTAGGCACTGCACATTTGCCTCTTGCCTTTTGGCATATTGTAAATACATAAGAAAAAACAAGTACGTGCTCATTTTCTTTTGGTTCAATTGGATTTTATCCTGGGGAGTTTCTAGCAATTTTTAGATCTTGCAGGGAGGAATGGAAAGTTACAACAAGTTGGAGGATTAATTAGCAAATCATTGTAAAAGTATGAGAATCGGCTTTTATTAAATAATTGGTGTGAACTGTGAAACGCGGGATTACGTACGGCTGTCGTACAATTGTGGAAGGCATGAGCGTGACAGATTTGCCCTTCATGATTTGCCCTCCATGACATTGGAATTTTAATGGGTATTGGGGAGCATGGTATTTCCAAATTAGGTTATGCGGACATTTTCGTGCTGTAATTGAATTATAAGACGATCTCTAATTTTAGTTAAGATAAAAAGTAAAAAGAAACAAAAAATAATAGTTTTGATGTTTAACAGGAGTTAATAGAGCGCACGGTGACATTTTTTTAATAATTAAAATAAGGGATGAGGCGATATTAGCTCCTCGGAAGTAGATGATACAAAGGTTAAATTTACAAAACATTCACTTCTAAGTTGTCTCTATACAAAATCGACTAGACGACCGAAAGATGTCAACATCATATAATCGCATAGATTTGCGATACTTGAATAACAAATACACAAGACTCAACAGTCGAACTCGACTTGAATCATAGATTTGGAACCTGAAACCCAAATTTGGATAAAGAGTACCCCATAAATCAAGGCCCATATTTACCAAAGAAAATACAAGCACAGCGATTGTCTTTACTATCGATATGAGCACCATCACGTTCTGCATTCTCATGAATGAAAATAAATGATAACATAGTGAATTCGTGACAAATTTATACTTTTGTTAAATCAAAATTTGTAACTAGGTAGATTAGTGGATATTTGAGCATAGTAATCGAGTTTTTTATTCATCTTGTATCGCTTTGTCTATTCACATAAATGATTCACTTGGAGTTTTCGATTTCATGACGTTGCTCAAAAAAGCTATGTACTTTCACTCACCCTATGTGTTTCGTGAACCTTAAATGTTTAGTTCCAACCTTACTATTTTTAGAGGGCATCAATGAGCGTTAGATATTCAATGAGTGAACGTATCCCTATGTACTATTTTTTCTTATCTGTCTATAGCTGGTAGTGAAAAGGTATGTAATGGTCACTCTGGCTTGAGATGAATGAAATTGAGATGTTCTTTATTAAACATATATATATATATATATATATATATATATTCTATTATGACAATGAGAGCTCACTTTGTCAACCCAAATGAACAAAAAATGAAATATATAATAATATTTAACAAATAACATTTAAATTTAAAAATTGAAATAAATTAGAAAATTATTTTAGTGGGAAAACCTATTCTCATATTCTAAAACATATTAGTCAACTAGTCAATAGGATGCTTATCGTTTCGCTTCTCATAACCGCTGCTAGGTTTAGCTATTGGTTTCTTTGGGATCAATCACAATAACCAACATATAATTGATTTATTAACCAACATATTGTGAGTTGAGTTTTCCATTGCTCGTGAATGTTAATTGGTGAGCCAATTGATTAACCCATTGTTTCTGCTTTATATTTCACTATTTCCTGATCAAAATCTTTTGTTGCTCTTGAAATCATCTAGAGTGCCAAAATTTCATATCAAAATTTTAAAATCGTTCTTAATTCAATAAAATTTGCACTTTCAGAACAAGAAATATAACTGGAGGAACAAATAATGTAACTTTGTCATTTTGAAAATGTAGGTCAGGAAAGTTATCAAAACTCAAGAGTTGGTTACCATGCATAAAACCAAGAACTACCAATTAAACTTCTGCACAATGACAGTTCAATAGGTTACTATAAAATGATTCTACTTTCAATCACCCATCTCTCATCGGAGTTCAAGGAGGAGATTCATGGATGGTTTCTGGTAATCAAAAACTACATACATTAATGCAAATTGCAACTGGGTGACCCTAATTAATCAAGTTCCAAGTTGAATGGAAAACAAGGCCTGTTTTGGACTTTTGGTCATTTCATGGAGGAAGAAACATGCTAGAGGAGGTTACACGTTGTTCCCACACTCCCAAACCTTTCAAAACCATATTTATAAGTCTTGCACTAAACAAACAATACACATACAATATGTATAATTATAATCATGAAATACCAATTTGGATAATGGGGGGACCATTTAATTTCCATTTACTTCATTGACAATACAATTTTGCCAGACAACCCCCGCTTGTTTTTTTTCCTTTTTTTTTTTTAATCTTGTATTTTTTTCCTTAATTTTTCTGATTTGCCATCCGATTAATTAAATAATATTAATCAACATTTAACACCACCCCTTTTGTGTTAATCCCTCCCCCATATAAGCAAGCATCACCTTCTCCCTTCCAAAAGCAAATAGATACACACCAACTTCCACAAACCCCCAATCTCCCAACCTCTCTCTCTCTCTCACCATTTCTATCATGGAGGAGATGATGATGATGAGCAAGAAGCAAACTTGGGGAACAAGTACTACCAACTCTTGCTCAAATGCTTTGGCCATTCACAGAGACTCACAGACAATATCAAAACCAAAACCCAAAATCAGAATCATCCACATATTTGCACCCGAAATCATCAAGACCGACGTGGCCAATTTCAGGGAGCTAGTCCAGAGGCTCACCGGAAAACCATCCGACAACGGCTGCACCAACAACAAGAAAAAGAGGGCGCAAGGAGTTCCCAGAAGAGAGTCAGAAGCTCATCAGAGAAGTGCATTCATGGCCGAGACCAAGAAAATGGAGCTGATGAGAAGTACTGGAGACGGTGCCGGGTTCCGGGGGTTCGAGCAGTTTCCGAGATCCGAGAGTGTGATCAAGGAAGAAGAGATGATGTGGAATGCGGACAAGTCAGGTGGGTTTTTGGAGAGGTTTGCAGATTTGGAAGGGTTTATACAAGAGCTTGGTGAATTTCCTGTGCTACCCAATTTGGATTCTACTTCTGCATCAAATTCTCACTTGCTGCATGGTTTTGAAGGCACCCAACTTGTGTAGCTAGCTAGTAGTACCAGTAATTCATCATCATCAGAATTCAGAAGAAGAAAGCATGTAATGAATCTGAAAATGGGTTGTGCCTAATCTCTTGGTTTTAAGTTTTAACTTTTGACTCCAGTATTTGTGGTTCATTTTGCTATGTAAATACAAGGGTTTAAAGTTAATTAAGCATATACTTTTGGGTACTTCTGGGTTTTGGCAGAGAGAGATATTGCTGTTGGCAATCTCCATTTGGAAGTAAACAAGAAGCAAAAGTAGTCATAATATTTCAGTTTTCATCTTTCTTTTGCAGTTTTGAATTGAATAATGGTGAACCAGGGTTTTGTTTCTTTCTTTTTGGAGGATAGCTTTCACCCTGCTTCTTCTTTTGTCTCTTGTTAAAATGGGTCTCTCCCTCTTTCTCTGTCTTTCTCTGAGCCATTTATGGTTTGGAAAACCACTCTTGTATAACTTTGGGCAATTGGGACCTGCAAAACCATATAGATGGCTTCCCCTGCAAAACTTAATTGTAATTTTTCATTTGTTTTAATTTTAAATGCACAAGTCGTCTCTTCTCATTTTCTCCTATCCTACATGTAGGCATGAAAATTCAGATACACTACTCCAAATTTAGCAGCTTCTGTTGAGAAACTTCCAATATTAGTTTTTGAACACTATACCCTTTTTTTTTTCAAGGGGTTTGGAATCCAGTCTAATTGGGAGACTCAGCACCACGCCCGAATATTATCAATAAAAGGAGAACCATTGTATAACGAGGGGGACATATAACTTTTACTTCGAGTAGTAGTACAAGAATCCTCATAGAGTGCGTCCTAAATAATAACAGGAGTCTCCTCTAGCCGATACTCATCTAAATACGATAGACTAGCGAGGTGTGCCCACTTAATATACCAACTTCTGCAATTAATTAATTAAATAAAACCCATTAAAAAGTATAGAAGAGAAGTACTGACGATTTATATGATTTTTGTTTATGAAAAATTTTCTAATACTATTATATTTTTTCTTCTCAAGTATATGTGGATGTACGGAAGGTACATAATATATATACATATAAATCCATATAATATGTATGTTTGTCATTATATAAGCAGTATGTTCAAAAAATCGATAGCCGACAGACGGGCAGCGAAGAGAAGCCTAGCACGTAGGTGCTTAGGAGAGGATTAGGCCGTTATTTTATTATACAACATATAAACAAATATAATTAAGAATAAAAGTAATACTATTAAATATAACTGATTGAAAACATAGGGGAAAAAACTAAGCATATAATGAGTAATTACATTTAAAAGTCATTTTTAAGTATTTGATAAAAAAAATTATATTTAAATATTTTCTTAAAACTCGACTTAGCGAAAAACCACTCAGAGTAATCAAGGCGGTCGCCAAGAGAGATTTTTAGAACACTTGCCACCAATATTGCCATGAGCAAATCAAATAGTTGGAACTGTAGATGTTCGATTCACCAAGAGCTGTGAAATTATTGTCCCTTAATCTATCAGAAAGACCCAAGTTTGTCGCAGAGGGTTAATCAGTTGACTAAGAAACAGCGGCGGAAAGTCAACATTTTAACTAAATGTTTATTTGCAAATTGTAATATTAATTTCTTAGTGGCATAATTTAACCTCTAATCATTGAATCTAAACTAAAGATGATAGGTACGACTCAAAGTCTCAAACCACCATTGTTTCAACTATGATGCTCATAGTGCACATCTGCTGATCTATAGCGACTGTATGCCAAGAGTTGAGCCTTCAAAGACAACGACCGATACTAGCACCAGGTTGACGTCCCCTTATGCACATCGGCACTGCTTACTGCCGTATATAACGAGAAAATCTTGTATTACCTCTCAGAAAAGCAGCATGTCAGAGACTGAATTTCAATGGTATTACGACATTTTACAAACAGAAACGCAGTAATTTTCACTTGATAGAGGAAATACGTAATGCTATATTATCAAACCTTCAATCATGACTTGTTATACGTAATTGAATGTCATCACTCTGAGAACAGTTGGCAACTTCCAGTAAAAGAACCATTACCCTAAAGCAATTGATGGGAAAAGAAATGTTAAACTTCAAACGGGATGAAAGGAGACGTTGAGATTGTTTTTCGGTCAAGGTTAAACAAAGATATGCACTCCATAAGCTTCAAATGCTCCGACACATACACACATCAGAAGTACAGGAGGTTTATTGCGAAGAGCAAGTAAGGTTTCCTTGACATAGGCAAAGGAATTGGAAAACAAGCAACATATTAAAAATGAAAATGACAAAAATATTGAGATGTCCTTCCAGGTGATGTAAAGGCCAAAGCTTGTGAGGCTGCAAGAATTGAAACCAGCAAGACAGCAGAGCAGAGCACATCTTAGTCAAACAGCGTGGGTGCAATTTAGTCGAGCATGTTCACACTTCACACCAACCTTTAATATTCCAAATTTCCAATAGTCTCCTTGTTCTTATCCAGTGAATCTCAACTTTATAATTAAGAACACGCACATGCTTAAAGACGTTAAGAAGACAACAAACAACACTCAATCTTGGTCAATTGACTTGAATTTTTACAGAGATGGAACATTTCACACATGTTTTGGTGTTTACTTGTGGCTGGTTGGTTTTTCCTCATTGCCAATTACTTAAAAAATTCAGCAAGATATCAAGGGAAATCAGAATAGGAACAACATCTTATTCAGAGAGAAGGACATGAAATGTAACTATCATTTGAAAGTGAACTCTACAAAAATAGAAAAAGTTTAGTTCCCATACATAATAGCACCTTTAGCTCTCATACTCCGTGATGGTTTCTGCCAGGGGAGATGAGGGTGAATCTAACCTTGTAAGTATTTCAGGAACTCCAGCAGCATCTCTTATGATCTGTATTAAATCCAGAAGCAGAATTCAGAGCCTGCTAATGTATAACACTCTGTGCAGTCATTTCAATATATCAAAAATCAACGTCTGTTCTCTCATGTCTATCACAGAATAATATTTGACCACCTCCATTTATTAGAACCTACAGCCGAAAGACACATGTCCCTGTTTTGTACTTTAAAAACTGGTGCCTCCATATTATATTGTATATTTAGAGAAAGCGTAGCTATTAGACAGTTGAAAGGAGTAGATGGCTCAACAATCAATTGTCTAAGATTTGACCCTCCTAAACCCTGTGCGAAGATTTGTGGAAGAAGTGTGCGTCTTTTGCAGTAGACCAAAGTCTTAGAATCTTGCCGTGCTAAGCAAGATTGATTAAGAGCAATATTTTAGCAGTCAATATATTAATACAACCGCCCAGAAAGAAAATGAAAAGTGATAAGACTTGGAATTGTCATAGGTGGTATATCATCTAAAAACTTAATTAGTAAATTCTTCCTAAATTACATTTAAATTCCAAGGTTACCAAAAATTCAAGGGTAGAGGAGCAAATTTGAACTTACTTCATCTATTATTAATTTTAAGACAATTGCAAAAACAATATCAAGCTCAGCGAATGCTGCAAACCATTGACTTTTTGTTAATATTCTTTCATGCAAAGTCAGACTAACAATATAGTTATCTAGGTAAAATAATGAATTTAAAATAATGTACATTTTAAAGCTAAAACTAAAATACATAGCGTATAAGTCTGACCCTCTATTAGAAAGTATTTGAGGCATTTACAAACCTTTTTACACCACACACAAAATAATAGAACATAATTATAAGTGGAAAACTGAGTGTTCAATTATTTCCCACAGCAGAGGAATTGAGTATCCTGTTTTGAAGATCCACAAAGAAAAATTTCCATGACCAAAACAAAAGAAATTATTTTATCCCCATCAACAAAGTAACTTCATCATGAACAATTTTTTTTATAACTGTATTAGTATATTAAAGAAAATAAGTTTAAAACCATAACTGTAGAGTTTTTTGAGTTCCACCAGGCTAAGTTACAGATTAATTATTTTCTATGCACATATCCATTTCAGCTAACCATCAGAAAGATATGAGGCTTAGTTTTACACAGCAAAACACATGTAATGTTTATTTTTGGTCTGAAAAACACACGTAATGTTTAAAAAATTCAAACTGAACTACAGAAAATAATACTCAGTATAATACTTACCAGTATCTCCATATCAAGATAGGAAATCATGAAGAGTCTCTCGAAAGCTCCAGCTGCAGGCACGAAGTAAAACTTAACATGGATGCATAGTGAAAGCTAGGTTAAAATAGACCAAATTATCATAAAACACAGTTTATTAATGAGGGTGGAAGGTTAAATCGGTATTTTTATCATGTTTTTGACAGAGCATTAGCAGGGACCACGGGTGACACATATAAATGACACTGAAATTTCCAAATAGTAGAACATAGAGCAGTACACTTGGCATGGATTCATAATGATGACTAGGTTAGCATGGAGGCAAAGATGAGATGAATCAGTAATGAAAGAGAGTAGAACTCAAATTGCCTCCTTTATCATATTGAATGAACCATTCTAGATAATGTCATAACTTAGGATGGCATTGCATAAAACTGTTACAAAATGACAACACCACACCCACATCCAAACCAAACAAATCATACATTCGATAAATTGTTCATTCGATGTGTGAGAATGCATCTGAATGTCAAAATTGTTCATTTGATGAAAATAAAATATCAACAGCATTTGAAGCCACACAGTTTCAACCTCAATCAAAAGACTACGTCGTCGGGAGAGAAAGTAACATGGGATGGCAGGATGTAGTGGTTCTATGATGAATATTACATGATTATGAGATGAGAGAAAGTTGGCTAAAGCCTAAACAGCAATGTGGATAACCTAAAGGCATTTTACATATTCCCCACCAGTGGGAAAACTTCATAGATAGACAAACCTCTGTTGAGGCATCACAATATACACCTACCATTGCCAAGGTTCTTATCAATGATACTGCCCCATGAGAAGTTCAATCATTTACCTTCAACACACTTACAAAAGGATGGGGGGATGGGGGGAAATGAATATTTATCTTTCAAGAAAAGCAAATGATATAGCTCTGTTAACTTCCCCAACCTAAAATTAATAGTAAAGAACTGACAAGTAATTTTATTGTAAAAGGAAATATATTCTGACTTTTATAATCATATGAATACATATACAAAATGTTTAACCAAGTCAATAGGCTACAACATTTTCATAAAATTCATAGCAAGGGAATAATGTTTAACCAAGTCTTAAGCAGTAGCCCTAGGAAGACCATGACTAGCATTGGCCTTTTGCAGAAGGAGATTACAAGTATATAATCGATCTAGAAATACAGGATGTGGCTAACCAATGCAAGTGACCAATGCTGCATAAGAAGCTGAAAAAGGTAGAATCCTTCTGCTTTATGACAACTGTAGGAGAAGCACAAAAGGTTCTCTCTTTTGTAACTATTTATGTGGCATACAAACTCACAAGTATCATTTTATCCTAAGTCATAAGTTTTTTATGTTTCTTATAATATTCCATAACGTATTACCTGACTGATAAAGAGCATGTAAAGGAGTTAGTCATGAGAAGCTGCAAAAGGTAGAACCTTTTGTGCTTATGACCACAGTAGCACAAGTGCAAAAAGGTTCTACCTTTTCTACCTTTTGCAACTTCTTATGTGGCATGAGAACTCACAAGCATCTTTATACCCTAAGTAGTCAGTTTCCTAAGTTGTGTATAATATTCCATCACATATTACCTGACTGAAAAAGAGCATATAACAAACATGAAAGGAATTGACTAGAGTTAAGGTTTTCCCAAATTTCCTAAACCATTCTATTACGTAGGACCTGATCACAACAAAGAAGATACTACTCTGACAACACATTTGAGTTAGATACATGATTGCGTAATTAGGTTAGGATAACAAAATAAAGGAAAAAGAAGAATATCAAACTTACTTAAAGGAACTCTCAACCCACTGGTGAAGGCATCCCTAATTGGAACAGGAAGCTGTTGCACTGTGTTGACTGCCTGACCAAGTGCCCCTTTTAGCTGTTCAGGTATTGTTTCTTCAATAACTGTTGGTGTGTCAAGAATCCCCTCAACATATTCCTCTTTCATTCTAACTGGTCCCTCCACAGACAACTTGGTTGACAGAGAAAATTTGCTTTCTATCTGCAAAGAGCCAGAAAGAGCTTCAGAGTGAATGCTCACAAAAGTTTAACTCATCAAACTTAAACAGAATAGACATACAGACGATGTGTGTAAATAATAAGTAAACATCATGCCTCAATCAACAGTTCAACACTATGTCTTCACTACCTATTATATCACCAAAGTTACTGTTGGACTAATTTCTTCTTTCTTTTTTTTTTTTCTCTCCGTCTTTTCCTTTCATAAGTCTTAAAAATTGAACACAAATATTTATAAAAAGGGGCACGATTGAACACAAATTTGCATCTTGTCTTCGTCCTTTTTTTTGTTATGCTGTACCTAAACGACTAGCACAAGCAAGCCAAATATCTGATGTAAACATGACCAACTCTAGAGCCTAAATATGACCCACTCAAGTTCAGTATCCATTACAAATCATGCTAGAGCTGTGAATATAGATGAGATGTGCATATTTAGAATAAATGATGAGTACTTCTATGTCTATATAGATATATTATAGACAAAATGTAATACCGAGTTCAATATTTTCATGTTTGCTGTAATCTTTGCATTCCCTTCCTTGATGAGCACCTCCATTTTTGACAAACTGGCCACTGTTGAAGGAAATCTCCTGCAGAGAGAGAAATTGCATCAATAAGATAAGATAGCTTTATATTCAGATAATAGTAGACAAGTAAACTATTTGTGACCTATACTAATCACGTTTCCAAAAAATGAAATAATATATAAGAACCACTCACTCTAATAGAAATCTAGCAGCAAATAGACCTGGGCTTCCGGACCCAAACCACTCGAAATTCCATCGTCCTTCCAAAAAGGGCGACCTGGGAAGCTGAACGAACAAGTGAACAAGTCATCCAGAGCACATAAAACATGGGAATGCTATGTTCAGAAAAGCACTTACGTTGTAGGGCGGGGTGTTGGATTGACCCGCTCCAAAGCAGTAATCCTCTCATTGACATCAATCCGCTGCATGTCTGTCGTCTTTCCAGTGACTAATGCCTCAAAACCCCCAGCATCCTTGAACTGAAACAAAAGGTTTCGGCATTCGACTGCAAGGGTTAGACTATGCCAGACTTCAAAAAAATATATATATACTGCGTACTACATGACTAGCCTAACATTTTCTAAAGAAACTGAATGGAGCTCAATACTGGAGCACTAGTGCTTCAATTTGCATATAAGAGGCGAGTAAAAATATTGTGGTTAGCAGCATAATCTGAAAGTGACAACCAAACGGTACCTCACGTTTGCTCATATATTCTCAGTTTAACTCAAACCTAAACAAACTAATCAGGCATAGTAATAGAAGAAGCTACAAATTATGAAGTGATTAGGTTGAAAGTAATCAAGAATCGTGAAAGTTAAGACTCACGGCGAGAAGCAGTGATTCTTTAGCGGAGAGCCTCTCCATTTCCTTAGCGTAGGCGGCCGGAGCTCCGGGGACCGTCT
Source organism: Rosa lucieae (assembly GCA_024704745.1). Taxonomy (NCBI): domain Eukaryota; kingdom Viridiplantae; phylum Streptophyta; class Magnoliopsida; order Rosales; family Rosaceae; genus Rosa; species Rosa lucieae. Next base: position 23,877,320 of record CM045494.1, on the reverse strand, counting down.
GAACCATTGCTCGGACAACGGACCTCTGGAGACTCCGGCTCCGGTCTCCGGGGAGTTTCCGGGCAGACTGCGGCCAGGCGGCGACGGAAACCAGTGAAGTGGTGGTGGTGGAAGAGAGGGAGGAGGAGGACGATGAAGAGGAGGAGCAACAGGAGCCGATGGAGGAAATCGCAGAGAGCTGGCCCAGTAAGGTCGCCATTGAAGAGAAGAAATTCTATGGGTGATGGGAGAGTGAGAGATGCGTGGGGTGGTGGCTCAAGGGCGCGAGGGAAGCGTGAAGTCAGAGCGAGAGAGAGGGGTATTTTCGTCTTTCAGAAAAATAATATCTTTTGTTAATTTATTTAGTAATTTATTAAGTAACAGGCAAGAAGAAGAAGGAGGAGCCCACCTTATTGCATCCACACATGCTCTGTAATACCTTATTTGGCTATGGGCCTATGGCATTCAATATGTGACATTACAAGCTAACAAGACTCAAACTGGGACGCGCTCAAACCGTTTCTTTATTTTTTTTTAACTGAAAAAACCATATGGATTATTTTTTACAATCTTGAATCTCATATCATATCAAGAAAAACCACGTGGTGTGGTGTGTTGGTCGAGCTGCCTAGTCTGGAACCCCCAGGTCTAGAGTTCGAATCCAGCTCCATTCCGTGGCCAGCAGATTTGGTTCGTATTTCTGCGGTGCAGTGATTAGTCTGACTATGCTGGGATACACTGCATGGGTGTGTGTGTTGGTTCTATTGACGTCTTCCACTCAAAAAAAAAAAATATCATATCAAGAAAAGAAAACACACGGAACATGTGAACTCATTCTAGTAAGTCTAATTTCTTATTTCTTCTTTTTCATCCGCTGTAAAACTATATTAGCAAATCAATTATTGATAAGCCTCACTCTTAAAAATTTATGAAATAAATCTAATAATTATAAGAACGCAAATGGCGGATCCCCATTGGAGATCGGGGTGGTTTGGAGGCTTAGAGTATCTCCAACAGACTAGTTAAATTCAAATTATAGCTATATATAACTATTTTTAAAGTAAAATTCAACTCCAACAGACTAGATATAACCAAGTTAAATTTAGCTTTAACTAAATTGGTTAGCTATATTTAGCTAGAGAATCATGCATAGCTAAAACAAAAGTTATATTTCTCTCTCATCTTTTGTCCACATATCAGTTTATGATTCGATAAAATATAGTATATTATTTATAAATAGCTACTACTGCTGAAGCAACATTGTTAAATCAATAGCTGTGAAGTTCTAGCTAAATTTAACTAGAAAATAATTCGTACCGTTGGAGATGCTCTTAGTCCTCCATGGGGGATGTGATGTAGCAGAAAATAATCACTTAATGGGAAAGGGATGTATAAAAAAATAGGGGATGGGATGTAGCATAAAATAATCACTTAAGTCCTCCATGGGGGATGGGATGTGCAGAAAAATAATCACTTAATGGGAAAGGGATGTATCAAAAAATAGGAATAAGACCTGAAGTTGGGCCTGTTGGGGATACCAGATTGGAGATGCGGGGTATCGAACCCCGTACCTCTCGCATGCAAAGCGAGCTACATCCCCCATATCAATGTTTTGGCACAGTTTTTGTATACTAAACCTCTGCTGTTTCCTGTATCATATAAAGCCCTACTCTGCTTTAGCTTCCGGTGAAATTGACTCCTCTTTGTTCCCGCCACGGATGCCATGGAAATCGATTCGGAGAAGAACCTCCATAGAAAACAAGCCTCCTACATCTCACAGGTCCCTACTTTCTCCCTCTCTCTTCTCCTATACATTGTCGCTCGCACTGTAGAAAAAGAGACTAGAAGGGAAGTAAACAAACTTAACCTTCTCACTCCGAAAGTCCAGTCTTTTTTCTTCTTCTAGGGTTTCTAAGCTGCAATTCCTCAATTTCCAGCAATTCTTATTAAATTTAATTTGGTGGTGTGGTGCAGGACGACAAGTTTGTGATGAAAGAGGTGTACCAGGGACAGCAGTACAGTCAAATTTACTTTGCGCGCCTCCATCTGATGAGGACCCTCCTCTACTCTCTTCTCCCCAATTGGAAGCCCCATTTACCAGGTTCTCATTTCCTCTCACACATTATTCGGTTTCGGTTTTTCGGGCCCTATGTGTCAAATTTTAGCGCATTGAGTTTGATATTTGCTGTTAATTTTTTCTGAATAACTTAACTCTCAGTGATCTGGGCTCTCTGGTAAAATGGTATTTTCATAAGTAGAGGTGTTCTTTGTATGGTGTTACAGTTTGCACAATTTTGGGATTGGAAGAAGGCAAGGAATGCACCATTGTTGGAACCCTGTACAAGCACATGAAGCTCAAACCTTCCATTCTTGATGAGTACTCTAAGACGGTGGGTGTACTCGTCCACATTTTCCTAGTGTTTGGTTATCGAGTACTTGATTTTGATTGTTGTATACTATTATGTTTTATTTATCAGAGATCTGCGGTACCACTTGTCAAGCCTCATAATTTCGTGCACGCTGATGATTATTTGGTTTTGGAGGATGAAAGTGGAAGAGTTAAGCTTGCTGGGACCGTGCTTTCACCTTCTGTATATGTAACGGGTATGTGTCGTCACTTCTGGACTAACGAGAGAAAGAAACTCCCATTTTGTATTGTTTTTTTCAGTGTTGAATCTTGTTTTTGCCCGTGGTTGTTTAGCTCACTAGTAGTTTCAATTGCTTTCTTTTGGACATTAAGATTAAGTCTGTATGTCGGGTCCTCGAGGAAGCATTTTATCTTTGATCGCATGTTTGTGACATTAATTGAACTGTCCATTTTGATCTGGAAGAGTAAATTTGCTTGACATTATAATACCAATTCACTAAGTTTCAACCGTGCTCATTTTACATTGACGTGGTGATAGGGAATATTGTTGGCTTGCATGGAAAAGAGACCGGTGCAGGTGAATTCTTAGTACTAGATGTTCTCGAAGCTGGCTTACCACCCCAGATTGAGCTGCCACTTAAATCAAGTACAACGTTATTACCTCTCTCTCTTTTCTTTCGTGTTTTTTCTTCTTTGCAGTAAAGTTTTCACTTGGACATTTGTTTCTCAAGTCTCCATCTTGTAATTTATATATAAAAGGTCTATTTACTTTTGGAATCGAACCAGTTAATCTAGTTGATAATACAGACTGTTATTAAGGTGGAAATACATAACCACTAGAGATCTGCTATTGGTGAGAAATATAATTCTCACTACCAACATCAAATAATGAACGTCAAATGAAAACAACTAATCATGAACAGGTATAAATGCACAGTTTTCGCTTTACGATTCATATGTTTGGTTTTGGATGATGGGGTGAACTCATAAGCAAAAGTGGAATTATGCAAACTTTGTTAGATAGAATTCACTATAATATAAGATATAATAGAAGCTAAAGTCACAGGAAACGTTAACTGAACCTTTGAGTATCAAGTGGAAACTCTTGGCTTCTAGTACCTTCGAAATTTTCTTCACTTTTTCTCAGTTTTGATACAGTTACAATCTTAAGAAATGGACAATTTTTTCAATCTTCACTTTCAATGATTCTTATGTTCTGGTATCATATATGATTAAAAAATGTTCTAGTATCGATCTGCCATCGCGATGAATATGTTGCCTGCTTCATATTTATTTTGACTAATTTCCTCTAGTATATATGTTCTAGCATGTTGCACTATTTCGTATGCTCCATTTTTTGTTTTTTCTGTATATCTTTAATTTGTCCGCATGCAGGAGAAGATAAGTATGTTGTTTTTGTTTCTGGGCTTCATGTTGGAAGCAGCTCTTCAAATCCTCTCTTGTTTCAGCTTCTTGTTGATCATATAACAGGACATTTAGGAGATGAGAAGGTTCATGTCCTTTGTCCTTCAAGATCATACACTGTTCATTATGTTCCACACGACTCCTAACATATTATACTTTTTGGCAAATTGGACAGGAACAAAACCTTGCATCGCAAATAGTTCATGTTGTAATTGCTGGAAACTCTGTTGAACTTCCTCGTGGACTTTTTAATGGACAGGTAACACATATAGATGCTGTTGATAATAAGGTAGAATATAACTGTTTAGTGATTGCTTCTAAATTATAGGAGTGGAGACCAATGTGAATGAGTGTACTTATGATTTTTTGTCTTCAGAAAAAAAAAATAATAATAAACTGGAAAGAGCAGTTTTGTAGTTAGTTTATAAAGTGAGATGCATAGGTCCTTTTCCTACAAGCAAAATTAGTGAGATGCCATTTTGTTCATTGTTGATAGAACTTGGCACCAAAGGATCAATCTAGGCTCTCTTCACCAATTAAGGAGCTGGATATTATGTTGACTCAGGTTCTTTCTATCAGTTTAATATGTCAATACTTCATATTTGTTTCTATCATGAATTTCACTGCTTAATTGACTTCACTTATGTCAGATAGCTGCAGGTGTGCCTTTAGATATCATGCCAGGTGTAGATGACCCTGCAAATGCTTCGTTGCCTCAACAGGTTGGATTATGTCCTTGAAAGTATGCATTTTGGTTCATAACTTTGTTTTGCTTCTGATATTCTTTTCCTTTCAGCCTTTAAACAGATGCCTTTTCCCTGGGTCGTCAGTTTATAACACGTTTAGATCATGTACTAATCCTCATTCCTTTGATCTTGATGAGATGAGGTACAATATGGAAGTGATTTGACTTTTGGTATTATCTATTAGGTAATTATTTTGACATAGTCATCTTTTGGTTTTCAGATTTGTTGGAACATCAGGGCAAAATATAGATGATCTTGATAGGTATTCAGAAGCAAAGGATAGACTTGAATATCTTGAAAGAACATTGAGGTGGAGGCATCTGGCACCTACAGCACCGAACACTCTTGGTATGAAATCATATATTTTGCTTGTGTAGCTTTGTTAGTCATTCGTTTGGTTCAATTTGACATGTTAAGGTTGCTGGTATCTTGAGATAGGATGAGTTCTCTAATTTGAGACCAATCGCTATTATTCAGCAAAATATATATGGACATGTTTATATACTTTATCTTCCCATAATGTTCTGTTTGAGTTCTTCTTGTGTTATCAAATTCATACTCATGTTAACGTTATGTTCTTTCAGAGTGTTATCCTTTCACAGATAGGGATCCCTTCCTGATGGAGAGCTGTCCTTATGTGTACTTCGTTGGGAATCAGGATAAATATGATAGTCGCTTGGTAAAAGGTATAATCTTTTAACTTCTTTGGATAGATTATTATTATTATTTTTTTAACTTCGCCGGTAGATAAAAACAATTTTCATGCTGGCAAAACTTTTTTAATTTGTTTTTTTTGCTTTTCTATCACTTGATTAGTCTACAACGTTTCATGGGCAGGATCTGAAGGGCAGATGGTGAGACTCATTTGCATTCCTAAATTCTGTGAGACAGGAGTTGCTGTTGTGGTAAGCTGCTGTATCTTTGACACATGCTTGAAACTTCTTGACGAATAAGTACTGGCATCAATCTTGATGTTAGACGGGTTCGGCGTGTCTTATGTGTTTTAGTGTGTCCATTAAGATATCTTGAGACCTTGTGTAAAGTTTTATAAAGTTGAAAAATTGCAGTTTGAATTATTCTCCAATCATTCTTATGATGGTGTGTTCCCATTTTGCAGCTAAACATGAGAACCCTTGAATGCAATACACTCAGTTTTGGGACTCAATTCTAATAACCTGGTATGAGATTTATCAGGTAGAGTTCTGAATTCTTCAATAATTTAGCTCCAGTCAAATGTTCTATTTACAGATGATCATCAAGAAGATGTGAAAAAGTTATTTAGCAAACTAGAATCATAATCAGCTCTTCCTTGTAATAGGACAACAAACACACTAATAACAGAAGTTGTGGTACAAAAATTACAACTCTGTCATACACTTTGTCATCTCCAAAATACGCATGCTACTTTGATCACTGAACTTATTTACAAGTAACCAGACGTATGAAACTATCACACATTGATCACTGAAAAACTTCCTCTCTTTTTTTTGGTCTCAGATCACTCAAAACTTGGTTGAATAGATATTGAACTAGTAAGACTTTATCAAAATCGGAATTACTTGTTGAATTTTAACTACTAAGAGGGGGTCATTGTAATAACTGGCATTGTATATGTCAAACTTTGAAGAGGGATAGGGGGTGAACAGGCGTTAGCTCTCCATGCGTTGTTGCTTCTTTCATTATATGGGGGTGCCAAGATTTTATACTTAATGTGACAATAATATTATGTTGAATTTTTTTTTTTTAATTCTGCAACTTTTAGGCACACGATAATTATATTATGTTGAACAGATACGTTGTTGAAATGTGTAATATTGCTCATAAATAGTTTATTAAATCCGTTTCAATAGCAACATTCAGCAACTTGTTACCGATTTTCTTAATTAACATTGGAAATATTTAATCTCAGAAACAGTTTTTTAATTAACATTTGAACAGGTGTGTTGTTGAAATGTGTAATATTGCTCGGAAATATTTAATCAACATTTAAACAGATATGTTGTTGAAATGTGTAATATTGCTTGGAAATATTTAATTTAACATGTAAACAGATATGTTGTTGAAATGTGTAATATTGCTCAGAAACAGTTTTTAAAATCCATTTCAAAAGCAACATTCAGCAACTTGTTACCCATTTTCTTAATTAACGTTGGAAATATTTAATCTCGTTTTCACCTGTTTGAATGGATTTAAATATTCAGTACATGTTCTAACAGCATTTGTGGAGATCCATTGAAGAGGGAGCTGAATGTGATGAATCTGTGGAGCCACAGCCTGAATTTTTATTTCTTTTATGAACACTTGCTTGTTGAGTATCTTATTTCATGTAAGTGGGCTTTTGGAGTAGTTATTTATGCATTCCTTTGTAGTAGGGAATTCTAGTAATTGAAGATGTTGATGACGTTTTAAAGAACAGATCTAATTTTTCAATTGGTGTAATATTAACAGACTGTAGTTTTTAAATCTTTTTCTGTTAACCATTTCCGTTTACTGAAGAGATAGCTTATGTTGGCTTTCCAAGTCTTGGCTTGGTTAACCATTATTATCGAATCTTTCCCCAAACTTCTCATTTCAGATGGTGGCTTCATTTTAAGTTGTTGCTGGAATGAGCATTTAGTAAATGACTGCTGAACAATACGACCCCAGCAGCTCTGCAATTGAGATCTACAATAACATTGTCAACGACAATGAGGGAGTCGTTATACTAATGATGTTATTCTGTTCAGTTTATCGTTGAGTTCTGGAACGAGTTGTGGGCCTTGTGGTCCAATTCTCCTGAAACCCATATAATGACCCGACCCAGATCCAACAAGAGGAGACTGCATTATGTGTGTGTGTGTGTCACTGTGTCAGTGTGAACATGGGGGGAGCGCATTTTTAAGCCATCAGATTATGTCTGTCAAATGGGAATTTATGTACTCTAAAATGTCTTTCCAAACTCACATGACAATCATACATACACTGCAGTGCACCTTCCCTAACGGCTATATCTGCCCACCCCCAATTATTCAAATCATACTCCCTAACCCCAACGGTCCAATATTTCCCCCACTTACATTAAGCACCAAAATCACAAACCCCAAATACCCAACTCCTATTGCAACTCACATACTCTCTCAATTTCTCTTTCTCAACACAAATTGAATTTGTAATGGACCCTCCTACTTCTGTTCCTACTTCTGTTGCTGCTACTGCTACTGCTACTGCCTCTGCTAGTGTTCAACATGTGACCAAGAGGTCTTCAGATGAGCTGCTCAGGAAATTTGCTGATTCCTGCAATGAGGCCGAGGCCTCAGCGAGGAAGAAGGCGATCAGGGAGCTTTCGAAGCAAAGGAAAAAAAGCCGGAAAAGTGGTGAGTTTGATCAGGGTGAGAGTCCATCAAATGGCAAGAGTAGCAGCTTAGTGGAGAGGAGGTCACTGCTTCCTGTTGTTGCTGGGACTAAAAACAAGGGATTGCTGCTCAGGCAGCTTGGGGTTCATGGCAGGTCAAGGGATATCAGGAACAAGTCCCTTTTCGGTACCATTCACAAGGTAAGACTTTCATCATTTCAATTCATGTTTTTCATACAAATCTTTTTGTTAACCTGAAGATGAATTGCAATTGATCTAAGTAGGTATGTGTATTTTTAACTACCGAGTCACTAGGTTTTAGTTCGGTATAGCAATAAATGGGAGTTGTATGGATGAGAATGAATCATATGTTTTACTTCTGTTAAAACGCAGTTAAACAATCACAGCTAAGTTTAAACCATTTCTCAAAGCCAATAATAACCAACTGTGAAAATTATTTTACCAACTGTTCTAAATAATTGTTCTGTAACCCAGTTTTCATTACAATCTCTTGATATTCATTTGGGTCCATCTATTTTGTATTGGGTTTTCACCAACCAACACTAGGACCATAGGTCGGGGAATCTAAATGGCCCCAATGTTTGGTACTGAGTGTTAACTTTAGTGTCTGCAATATTTATGCAGTTTAGGTCTCGGGAAACAGATGCAAATAGTAACTATACTGCTAAATTACCACCACAATATTCAACTAATTAATGTATTGATCCCCTATAATCAACTGTTAATTATACACCCTTGCTGCATTAGCTGATCAAATGGGCTCTTCTAACTAATAGAAAAGTATTGCAGGAGTCCTTTGCACCTCTAAGAAATAGGAAGCACTTTTGTAGTCTAAGAATTAGGAAGCATTTTTGTACTCTAAAGCACTAGAAAGCATAAGTACAGCAACAGCTACCCTCTCCCCAAAATCTGCAGCCTATTCCCCTCATTCATAGGCTAGCAAATAATCTCACCCAAATGTCCCTCTCACTCTTCTAAGTTCGAACTGTGTTGCAGCGTTTTCTATTCTTGAAGCTGTAGTCTGGTCCAATAAGCCAGCTAAGCTATGCCCATCTCCATTTTTATGGACAGGGGAAGAGACAGGAAGAACATAGAAAAAGATGTATAATATGTATTGATGATGAGTTTGATACTTTGATGACTGAAATATATGTTTACAATTGCAAATGGGAAAGGAAAGTCAACTTATATTGATGTCACAGACTTTTAACGTTATGGTTTCAACCTTTTTCTTTTTGTTGCATTCATTTGTGCAGACTTGGAGGAGGACCATAGAAGGGGCTTCAAAGGTTTTCATGGAGAAGCATTACAATAGGCACAGGCGTTTGATAAATGACATTGTTTAGCTCCACAAACAGTTTTTGACTCTGCTCTTAATTATCAGAAACTTCTATTTAGTAAAGCTCAGTTAGTGTAAATTTACATTCAAATTTGTATTTCTCATTCTTTTTGCATATTGTTTTTCTATACAAGGAATAAAATAAAGCTCAATTCTAGTTCTCACTCAAAACCTCAAGTTGGATACTAGGCTTTTGCTTATGTGGATCCTTGTGTGTCTGTGTATTGCTATTGTGCTCATATCCAAATTACTAATCTTGTTAAAGTAAAAAGTAGCTTGTTAGTGCGACTAATCACATTTTAACAACCTCGCATTTCATAATGATAGTAGTAGTAAACTAACTTATCTTTTACATAATATCAGATCTGGAGATTTGGAAATCTCTACAATCTCATCCTACCAATAAGTTGAATTTTACATGTTGGGATTTAATGGGTAAAACCAAAAGCTAAGGACAGAGTTTTAGAGTATCAAAGAATTGTTGCCTCAGACAGTTTAAATTTTTGGGGATTGTGGTAAGCGAAGAGTTTATACTTTTAATATCCAAAGTAACGAAAAATAACATTGACCATAACACAAGTATCTTGACATAATTAATTTTGTAAAACATCAACAACCTTCAACACCCTATGCCATGACTATTCACAAGCATTAAAGTGATTCCCCAAAATTGTGAACATAATAAGTCACACATCTCAAGTTCCACAAACAGTCTAAAAAACTAGCTTTTTATAATCTTGAAATATAAAATTTAGACGTTTTAAACGAGATGTAATGTAAAACATGCCTTATACACAAACACAATATCAGCACAAAAAATATGAAACCACACTTAAACATCAACCTCTTCTAGAAATACATAGTTGAGACTTGAGTCACCCAAAATCCTCAACCTCTTCTTCATTGTTGGTGGTAGAGTTTTCAACCCACTTTGTTGGCCAAATAAAAAAAAAGGTGGTAGTACTCATACATGTGACATTGACCACGGAACCACACTTAAACGTCATGCCCCAACCATATCTCATCTCATCTCATCTCATCTCATCTCAATCTGTGAGCAACAATATCTTTAATGGGGCTTCAACTGTGCCTCTACCATGAATGGCCCCCTCCCATGTTTTGGAATTGACCTGAAATAGTGAATGCTGTGACAGCTGAGCCAAGCAAGGCCACCTTGTGAGTGTCTCACAGACCTCATGTGTCTCCTCCTCCTCCTTTCCCCTTTACAATCTTCTTTCTTGGAAAACAACATCCTCCTACCTCTGCATTTCCTCCATTCATTTCATTCAATCCCCAAAACAAAGACAAAGCTGGATTTGCTTTCTTCCTGATAAGCTCAGCTCTTACATGGTTGCATCTACTCACTCACACGTGGTGTGGGATCTGCTCGAATATATTGCTCTTTATCTTTTCAATTAAATATATCAGCTCTTTCATTCATTTATATATATATAATTGGAGAAGATAAGTTGTAGAGCTTATGCATCATCATCATCATGAGATTGAGAAGAGGCTTGCCTGCACATGGGTGATACTGAAGAGTCTATAAAGAGTTAGTTAAAGGCTATTGCTAAAAAGTAAAGAGAAGCTTCATTTCTCGATATAAAAGCTTGAGGGCCATGGGCCATAGCTGTGTCATTGTTTCAGGTCAACAAAGCAATCTGCCAAACCCCATTTATAATAATGTCACCAAGAACAGATCAGAGTTTTGAAATGGTTTATGCCAAATGCTCTGTTTAATAATGATATAAAACAACCATGAGTTTTCATTTCAGATAAAAAAAACACAAGAAGCCAATATCAATTGAACAATCTCCGTTTCCATCTATTTCATTTGTCAAGATATTGGACAAAAAAGAAAACAGTTATGTCATGAAAGATTCATTACACACTAATAAGAAATGTTTGCTTACCCTTCACTTCTACTTCTCCTTCTACTTGTCCATCACTTTCTACATTCTAAAATCACAGTTTGAAATGGTCTATGCCAATTCTGCTCTTTCTGCTAATGTTAGAAAAAAAACAAAGAGTTTCTGTTTGAGTAGGAAAAAAATAAAATAAAGTTAACGTCCATTTTGCATTTTCATCAATTTAATTTGTCAAAATCGGACGAGGTCATCTCAAGGGTAAATGATGGATTTTTGGTCTATAGTCTAAACATGGACATCTTAAAGGTGTTTCTCTTCGTCTCTGCGACATTGTCGAATTTTGGTGTGTGTGACGTTGTTGGCACTTGGCACTAAGTTACATGCACTACTTCTAGATGCAAGTCGCGATGCTGTGTGGCTGTTGAAGCTGAGGCCATCGTGGTTGGTTAATCTGTCAGGGCTACTGAAGATCTGGGCCAACACCCTACACCGATGGGAGTTTTTAACTCGATCTCACAAAAGCAAATGTTTCCACAATCAAGAGGTATGATAGGTTGACGAGAAGAGAGGTTACTAATGGCCCTTCACGTCTCCCACCTGAAGGGTAAGTATTCGTTGTCGCCTTCAATTCAATGACAGCATTGCCACAATTGAAGCCACCATCTGTTCCATCTGAACCATATATGACAACCAAAAGTCACATCGAAAAAACAAGCCTCTGAACAGCCAATACCAAATGCAACAGCAAGAGTATGTAGAGTGACACCTTTGAGGCATCCCATTTTGAGTCCTTGCCACCTATGAGCAACTTGAAGAAGACTTTATAGGTATAGATCCTAATTCATGATTATTTTTTTTAGATATCGCAGCCACACAGCTTGGGTGGATCTTAATGAACAATTCTTAGATTAACCATAAATTCACCTATATGTGTACTGCGAAATGATTAACCATAAATTTCACTTTTTTTTTCTTTTGAAATCTTTCTTTATTACACAAGTGGTGATATTTTTCATCAAAAAGATATAATTGTCAACTGAAGGTGAATTGCTAAGGAAAAAGAGATGACCCTACTCTTACCCTACTGACCTACTCCCTAGATTGTCCAAAACCCATATTCTCTCATAAGACCATAAAATCATGAAATACCTATCATCTCCTTCTTCATTCATTTGTTTTCTTCCTTAAAAAAATTAAGAGAATTAGGGCTATTAATGGGTCGTGTTGGATTAGTGTGATTGTAGTGTCGCAAAAGACAAATCCAAACCGAATTTATTTAATAATTATGTCAAAAATTTAAATTCAAATCCAAACTATTTATTAAACGGGTTATTCATTTCCAACCCACTTAACTCATTTAATAAATATAAGTCGTGTCATGTTAGACAAAATGACTCATTTAATTGAAAAAAAACACATAAATTAATTAAATTCACTAAAAACTCCACAAGACGAAGAATATAAATAATTAAATCAAATAATTATAAAGCAAAATATTTCAAATTGTCTAATCGTATGATCAAATACTCCTAACGTCCAAAATTTCAATAAGTATAGCCTAATCGGGTTACACAGATTCACTTCGTGTTGGTGGGTTGACCCGTGGCTAACCATTTATTAAATGGGTCATGACGGGTTGACCCACGGCCATGTAATCGTGCGGGTTTAACTCGCTTTATTTCGTGGGGTTTCGAGTCGTGTTATCGGGGATTCAAATTTGCTCATCACCAATATTTTTGTGGTGATATCACCACTCAATATAAAACTGTCATGTGTTATAAAACATAATTATACTTAATTATGATGTTTTATTAAAAAAATAGAATTTAAGTGTTTAATTAATTCTAAATGACGTTGTAAGTTTTAATAGAGTGGTGATATCACCACAAAAATAAAAGTGATGAGCAAATTTGAATCCTTATTATCGGATCGTGTCTGAATTGACAGCCCTACACCGAATAACAAAAAATTTACATATGAGAAAGGAGGAAATAAATGAGTACCCAGCAAAGTAAAAATGACATCATACAAAAAATAATAAAAAAAAGCTGTGCCATTTCATTTTCAGTGGCACACCTGTAATTTGGTCATCCCAGTGGTGTCCTTTCAGTCACATTTAAAACCTTTCAGAAAAGGCAAAAAAAAAAACAAAAAAAAGACTTGAAAGAAAACAGTGCCTCTCACACGCTTTCGTCAACTTTGCCATTACTTGGTTGTGCAACTCTGCTTTTCTCTCTGAGTCTTTCCCTCTTCAACAGAGACAGAGAGAGAGAGAGAGAGTGGACGGTGAGAGTCTTTCTAGTCCTTGGCTTGAAAAGACCACAACCCTTTTCCCATCCCACCCCATACGTCAAAAAAATCTAAGAATTCCAATTTGGGTTGGGCAGTGAGATTACTTATTAGAGCAAAGCAGTGTGTTGGGTGTTGGGAAATGAGGGATGTTTTCGTGGCTGGCAAGGATTGCGTGGACGTGTTGGAAGCCGGTGAGGAGATATGCCCGTATGAGTAAAGATGACATTCTTGATGACTCCTCCATTGAAGACCCTCTCGTTTGGTGCAGACCCCTTGACAAGCACGCCTACGGTGAATTCTCCTTCGCCGTCGTTCAGGCCAATGAGGTTCTCGAGGACCAGAGCCAAGTCGAGACCGGAAGGGATGCCACTTTTGTTGGAGTTTATGATGGACATGGCGGCCCTGATGCGTCCAGATTCATTTCTGACCATCTCTTTGTCAATCTTATGAGTGAGAGCCGCTCTCTTGTTGCTTTTTTCTTGACACGGATTTGTGTGTTTTTTCAGACCACGATTGCCTTCTTCTTCTTTTCAATGTGGCTTGTGTTTTTTTCTTTATTGGGTTTAAAGCACAGGGTTTGGATTTTTGTGATCATCTTCATTTATGATTGAACCCCTCTTTTCTTCGCTTTTGGGATTGGTGGGGCGTTTGTGAACTGCCTCTGTGAATTTGTGTTTTCTTGAAACCGGTTGTCTGGTTTCTTTACGTGTACTTGGCCCTTTGTCAGACATGTGTGTTTGTCTTGTTGTGTGCTGTTGTTTGAGCAAGTTTAATTAGTTTAAGTTGATTCATGTGGTGGATCTGTTGGAAAGAGGAAGAGAGAATTGGTTCCATCATTCGAAGTAGAGTTATGTGGTGGATCTATTTTGTTGTGCATAGTTGGAGTAGATTTGAATGTTAAATTATGTGATTGGAAAAGAAAAAGAAAATAAATTTGTTTGGTTCTGCATTTTTTTTTTTTCATTATAGTTCTTTCTTATGTATGCATAAGTATTTTGTGGTCAAAAAGAAAAGTTCAACTATTTTCTTTTTCTTCCACTCCAGACCATTTTAGCTATATCTGATTGTGGAAGGAGAAGAGAAAGGCAGTTTCAGAATACATGCATTTGTTTTGTAAATTAAAATGTAGCCCTCTGGAATTCCCCTATTGGAAATTAGATGCTTTATTTTCTGTATTGTAGGCATCACCCACCCTTTGATTTCTATTGTGATTGAAGTACTTCTGGCTTTTTCAAATTGAAACTGATTTAACCGAGTTACAGGACATGCTCGAGAAAAGACAACCATATCTGAAGATATCCTTAGAAGTGCCTTTTCTGCTACCGAGGATGGGTTCCTTACTCTTGTGCGTAGGACTTGTGGAATAAAACCAGTGATTGCAGCAGAAGGTTCTTGTTGTCTGGTTGGAGTTATCTGGAGTGGGACTTTGTATGTTGCTAATCTAGGTGACTCGAGAGCTGTAATTGGTTCTTTAGGTAGATCAAATAAGATAGTTGCCGAACAGCTGAATAGGGAACACAATGCAAGTATAGAGGAGGTTAGACAAGAGCTCAGGTCATTGCATCCGAATGATTCACACATTGTAGTTATGAAGCAGGGAGTTTGGCGTATCAAAGGCATCATACAGGTTTACTACTTTTTGTCTCTTTCAACTGATTGGCTTGTTTTGATCAAGTTGGTAACTTGTATATATGCATGGTGTTCTTTAATCTATTAGTATTGATACCTGCTTTCCTATTATTTATGCGGTCTGTAAAGTTGTTTGATGTATGCTTTCCTCATCCTGCTGGAATGGATACCTAATTTCTAAAACAACTGCCATTGTGATATGTGACTTGAATTTTTCTTGATTGAAATGTTTTGTATTCTTAAGAATTGCAGTAGTATAACTATATTCACAATAGAAATTTGCACTTCCTCTCCAGGCATGTAAGCATACATACGAACACAAGTGCATGAAATAGCAGCTATGGTTTGCAATACATCATTTTTGTGTCAATTTGATGATGTTTCTCTTTTCCTGGGTCAAGTGAAATCAATGGTTATTGTGGCATCAATCATGTATCTTTGAGACTTTGCAGGAATATGCTTCATTATAGACCTATATAATGTTTAATATTTTGTTACTCCCTTAAAATACTTATGTAAACAAAATGTTAAGTGGATTCTGACACTGGATTCTCACATTCAGGTGTCTAGATCTATTGGTGATGCATACTTGAAGAGGCCAGAATTTTCTCTTGATCCTTCATTTCCGAGATTCCAACTTTCTGAACCCCTCGGGCGGCCTGTGCTGTCAGCAGAACCATCTGTATGTACTAGAGTTCTACGACCTGAAGATAGATTTATAATATTTGCATCAGACGGTCTTTGGGAACACATGACTAATCAGGAAGCTGTGGAAATTGTGCATAATAATCCTCGACAAGTATGTAATTTTGTTTTTTGTTTCCTCTTATTGTCTCTTTCCCCATTCTTTTCCTTTTAGATTTTAATAATGTTTTGTTCTCTTTTGTTTTTCATAAATGTTAGGGAATTGCAAAGAGACTTCTGAAAGTATGTCTTGGTGAGGCAGGTAGAAAAAGGGATATGACATATGACGACCTTAAGAAGGTTGAAAAGGGTGTCAGGAGGTACTTCCATGATGATATTACGATTGTTGTCATTTTTATAGATCATGATTTACTGGGGAAAACTCAACCTTTACCTGAGCTATCAGTAAGAGGGTTCATTGACACGGTTGGACCATCAAGTTTTAGCATCTTCAAGGATTGATACAAATGTGAAGTCTGGTTCATAGAGTAAACAACACCCAGTAACTTTATAGCCTAGGTCTTGTTTTAGAAGACCAGGTTCATCAAGGCTCATCAAGTTTTTTTTTTCTTTTTCTTTATTCAACATTTCTCTTAACATTGGATTGTTTGTTTTTCCAGCTGTTCTTAACACCTGCTGAAAGCTTCTTTATATAAACTGATTTCGTTAGATAAAACCATGCACCCTAGGCAAAGCTACGGGCAAGCTTCAAACTTTTTTGGAGTCCGTATACACCCAAAAGTTGTGCAATTTATTTGGTCTTAATAAATGTCTTCTTATTAAGCTTTTCAAGTACTAATAGTGTTGAGTGTGGAGCTAGAGATTTATTGGTCATCTTTAGCATATGACCAAATGAATTCTACTGTGATGACTCAGATGGAGAACCAATTGTTATGTCTGGATCGTTTATAATGTTACTGCAGCAAGGCAATATCTTGACATCTTTTATTTCAGACTCAATTTGACTGATATCCATGCCAAACTTCATCTTGCAATAATATTAAAGAAGTGTGGTCGAGTCTCATTGCTTACCATTAGATTAATAAGCAATAACAGATCATGTGCCTGAGAGAAGAATATTGTGAGCGGCATCAGGATCAGTTTTACACGTCTAAATCTAAGATGAACAAACATCCCATGTTACAGATTTTTCACACAAGAATTGTAGAACGTAGCTGGTCTGGTTTCAATTTTTGGAATATGCCGGCGACTTTTGGATCTTGTTCAATGGCAGGTCAGATTATATATGGTAATTCATATTGTTTTTATACGGCAACTTGAAACCGTTTGCGGCAGTACGCGCTAGAATTTCCAATGAAATGTAGCAATATTGGCATCAGTTTACATCTCATTGAGCACAGAAGTCAGGCTCGTTGATTTCTGGCTCTCTGTTGTAGCTTGACACTGCTCCATGGATTTCTGCTTAGTGTGCTAAGCACATTTGTCAAAGTTGGCTTATACTCCAAGTAATGTAATGACAAAACTTTCTAGCATGGTTGCCCACAAGTTGTCTGTGCTATGAAAGAGATGGCAATCAAGAATTCCAAATGGCACTGCATGGATTGAACAAGAATTTGGAATCTTCTTTATGTGTCTTATTGCAAATAATTTGGTTCTAGCAATTTGGAACATATTCAATCAACAATTTGTCTGTTACTTCAGTCCCTGTAAAGATAATATAGAGAAAGACTGTTTTAATATCTGAAGAACAAGAGTCATCAGACATGAAAGGTACTAATTCTCTTGAATCAGACAGAAAATAAACACATGGAATAAATAATATTGAAGGGGATTTTTGATTCAACCAAACCCAAATCAGTACCAATACATAATTTCTCTACAAAGCAGTAACAAAATAATTGAATATTGATCATATTTTCCTCGCCTCCATGCTCATGTCCCAACATAACAAACATAGAGAAATAAACATGAATGAAAATGTAAAATGAATAGGAAAAGAAATTCTGCAACCACTTAAATAGAAGCCTTTTTGTGATACAAAATCTGTTAAGTGTAAATTCTTTGTCCGCCTCTTGCTTCGCACAATTAGAAGCATTTCCTGTGAACAATTGAGGGGCCAGACTCATCATACTCAGCCTTTGCAATCCACATCTGCACTCACAAAAAAGAATAACTTTCAAGTAAGCATTTTGAAAAATATGTGATGCTCTGATGTGATTCAGAGCTTATTTCATTCAGGAGGTGCTCAGGACAGAAAGAATTATCGAATCAAATAAGAACCTAGAAAAATAAGCGAGATTTTTCTGCTATTTTCAATGAGCACATGTTCTCTACCAGTATCGATATTCTGTGCTTTCAAATCTAATTAAAGAGATAACAATGTTGAGATACTTAATACTCATGGGATTTCAAGTCAATTGTGCAATGGTGTGCCATATGTGTAACATGTATCTGCAAACTAGGCGTTATAGTCATCTTACGGTGACTTTTAACATATAGATGTACAAAAGACATGGAAGGATGGAAGTTGAACGAGAAATGCATTAGTAGAGTGCCTAAGCAGATGTGCATTTGCACACAGCACAGTACCTGTTGGAAGGTGCTGAGGGATGCCAAAATGGAGCCTCCTATCCAGACACTGTATTTCCTCTCAGGCGGTGCTACAACCTTGATTTTCATGCTACTTGGAGCTAATGCTGTAATCTCTTTGCTCATCCTATCAGCAATTCCAGGGAACATAGTGGAGCCTCCGGAAAGAACAATGTTGCCATAGAGATCCTTCCTGATATCAACATCACACTTCATGATAGAGTTATATGTGGTTTCATGGATACCAGCAGCTTCCATCCCGATCATGGATGGCTGGAAGAGGACTTCAGGGCATCGGAATCTTTCAGCACCAATCGTGATAACCTGCCCATCAGGTAATTCATAACTCTTCTCAACAGATGAGCTGGTCTTTGCTGTCTCTAGTTCTTGTTCATAGTCTAGAGCAATATAGGCTAATTTCTCCTTCATGTCTCTAACAATTTCCCGCTCAGCAGTAGTGGTGAAAGAGTAACCACGTTCAGTCAAGATTTTCATGAGGGCATCTGTAAGATCACGACCTGCCAGGTCCAAACGAAGGATGGCATGTGGGAGGGCATACCCTTCATATATCGGAACTGTGTGACTCACACCATCCCCAGAGTCAAGAACAATACCTGAACAGCAAAGCATACATGACCACAAAGCATTAGCATGGGAGTTTCATTGAGAGTAGAAAAGATAACTTCTTGAGCTTCAAGAATACACTGTACTTTGCAATAAGCATCTGGATCCTTAAGCTCAAATTATGACATAGATGATAAAGAGTTCTTTTTCCGCTGAGCTAAATAATGAATGCATTTATGCAATAAAGGGAAATGGAACTGAAACATATATGGTAAACTTATTTGAGTGTGTTGCCCGTCAGATAAGCAATACATGAGAGAGAGGAGCTGAGGAGCTGAAGATGAATTTGATTCTTCTCCCCATCATAAGGACATGATCTAACAATGAGGTACATAATAATGAAGTGCATACATTTATCATTGCTTATAATGTGGGAAAACATAAAATTTAAATTGAATTAGTCTCTGTCTTTATCCATCTTTCTTGTCCTATGAGATCCACTGGAATTGTTTTGGTTACAAGACATTTCCTATAAATGATAATAATATATCATGCATCTTACAGAGAAAACAATTAATTACTCTATCAAATCGCTTACCAGTTGTACGTCCACTAGCATACAGGGAAAGGACGGCCTGGATTGCAACGTACATAGCAGGAGTGTTGAATGTCTCAAACATAATTTGAGTCATTTTCTCACGATTGGCCTTGGGGTTAAGGGGTGCTTCTGTGAGGAGAACTGGATGCTCTTCTGGAGCCACACGGAGCTCATTGTAGAATGTGTGATGCCAGATCTTCTCCATATCATCCCAATTGCTAACGATACCATGCTCGATCGGGTATTTCAAAGTCAGAATACCTCTCTTCGATTGAGCCTCATCCCCTACATAGGCATCCTTCTGTCCCATCCCAACCATCACACCCGTGTGGCGAGGGCGCCCTACAATGCTGGGAAACACAGCTCTTGGAGCATCATCTCCAGCAAATCCTGCCTGCACCACCAAATCAATCAAGATCAGCTTTTGAAATCCCTCTAGGAATCACGAATCACTGAACACGGGATCAATACCTTGACCATTCCGGTACCATTGTCACAAACAAGGGGCTGAATATCCTCGGATTCTGCCATTTTCTATTGTCTGCTGCCAAACAAACACAACATTGCATCAAATTATAGTAAACAATTCTTCATCCCTCGGATCACATTCATATCTATGCATCTGATCCAGACTAAATGCTAAACATGCTTGTAACAATCTAATATATCTGTAATCCATGAGAGATTAACAAAACTAAACGCAAGCATATTATGCAGATCATCATTATAACATAAAACTGAAGGAAACATGAATCCAATGCATTTATGAAACAAATCCGAAAAAAATGTGTACGTTTCTGGGATGATCGCGCAAAACCCATCACCATTTTCAAGAATCGAACACAACAAACAGCTCAGATTCACAGCAAAATAAATGAACACGCCAAAAAAAAAAAAGGGTACCTGTGAAAGGAAACGTAATAGTGTTTAGATGTGAGAGGGGTTGGTGTTAAGAGAAGAAAAAGGAGAGAATAGAATGTTTTGGGGTTGGGTACCCGCCCTCTGGTTTAAAAAACGGAAGCTTTCCGAAATGAAATTCACCTTAAATGAACCCCAAATGCCGCGTCTTGGGATCCTGACCGTCTATGGGAGCATCTCATCAACGGACCCCATGACGAGTCACGTCGATGGTGGAAACAGCTGGCTCACTTTCGGTCTCCGCTACCGCGATGACTACTATGCCCCTACTATTTATCATATTGGCCCACTTGTCCTCTCTGTCTATGACAGAGGGCATATTAGGAAATACAACCATTTCTTTCCCTCCTCGCTTTGAGGAAGTTCTTTGAGCATAGTGTTTTTTTTTTTTTTACATCCTCTTTATTGGTCGTGATATCCCAAATACTTGGGATTTAATGAAAGACGCACTGTTACAAATCTATGCTAAGTTCTGATTTTCTAATTTAACTTTTTTAAAAATCGATAAGAAGCTCATCTGTTTTAGTGTATAGAATTTTTATAAATTATTTATAGTCATGTTCTTTAAGTAACTAATATACTCATTGAGTTAATCTCGTTGCTTGCTTTTGATTTAGTTATATGAAGAACAAGTAGTAGTTATTAGTTATTGTTGTGATTTTAAGAAATTTTTAGACTATAGACTTACATTATAGGATATTTCTAAAAATGAGTGATTACACATACTCTAACCATTACTACCTGATCCAAAAAGAGATTACCAGTAACACAGTTTTGTTATTTAGATTATGAATTTCAAAAGCATTTACGTGTTCTTTTTTCTTTATCTTAGGTAAAAAGCTGTGGTGAACCAAGTTCGGTAATAATTTCATTAATTTGGTTTCCGAAAATGCCCTTTGTAATGTGGAGATGCCAAAGAAGGGCAGATCGGTCATCCAAAAATGGTAAATATAGATGGGGTTTTGTTAAAGTGAAGTGCTGTGTGGGGGGGTGGTGGAGGGGTGGGGCTGCGTGGTAGTAATCAATATACATGGGACGGTGCGAAAAAAGAGCGAAAGCCAACGGGGCAAAACTGACTTGAGATGATGCCGGCGTGTTTTTCTCACGTGCGGTCACATCCCACACTTGTCCTTCTCCACGTTTCTTTCGAATTTTCCATTTTGACCTAACTGAACTGGTCATCCTTCCTCGACTAGTGTCGTGAAACCCATAACTGCCGGCCAACCTCCGTACAACGTGCTCGCTCCTCATCTTCCAACTCAGACGCAGTCTTCTATATAACATTTTCTTCTTTTTAAGAACTTGATCTCACCATCCTTGTAACATTATGTTTTAGAGTAATGAGAGCTCGACTCGCTGCTTCAAACACGAGTGAAATTCAAGTTGTTAAAACTTCTTCTCATTTTGTCCTTGAAGAGAACATCGCAAGTTATGTCGTATTTCTTATCGAATTAATCATATTACAAATGCTCCAAAGCTAGTTGCACTTTGAGCTGTAGCATCAATGTAGTTTAAAGCAAATATGAAAACCACATTAACACTGAATTGACTCAATAATTCTTTCTCTTCTTTAGTAAGAGTATTTGATCCCATTTACACAGCAATTTTCTTCGCATAATTATGGATGAATTTAAGATTTAAACCGAGATGAAAATCACAGAAAGACGAAAGAATATATTGTTACTTTGCTAGAGGCCTAAAGTGATCATACATGGTAAGACCCATTATTAAGAGAGCAATTGGGATCTAATTAGAGATCTTTATCCATGTGAACATCTTTCCTTTTAGGCCGGTCATCATGGCTAATTTGGTCCCTCATGTATGTGCTAAAAGAAACTCTTTTCTTCTTCATAACCCTTTTTTAAAGTATGGCCACCTAATTAGCTACTCAGTTTGCTATGTATTGAACCCATATAATTTCTGGGTGAGAGAGTTCATTAGACATGCTTCTCTGTTTAAAACTTGTGAGCCATGCCTTGTTTCCTTTCATAGAGTCATAATTCATGGGTCCTTATATTATCTAAACTTAAAGTACCCAATGAAAAGTGTAGCTAAAGCAAAACTGGGGAACGTTCTTGAAATTAATAATGAACTGTATTACCAAAAGCATAACTAAATTCTGACCTGTAAAAGAAGAAAATAAATGATACGACATTCCAGTACACAAACTTTTCTAGTGATGCTAGAAAATATTTCACCTTCTAATTTTTAATCTCTATATATGTATATGTTAGTGATGTATAGTGTAGCTGTCTGTAGTGGACCTGGAATAGATACAACATTCCAGCATCTATTGATTACCGATGTGCCTCTCTCTTTTACTTGTGGCTATCCCAGTTCAATACCATTTGGCATAAAAGCTTACTTTTAAAATGGCAATGATGATTCGATTCAAGGCTTTACCAGTAACCTTCCATTGCTGTTTGGTCATAACTCATAATTGAAGTCATTAGCTGATCAAGGTAAGAGAAGTAATTGTTAATCGATTAGGAAACAAACAATCACAAAGGACTATATGCAATGATGTTGAGTTGTTTGTTCTATAGTTTGATTTCGACTCACCTGTGCACTCATCAGTGGAACTTTGTAGTCCTAATGCTTCACAGTTTCTGTCCCTCTCTGAAACTGATCTTTCCATGAAAAAACTTTCAAAAAACCAAGTAGATATAATTGGAACGACAACAGCTGCCACATTATCCATGCTGCCCTTGTCGAGTGCAGCATTCACGATGCAGTCGGCTAATGAGTATGAACAAGGCGAGGAAGAGAACTCCGATCTCCTAGAATCATAACTCCGAGCTTCCCACAATAAATCACAAACATCCTGCAGACTCTGCTTCTCAAAAACTCCATCAGATGCAGCAATGAGATAGGTATCGTTTACAGTCAGGGGTTGCCAATCGGTCAACTCTGGTGTAGATATAACGCCGAAACTGATGACAGTTGAGTGCAAAAATTGAATTGAGTAAACAACTTGAGACAATAAGTGTAATTGAACACACCTAAGTATATGAGAAGGGGCTCTTTCAAAAATACTACAGGATCAAAAGAGGAAATGATACTTTATTTCTTACCCTTACCTTTTGAAGGAAATATCGCCAATAGATCTGGAAATAGCCAGCTGACCATTTACTCGAGGCACACCACCCAATTCCACATAGCCACCAGCAGTTTCCACGCGGAATTTTTCATCATCTCTGTCTGGATGATGATCTCTCGTCAATTCCTTAACAGAAAGCTGCACCAACCCAGAGGAGGAGGAAGCCAATTCAAAGTTTTTCTTATAGTTTCCTAAGGGAGATGATATGGCACCATTACGCCTTTCCCGCCTGTATCTCAAATAAGCGGCTGCAATAAATATCCAAGCACAAGACAATAAATAAATGTTACCCAAAAAGTAATGTGCTTTAAAACAGTGAACAGCTCCATTCCGAGATTAAAATCCTT
The DNA here is from genome assembly GCA_024704745.1 of Rosa lucieae. Taxonomy (NCBI): domain Eukaryota; kingdom Viridiplantae; phylum Streptophyta; class Magnoliopsida; order Rosales; family Rosaceae; genus Rosa; species Rosa lucieae. The sequence continues at coordinate 23,853,561 of CM045494.1, read as the reverse complement.
CTTACCTTTAGCCTCTGCAGGAGACTGAAATTTTTCTGAGCACAGAAAAGCCTTTGAGTCTCCAATATTGGCAACTAAAATATGACCATCAGCAAGTAATATAATCGAGGCTGTAGTACCAGATACAAGATTTTTCCAAGATGCTTCCTTCATATTTCAAATAGGAAAAACATTAACACAACCGTAAAAAGACAGAACATCATGCTCAACTATTTGAACCACGCATAGAAACACCAAATTAAGTAGTACATTTAACATACCATAGAAAATTTTGCATCAATATCATGAACTGCTCTCAACAATGCTTCTTTCAAAATATCAAAATGACGCGAATCATCAAACTTTGCTTTCAAAGAAGGATTAAACCTGAGAGAAATCATCATAAAACTCAACAAATTGTACCCCCAAAACCTTCTTTGACATGGCATTGAGGCAAAAACATATAGAAATGCACCTTGCAATATCCAATTGATGTGATCGGAATACGCCATTTGAAGTATAAAGTTCTCCACCAGTTTGCAATATTGCTGTTCTTGAATATTTATTCGATGCATCAGAAGAATCAAGAAGAAAATAGGTATGCAAAACGAAATACTCCAATAAAAGCTTTGAAGCCATATCACTTGCTTCAGCACCATTATGCCCATCAAAAACAGCCACAATCCCAACTTTAACCTCCTTAATCCCTAATTCACCTGCTCAATCGCAATGTCAATTCAGTAATTTTCTTAGCACCATAGCAAATTCGACCCAATTAATTAAGCCAAGAATTGAAGGAAGAGAAACCCTAATTAATAACCAGCCCCAAATTTAATTACCAGGAAACGGAATGCGAAGGTCGAGAGAGCACAGAGCACGATCCTCGAGGCTGTTTCTCCGACCTCGACGCACGGCGGTCTGGCAACGCCGGAGGGAATCGGCGCGCTTCCAGCGAGGGCATTTTGGGGATTGGAAAACCGCGGGAGCACCGCCTTGTTCGTAAAGCGTCAAACACGTCGACGACGACGACTCGTCGTAAGAGGCTGCCGTCATCGTCGTAATTAGGGCTAGTATGAAGGAAAAGCTGATTAGGCGAACTCCGGAGGAGCTGTCTTCTTCCATGGTGCTCTGGTACCATGCCGCCTCGTGAGATTCGTTATAAGCAAAATTGGGGAAGGAAGAAAATTGAAGGGGGTTACTGTTTTGGGGTTTGGTAACTCATTTCGTGGAATGTCCTAAAAGATGAGGTTTTTCCATGTTTGCGTTGGGTTATAAGAAGGGAGAGATGGAACCAGGACTTCTGGTTAAGCGCGGGAAATTGGTGGGTTGCGGGTGTAGTGGTTGAGAGTAGCGGCCCAATTAAGCCCACGATTGAAATCGGAAGTCCGGCTCGGTTCTGGTTCGGGTTTTAATTTGAATCGGTTGAGAATTGGTGAGGTCAGATTGGACTCAGTAACAATGGCATGACCTCAAGTCCACCTGTTGAGGTTGGCAGTTCAATATTATTCACTGCTTTTTTCCTTTTATTTTCACCATTTAGGTTGCCATGTCAGATACTGTTCACAAAAGGTCAACAAATGTCAGTTGACAGGTCAAGAAATTGACCCAGAGTGACCTATCAACTTACATTTGGTGACCTTTTGTTAACAGTATGTGACATGGCAACCTAAATGGTGGAAATGAAAGACAAAAAATAGTGAATAGTATTAACCTGCCAACCTTAATAGATGGACTTACTCTTAGGCAATCGAGATTAACCGAATCTCCGACAAGTTTCTATATAATTTGTCAAATTTTTTTATGGGTATATTTTTTGTCAATGACTTTGGAATGCGTTAACTTTGACTCTCCTTCTCAGGATCCTATAGAGGCCACGAAGATTCGAGAGCTCCACAAAGACTCCAAGAGTGTAACATATTTCAAAAAAAAAAAAAGGGGCATAACAACCTAGAGAAATTTTTATGTGGGGGTTTCCCCACCACATGGCTTTACGGCAATCCAATTAGAAGAAAATCTTTTTCGAAACTGCCCCTGTTCCCTAAAATGCAATACTCAAAACATCCCCCTTCTGAGCAGTGATTGGTTCTCCCCACCACGTGTCTATCCGGTCAGCCCCACGCAAGATTCTCTCATCAACGGATAGTCAATCACTGCTTCCACTAATAAACAAATAATTGAATACAGTCGTGAATGATTACTCTTCTGAGTACCGTGTCAGCGTCTCGAATGTCAGTTGAATTGGGGCAGGGAGGCGAGACTGAGAACAGTCTTTATGATACTTGGCCATTCACTTTTGTCTTTTGGCAAGCTTAGATCGATGGCGGACGATATTGATCAAGAGCTTGTGGACTTCGAAAGTCTGGTAATTCATTCATCTTTCTGTGTCTTTCTGCTTGTCTATCTGGATATATGAGTATGATTATATATATATATGTGTGTGTGTGTGTATAATTTGAAGTTTTGAACTACCAAATGAATTTTCGATATGTATGTTACTTCAAAAAGAATTTAATTAAAGAGACACAAATGGCTTGCCGGGTTCTGCTCGTTATTTATTTGCTGCTAACTTGGGAGTCCAAACCTACTAATTTCCCTGGGATCAGTAAAAAGAAAGCTTAGCCAACAGCATTTGGTCTAATGCTAATATTACTCTTTAATTTTTTTTAAAAGAAGATTACTCTTTATTATAAGTGGATGATTTGCATCAGACGATTCAGATCTATATGTTAATTACATTCATATATATATATAGAACAGTACTGATATATACGCCTATATGGTGGTGTTGGTACAATTCACTCTCTGTATGTGGTTTGTTGTCCTCATCTCCTGTCCCTTTTACATGAACAGCAAGAAACCGTCAGCATTGGATCCCTTATACATAAACAGCCAGAGAGCGAGATAAGCTTTACCCAAAAGATGTATCGAAAGAAACTTAAGTGGACCACCGAAATCGAAGAAAAGCTCCACAATGTGCGGCCGTGGAACTTGGGCATCTACAGAGTTCCAAATAGACTTCGTCAAGTCAATGAGGATGCCTACAGCCCTCATGTTGTCTCCATCGGTCCTTTCCATCGACACAAGCCTAACCTAGTAGCTATGAGAGAGCACAAGTCGCGTTATGCGCTATACTTCTTTAAGCAAGCACAAGAAATAGCACAAAAACGAGCTCTAAGTTTCAGCTTTGGATCGCGCGAGTCTTCCGAATGCATGAGAGAGTGGGCGACTGCTATTTATGATTCGGACGCAGAGGTTCGTGGAAGCTACGCTGAAGATATGAGCAACATTGATCAGGAGGAACTAGCAGAAATAATGTTGGTCGATGGTTGCTTCTTATTAGAACTTTTCATCAGGTTTTACCTATACGTGCACGGGAAGTTAGAAGGCCCTGAATCTGATCCAATTCTAGAAAGTGCTTGGATGATTGCAGATCTACGGCACGATCTGGCATTGCTTGAAAACCAAATCCCCTTATTTATTATACATGATTTGTATGATGCTATCAGTGGTCATCAGATTCTTGTCGACAATGATTTGCCTCCGCCACATGGCCTTGCTCTTCATTTCTTTCAACCTGTGAGCCTCAAGGCAAGCATTGTAACAGAGTGGAGACATGAGTACAAGCATTTGCTGGATATCCTGCACAAGTTCTATTTCCTTCCGACTAAAACTACGGACTTGTCTATGAGGCTCAATATGGAATTGATCCCTGAGGAGCAGCGTCTTAGGGCAGTCCAAAAGAATAAAGTATGGGGATTCAATTACTGTGCCTCCGAACTTTTGGAATCTGGAGTCGAGTTTGGCATTGGCTCCAGCCAGGACCAGTTGCTGGACATAAGTTTCCGTGAGGGAGTAATCAGAATTCCACCACTGTTTATTGACGAGACGACGAGTTCATTGTTGAGGAACCTGATTGCTTATGAGCAATGCAGTCTTAGCAGTACGCACGGTGTTACATCATATGCCTGCCTCATGAAGAGTCTCATCGATTCCTCGCGGGATAGCAATCTGCTTCAGGAGAAGGGGATAACAAAATATCACCACTGGATTGGAGGTGAAGATGAATATGTGACTCAAATATTCAGAAGTATACTAGATGAAGTTGTTGTCAAGGAATTCCATTTTAGAACCTTGTGCGATGAAGTGAATGAATACTGTACGTCCTGGTTTCATCTGAGAAAACTCAAAGTATTTCTGAGGGTGCGGATTCAAAGATATAGGAAGCTCCTTTTCAGCACTTATTTTTCTTCTCCATGGAGTTTCATATCATTTATGGCAGCGCTCACCATTCTCCTTCTCACATCTTTGCAGACATACTATTCCATACACACAGCTCGTAATATCAATTAAGTATGTATCTGTTTCAAGTATCTCGATCATATATGCAACATTCCAGCATGTCTTGAGCATCCACAAGATCCATTACTACAACACTGTTTCATCAACAAAACCAAATTCCACTTCAATACCATTTGGCAGAAAAGCTTACTGTTATAATGATAATCATGATTTGAGTTCAGGGCGTTACCAGTAAACTCCCATGAATTGAAGTCATTAGCAGATAAAGGTACGAAAAGTAATTGTAACCGATTAGGAAACAAACATTAACCACCAAAGGACTGCTATATGCAATGATGTCGAGTTGTATGTTCTATAGTTTGATTTAGACTCACCTGAGCATTCATCAGTGGAGCTCTGTATTCCTAATGCAGTAATGCTTCACAGCTTCTATCCCTCTCCAAATTAAACTGATCTTTCCATCAGAAAATTTTCAAAAAACCTAGTAGATATCAATGGAACGACAACAGCTGCCACATTATTCATACTACCCTTTTCAAGTGCAGTATTCACAATGCAGTCGGCTAATGAGTGCAAAAATTGAATTGAGTAAACAATTTGAGACTAGATGTGTAATTGAACACACCTAACTAAATGAAAAGGGCTTCTTTCAATAGTACTACAGGATCAATTGAGCAAATAATACTTTCATTTGAACCTCATGTTTTGAAGGAAATATCGCCGATAGATTGGACACACACGGCGATAAGCTTCATCTCTGCAGCGGTCCGCCTTTCGGTTAAACCCTTAAACCTCAAAATGCCGCCGTCTGGTATCGCCTATTAACATGTCCTTTTGGTGCACCATTTACAGTTGGGTTTCCGAAACTCTTGGCAGCAGACTACAGCGAACTCCATCAAACAAAGTAAGCTTCATCCTTTTCCAAGCTTTCTATTTCAACTTAGATTTTCACTTTTCAGACGCTCTGTATTTGAAAGTTAACAGCTTTCGGCTTATTGATGTAATTGGGTTACTTGGTTTTTTTTTATTATTATTATTATTTTGCTCGGTGAATTAATCGTTTTCATGTTTGGCTTATTTGGTACTTATGCTAATTCTGTAGTAGGAAGCTGTTGAAAATTGAAAAGTTGGGGTTGTAATTATGGTTGCTAACTTGCTATTGGGTCTGCAGCATTGCCATTGAGACGATTTGGAAGCTCGATGGAGGACAACGGGTCGTATAAGCGGGGTAGGAAGAAAATGTTGAATTCATGATGCAACAACAACATCAATATAAACAAGATCATCTCATACAACAACATATCAAGAACAAAACATCAACTGCACAACATCCACACATGATCTGCAGAATAGCCTTCCTAGTGGAACTAGGACTCCACCTGGATCAATGACGCTCTGGATCCCTACAGAAACAACTTGGCCTAGGTTGGACATCTTGAGCAGCAGAACGAGGATTGATTAGCAGCAGCAGAACTAGAGCAAGAAGCCTTCTGTATGTCAACACCAATTGCTTCAGAATGGGGCTGAACAATATGCAAAACTGGTGGTGAATACATGGACTTTGCTCCCTATTTATATTGGCCAAAACCACGAGTTGGACTCATCCCATAAGGAGTCCAACACTGCTTCATGTTTATCCAGATAGGAGACTTAGAGTTTACCAGAAATACTTGATGTAATACAGGTTGATTACTAATGAATTCCCTACTTCTATTAAGAGATATACACCTCAATAGATAACCAGAATTAGAGTTATATTCATGTACTTCTTGTTATTCTGATTGGATTAAATCGATTGGCTTTATCTCAATGTAAATCAGATAATGTTAAGTCCACATATTCTAACAGAAAATGGGTACGTGTAGAAAGCCTGTGTTAGGGTGCTAACCCTAACTACTGGAAATCAACAGATGAAAAAGAGAGCTAAAGAGAAAAGAAAGAAATTGAAATTGCAGACATATTGATCGATAAGATAAGGAATACAAGGTCTGGTTTATATAGCCCAAGATGAGCTACCTACCACGGACACGTGTCCTCCACATATTGGTAACAGTTAACAGAATAACTAATTAACCACTTAACCTTAACTGACTCAATTAACGACTAATTAACTAACACACAAGCCAAGCACATGACAACTTAATGACTTCTCCTAGTCGGGATAGGAATACTCATTTAGGCCTAATTTCATAACAATGCAGCCCCCTTAACAGAAACTTGTCCTCAAGTTTCACATTCTGAGTCAAAATCTGGACACCTCTGACGATTGCTTTAAACAGCCCATCTGCTTTAACCATGCGTTCTTCCTGAGCAGTCTATTTAGGAATAGAAAGAGCACGTCCTGAAATATGGTCTTGATGTAAAGCTGGTGTTGTGGAGACCCCCTTCACTAGCTCAATGTTCGCTGACTTGCTTAATCAAATACAAGTTTGTACAAGAATGGCAAGATCACAAGACCATCCACTATATATGCAACTCGAAGCGCAGGCAACATAATCTTTGTTTCATTCATGTGTTTGGAACAACCCCATGTAGAAAGAGCCCTCTCAAAATTTTGTACCATGTACTCATCAATTTTAGGCTGCTCTGTTGTGTTTTGGCAAATCAGGGTGAAAGCAGAATGCATGATCCCATCTTCCATAAACAGAAGATCATGTTCCGAAATATAATCCAGTCGACAATATCTTGACCAAACTACAACATGAGCAATATCACAGCTGAACAGTGAAAGAACCCATAATGTAGAGTAGACCATGTGAAAATCTTCATTGACGTTTTGCAAGACAACCGTAAGACCATAGCCAAAAGCAACTTGGAAATATGCCCATGTATAAGTGGTTTCCAGTAAAATCACCTTTGTGTGCAGCCAACACATATTATAGTGACCCATGTGTGAATATGAGATGGTAACGTGCAACTCTCCACCCAAATGGCAAACAAGTCTTTTATCAATTGCTCTAGTGGGAACAATGTGGCATTCATTAACAAACATGAGCTCTCTTATCAAGAATGCACCACCAAATAACACTTTAGCCTTGATCCCAATTAAACCATGCGAGTTAAGTACCCAAACCTTTAAACTTAACAATGCTGTAGCAATAGAAGTCAGTAAAACAACTGGATGGTTAGAAGAATACCTCAACCAACCTTTTACAGCATGCTTGAAAGATTCAAGTAACAAAAATTGCAGAACTGCTGATGGGATATCTAGATCAAGCTTGTGTTGAAAATAGCGAAAATAGTTAAGCAGTAGGGCATATTTCCCTCTCCTTAAAGCATCTGATGATTCTTGTCTAAGAATTGCCAATATGAGCTTAAAGAAGATTGAATGACAGGCTGCCTTTGGTAATTGTTTTGCCATGATAATATCAAGACATGCCTGATTATCAGAACTAAAGCCACCAGGGAATAAAAATATTTCATCTCGAAACTTTCCCATGCATGTCAAAGCAACCTGTTCAAGCAAGTTCACAACACCTTGAGATGAAATGTGATGTCGGAGCTCAACCAATTCATGCTCCATTTTCTTAACGTTAACCACACATATATCTCCGTCTTTGCTTCCCAGAGCAAGATACTTTCCATCCTTGCTGACAAACCTAACATCAGCATATGTTTTAAGTAGCCATTCATGTCCAATTTTCTCTAACATATCAGCAAAAAGCAAACTTATTTTCTCCAACTTATCAGCAAGAAACAAATTCACTTTCTCCAATTTGTTCTCAACAGAAAAACAAAGAATATTACCGTTCAACCAGGCGTTGAGAGTACCAGCAAATGTAGGAACGTCCTTTTGCAATCACAGAGTAATAAGCACCAAATAAGCCATCGACGTATAGGTGCTTGATTTTTCTCATTAGTTTCCATTCTAAACACCTTGGAAAATAATATTTCCATCAATGACAAAGAAGTAACCATCTGTCTCTTATTTGACCTCTTATTAACCATTTCAGAACTACCGACCGGTGCCATATTAATTGAAGTAGTATCATAAGCCAAACCAGTAGCAACTAGGAAATTATCAAGTTTAATTTCTCTAGTTGACTTGTTGCCCAACAAGTTATCAATATCCCCATTCATTTTCTCAATCCACTCATCAGGAGGCCAATTTTCTTCTCCAACTTTACCATTCAAGCAATTATGATAGAGCTTAAGCAAACAAGACATGATACTCTCAAAAGCTCTTCTAACATCTCGAAAATTTAATTTCAACGTAGTCAATACCTGAGACAATGAGGTTGGGGTCAGTCCACCAAGTTCGTCAAATGCTTCCTTCCAAAAGGGTTTAGTCTCTTTTATCTCACAATGACACAGCTGTAAGCATTGAATGAACCCTTGCACTCTCTTAGCTCCAGATTGTGCATCAGCAGAACATATCGCCATCTCACTGCCATGCTTGAGCCAACCAGTATTGACATTGTTCTAGACAAACCAGCATCACATACTTATAGAGAAAGTAAAGTAGAAAGGGCTTCCTGTGTAGAATTAGGAGATTTTTCCAAAGCAACAGCGCGCTAATGCCTCGTTGTCTCTAATGCAGTCAGAAGCATCAATAATGTCACGATGAGTAGCGAGTCCTCCCCCTTTGTCTCGAATGCTCATAGGAGCAATAATGGTCCTTCCTACATTACACATCCCATCTGATTGCAGCATTTTATCAAACATATAGAGTGCATGGTATTCTCTTCTTTTCCCACACAAACTTGGCGAGTAACATGTAGAGTGCATGGTTCCACAAACACTTGATACACGAGTAAACACTTGTGGTTGTACCCACATGTTAGAGAACAGAGCTAATGCTTTAGAGGAATCAGAGACTCTAGCATAGCCTGAAATCATACTGGTCCATGAAACCGCATCTTGCTTAGGCCTTTTATCGAACATCTTCCGGGCGTCTTTAACATTACAAATTTTGACTAGCTGCTTCAGTTGAGAGTTGAGTTCGAGCATGTCTACATGATTACCCATATGGGTTTTCTGCTCAAGGTGCTTTGGTGTTGATTCTGAAACCAGAAGGTTTCGGCATCCAGTCACAGCTGCAACTATCAGCACGGGAACGGAAGCAGGAGATGTCTCAACTGGCACATCGAAAGCATCTGCGGACGTAATCAAAAGAGCGCCACATCAGTCCGTCTTTGAATCGCCATGAATTTGGGTTCGACTGCGGCGAGCGAGCCTAGACAAGGGTTTTTGCTTCATCAGTATTTGGGACCTTATCCGAAGGTTTTGGTTCACCCGAATCGGTTTGAGCCTCTTGGTTGGAGGTGTACCGTCTCTATCACCGCTGAAAACACTGCCATACGTGGAGGACAAAGTCGATTGAGAGATTATGTTAGCCTTGGACTGAGTTTGATGGTGGGAAATAGATGAATCAGAGTGAGGGTAATTGACTGGTGGGTTAAGTGATTCGTGTTGAGGGTTGGGGGAAGCCGAAGCAACATGATAAGGAGGTAGAGGCGAGAGAGGCTCTTTGGGGTGTCCGATTATGACCGAAGGTTGGTGCTGAAAATGATACGGCGTGTTTTGGGGGTTCAGAACAAGAGGCGGAGGTGGTGGATAGTGGCCCGGCGGTGTAGGTGGTGTAGGCTGCTGAAAATGATACGACTGAAAATGATAATGGTGGGCGGAAGAAGGAGGCGGGGGCGGACGTGCATTGGTGCTCAACTGAGCAGAAAGATGTGGAAACTGGTGAGGGAAAACATACCCATTGATGATTGTTTGGGATGATGAATGTGGTGGGTACGTAGCTTGGTTGGGATGAAAATTGAGTGAACTCTCTATGAAATTGGTGGGTATCTTGAAGACGATAACAGTCTGAGCGACTGTAACCCCCGCCGTAGAGGCCAAAATTACTAGGGTCAGGCGGACGCGGCGGTACAGATGAGTATTGTGGTAGAGCGCTCCCCGGCCCCATGATTTGGAGCTCTGATACCAATTGTTAGGGTGCTAACCCTAACTACTGGAATCAACAGATGAAAAAGAGAGCTAAAGAGAAAAGAAAGAAATTGAAATTGCAGATATATTGATCGATAAGATAAGGAATATAAGGTCTGGTTTATATAGCCCAAGATGAGCTACCTACCACGGATACGTGTCCTCCACATATTGGTTAAAGCTAACAGAATAACTAATTAACCACTTAACCTTAACTGACTCAATTAATGACTAATTAACTAACACACAAGCCAAGCACATGACAACTTAATGACTTCTCCTAGTCGGGACAGGAATACTCATTTAGGCCTAATTTCATAACAGCCTGAAAAGCAAGGGGTCATGGTCGGTCCTTTCATGCTAGTATATATAGAACTACAGAAGTAATTTCTTCTCGTCAATTGTAAAGTAAGGTCAGAAGGTCAGAATACTATTAATTAGTGCGTGAAATCCTAATGAAACATGGAAAGTCTTGATGAGAAAAGGAGTCTCTTTCCTTATTAACCGAGGTTTCCTAGTGGAATTAATAATGATCTATATATAAATATTGCTGTGCCCAACTATTTTGTTTAAAATTCAGCATAGAATTTTTGAGCCTGCAAAATTAGGGTTTCTGACACATACGTGAGATTATGGCGATGCGAGGCAAAATTAGGGAATCGACAAAAGTTAAAAGATACTGGCCTGGAAAAGCCCCAGAGTGGGCAAACGATCGTGATACCTGCTCCTCCGACGAAGAAGGGATTACCATCTTGTACAAATCCTTCTCAACTCGTGATGATGATCCAAGACTACGTCGTTTGGCCGAGAGGAGGAGTGTAAAGAGGCGCATCCGCGGTGCCAAGATTGTTGACACAACTGAAGAGGAGGAGGAGGAGGAGGAGGAAGAAGAAGAGGACGCAGAGACTTTGGAGGAAAGAAGAAGAAGGATTAAGGAGAGGTTGCTTCGTCAGAGGGGAACAACAACAAGAGGAGTTTGAGACTGATGACTACTACTCGGAAGATGAATCCGATGAGGACTACGAAGAAGAAGAAGAAGAAGAGGAGGATGAGATTGCTGGTGAAGTAGTTACAGTGAAGCCTGTATTTTTGTCCAAGTCCACAAGAGACACGATAGTTGAACGTAAGAGACTTGAGGAGGCCGAAGAGCAGGCCCTGGAAGCGAGGAGAAGGGAGCTGGAGGAGAGGAAGAAAGAGACAAGGAGAATGGTGCTCAAAGAGATTCGGAAAGACGAAGAGATTCACAAGGGTTTGATGAATCAGGATTCGGCAAATGATCATGTTGACACTGACAATGATCCTGAGCAGGATACTAAAGCAGCTTGGAAGGCAAGAGAGAGGGCCAGGCTCAAGAAGGAGAGGGCATGCAGCAAGGGAAGCAGTCATTTTGAAGGAGAGAAGATGAATGATCAAGAGAGGAAGGAGTACTGGGAGAGGAAGAATCCTCCCTCACCTCCTGCGCCACAGCCCCGAAAGGGGAAGCTTAAGTTCATGCAGAGAGATCACCACAGGGGAGCTTTCTTCCGTTCGGACTCTGATGATGAATATGGCGTTTTAGGAAGAGATTATTCTGCCCCAACTGGAGAGGATAAAATGGATAAAACAAGACTGCCCAAGGTGATGCAGGTCAAGAATTTCGGGCGTAGGGGAAGGGCTAAATGGACTCATCTTGTCAATGAGGATACTACTGATTGGAACAGCCCGTGGATGTGGAATGATCGTCAAAGGTCAAGGTATAATGTGAAAATGGCAGCCATGAATGCACCAATAGCAAGACCAAAAGGAAACAAGAGATTGAGGTTCTCTGTGGAGGAAGATGAACTTTAATGTGTGGTTGCTATTCTCTTTATTGAAATTTATGTCGTAGGGGTGGATTTGATCATTTAAATATTTGATTGGTGATCGATATTAGAACAGCATTTATGGAGACTCGGGGGTTCAGCCTTCTGATTCTAATAATTAATGTTGGACAATTTCTTTTTAGCAAACATAGCCATATTTTTTCAAATAACCTTAACATATTGTTTGTATTGAGGAAGTAATTGAGATTTGGTCTACAATGTGTTTCAGGAAAAAGACAAACAAATTTGTGTAAGATTGTTAAACGCTCTGAATGAATGCATAGAGGTTCATCAGATTTTATTTACTGAATAAAATAGCAAAACAAGATTCTTTTTTCTGTCCCTCTTCTCTTGATCCGATGATACGTAATATATTTTCTTTCCCTTACAGGTCTCCGGTTCTCTTTTTACTGATGCACAGTTGAGGACAGTTGTGAAGGGGTTGCATTCATCTTGGAAACTGGAAATAGTAGACAGACAGGAAGCAGAGAGCTGTGAAACTGGAGAGCAGGACAATGAGAAAAAGCAAGAGAAAATCCTTAAAACTTTTCCCTTGGAATATATTACGTTCCTAGCTTCATATATATATGTTTTCTTGTGTCAACAGGTTGGAACTTGCTTGCCTACATTGCTCGAAAGACTCCAGGCTGCTTTCTTGCCTCATTTTGATGGTGTTATATCAAAAATAACAAACATGTGGATAAGTAACAATCATGTACTCTTCTCTCCCAGAGTAAAACTAAATAAATGAAGTTGTTTGATAATTTGTCTACATGATCAAAGTCTTTGTATCTCAATATTTTCGGTCAAATATGCATTTCAAAAGTATGGTTTCCATAAACAAATTGGTATTCAATTTAGGTTTTGATGACCATAGAAATTCTAGTAGTAGACTTTTCTGAACCTGTAGTCTCTCTTGTGGTTCGCTAAATGCAGGGTTATGATTATGCAGCTGAAGGAGAGATTACTGCATTTTCGTTTGTTAATGATGTCGCGTGGCACTGCCATGAAGCTGCTTATAAGTGAGTTCATTTCCCTCGATTTGCCCTGCTTTAACTCATAACCAATATATGTGCCTTATGAAGGTTTTATACCTACTTTGATGAACAGGTACTGTCACTATTGTGATATGCATCACCTGAGTTATTTCCTTTGATGGAAAATGAGAGGCTCTTATATCCTTAGGTGAGTACATTTTTGCTTAGGTGGTGTTTTGATTGTAGGATCACCTGAGTTATTTCTTTTTACTCAAGCTACACGAGTGAAAGTTTGTATAATTAAATTTAGTGTGGTTACGTCTAACTTGTAGTTCTTTATCTCCAGAATCTATCGAAGATGGAGGCAAAGAAGCTTTTCAATCACCTTAATAGCTTAGAATATGCAGGTTGTGATATTTTGCCAACGGGGCATCAACATTATGCCTTTCAATTTTTCAATGTTTTTGTAATTTTCAAGATTGGTGCAAGTTGTATGAAGTGTACAAAATATTGTGAAAAAACATATAAAATTTATGATTTATATGGCTTCTTTTACTCCAAAAAAAAAAAAATTGGTACAAAGAATTGCTCTTAGTGATGGCATTATTGTTGTCGCCAAAAAAATGTCACGGCGTAATTACTGTTGCAAATAGCAATGACGACGCCACCAACGACATTGGTGACTGGCGTCTTGGTTTAGCCATCACCATTGGTCTGTTGTGGTGGCAATTTGGCTCTTCGGGGAGGCCTTGCGCCTGGCCATTGGAACTTTATTATTATTATTATTTTCTTTTTATAGGGATATATGCGCTTTACTTGTAGATTTTATTTCATGCAACTTGTTAAAGGAAAAGCACATTATGTGCCTTCGTCAAAGTGACTGACAAAGAGGGAATCAAGGAATTAGCAATTATCATCAATCAGCATAAATTACAGATCAATCAACATTTAATGTCATCATTGTAATTGATATTTCCGTTGTAATTCTCTCCATATATAAATGGACTATGAAATGAAATGAGTAGACCAATTCCAATCATATTTTACTTTTACACGTTATCAGCACGCTCAGAACCAATAGCCAAGAGAAAAAAACCCTAGTTTTCTAGTTTCTTTCTCCTTCCCGTAAAAAAAAAAAAAACAAAAACAAAAACCTAGAAGAAAAAAAACTTTTTCTTCTTTTTCTGCCGCCACCCAAAAAAAAAAAAATCTCCAGGTCGGCTTTGCATCAGACCTGGCCTCAGAACCCAATCAACCTCTCCACACCCCGCCTCCTCCCCTCCGCACAACCCGCATGCGCAGCCTCCAGCCCAGCGCCAGCAACAGCGCTGCTCCCTGCCAACATCCAGCCTTGCGTCCTCTACCCGCGCATCAGCTAGCAGCAACCCCGACACCTGCAGATCCCGCCTGCAGCCTCCAGCCCCACCCGGGCCTCGCCTAGCCCCCCCCCCCCCCCCCCCCCGCGTCTGCTCAGCCGCCTGCATCAGCAGCCCCGTACCCCAGCATCAACAGCCCCGCGCACCTGCATCCTCGGTGCCCCTGCCAAGCCCCGACGCGCGCCCGCTCACCTGCTGTGCTGCACAAATCGATAGCCACCAGAAGGAAGAACACGCGGAGAAGAAAGAAAAAAAAAAACAGAGAGAAAAGAAAAGGGAAATTCTATTCATACCTCCAAAGTTGGCATTTGGACCTCCCAACTTAATAGACCTCTAACTTACTTTTATAAATAACCAATTTGCTATTTAGACCTCCCTAATTTTCCCACAACGCCCATCGTCCAATAAAATCAATAAAAACTTTTTTTTTTTTACGTTCTATTCATACCTCCAAAATTGGTAGTTGAACCTCATTCAATATTTGAAGAATTCACAATCCTATTTTACCCTTGATACAATTAAGCTGCACAAAAAAAAAAAAAAAGTTCTCCAGTTGGTAGTCAATACAGTGTTTTTCATTAAATCAATTGAATATAGAAGCATGTTGATATACTGCTATCTGAGATGTTTAGATATTACTCCCAATTCTCAAAATTTTTAATTAAACTGAGTTTTTGGATACAAAGTTTTCATCACTTAATTATGGTTTACGTACAGGTGCCCGTACTGAAAGTGGTCATGGTGTTCCAAAGCCGGTCCAACATAATGCTCCTTAGCTTGGAGAGAGACACACATTTACTAATTGCTTCGAGTTGAAAAAAAAGCGCAAGTAGCAATATAATAGTCAATGCACAGCTTAGAATTTTGCGAATTGCCTCATCGAAACATACTGTTTGTAGAGGTAAGAAGAGACTTTTTTTTTTTTTTTGTCAGTGAGCTGTGGCATGTTGGTTATCTAGGATAACCGATATAGTGGAGGTCACAGGTTCAAACCTCACTGATATCATGAGAGGGGAAGAGTGGGGTGGGGTTAAAAAAAATAAAATTAAAATTAAAAAAAAAGAGTTTTTTTTTTCCCCTCTTTTGTGTCCTTATTGGTAATTTGACATGAGTTGACAAAGTAAACTATAACTTAGAAAAAGAGAGAGGTCCAAATGCAAATTTTAGAGTTATGAATAGAAGCTCCCAAAAGAAAAAGAGAGAAAACAGAAAAAAAAGAAAAGAAGGCCCTCAGCCCAGAAAAAAAAAAAGGGAAAACAGGCCCTGTGGCCAAGAAAAAGAAAAAAAAAAAACAACAAGGCCCGTGGCCCATTGTTGAAAAGAGAGAGGAAGCGGCCCAGTTTTTCTTAAGCCCAAAAACATCGTTATGCACGCCTGCATCAACAAGCGCGTGCGTTAGGATTGTTTTATTTTCTCGAAACCAAGTATGTCCTCTTTTATTTCATACTTGATATATTTAATTATTTATAATTAGAACTTTTGAGCATGTTTAATTAGATAATATTGATTTTTTTTTTTTAAAGCAAGCCTTATTACTTATGTTTTATATGATTATCTTTAAGCATGATTATATATTTTAGGACTAAATTCAGTTTTTGCCCCCTCCAACTTTGGGGCAAACATCAGTTTGGTCCCTGATTTTTTTTTTTTTAGTCATGATGGTCCTTCTTTCATTTTCCATCACGTGCGTCCAAATTTCAAATTTGGCTCGAAAAGTGACGTCAGGTACTGACTTGGCACTAACATTATGACCCACTTTTCAGACTTTGACCCTCAATATGAATGAAATGTCCAAACTGCCCCCTTGAATATCCTTCTTCTTCTTCCTCTGCACGATTCTTTATCTTCTTCCTCTTCTTCATCCTTTCAGCCAAAAAAAAAAAAAATTCATCTCCTTCCTCATTGTTTTCTTTACTGACCCATTCATCTTCATCTCTTACCCTAGATCGCCTCTCACATTAGCTAATCCTCATCCTCCGCCACCGACTCGGCGTTAGACAGTTGAGCGAATTTCTCGTTCGTCCCCATGATTCCCAATTCGAAGTACTCGCCGCCTTCTGGATCCTTGGCCCACCACCATCTCTCTCTCACACCTCCCAAGCTCTCACCACCACACTGAAATTTTCAACCAAACTCGACACCACCTAACAAAATCCAATTTAACCTGACCTATTTTTCTGATTCTAACAGCTTTGAATCATCGTCATGGCGGCCGAAATCGCCGTCCTCAACTTGAAGATGCTCGTTGCCTGCGGCAACCTCGTCAAGCTCAAAGCCTCTGACAACTTCTATCCTTACCAAAATAGACAGCCCCAAATTCATATAAAATAACAATTCAACCATCATTAAGGACGGTGTCATCATTTGCTATCTTCTATCTTCGTCATCCAAAATTCCTTGATAACTCCAGCTCCTCCTCACGTCAATTCCAGCGCCGTCATCAACGACATCGATTCCGCCGCACAATTCAGTCGTCAATCTTGGGTTCTGGGCGCGAGTTCCAGTTCTTGTGGTCACTGACGATCTTGACAGTGAAGATTAAGTCGGGTCCAAGAGTGGGTATGGGTATGGGTATGGGTCAACAAGAAGAGAGAGAATTGGAATGAGATACGGGAGAGAAAGAAGAGGGAGATGTAGAAGGTTGCAGGTGAAGGGGAACCCGTTTTCTTTGTGTTTTTTGGATTAATTTTGGCTATGTTCTTATGAGTTTTCTGTATGACATAGGATTGATTGATATTGTTTGAATCAGTTTTTCATGGTCCAATTGGGTATTGGGGGATTCAAGGAATTTGTAGGATGCTGGTAATTGAAGATATATGTTGGGGAGCTGAGGTTGATAATCTCTGTTGAAGACAAAGACAAACGGAATTCTGGAATTGCTGAAGAAGAAGAAGCTGGATCATATGGAATTGGAAGATGCGGAAGAAGGGAAAAAAAAAAAAAAAGGAGAGAAGTCCATTTTGCCCTTCGTGTTCTAAAACCCAGATTAAGGTGGGCCATAATGTCGGTGCCAAGTCAGCACCTGACGTCACTTTTCGAATCAAATTTGAAATTTGGACGCGCGTGATAGAAAATGAAAGTGCAAGGACCATCATGATTAAAAAAAAAAATCAGGGACCAAACTGATGTGTGCCCCAAAGTTGGAGGGGACAAACTGAATTTAGTCCTATATTTTATTGTTTATGTTTTATTATGAAATTTTGAGCATGTTTTTATTTTATTTACGCTTATATAAATTATGCCTACGCATGCTTTGTATTATGCTATTGTTTACATTTTATTTTATGCATGATATATTATTGCTATTATTATGTGTAGTATATAATTTGTTGTATATTTGTGAAATTTGAGCATGCCATGTAATTTATTTATATATATGCTATGTTTTATCCTTTATTACATGCTATAGTTATTCTTTATTTAGAATGCTATACATATAAATTCCGTTTTGCCATGATAATGAAAATTCATGTGCATTATACATACACACTTACCGTGATAAAACATTTTCACATAGCATCGAAAAATGTGACCATTATGAAAAAGAAGTGCTTCGAATCATTGATATTTGACTCGGACCTATTCTAAAAATTAGATTGGTTTTATTTTTTTGGAAGGTCAAAATTAGATTGGTTTCATGAAACAGGGATTAAGTGAAACAGAATTAACTGGGCGGTAGAGTCGTGGAAACACCTGTTTCTTCCATATTTTGGACCTTAGCTCCATGGAAGAAAGACGATCAAACAATTCCCAATCATGGTCCTTGCGAATCGGATCATCCATATAATTACATTAATTATGTAATAGTTGTAAGTCTTGTACTTTGAATGTATCCCAAAATTTTGTAACGAGTGAGACCGCTGTGACGAAAGCAACAATGAGTTAAAGTTTTCCGCAACTACCTCATGAGGTGAGCCACCATGGCTGTCTTCTACCTTGGTTGAGGCCTTGAGGTAAGTACTCAGTAGGTACAATTTAGTTAAGGAGATGATGTCCTCCTTTTTCATCTCATTTTCATTTGGATTCTCCGGATAAGGTTTTAACAAGGCCACATATTACCGTTCACTTGATTTTATATGTATTAGGGTATCTCCAACAGAATACTTATTTCAAAAATAAATTGAAATTTAACTAATTTTAGGCTAAATTTGATCTCCAGCAGACTAGCTAAACAAAAGCTAAATTTATCTTTAGCTAAAAGATCTAGCTATATTTAGCTAGAGAGGAGAGAGAAATTAACTAAAAGTTAAATTTAACTTGGGAATTAGGTATTATGCTGAAGCATAACTCAATATTTAACTACCTACATTCTAGTTTTAGCTACTTTTAGTTATGAAGATAGCTATCACTGTTGGAGATACTCTTAGGTATCCTAACATTGACAAACTATACATGGGGCTTAAAACGTGATTCATACTTGGAATTGGACGCATTAAGCTTAGCAACTCCCACCAGACCACCACTGAGCTCACCAAACATCCCCATTACTTGCTCTTTTGGTTAATTAAATTGCAGCAACAATCATATACAGTGAAACCTGCTTTTTGCGCACACCTTGGACATGCACATTGACTTGTTGGGAAACAACCTCCGTTAATTTTGTTCGTGATATCATCATCATCATTATTATAAGGAAAGAACGGCACTGTTCAGCATAAAGATTATACAAGAACTTTCGTACGAAATGCGTTCCATGAAAATGTGTCGATTCATTAGAACGGTAATGTTCACCTAGCTAGTCAATAAAATTATGCTCAATTATATTTAAATGTAAATTAATAGTAAAATACAAGATAACTCACCCTTGGAAACAGTTGAGCTGCAGAAAGAGACGGATGAAATCAACTGTCCCCAATACACTATTCCAATTCTGTCTCCATGCATTCACTAGTCTACAAAGCTACAAAGAATAAGAAAATATTTTCTTAATATTTTGTTTCATTTTTTATTCTCTGTGGACCAATGAATGCATGGAGATAGAATGAGGATAGTGTGATTGAGGACAACTGATATTTCATCCCGAAAGAGAATTTCA
The DNA here is from genome assembly GCA_024704745.1 of Rosa lucieae. Lineage (NCBI taxonomy): Eukaryota > Viridiplantae > Streptophyta > Magnoliopsida > Rosales > Rosaceae > Rosa > Rosa lucieae. The sequence goes on along the minus strand of CM045494.1, from coordinate 23,834,120 downwards.
AGACTCTGCTAAAGCAACATCTTAAACGTTACAGAGCTCTAACCCACCAATCACTCTGGACAGAGCCCCATGTTACGCACATTTTGATATTAGGTAGGCGCAGGAAGTGATATCGAACTTTTGATAAGCCTAACTTTTGCTAACATCAACCATAACTAACGCACGTAGTTTATGCCCATCAAATGGCAAAAGCACGTCTGCTGTACTGGGAAGAAAAGATTCTTAAGGTCGACCTTTCAACCAGAAAGTTCCTACGGATTCGAAATAACATAAATGTGTTGACAGCCAATTGTCAGTTCTTCAAGGGGTTGGGCAGAGATGTAAGAAACAAAAAGCAGCTCCAGCTCGATTCACAAGAAAGAAGGTTTCAATTGGATGCTGTGAATCTGTAAATAGCTGCTAAACAAATAGAATTTTGGTACTTGTTAGTTAATCACTGAGTTGCTCAACAAAAAGAATTTCGGTACTTGTTAGTTAATCACTGAGTTTACATGGAGTACACGTACTGCCCCCCACTTGGTAAAGAACAGAAACCAGAAAAGAACATATTCCGAAATAACTAATCTCCCCTATCCAATCCACCACCTTATTTTGTCTTCAAGACATTTCATAGGTATTTGGACGCATACTCCTATAAGCTTCCTGCCTTTAAAGCATTTCAAACCTTCCAGGATTATACAAGGCTGATTTGGCTGAATACAAGACATCAAGCCACCGATGGTGCAACGAACAAGAGCCAGTGAGGCTAACTAATTTCCTGCAAGATGCTTAAAACGAATGAATTCCTTTTCCAGAAAAAATGATTTAAAACAAAAAAAATCAAGGTTGCGTCTAGTTTATGCCCTACTGATACAGGACATCATTTTTAAGTATTCCACTCCCTTTGCAGACCCACAATAGAAAGCCTCTATGAATAAACAGACATTTTTATAAACACATAATACCAACAGCCATTAATGACCTCTGGTTGTGATCTATAGCACTAGAAGTACATTGTTATGCTTCATCAAACAACCAGTGTACTTATACCGGCTGTCAAAATAACCCACGCAACAGAAGGGGCATCAAGATACAGGCCAGAGTACTTGCCATCTGAATTCAGTATGTCACCACATATACAGTAAAACTTTAGTGCTCCAAGCATTTGATCTTATCAAGATAGAACTGCATCTTTTGAGTATCTTGAGCTGAAAGATTAGATCTAACCACAAGTTTGTACTGCTCAAATTTTAATTCATCACACTTCAAGGCAGCTATTTTACAAGCTCTGATACTTCCTGATAAAAGGAAAAGAGAGGGGAATCATACAAAGGTTCTTTAGTGGATGAAAAATTCAAAAAGGAAGACAGTAACATTGAATCAGCTTCTCTCTTTGTTATAGTAATAAGGATTCACTGTATTTCTTAATGATTTGCCACTAAAGCTAAGCATAACAATTTATTAAAGAACTAAGCACTACAGTATAAGAAATAAAACCAAAGAGTCCTAACAAATTATAGCAAAATATCGTGCACGGACAACAATTTTTCTATTTGATGTGAAAACTTCTTACATCTAAGTGTGCATAACTTTTCACATGTTATTCTTGAAATATATGAAAGTGACTAATAGCCAAGTGCACTAGCTTAGCTATATCTTATTTTCTTCTTCTTAAATGACCCATAGCCATTAGAAGATAACTACAAGGCATCATCAGCATATCATAAGAGTTACTCTATTGAGGTTGTTTAACTCACCAGTTAAGTCCAACAAATTAAAAATCACCGGGTAACCAGCAATACTCCTAACCATGGTAATAGCAGACCATACTTTTTGATGGTCCTCCCTCGAAGCTCTTATGATACAAAGCCTTGTAATCCCATTGACATACTTCACTGCAAATTACATTATAGAACACAACACAAGGGTCATTTTAACCTTGAAATTAAAGAGATAATTCCTATACAACAAATAACAAAGTAATTATCATTAGCAAATATTACTTACCTTGGAACGATCCAAGTGAAGAAGCCAGACCACACTCCCCAAAGTTCACAAGAATGCTATCCTTGATGGCTTTTGTAACATTATATGTGGTAATGATAACATGATCTTTCTTTGCAAGTTCTATATTCGGATCCAAGATAACCTCCAATGTCATGTACCTATTTTTAAATCCCACCATGATCCTTTACCTGTTCACAACACATCATTTGGTATATCAAATATAAAAAGAACATTCAGTAGCAAAACTATCATATGAATCTACTCTAAACTGGGCTTGTAAATCTCAAATGTAAAAGACAAGTAGTTAAGAAGCCAAAACATGCTTTGCAGTGATTAAAACGATGTCGCAGCATGTTTCAGATATGAGTTGTAAGAATAGTTGTTGACTAACACAAAATATCAATAACAGGAAATTTATTGACACAGATAAATAAGCTATGGAATATATAATTATATATATATATATATATGTGTGTATATATATAAAGCTACATTTGCTGCAACACCATCTCAAACAGAAATTTGCATTCTTACATTGCTTCAATGATTTTCTTTGTGACCAAATATAAGTTTTTTCTTTATCTTGGAGGTATATATTATCACAATACTTACATAGAAATGGAGGACAAACTATTTCTATGGACACTGTACAAAGGATTCTGCTGCAGTCTTTGGACATGCATTAACAAAAACGACTGTGGTTGTACATGCTCTTCTCCATTCACTCTATCCTACGCTAACTCAAAGCAAATAATAAGCAGATTGTCTCCTTATTCACAATTGAGAGAAGTAGGCTTTTCGAGATGTAGAATTTTCTGAAATCCCTTGTCGTAAAGGTGAGCTAGGTTGCTCTATATTTAAACTTTGATTCATACATCCACACCTCTACCGCAACTACCAAAAGAGATATAGTATCACTATTTCAACTTTTATTCATCACTTGTAATACAATCACAAATGTAGACTACTAAACCCTCAATTAAAGACAGAAAAACTCCATTAGGTTGGAACAAATGGCAGCATAGGTAGAGTTTAATCAAGTCCCCTATTCTTGAACCTCAATGTAACTATGAAGGCCAACACCAACCAAAAGGAAAATCTTTACACTTTTCTTTCTTTTATAACATTAAGCCATTTGCATTTGGTTTGAAAATCCATGCTTAAGACCAAGCCTGTGCGATTTTTAAGAACATCACACCACAGATCATCAATTTTATATTCCAACAAAACATTTCAAAAGATAGAAATCAAGAAATTGCAACTCATCCTTACAATGTGCTATAAGGGTAGAAAACCAAACTTAGCTAATAGAGAAGAACATTTGATAAAGTTCATGACTTTGAACTAAAAGAAAAAAAATTTGAAGCAGAAAAGAGAGAAATCCAAACCTAATAGCTGGATTGAGCTTAAGTGAGAGCAGGGATGAGCTAAGCCTGGGATTACAAAACCCTAATTCAGCTTTAGAGCAATGCAGAGTAGTCGGATCGGTAAAGTGGTTACTGGTATAGTCCAAAAGCCCAAAGGGGATTGAAATATTCAAATGCGGAATTGGAACTGAAAATCTAGGCCCAACGTAAATAACGATGAGAGCTAGACATGGCAAGTAGTGGTAGGCGTAGAAAAGTCAGAACGCGTTTTGAATCGTTAAAAAAGTGAGTGAGACCCGTTATGCGTGGGGACAGGGGAGCAGGTGACCAGTCCATGTCACCCTCACAAATAAATGGTTCAAGTGACAAAGAAAATATGCATCTTCACAAAATGAGCACAGAAAGTCCATGAATCTCCCCTCAGCTAACTAACTATACTACTGTCCCAACTATCTGATACAACCCAGTATTTGCTCCAGAAAGTCCAAATTAGAAAAGAATCAAATCAAAACTAAAAGTAACGCATTACAGTTCCTCTTTTGTACACTGATACTTGGCTACAATAGTACATGTAAAACAACAAAAGTTAGCCATATCAAGGGGGAAAAAAAAACAGAGATGAATTCAAAGAGCACTCATGCAATTGACAAACAGAAAGCAAAGCAACTAAGGACGAACATAATAGCAACCATTCTAGAAGCAAAACAATTGACGAAGCTGATTGTAAAATTCTTGCATATATATTCAATCAACTAAGCATGCAACGTCCATAAAAATCAAAAGTAAGCCACACCTCTTCTTTTCCTGAAAGATCCCTCCCAAATCTGATCCAAATCTTGCTATGGATCTCCACTTTGTTGTGTTTTTGGCTCATTGATACAATCTGAAAATTAGGGTTCAGAATTCAAATCCTAGTCTAGAAAGGAAAGAGGTTTGCGCGCAGCTTTTCTATAAGTTCTAGGAAAGTTAGTCGTTCAAGTTCTATTAGGATTTGTATTAAAAGCTTAGTCTATTAGGGTTAGGAATCCTAAACCCATGTTGTATCAGCAGCCTCTATGCCCTATAAATAGGGGCTGCAGTCAGTTTTCTGGAATAAGAGAAGACAGAAAGTGCAGAAAACTGAGAGTCAAGGTGATAGAGAGATAAGAACTAGTCTGAGGGGTTTGAGGGATCTGCAATAAGTACTTGTAAACACCTAAATTCTTCATAGTGCTAGTGAATCTCTCAAGAGAGATCACGAAGTGGACGTAGGCTAAAGTTTTGGCTGAACCACTATAAAATCTGCTGTGTTGTTTCTGTTTTCAGTTCATCTATTTTCTGATTTTGCTTAAGTAAAACACAAAGATCCTAAAGGGGGCTTACACAATAAGTGGTATCAGAGCTTAGGCTCAAGGTGTTTTGCGATGGTGAACGGCAAAGTCATTGTCGAAGCAGGAGATGTGAAACCGTCCATTAAGCCCTTTAATGGCAAGGACAACTTCACGCTTTGGCAAAGGAAGATGAAGAACGTTCTGGTTCAACAAGAGGTTGATGAGGCAATTGGAAATAAGCCTGCAACAATGACTGAAGCAGATTATACAAAGAAGAATAAGAAAGCAAAGAGCTCAATTGAGTTGCATCTTGCTGATAATGTCTTGCTTCATATTGGTGAGAATATGACTGCAAAGGAAGCATGGGAGAAGCTTGAAAGCGTCTACAGGGGTAAAACTATCAGCAGCAAGTTACTCTTGAAGGAACAGCTCTTTGGCCTCAAGATGGAGGAAGGAGATGATCTTAATGATCACATATGCAATTTTCAGAATTGCATATCAAACTTGGAGAAGGTTGGAGCAAAGATGGATGACGAAGACACGGCTGTCATGTTACTTCATTCGCTTCCACCTTCATTCAAGCACTTCAAAACCACCATGATATTCAAAGATACTATCACACTTTCTAAAGTGTGTGAGAACCTGGAATCATATGTCAAAATGGACAAAAATGAAGAAAGTTCTCAAGCACGGGGACTTCATGTCAGAGGCAAGGAGAGAGGAAGGTCCAGGAATAGAGGTGGTGGATTTGAAGAAAGAGGCAGGTCAAAATCCAAGGGAAAAGGCAAAGAAAAGAAGAATGGTTGCTTCGAATGTGGTTCACTTGACCACTGGAAAAGGAATTGCAAACAATGGAAGGAGAGAAAAGCGCAGATGTTAGGAGAAAGTTCCAAGTCAGCCAATGTCATTGCTGGAAATTATAGTGACAATGGAGAACTTCTCGCAGTAACAATCAGCTCCAACGCACTTAAATATTGGACCTTGGATACAGCCTGCACATTTCATATGTGTGCACACAGAGATTGGTACGACACATATGAAGAGAGGAACACCGGGGAAGTGTTGATGGGAGATGATTCACCTTGTAGAATCATGGGAATCGGAACAGTAAAGATCAAAATGCATGATGGAATTGTCAGAACGCTGGGAAACGTCCGACATGTCCCAAAATTGAGCAGAAATCTGATTTCATTGAGCACTTTGGATAGGGCTGGATTTTGGTATAAATCTGAAAAAGGACAGCTCAAAGTAGGAAAGGGAAAAATGGTCTACATGAGGAGTGTGATGCAACCAGATAACATGTATAAACTTACGGGTTCTACGGTGGTAGGTGGAGCTGCAGTTTGTACGGAGGAAGACAAGACTGAGCTTTGGCATAAACGGCTAGGGCACATGAGTCAGAGAGGGTTGCAAGAATTACACAAAAGGGATCAGCTGGAAGGTGTAATGAGCTGCAATCTTGAATTTTGCAAGTATTGCACACTCGGAAAGCAGACCAAGGTGACGTTCAATGTGGGCAGCAGTGAGAACAAATCCAAAGGAGTATTGGACTATATTCACACAGATGTTTGGGGGCCTACACCAACAAAATCAAAGGGTGGAGCCAGATACTTTGTCTCTTTCATAGATGATTTTTCAAGGAAGGTCTGGGTATACTTTATGAAAACTAAAGACCAAGTTTTCACTAAGTTCAAGGAGTGGAAAGCTGAAGTTGAAAACCAAACAGGCAGAAAAATCAAGTGTTTGAGAAGCGACAATGGAGGTGAATATAGAGATAATCAGTTCTTACAACTATGCAAGGATGCAGGCATCACAAGACACTTTACTGTTAAGAAGACTCCTCAACAAAACGGTGTTGCAGAAAGGATGAACACAACTCTCATGGAGAGAGAAAGAAGCATGAGACTTCATGCGGGGTTGCCTGAAATTTTTTGGGCAGAAGCGGTTAATCATGCATGTTATTTGATTAATCGATCACCTTCTAGGGCTATTAATTTCAAGTGTGCAGAGGAGGTATGGTCTGGAAAGCCTGTTGATTATTCCAACTTGAGAGTGTTTGGTTGCAGTGCTTATGCACATATTCCCAGCGATGAAAGAACCAAACTGAAACCAAAGTCCCATGAGTGCTTGTTCATCGGCTTTGAAAAAGGGGTGAAAGGTTATAAGTTGTGGGATATAGTCAACGACAAAAAGGTGATCAGCAGGGATGTAATCTTTGATGAGAAGACTATGCCATTGAATGAGGAGGTTAATAGCAAGAAGGAGTAGATGGCTGTTGTTGAAGAAGAAGCAATCAACATTTCATTAGCTAGACCATCGGATGAAGATTCCCAAGTTCAGGTGGAGCAAATTGAGTGAGTAGGGAATGATCAAGGAGCTATTGAAGAAACAGAGCAGCAACAACAGTCACCAGTTAGGGCTCAGGTGGAGCAATCCCCACAGAGGGGTCGAAATTCCCCTATCCCACAAGCACCTGAGTCATTTAAAAGAAGCATAGCACTTGACAAACCTAAGAGGAATCCAAGAAAGATACAAAGGTTTGGGTTCGAACCGGAAGAAGATGTGAGTCATGCTCTGAGTATAAGTCAAGGAGATCCAACTACTTATCAAGATGCCATAGAAAGCGAAGAACGGGCAGGTTGGATTGGTGCTATGATAGAAGAGATGGAATCTTTGCATAAGAATTCCGTGTGGGAGTTGGTTCCTAAACCCAAAGAAAGAAAACTTGTTGGCTGCAAGTGGGTGTTTAGGAAGAAAGAAGGAGTACATGATGCTGATGCCATAAAGTACAAAGCACGTTTGGTGGCAAAAGGGTATTCGCAGAAAGAGGGAGTGGATTATGACGAGATTTTCTCTCCGGTCGTCAAACACACTTCAATTCGGTTATTGTTGTCTATAGCAGCTCAGTATGATATGGAGATTGAGCAGATGGATGTGAAAACTGCGTTTCTTCATGGGGACCTCGAAGAAGACATTTATATGTCGCAGCCGGAGGGTTTTGTCGAAACAGGAAAAGAGGATCTGGTTTGTCGGTTAACGAAGTCCCTATATGGACTTAAGCAATCACCAAGGCAGTGGTACAAGCGTTTCGACAGATACATGCTGAAAATAGGCTACACAAGGTGCCTATATGACTGCTGCGTTTACTACCATGTATTCGAAGATGGGGAGATTATTCTACTACTTTTGTATGTAGATGACATGCTAATTGCATGCAAGGATATGTCGAAAATTCAAGAGCTTAAGAAGAAATTGGGAGCTGAATTCGACATGAAGGATCTAGGAGCTGCACAAAAGATCCTTGGAATTGAAATAAGGCGGGATAGAAAAGCTAGGAAAATTTGGCTGTCACAAGAAAAGTACATTCTGAGGGTACTTGAACGCTTCAACATGGATGGAGCTAAGGTTGTTTCTATCCCATTAGCTGCACATTATCAGTTAAGTGCAAAGCAAAGGCCATCAAGTCAAAAAGAGATTGATGTGATGAAGGATGTTCCATATGCAAGTGCAGTAGGGTGTCTCATGTATGCGATGATTTGCACAAGACCAGATTTAGCTCAAGCATTGAGCTTTGTCTCTAAGTACATGTCAAATCCGGGTAAGCCCCACTGGGAAGCAGTGAAGTGGATTTTGAGGTATTTAAAAGGGACTAGGCAGCTTGGAATCATGTTTGAGAGGAAACAAGAAGTAGCATGTGTGGCTGGTTTTGTGGATGCAGATTATGCAGGAGACTTAGATAAAAGGAGGTCCACAACAGGTTATGTTTTTACTTGTGGAGGAGGACCTGTGAGCTGGAAATCAACTCTTCAAGCAGTCACAGCTCTATCTACTACTGAGGCAGAATATATGGCATTAACAGAAGCTTCAAAGGAAGCTATTTGGTTGAATGGGCTGGCAAGTGAATTTGGAATTCACCAAGAAGGCGTGGTAGTGAAGTGTGACAGTCAAAGTGCCATTCACTTGGCAAAGAATCAAGTGTTTCATGCAAGGACGAAACACATTGATGTTCGCTATCACAGGATCAGAGATTGGGTAGAATCTGGAAATATTATTGTGGAGAAGGTTCACACAAATGACAATGCTGCAGATTGTCTTACTAAGCCAGTTGCTGTAGAGAAGTTCAAGCATTGCTTGAACTTGCTCAATGTCACAACATGCTGAGTTGTGGTGGAGCACCTCCTCACTTGAGGTGCGTTGAGGCAAGAAGAGTCTTGCCAAGGTGAAGGTTCTTGAAGGTTTGTTCGGGATTACTTCAAGAAGTTCAAGACATCCTGAAGGTTGCAGCAATTGTTTTGGTATCAACTCACCAAGGTGGAGATTGTTGTGTTTTTGGCTCATTGATACAATCTGAAAATTAGGGTTCAGAATTCAAATCCTAGTCTAGAAAGGAAAGAGGTTTGCGCGCAGCTTTTCAATAAGTTCTAGGAAAGTTAGTCTTTCAAGTTCTATTAGGATTTGTATTAAAAGCTTAGTCTATTAGGGTTAGGAATCCTAAACCCATGTTGTATCAGCAGCCTCTATGCCCTATAAATAGGGGCTGCAGTCAGTTTTCTGGAATAAGAGAAGACAGAAAGTGCAGAAAACTGAGAGTCAAGGTGATAGAGAGATAAGAACTAGTCTGAGGGGTTTGAGGGATCTGCAATAAGTACTTGTAAACACCTAAATTCTTCATAGTGCTAGTGAATCTCTCAAGAGAGATCACGAAGTGGACGTAGGCTAAAGTTTTGGCTGAACCACTATAAAATCTGCTGTGTTGTTTCTGTTTTCAGTTCATCTATGTTCTGATTTTGCTTAAATAAAACACAAAGATCCTAAAGGGGGCTTACACAATACACTTCGCTCTTAGTGTTTCTGTGAATATGCAAATTGGTCATGTTAACATTATTTCAGTTAACACTGTTATCATGATTACAATGCATACAGATAGGAATTGCAAGGGATAAACTGAGTGCATTAAAATAGTTAACTGATTATATTTACCGCAGAGCACAATGTTTAACTCTCCAAACATCTGCCCAACTTGTTCAGTATAGACAGTCTTCAAGCTCAAACTACATAGAAAATAATGAATGAAATTTTTAATAGATAAAGATACATAAAAAAATGTACATTAGGAATATATGTGATTCCAGGAATCGTGACATTTGAAAACAATATTCAAAACAGAACAGAAAGATTGCTTCTTTGAAAACACATTCCTAATAATTCACAATTTCACAGTAAAAAATATACATGTTGTAAAGTTTTGACACACTGTAGATTGCAGAGAGTGAAAATCTTTGGTTCTTACAGTACTAACAATTAATATGCTACTGCTGCTTATAATATCATATTACGATATATAAATAATACACAGTGATAGCAGCCCAGCATAGAGATTCTGGGAATAAGATGAAGCGAAGAAATGTGGGCTGATGGATTCATTGGGTCCAAATGAAGACAGCGATGATCCCACAATTACATCCCCATACTTCGTCATCATGATCACCATATAACACCAAAATTGATAAAAGTTCTTAAGTTACCAAAATTCATAAAACCATTCCATATTCAATACCTATATCTTTAACCCCAGCACAAACCAAACTAAAAGAAGAACAACATAACAGCAAAAACACGAATTTCCAAACCTACAATCCCTCCTCTCCAAACCAAACTTAGATCTATTACTCCTCTTCTTCTTCTTCTATTTGAACACAGCAGTAATAAGGATGTCCCTTTAAACACTTCCCTTTTTTCACTTAAAAAGCTAAAACAGAACTAAATTGGAAACCAATCTCGCATCAGTCATTTTCAGAAGCAGAATAATGATATACCTAAAATCAAACAAAATGACAACGAAATGAAGCACACTAATCAAATCAACTAAACTACCTTCTAATCCAATAGTCCTTAATCGAATACTCCTAAAAAGCCAAACCCAACAAAAGTAACAACATTTACACAGAGCAACTACCTTTTACGCCGAAATTGTGGAATATTTGGGTGGGTTACGATTCTCTGCTCAACGGGTTTCTAGACGTTGCCCAAACTCAACTACCTTTTACACAGCAATACTTACCTTCTCTGGGTGGGTTACGATTCTCTGCTCAACGGGTTTCTAGACTTTCTATGGCAACCCGAAATTGTGAGAAAAAGCCAGGGGCAAAACCGTCACTCCATTTCAGGCCCTTATGAACAGCAACTCTCCTTTAGTATATAGTAAATGTCAGGTTCGTGGCATTCTGAGCCCAGTAGCTAAGTTACTTGATTAACATTTAGAGAGAGAGAGAGAGAGAGAGAAACTCTTTGACCAAAATTCCCCTACAGATCAAACACTCTTTGACCAAACTGTCTCTGCAGATCCTAGATTCTAGAAACCCTCACAAAAACCAGATTCTGTCATCTAACATTCTGAATAAAGCTGTTGAAAGACCAATACATATCTTAAGTTAGTGAAGTTTTATTCTAGAATCAGATGATACGAAATTCATACCATTCAATTGCTCACTTTAAATTCATACCCATTTCCTAATTCATAAAAGCAGATTCGTAATTCGACACAACAAATGAATAGAAACACATGACAAATCAGTGATGAGCTTTTTCTTTTACTTTCCATATTAATCTCATTACAAAACAACTTACAATGTTCGCATAAGAAAAAAAAAAAAACAGACCCATACACAAAGAGGAACTGTTGTATGAGAAGTTTAAAATTCAAAGAACAATCCACAGATAGAGGCTTTTACCTGAAGCTTTACTTAGCTTTGGCAGACAGCAAATAAATGATTGTTTGCTTCTCTATTGGTGCTAAGTCAAACACAATGCAAAATTAATATAGCAAAAGAGAAACCCAACCACGAATCAAGACAAACCCAAGCACAAATCTCAATCAGAAGACAAAACCCCTCAGTCCCTCACCGATTGGTCTAGCACGATTATTCGAAACCCAACGACACCGAAACCTGATCCAGCCCCTTCTATATCGCATCAAAATTCAAAAGACAACAAATACCGTCAAATAAAGCCCAATTACATCCATCTAAATCAAGCACAATATGTACTTCAAAGAAAAGATCCAGGCTTACCAACGACACCTCAAAACAATAAACTGAGATTTTGAGCAGGAAACGTATCTCTATTTGTTTGGTTTAGGATTTCTGTGCGAGGAGAGCGAGAGAAATTTGTTGATTCGAGTGGAGAGCAAGAGTGATTTGGACTGGGTTCACTGCGACTGGCGAGAGAGAGAGGAAAACAGATCGATGAAAGTTTCGTGAAAAAAAAAAGATCTTTCTGGAGAGAGCCTGACGGGAGAGGAGAAAAGTCAGCAAAGCAATGGCAGGGCCGCAATTGAAGGAGAAACTGAGGGCAAAACTGTCATTATACTGTTGTGGGAACAGTCCACAACAGTATAGGACGCTTAATATTTAATACTAGAAATTGTGCCCGCGCTTTGCCGCGGGGTTTTGGAGCTAACACAATGTTATTTAAGGACTAAATTCAAAAGCATCGAAAACATAGTTGACATGATCATTATATTAACAAAAGATGAAGTAGATCATGTTCTAGTAACATCACCACCAGTACAGATGTTGTGGTACTTGTTCATGCAGCATTAACCTCGGCATTTATGTTATACAACTTCTGAAAGAAAGTTCAATGAGTTGAGGGAAACAAAACAAATTTTCTGATTTTGGAAGTATTTTAAGGAAGCAAGGAGTTAAAATGCATTCAATGCACAAAACATTCATGTACCTAAAATTTTCTACACCAATTTTTCTGAGCTTCCTGCTTACAGCTTCCACAGTGAATGTTCTCTCTGAGCAGATAGCTCTGCAAGTAACAGACAACCTCAATTTAGCAAATTATAACCAAGAACTAAAAGCAAAAACAATACAGGTACTGTACTAATATGCAGAAAACACATGATGTTTCAGGCCTACTTCCTCAAGATCTAAACTCAAACATCAAAAGAGTAACATAAAGCAGAAATACTTGTGTCCAAATAAAAAGGTTATACTAAAAAACAAAACCCATGTGGATTCACATACAGTACAGAAATTTGTTTAAAATGAATGATGTGCTTCCTGACATCTAAAAAAAAAGGCACCACCCTAATATCAAGTGCTAACCTATATTTTTCGAAATTACCGCCTAATCATCCCATCAGACTTGTTTGATATGACTCAGTAAAATACAAACAAAGCTTCAAAAGAAGAAACAAGAACTGCACAGGAACAAAAAAAAAAAGAAAAAAGAAGAAGGCAGCAATAGAGTACCTACTTCGAGATTCTAATAACTTTTGCTAGACTGAAACTCTTTTACCTGTATTGGAACACAATATAGTATATATGAGGAATGTAAATAAATAGTAAAATAAATAAGTGCAGAAAGCGGCAAAATATACAAACCAAATAACACAAAGAAGAAGATGGAACACTTTCAGATGCAACTAAGAATGAAGTTTCTTCTATACATGCAATGCAAATGTGTACGTTATAATAATTTAAAAAAATATATCTTATGAATATCATGCCTGTGATGTGGGAGGTGCCATTGAAAATTTACTTAATTTTCATGGTCTTCAACAGAAGATTGGTCAGCAAAAAATGACCTGTACAGACCACTCCATTTAGATTACTGAAAATAAACCTAATCCATTCCAATGGATGATTTGCTTAATTGAAGATCAAATACTGAACTTTCATAAACTTCATTCATCGATCAAAAACTTGGAGAGAATGCAAATCTAAGTACCTGCCAGGTGTTGTAATAATAATAAAAACTCCAGTATGAATTCCTTGAAAAGCACTACACAAAGAAAAAGGAAGAGAGCAGTTAGTAAATCTACAAACAGCTTTCAGTTATGAAAACCAATTATTCCCGCCCCCAAATTTATCAAGTTGGCTGAAACGAAAACTCTAGCCCTAACTAATTGGGTATCAGATAATAATCAAAACCAAAATCAACATCAAAAGCTCTAAACCACATAGACATTAATTAATGGAAATTGGGATGGAGTCTAAACTTCTTCGGAAGCCCTTTTATGTTCTCTAAGAGGATTTTGGGCTTTAAATCAAATGTCAAATTTCACAAACTTAATGAAAAAAGTTTTCGTCTACACGTATACTTCTGATAATTTAAAGTTAACCGCTTAGAGAGCTAGCTGCCCTTTCTCAACCCCAAAAAACAGAGACTTAGAGCACACAACACAGAAAGTAAATAAATAAAGAGTACTCATAAATAAATGTACCTACAAAACCAGAGTAGTAAGTAGAAAATTTCAATCCATGTGCATTTCCTGAGAAAAAAATAAAACAAAATAGATAAGAAAGTGCTGTTGATAATAATGGGATACCATACAGTCTAAATGACTTGAAACAATAACGTAAAGTATAATTATTCTTATTTCCAAACTAAAGTTTTAATTCCTCTATGCAAGAAGTCAATTGACTGCTTTCAGAACCTAATATATACATAAATTAATGTAATTACAAAATCGATGTAGGAAATTAAAGCAAACATGTCAAATGAAGAGCTGCAAATGTATGTGTATAGTTCCAGACTTCAATATAGCAAGGAAATAAAGACCACATGGTTATCTTGTTCTTTCTAGTTAATAACCTTTTTGCAGACAAAAGCAAAAACCCTCAACAATCACATATTGGTCTAATTATTGGTAACACAGGCATATAGACCAAGTCGAAAAGACTGGAAGATTGCATCTCAAATTCTCAATTGTAAGTCACCTATAAAGACTAATATGGATTACTCAATCTGTAGTGAGTTTTTCTTAAAGATGTACCTTAATTACTCTCTATGTCAAGACTAAAACTTAAAACCATAATCTGACATAACCCAAGAACACTCAAGTCTTATTAAGAAAGATAAAATGTCATCCTATAATCTTCAAGTTTGCAATTTTCCACACCCACAGTAATTTAGTAACTATTACCAAGAAGAACAAAACTAAAAAGTTCATAACTTTTGAAACAATAGCATCAATTTCATCAATTGCGCCTAGAAATTACCTTCACCCGTAGATTTTTGGCGTCTGCAGCTCCACCGTTTTCCCCAATCAGCCCAACCAACCGCCCAGAACCTCTATCTGCAATAAATCAAATACAAATTCCTCAGAAGAACTGAACTTTCGAATCAAATAGTGGACAGCCAAAACCGAATCAAACCAATCAACCTTCACTCTCTGTCAATTCAACTCAACCAATCAAATTAAACAGTCCCAGAATAAAAATTCAGAGTATTTGTGCTCTGAAGCTAAAGCCCCATCAGAACACATACAATTTTCAACTAATCACTTAAAGAAAGAAAAATACAACCAAATACCATACCTGTTCCACTTGTTTTCAACCCAATCTTCTCTTTCTGCCTGCAACGATGAGGGATGCTCTAAAGCCCAGTTGATTTTGGCATCCATATCCTCATCCGGGTCATCCCCTTTCCTTCTAGCACGTTGAAGCTTCAATAGTTGATATCGTGGTGAGCACTGTGGTCTCTATTATTCCTCTTCACTCTTCGCTCTCACAGTCTGTGTCTCTATTGAAACTCCAAAGCCGATGAGAAGGCCCTAGAAGAATGACAGCAATCGAATGAGAAGCCCCTAGAAGAATGGAAGAATGGCAAACTGTAATTGAGGAAAAAGCGAGGGAAAAACAGTCAAACCACTTGGAGCCAAATCACTGTTAAATGAACAGTGTAGGAGCTTTAGTACATAGTAATCTAGATACAGTTTCCCGCGCTTTGCTGCGGGAGTTAATATGATACTAATGAAACTGAAATTGATATGAAACTGAAACTGAAATTGAAGCAGATAAAAGTTTTGGAAATTGAAGTAAAGATCTAATTTAAGAGGGAGTGCAAGGAGTCTGAAAGGAAGTTCAGGCAAAGTTCAGTTGGTAGTGTTGTTCATTTGGATGCGAAATTGCACTCAAGGACTCCAACTGAACTTTGGTTGAACTTCCCTTGAAACTTCTTGAATTTCTCCTGGACTCCAAATAATGTGCATATTACGCGGAAATTTGTGCTTCCGTGAGCCACAACCAAAACAAAACCATTATTAAAAGCAGAGCCATTATTAAAAGTATAAATGAATAAATAAGGATATAGATTGAAAACAATTGTTTTTTGACAATTGAAGACCAAAATTGATCCCAAACCCAAAACTGATCATTGTAGTTGTGCTTCATTATTTTCATCCAAATCTGAACTCCAACCTCTTCCAACCAATTACTGAAATCGCAAACTTCACAACAAACAATATCCCTGAAACATGAACACCCATATCTGATTCTACCAATTTCTTATTTCAAGAACAACAACTCATCATTTCCTTCTCACAAATATGCACTACTGTTATAAACTTCAAACCGTAGACATGGAAACCATAAAGAACATAAAACCTCAAAATTCCAACTTCTAAAATCCTAACCACAACTGAAAATTGATTATATCATCTTCTAGAACTCGATCAGTAACATAGCCTTAATATCCACCACAGTAGTTTATAAATAAATAAAAAAGAGCAATTTTTCTGCTATCAAATGTTTCAATATTTGCAGAACATCAAGTAAATCCCCAAACCCAATCGCCAAACACCAATGTTTTGAACTCAAACAACTAAAAGCATCCCTTATTTCATATGCAAATCAAGAACATAGAATAAGAACAAAAGGTAATACCTAATTAAGTCGATGCTGGATGCGGCAAAATCCAATCAACAAAGCAAAAACAGGAAGATACTCCAGTCCACAATACTGAAAACTGCGAAACCAACAGAGACACTATTCAAATTCATAAAGTTTGGAATATCTGGCTTGACATTTTAAATTAATTTGGTACCTCACAATTTATTTTTGACCACAAATAAAACTAAAAGTATTTGAATTATATATATCCAAGGGCACCGTCTCTGAGCAAAACCCAATATTTACCTTAGTTATTTTGACTAATCATTGAATTAAACAATTGATTCATGGCTTTTATTGTTCAATCATTAGTGTTAACGTTAGTGATCCGTGGGATCTCTAGTTAGCTTTAGAGAAAGAAAGAGAGAGAGAGAGAGAGAGAGAGAGAGAGAGAGAGAACGACACAAGCGAAGTATAGTGGTTCGCCTCCGCATGAGCGGGAGACTACGTCCACTTGAATGTTTAACTATGTGTGTTGAGCCTTGCGGCCTAACAAGATTACAAAGTGTGTAATGGAGTTGAGATGGAATGGTGTTTAAGTGGGAGGAGGCATTCCTTTTATAGGGGAAGGAGGCTTCCTCATTTACATTTTCTTAGATGTGGGACTCAAATATCACTATTCTAGTGTAGAAAAGCATATTGTGGATGCAACTTGGCAAGGCCGGAAAGGTGGCTTCTCGGCGACGGATTTGCGACTTCCGGATACCGTAGCGTAGCTTGAACATAGGGCTACAAGATGCAAGTAGCGGTTGGGCCTCACCATGGCTTGTGGGTGTCCCAAAGAGGGTGTTACTTATGCTTGGTGATGTAGAGAAGTAGCTTGCTAATGTAGGTATGAACAAGTCCCCGAAGTCCCCGAGTAAGAGTAGCTTCTTGGTTGGGGAGTTCAAATCATGAAGTCATCAAGCATAAGTAATATCCGAGAGGCGCACGGCCCCTACAAGTCCCCGAGCTCCGCAAGCAAGAAGGGACTCGCTATCCTGTATCACAAAAGACAAAAATTCGTAAGTGCATGAGAGAATGGGGCGTCGCCCTGCCGCATGGCGGTAGGTCGTAGACCATAGATTCGTGGAGCCCGGAGGCTAGACCATATGTAAGAAAACGTGAAAAAGTGTAGTGCCCGGAGGCTAGACCACATGTATGAAGCATTGTGAACCGAGAGCGTAACTAAAGCATGGTGGATAAGTGGAGCGAGTTAGGTGTTCGAGCAAGTTGGGTGTAGGCGCTATATGAGCGTGCGGGGCGTTGCCCAAGTGAGTCGCGGCCATGCTTTGATACCCAAGCGAGTCGTAACCGTTTCGCAAGCGTTTATCCGAGCATGTTTAATTGAGCTATACGTGTCACAAGGTTGTAGATGAATGTCACATGAAAGTGAATTTAAGCATGTATATGTGTAGCATGTACTTGTAGGAAAGTTGCTAATAACATTTTGTAGGCATGCTTAATGGTCATGGAGACATGTATAGACATGACAATAGCTCTAATTGCAAGAGCGTAAGAGATAAAGTGACTTATCTTATGCCGAGTTGGAGGCTAGCGGAGTGTGGCCGAGCGTGACGGTCCATTGTTCCGACGAAACATCATAGTAGAAAGCTAATGATTTCGCTGACTGAAACGGTGCTTGTGCCTCTGGCACAGTTCTGTGTGTACAGAATAAAGAGATAAGAAGTACTTATCGTGATAGTTGCAAATGAACTCAGACCAGATCTTCGGATCGCAGTGATAGCTGGACCTGATAGCTGGCTCTGCCCGAGCGGTAAATCTTAGCAGAGAAGCTCGGCGGAGGTTGCCCAGTCGCTGGCGGAGGAGCTCAGGGGAGATTGGAAGTTCAGCAGACTCAAGAGGTCGGCGGAGATTCAAGAGTTCAGCGGAGCTTCGCAGCAGGCCTGGAGCTCGGCGGAGCGGAGGATGGTGGAGACTTGACCGGACTGGAATTTGCGATGGCTGAGTTTGGGGGTCAGCGGTGTACAGTCCGGCGGAGACGGCAATGTTGTTTGCTAGCGGCAGAGGCTCGATGCCGGCGGGGGTGGCTAGCGGCGGTCCTGGAACTCAGCGGAGGCCGGCGGAGCTTAGTCTAGCGGTTTCTCCTAGCGGCGTTGTGGCTGGCGGAGCTTTGCCGGCGGAGGTTGCTAGCGGTCAGCGGGGTGTGCAGCGGAGACGTGCGCAGCAGTGGGCGGAGCGGAGTGTTGAACCCTCCGGGTAGCACGAAGCACCTAAGTTGGCTTAGCTAGCGGAAGTGCGCCGCTGGGTGTGTGACTGGCGGAGCGGAGGATGCAGCGAAGAAGGAGAAGGGTGGCCAAAGGGAATCTCTGGGTGTCCAGTTCGGCGGAGGTTGAGCTAGCGGAGCGGAGGTTGGCTCGGACTGTAGCTGAGCGGATGTGTGTTTCCGAGGCATGCCCTGGCTGCTGGGTTGCTGCTGATGTAGCTGAGCGGATAAGGGTTTCCGCTAACGGAGATCAGCGGAGGAAGTACCGCTGAAGGAGAGTTGAGCTGGCAGCGGTGCCTAGCGGCTGTAGAACTTGGCTGGCAGAGGTGATGACCAGAGGGGTCACCTAGCGGAGTGGTGGCGCTGAGGGGAGGAGTTGTGGCTAGCAGACATTAGCGGGAGAGCTCAGCGGAGAAGCTAGGCGGAGCCTTGGCCAGCGGTGAAGCTCGGCGTAGCGGAGCTTTGGCTAGCGGTTGCTCCTAGCGGTGGTGGTGCTCGGCGGAGGTTTTGCCGCTAGCGTCTCCTAGCGGTGTACAGTGTGGCGGAGGTTGCTAGCGGAAGAAGCTCGGCGGAGCTTTAGCTAGCAGTGGCTCGTTAGCGGAGCTCGTTTGACGACAACAGCTAGCGGAGGCTTGGGTCAGCGGAAGGAGCTATCCGGCGGAGCTGCAGAAGGGTGAAGGCTGCAGAGGTTTGCAGGTAGCGGAGCGGAAGTTTGGGCGCAAATGCAGATTTGAAAATGGAGATGGGTGCTCAGAGAATTTTTCTGGGTGTCCAGAGCAAATTTGGCACTGATTTTTTTTTTTTTTTTTTTTAAAGGTTCAGCGTTGACCAAGTGAATAGTTTAGCGTTGACCTTTTTGAGTTGGGCGTTGACCTGCCATGTTGGGCGTTGACCTGCCCCAATTTGATGTTGAATGAGCGTCGACTCGACATTTTCGGGTCAAAGTTCGTGGTAGGTGACGAAGCCTTTGTGTTGGCTTCCCACAGACGGCGCCAATGTTAACGTTAGTGATCCGTGGGATCTCTAGTTAGCTTTAGAGAAAGAGAGAGAGAGAGAGAGAGAGAGAGAGAGAACGACACAAGCGAAGTATAGTGGTTCGCCTCCGCATGAGCGGGAGACTACGTCCACTTGAATGTTTAACTATGTGTGTTGACCCTTGCGGCCTAACAAGATTACAAAGTGTGTAATGGAGTTGAGATGGAATGGTGTTTAAGTGGGATGAGGCATTCATTTTATAGGGGAAGGAGGCTTCCTCATTTACATTTTCTTAGATGTGGGACTCAAATATCACTATTCTAGTGTAGAAAAGCATATTGTGGATGCAACTTGGCAAGGTCGGAAAGGTGGCTTCTCGGCGACGGATTTGCGACTTCCGGATACCGTAGCGTAGCTTGAACATAGGGCTACAAGATGCAAGTAGCGGTTGGGCCTCACCATGGCTTGTGGGTGTCCCAAAGAGGGTGTTACTTATGCTTGGTGATGTAGAGAACTAGCTTGCTAATGTAGGTATGAACAATTAGTTATTGAATTAATCCATAGGGATGGGTCTCTCTCTCTCTCCATTTGGGTTACACACTGAGAGTGCAGCAATTAACTTATTTTGATAATATTTTAAACGTCAATCACTCTGGTGTAGACCGAAAATAAAAACCTTACCTTCAATCACTGAAATCCGAAACCCAGCAACACTTCTGTTTTCTGCAACCCAATTTCAAAAAACAATACAAACAATCAATAACCAACAATATAGATCCTTGGCTTTATTCAGAATCTTAGTTATATGAAAATAATGAAGCACAACTACATCAATTGAATGAAAAAATTACAGCAATATTGAAAAAAAAAAAAGGGGGGGGGCACTGATTATATGTGTAACCCAGCCCTTGCGAAACCAACTGACGAAGAATAAATGAAACAAATTAGAAGCGATGGTCCCTCACCTGGTTGATCTAGGACGATTATCTTCAAAACCCAAGCACGATTGGTTTAGTTGTAGCAGATCACCTACCCAAACACAATTATCCTGAAACCAAAGATAAACCAAACTGTTAAAAATGGAGTCAGGAGAAGAAATGAAGACACATTAATAAAACAATACCAGAAAATAGAAATTTGGTAGATACACCCCCCTAATCTCAGTAAAAATTTAATCTTCACTTTACCCTTTTCTACTGGAAAAAAAAAAAAAAAAACTGTGCATCTTCTTTCTCCGCTTCTCCTCACTATCTCTCTCTCTGTTGCTCATGCTTAACTCAAGTCACATGCTCTCCATTGCTGCTTTCTGACTTTTAGTTCTTGGAATTTTAATTACACATCTACCTAGTGTACTTCATAGTTTCTTCATGACCAAAGACCACTTTTGGTCCCCTTGACACTGCTTTTGTAGGAAGAACTTTTGTTTTATAAGCTTCTCAAGTGCATTTCTACAGGTGCTTTGTTAAAAAGCATGTAACACCTCAGTTACTTTTGTGAAACGCTACCAAAAACACTTTCAACTCTCAAATTAGCAAAAGCCAAAAGGGCTATGGGCATGAATAACTCTCCCTATAACCCTCCTCCATTTAATGATGTTTACTTTTGGTCTAATTTATTTAAAGTCCACCTCTGAACCACACCAACTTTTGGTTATGGTCATTAATCCCTGGCCTTTCACCCCTATTTCTCTTTGGTATTGTAATCTGGGTCTCTCTCTCTCTCCATTTTGGTGAAGCATGAAGACGGAGTGCTACAGAAGGAGTAGTTACAATAAACTAAGCAGCTTGGAAAGTAGTGATGATGAAGAAGATCAAGACCAGAAGAGTCCAATTTTTGAAAGTGATTAAGCCAATATCACTTTCACAGTGCAATTGAGCCAAACATCTCACAATGATGTTCATACAATATTCCAAAAAAAAAAAAAGATAAATTGAAAGACTGATTGCAAAACAATTGACCAAGACTGATTGCAAAATCGTTGCAGATATATTCAATAAAAATCAAAACTATCCCAACTTTGATTCACACCCATACCTCTTATCCTGCTGAAAGATCCCCCCCAAACCGGATCCAAACCTTGCTATCGACCTCTACTTCGCTGTCAGTGTTTTTGTCTCTCCCTTCTCCTGTTGAAAGATCCCTCCCAACAAAATCGTGCTGACTTAAATAACAGTGAAATTCTTCCCGTTTCCCTCTTCTTTTTCTTCTTCTCCTTCTCCTTCTTTTCTGCTTCTTTTCTTTTCTTTGCTTCTATTTCAACAAAATCCCAAAAGAAAAAACGGTTGTATTTCGATCTAATGAAATAGAAACCCAACCTCTATCGAGGGCTAAAGAGTTGATCATCGGTGTACAGATGTTGCTACAGAAGAGAAAACAAATCCCAAAAACAATGCAAACAATCAACAACGACCGATCAATCATCTGAAGACCAGATTAAGAAAAAAGAAAAACTCACCAACGATGAACTTTAGCCAAACCGTCAAACCCAAGGACTGAAATTGCCTTCCGCAAGAGAGCGTTTTCAAAGATCTATAATTGAAGAAACTGAACAAACGAAAACGGCAAAAGCGTCGCACAACAACCCTATCCGACTAACACCAAAACTGTAATTCAGAATAAAATAAAGGGCAAAACCGTAACTCCATTTCAGGCCCTTATGAACAGTGGGTTCAGCTTTAGATGTATGTATAATATTTGAAGTACTGTTCAAGTAAATCCAGAATATGTGTCTGGCCCAAACTCTAGGTTACTTGACCTAGTGGTAATAGGGTTTATCTAGAAGAATCTTAAAGATTCCTAGTCAATGTATGATTACCTTTCCTTGTACAATTCAGATTCTATGTCTTGTAATCCTTTATATAAAGAGGCTCATATTATCAATGAGAACACACAACAATTCTCTCTCAAATATCGTTTCCTTAAAACAAGTTATCAGCACGAGCCCTAACCCTAGCCTTAAAACGGGAAAAATTCTTCACCGGATTAGCCTCGCCTACGCCACTACTACCCCCGCATCGCAACTCAACGTTAACCCTACCAGGTAGGGCTGGGCGTCTGGACCTGAGAACCCGACCCGAATCGAGCAAAAAAACCCGATTCGGTTCGGTTTTGTGTTGGAAAAAATCGGTTCGGTGCAAAACCCGACCCGAATTACAGTTTGTCGGGTCGGTGTCTGGCTTGATATTTTCCGGGACCGAAAGACCTACCCGAACCGTTTTCTCCTCCATCTCAGCCTCTCGAAACTCTCCTCCCAAGCCAGCTCCTCCTCCTCCTTCTCCATACTCAAATGTGCAGAATTTCAGAAGAACCCAGAGCCTATACAAAGTATTAAAATTTGAGCTAGGACATGGGAACACAGAGAAAGTTGTTGCTTTGAGTAATCTTACCTTGGGAACCAGTGAAGCCGAGAAACTCCTTCACTTGCAAAAACTCTTTTCTTGATGGCCTCCTGAGCTTGAAGCTCGGAGCGGAGTAGATCGAAGTCGCCGAAGAAGAAGAAGATATGGTAAATAGAGAACTGCAAATGGGGATTGGGGAGGAAGAAAAGAGAAAAAAAAAAAAAAAGAAGAAAAAGAAGAAGAAGAAGAAGATATGGTAAAGAGAGAACTGCATAATGGATTAATGGGGCTTGGGGAGGAAGAAAAAAAGGGAAAAAAAAAATGAAGAAGAAGAAGAATACGGCTAGAAAAGAGAGAGAGCAGAAAGTGAAAGAGGGTTCTACACTTTTAGGTTTTGTTTTGTTTCATTTCTCCTGCCTAGGATCAAATAAATATAAACTTTGGACAAATTATACTGAAAGAGTCTCGTGCTCCAGTGGTTGGGAGTGAGGTTTCGGTGTAGGAGGTCGGGGGTTCAAACCCCGCCTCTCACCCAATTTTGGGTTTATTTTGCATAAAGCTGGGAAACTGAATTTGGGCCCGAAAAGCCCGAAGACTGAACCGGCCCGTTTGGGGTCGGTTTGTGTCGGTTTCCATTTTTGAAAAAGCCCGAACCAGGCCCGACCGATTGTTTCGGGCTCGGTCTCGGTCTCACCAAATTTTGGGCCCGGCCCGACCCTAGCCCAGGCCTACTACCAGGTTAGCCTCGCTACCCCTGCAGCGCCTGAGACCCCGCTGCCTCGCAACTCCGCGACCTCGTGACCTCTCGACTCCTTTACCCCGCAGCCTCGCGCCTCCGCGACCCCGCGGCCTCGTGACCTCGCGACTCCTCGACCCCGTGGCCTCGAGACTCCGCTGAAGGAATTGTGTCCTAAAATAATCATTTTGATGTAATTATTATTGTAATTATTATTAATCAAAAGGGCAAGTTTATTGTTCATTGCTTATATTTAATATTTGATTGAACAAGGTCCAAGGAATATGAGTTAAAGAGAAAGTAATCTAAAGAGTTAGATGTGTGAGACCTTTACTCTTTCACACTCTTATCCTGTTAATGTCTAAATGTCTAGCGGTAGCCGGACCTTAGTTAACGCTGATCCGGTGGGCGGATCGATACTTGTGTTAATATTGTTGTTCCCGTTACCTGTCAAGTAAAATACAATGGGCGTCAGAGGGAGACCGCGCTGGGCGGTCTTCAACTCTCCGATGCCTAAGTTAGTCAATGTATTTATGTTGACAAAGTAACAGTAGGTAAGTATTGAATGCGTAATTAATGAGGAGAGAGGAGAGAACCTTTTATAGGTGAGGAAGAGACTGATCTTGTCTTTGTTTTCGATGTGGGACTGATGAGCTTCAGTTCCCAGCTTCAGAAGCTTCTGATGCTATCTTGGCGCGGCGCGTGGCAGCGCGTCGGTGGCGATCTGGAGGCGGTCCGACGCTGAGGCTGTAGCCCGCCTGGCGGTGTGTCCGCATGTCATTCCTTTGGTTGGAATTAGTACCTTTGGCGGTACAATGAGCATGGCCCATTATAGCTAATTATGCTTGCAAATGTACATGTATGTACAAGTCCCCCAAGTCCCCAGTCAAGGAGGGCAATCTTGGTTGGGGAGTTGTTCGGCGGTTTGAAGCGTTTTCCTCCGCTAGACTTGCAAGAGCATAATTAGCGTCAGTGCGTTGTCAACCGTTGGTTTTACTGAGCAAACGCTTCATACCCTTTCGGGTGGGCCCCTGCTGGGCCCCCCAGGGAGTCCCCCACTCCCCTGCGAAGATAGACCTCCGGATGGTCGTTGAATTGTTTGATGAGGGGGAGCTGCACGGAGCAGAGGGTGTTGGGTAGCGAGCCCAATGTTTTAGCACCCAAATGATGGGGGTCAACTTGCCTGATCAGGGCAGTCGTAGACTGTGACTAGTCCCCGTGTCCCGTAGGGACAGTCTGACGGTAACGCCGCGTAGCGGTCGTTGTCAGAGTGAGGCGTAGCCTCGGGATTTTCAGTTTGGCGGACATCCCCCCGCGGGATGCAGCAGGAAGCAGCGTCCGATAGACGTGCCTGGCGGTATTTTTGCAAGATGAAAAAGGTGGTTCCGCCAGAGGTGTGTAGCGAAAGACACCGCGCTTGCAGGATGGCAAGGGAGAAGTCCCGCTGGCAGGGCTTTGTTCGGCGGAGACGTCGTCTCTTGGAAAATGACAAGGGAGAAGTTCCGCTGGCGGGGTTTCGCTCAGCGGAGACTTCGTCGCTTGAGAAAATGACAAGGGAGAAGTTCCGCTGGCGGGGTTTCGCTCAGCGGAGACTTCATCGCTTGAGAAAATGGCAAGGGAGAAGTTCCGCTGGCGGGGTTTCGCTCAGCGGAGACTTCGTCGCTTGAGAAAATGACAAGGGAGAAGTTCCGCTGGCGGGGTTTCGCTCAGCGGAGACTTCGTCGCTTGAGGAAATGACAAGGGAGAAGTTCCGCTGGCGGGGTTTCGCTCAGCGGAGACTTCGTCGCTTGAGGAAATGACGAGAGGTTCCGCTGGTGGTACTTACGAAGTTGTCCCTACGGTGGTTAACACGTGTCGAATCTATAGCGGGTTAGCGTGCGTAGGCTTGTCTCCAGGCCTGTCCGTCTTCTGGCCTTTAATGACAGTAACTGTAGGTTTCGTAACCGAGGTAACGCCTCGAGTACTCCGGAGAGTAAGTGGAGACTGATGACACGTGTACGGCTGGTATGTGATGCCGTTATGGAGCGGACGGCCTAGGATGCGTTGATGCAGACATAAAAAGGGGGGGGGGAACCTTGAGAGATTTGACAGTTTGTGAAAATTTGAAAACCTAGTTATCGTCTGCGAGCCCTGTTTTTCCGAGACCGGAGAAAGAGTTTACCGAAGTTTTGGGTATACTATTCCCGGAGAGAGTACGATAATAGCCTCCCAGGATTGCCGTTCACTACCGTGCCGAAGACTTTACCACTGAGGTTGGTACCTGGACTTCCCTTCTCTGCCCTTTTGCTTCTGCTAATTTCTGGGTTTCGTTGTGTTTGTTTTTCTGGGTGTGTTCTGAGGTGTGAAATGGGGTTTTTTGTTGGGGGGGGGGGGGGGGGTTGAATGATGGTTGGCCAATGCGTTTAGTGGTTAAGGATTTGGATAGCCGAGTCTGGGTTGGGTGCGTTTGTTTGTACTTTGGATATTTCTGGGTTTTGTTCTTGATTATTTTGGCTATATCTGATGCGAGAATAGGCTAGATCTATGTTTGTGCTAACTGATGTGGGTTTTAGGGTTTTGGGATGGCTAGCGTTATAGAGATTTCGAGCAGTGAGGATTCCGGGTCTGACGTGTCGTTCAGCGCGGCGGATAGGATTTTTATTGATTCGTTGCGTCCGTCTGCCCATGCAGGAACCTCACTGCCAGAACCGCTAGAAGTTGAGCCGCTACAGACCATACCTTGGGAAGTAACAATGGGTCGTGGTCAGCGTCCGGAGAGTTCGAGGGCGGGTGAGGCTGCTGCCGCCAAAGCTAGGCGCGACGAGCGCTTGGCGAGCAATAGTGCTGCCAGCGGCTCCGCTGGGGAGGAAGAAACAGCGGAGCAGAATGTTGAGTCAGCGTGGTTCCTCCCGGATGGGATAGCCGTTGACGAGGCAGGAGGGGGGATGAGCGGTACTGCTGTCACTCGCCTGAAGCAGACGTTCCGGTTGCCGGGGTCGGTGAAGCTGCGCCCACCGACGGCTGATGAGAAGGCGTCGATTCTCCCGGCGGGGTGTGCGGCCGTGCACGAGGCCATATTCCGCCAAGGAGTGACACTCCCGCTGGTGCCCAATCTCCAAATCCTTGTGTGCGAGTTTGGCCTTGCCTTTGGTCAGATCTGTCCCAACATGTGGCGGTTGATGTTGGCGATGAACTCCTTGTGGCGCTTGTCGGGGTGCGAGGGGCCTACCGTGGCGGAAGTGCTTCATTTTTACGAGCTAGTGTATGTGAAGCGCCGAGGTTGCAGAGGGTGTGTGAACTTGAGCCGCCGCCAGGGAGCGCCCAAGTTGATTGAGAATCTAAGGGACTCAATGTCCTACTGGCGGGGGACCTTCTGCGTCGCCACAGATGGTTGGGAGTACCACGCCAGGTCCAACGAGGAGGGGCCGACATTTAGGACTAAGTCGGAGTTCCAACCTATCCGAGGTTGGCAACTGGTTTCCGCTAAAACTAACTGGCGGGTTCAAATTTTTGCCAACTTGCGCTTTTTGCTAATGATTACTGTGTTTGTGCAGCTGGACTGCTGTACATTTTGACGCGCGAAGAGGAGTGTCGCGTGGCGAGGATCCGTGGCTGCTGGCGGAACCGCAATTTGCTGGACTTCCGTCTTCTGACCGGTTGGGAGTTGCTGGTCGACCTGCGACTCGTTCTATTGGTGAGAAAAATCTCCGCCACACCTGCCCTTTTTTTTTTTTTTTTTTTTTAGCTAGTGATCCGGAGTGACGGGTATTTGTGTTTTTCTTTTCAGAAACCCCGCCTGGCAACAAATCGAGTCGCGACGCCTTCGAGGATAGAGAATTTTCTGGAGGCTATGTATGCTGAGGGGCTGGCGGCCCAGCAGACGGTGGTGAACCCGGATACGCTGGTGCTGAGCCAGTCCGAGGTTCCGGTGGAGCTGCCGATGCCGCACCACTCCCATCTGGGTGAGGATGGTCTGCCGGTAGTGCAGGCGGATACCCAAGCGGGCGGCGGGGAGAGGGGAACTGTTGCTACCGGGCAGCGGGAGCGGATGCCTGCCACCAGGCGCGGTCCTCAAAAGAAGACGGTGCAGCCGACGGAGACTGCCACCGAGTCCAGGGGTGAGCCGCCGGTGCGGGTGACGAGGACCGCTGCTGGCACACAAAGGGCGCTGGAGAAAAAACGCCGGCAGCCTGACTCCCCCGTCGAGGAAGAGGAAGAAGAGGTGGTGATCGGGGTCCGCCAGCAAAAGAAGGCCCGACAAGCTGCGTCGAAGGTTGCAGTGGCGGAGGGAGAGGCGCCCGCCGTCAGTGATCTGGACTCCTTCGCCGAGTATGCGCCATTCATGACAGAAGGGGAGCGGGAGTTCCTTTTCCATCTGTGCGAGCGGCTGGGGTTCGGGGGTCTGGCGGGCATATCGCGCCCGACGGCAATTGACCAATCGCCCTTCAGCTCGGCGTTTGGTCAAATATCTGCGGGGTTACACGATATGTTCGTGGCGGCGTCTAAGCAGCCCCGGATTGAGGAAGAGCTCAGGGGAGAAATCGGAGGTCTCCAGAGGGAGTTGGCGGAGGCCAAAGAGAGACTGGCGGAGGTCGAGCGGGGGCTGGCCAAGGCGGAATGTGACTATGCAGACGTCCGCGGCAAGCTCAATGTGGCCATCCGGCGGGATCTGGAGAGGAATAAACACGTCTCCAAGTTGGAGCAGGAGATCGCGCTGCTGCAGGAGCGGATAGCCGCTAAAGACAAGAAGCTCATTATTGTGCAGCGGGAGTCTGCCGCCAGACTGGATGAGATGAAGCGGCTGGACGGTGAGGTTGACCGCCTGAAAACTGAACAGAGTGCCTCTGCGGTCGCCGCCGTTGAAGCGTTCAAGCTGTCGGCGGAGTATAAAAAGGCGATGACTGAGGCGGCGAAGGCTGGCGCCCGAGCAAACGTAGACATGTTGAAGCGGAAGGGTGCCATTGACTTTGCAAAGGCGTCACAGCCTGACGTGCCGCCGGTCGAGAGTGTCCCGGTGGAAACAGAAGTCGTGCCTGCCCCAGCTGTAGGTACTCATTCGGGCAGCGGGGAAAGCGGCCCACATCCGACGGAAGGGTCCCAGCAAACTCCGCAGCAGACCCCGTCGGAGGTGTCACGTTCCGGATTTCTGGAGGCACACACCCGGGCCGACGGCACCATAGAGACCCCCAGTCCGACAGCCCGAGGGTCCGATCAAGCGAGCCGATCGGTCGCGCCGCCAGCTGTTGAAGCAGCAGGGGCCGAAGCCAGCCGCTGAACTTATCTGAGACCTCCAAAGTTTTTTTTTTTTTTGTAGCCGCTGAGGCACACTTAGTTTGTAAAGAATTTTGTGGAATAAAGTAAATTTCTGACTTGGTTTGCCATGATGTGTGTGTAGTATTTTTGAGTTATATTTTTCTTTTGTCGATCAATGGAACATTAAAGGAATTAAGATTGGTCCAAGTGCACCGCGTAGCGGACGTGGTCCGCCGACGATTGGTGGCGTTGCCAGTTGCCCTCGGTGCTAGACTTGGTAACAATGGTTTGAATAATTCCTCGTTTCATTGATGGCTGACTGATCAGCGTACAAAAGTGGGGTAGTACCCGTTGGGTAGCTTCCCTTAGCTAAACGTTTGAACAAAAATTTAGCTAAGTCAAGATGCGCATGGGTAGCGGTCTGACTATTTGTAATAATATCGAAGGTGTTCAGTATTCCAAGGGCGGGGTGACGTGACGCCGTCCTTGTCCATTAAGTAGAAGGTGCCTGGGCTAACGACTTCCACAATTTTGTACGGGCCCTCCCAAGTTGGGCGGAGTTTTGTCGGTGGCGGAATGACTTCCTTCATGACCGAGTCCCCCAGTTGGAGGTTTCGGGCCCTGACTCTGGCGTTGTAAAAACGTGATACCCGTTGCTTGTTTTGTAGATTGTGTAAATGGGCCTTGAGTCTCTTCTCTTCTAGGAGGTCCCTGTCCAAGTTGACGCCGGCGCTGTTGGTCTCTGGGCAGTAGCCTTCGACTCTAGCGGTAGGTTGAGTAACTTCAATGGGTAAGACAACCTCTGTGCCGAACATCATACAAAAAGGAGTTTCTCCGGGGGCGGAGGTTGGAGTTGTTCGGATGGCCCACAGGACTTCTGGGAGCCTTTCCGCCCACAAACCCTTGGCGTCGTCGAGCTTCTTTTTTAATAACTTTTTGATTATCTTGTTTGCCGCTTCGACCTGGCCGTTGGTCTGGGGGTGGGCGACAGATGCAAATCTCAACTTGGTGCCTAAGTTGGTGGTGAAGGAGATGAGCTCGTCATTGTTGAACTGTGTGCCGTTGTCTGTGATGATTGTGTGTGGGACACCGTAGCGGCAATAGATATTCTTCCAAAGGAAGCGAATTACCTTGCCGGTAGTTATTGCCGTCAGTGGCTCCGCCTCTATCCACTTGCTGTTGTAATCAATGGCAACAATGATGTATTTGAACTGACCCTTGGCAGTTTGGAACTTTCCCATCAGGTCAAGGCCCCACGTGGAATGAATCCATGGGCCCACGATGATTGATAGTGGTTCCGCTGGTGCGTGTGGGAGATCTGCAAACTGTTGGCATTTGTGGCAAGACCTCGAAATCCGCCGGGCATCATCGCCAAGTGTGGGCCAGAAGTAGCCTTGTCGCATTGTGTGGTTGGTCAGGGATCTGGCGCCCGAGTGGTTTCCGCATTCCCCTCCATGGATTTCAGTTAGGACAACCCTTCCTTCTTCTGGGGTTAGACAGCGGAGGTTAGGATGGGTGAATCCCTGGCGGTAGAGCTTGCCGTGCTGGATGTTGTAGCGGGTTGCTCTTCGCTTAAGCTGTCTTGCATGGACCTTATCTTCTGGCAACGTTCCGTTGCGCTTATATGTAATGATCTCGTCCATCCAGCTGGGGTTGACTTGAACGTTGAAGATTTCCGCCAGGGTCTTTGTGATACTTGGCTTGTCCAGGCACTCCACCCTTGTGTCCGCTGGACTCTGATGTGGTTGGGCGGTTGCCAGTCTCGCCAGTGAATCAGCCTTAGCGTTCTTTTCCCTGGGGATCTGTGTGATTGTATGAAATTTGAACTTTTTTAGCAATGTTTTGACGTACCCCAAATATGCTGCTAACTGCTGGTCCTTGGCTTGGAAGCTGTCGTTGACCTGGTTGACGACTAGTTGGGAGTCGCTAAATATGTTGACGCTGTTGGCTCCTGAGTCAATGGCGAGGAGTAGGCCGGCGATGAGCACTTCGTATTCTGCCATATTGTTTGAGGCTTTGAAGTTGAATTTCAACGCGTACTCTGCGTTCAGTCCCCCGGGTCCGGTTAAGATGACTACGGCGCCGCTGGCCTTGGCACAGGCGGAGCCGTCCACATGTAGGTCCCAATCTGACTGTGGGGGAGCTGCCTCTGTACTGGTTACTATTTCTGTTCCGGGCTTTGTTTGAGTATCGGGTTCCGGCTGACGCTCAGTAAGTTCAGCGATGAAGTCTGCTACTGCCTGGCCCTTCATGGCGGTTCTTGGCTTGTACTCTATGTCAAATTCGCTGAGTTCAATCGCCCATTTACTGAGACGCCCTGAGTGTTCAGGGTTCTGCATCACCTGCCTCAGCGGTTGATTAGTTAATACATGGATCGTGTGAGCCTGGAAATATTGCCTGAGGCGTCTGGCGGCGACGATAAGTGTGAGGGCCAGCTGTTCCAACGGTGAATATCTTATTTCTGCTCCGTTCATGCCTCTGCCGGCGTAGAATACCGGGAGTTCATCCTGGCCTTCCCGCCGAACAATGGCGCAACTTATTGCCGTTGCCGAGACCGCCAGGTATATGAATAGTGTCTCTCCTTGCACAGGGACAGAAAGGAGAGGGACTGCCGCTAGATATTCTTTTAGGCTCTGGAACGCCGCCTGACACTCTGGGTTCCAGTCGATGACCTTCTTGTGAGTTGTTTTGAGGAGTTTGAAGAATGGGGCGCACTTGTCAGTAAGTCGAGAGATGAATCGAGAAAGGGCGGTTAACTTGCCTTGGAGACACTGGACGTCTACCTTATACTTCGGGTCCGACAGGTTAAGGATGGCCTGTACCTTGTCTGGGTTAGCCTCGATACCTCGCTCGCTGACGATGTAACCCAGAAATTTGCTAGCGGTGACTGCAAAGAAACATTTTTCTGGGTTGAGGCGCATACCATAGGCCAGGAGGATGGTTACTATGATCCTGAGGTTTGCCACATGTCCACTGGCCTTTATGCTCTTAACTAGCATGTCATCCACATAGACTCGATAATTTTTCCCAGATGCTCAGCGAACATGGCGTTCATCAACCGCTGATAAGTTGCACCGGCGTTCTTCAGACCAAAAGGCATGACATTGTAGCAGTAGAGGCCTTTGTCGGTGGTGAAGGTGGTGCATTCTTGGTCGCTGGGGTGCATTTTGATCTGATTGTATCCGGAGAAGGCATCCATCATGCTGAGGAGTTCGTGTCCGGCGGTTGCATCGACCAGCTGATCGATACGAGGTAGCGGGAAACTATCCTTTGGGCATGCCTTGTTTAGATTTTTGAAGTCGACGCACATTCGCCACTTGCCGCTGGGCTTTTTTACCATTACCAGATTTGAGATCCACTGAGGATAGATGACTTGGCGGATGAATCCAATGTCCCGTAGTTTGGCGACTTCCTGTCCGATTGCCCGGTATTTTTCCTCATCAAAAGCCCTCCGCTTCTGCTTGATGGGATAGAAGGAAGGCTTGATGGTCAGCTTATGGGTGATTATTTCAGTGGAGATGCCAGGCATGTCTGCATAGGACCATGCAAAGACGGTGGCGTTGTCACGTAAGAACTGAGTGAGTTCTGCCTCCACTTCTGGGTCTAGATGGGCGCCTATGCGGACTGTCCTCTCAGGATGCTCGTCTGAGATGCAGACGACCTTCAGCGACGTGTCCGGGTTGACCGGCTCCTTCATTACATATTTCTTCTCTTCATCTCTAGGATCCTCAAAGATATTCGGTGGTGGTGGGTCATTACCCACTGTCAGGATTTCATGGCGGTGCGTTGACCGCGCTACAGTTGTTGAATAGCATTCTCGTGCCAGCTGTTGGCTTCCCCTCACACAGCCTGTGCCGTTGGGCGTGGGGAACTTCATGAGAAGCATGTATCCGGCAATGATGCACTTGAGCTTATTAAGCGCTGGCCGACCAATGATGGCGTTGTACGAACTGAAACAGTCGACAATGATGAACTCCGTGTGCACCTCCGCCATACAGGGACTGGTGCCAATAACTAGTCGCATGTAATCCGACCCTAGTGGTTGTGTGATGTCACCGGAGAAGCTGAGCAGTGGCTCGTGATCCTGGAGTAGTTTCCTGTTCCGCTTGAGATGGTCTTAGCAACCGCTGAAGATGACGTTGACAGCGGACCCACTATCCACCAAGATTCTCCCCACCGAGAATTTGCCAAGAATGGCATCGACCAAGAATGGGTCGTCATGGGGTAAATGTACTCCGCGCTCCTCCTCCTCTGAAAAGGTAATAGGCTCCCAACCTGATCTTGGTAGTTTGGCGGATCTTTCATAGCGGACGTTGCAAACTTCCTTCGGGTGGTTGGCGCGTTCATAGCGCTTTCTTGCCCTGTGAGACATGTTGGTGATTGGAGCACCGCCATCGATGGTGTTGATGCGGCCCAAGGTCTCAACGTTGGCAATCACTGGTGGTGGTTGGCGCACCTTGAACTGCTCCAACTTGCCGTCACGGTACAAAGTCTCAATGGCCATTTTGAGAGCATTGCAGCTGTTTGTATTGTGGCCGCTGTCCACGTGGTATTTGCACCACTTGCCAGTGTTCCTGGGTTTGCCCGTTTTTGGGTACTTTGGAGGGGGTGGTGGTGGGATCTGATCCTTGCACTGATTGTAGATGTCTTCATATGAGGCCGTTACGACCGTGAAAACTGCATACCACTGTGAGGACTCCATCTGTTTGTTGTTGTTGTCCGCATGAGTTGGGCGGTTTCCCTTGTAAAAATGCTGCCCCTTCTGCCGCTTGGTTTGGTGGTGGCCCTGTTGCCATTCTCTTTTCTTGTCAGTTGGCGGTGCTGAGGGGGGCTTGTCAGCGGTTTCCTGGTGACTAGAAGATGGTTGTGCTGACCTTGCTGGCGTTGCTGGTGGTGGGGTCTCTCCATATGTAATGAATTCCGCCTGGGCGTGAATGACCGCCTCACTCATGACGTGGTCGTACGTTGCATTGGGATGGTTGTAATTGAGGTGATAGAGGAACGGTCCCTTGAGGAGTCCCTTCCTGAAGGCCGCCGATGCCATAGTCTTGTCTAGGTCGCGGCATTGAGATGCTGCCGCCCGCCACCTTGTGACGAAGGCCTTCAGCGATTCGTCCTCCCCCTGTTTGACGCTGAAAAGCTGACTTGTATTATGATGTCCGGCGGACAGTAAGATGAAGCGGGAGAGGAAAGCATGCGACAGTGCATGGAATGAGCCGACAGATCCTGGCGGACATTCAAAAAACCAGTTCATTGCCTCGCCGTCCAGCGTTTCGCTGAACAGATGGCATAAGGTGGCGTCGTCGAATCCCTTGTTGTTGGTGACCTTCTTGAAGGTGTCCATGTGGACAAAGGGATCGGTCATTCCGCCATATGGCGACATTTTTGGGGTCTTTGCATATGTTGGCCTGACGGCCTATAGGATCGCGGCGGAAAAGGGGCCGGGTCTGGAAGTGAACAGCGGGTTCCGAGTTGACGTCGGGACGCCCGTCTCCGCCCGGATCAACCTCTGCTCCAGTTGGTGCATCCTTTCCAATAACTGGGGGGTTGTATCGCCGGCGGAATCGGCCTGACTGACCTGCCGAGTTGGCTTGCGCCTAGGTATGGGCGGATCACCCTCAGTCCTTGCCCTGACATTCAAGCGGTCGGCGTGCGGAAGGGATTCCGCCACCTGTTCTAACATTAGTTGGGGTATGGGCGGTGGTCCCATTCCCGACAACCCAGGTGGGTTCAGCGGTACGTGCATTTGTATGACCGGCCCTGGCGCTGCTGTGCCGGCGCTGGGTCGACTATGCCTGGTGCTGCGTGACTGCTCGCTTTGTGCCGGGCGGTTGGTGGCCGCCAGAGTGTTTTT
This sequence comes from Rosa lucieae, assembly GCA_024704745.1. NCBI lineage: Eukaryota > Viridiplantae > Streptophyta > Magnoliopsida > Rosales > Rosaceae > Rosa > Rosa lucieae. The sequence continues at coordinate 23,799,432 of CM045494.1, read as the reverse complement.
TAGTTCCTCGAAACGTGCCATGAGCGCAGCCATCTGTCCTTGGGCTTCAGCCTTCTCCTTGCGTTCCGCCTCACGTTCTCTGTTTGCCTTATGGAGATCTGCCAGTGCCATCTCGTACATGGTGACGAGATCCTGGCCTGGCGGGCGGCTGCTGCCTGGATTTGCCTCTCCGCCGGGGTTGGCCGGGGTCGTGAATAGTGCGCGGTTAACGCCGATCGCGGGGTCGGAGGGTTGGGGGATGGCGGGGAGTTCTGTCTGCTCTTCAGCATTTCCCCCGCTGTCGTTAGTCATGGTGATTGTAGCGGGATGACCTTTAGTTCAAGGGTTCCCACAGACGGCGCCAATGTTAATGTCTAAATGTCTAGCGGTAGCCGGACCTTAGTTAACGCTGATCCGGTGGGCGGATCGATACTTGTGTTAATATTGTTGTTCCCGTTACCTGTCAAGTAAAATACAATGGGCGTCAGAGGGAGACCGCGCTGGGCGGTCTTCAACTCTCCGATGCCTAAGTTAGTCAATGTATTTATGTTGACAAAGTAACAGTAGGTAAGTATTGAATGCGTAATTAATGAGGAGAGAGGAGAGAACCTTTTATAGGTGAGGAAGAGACTGATCTTGTCTTTGTTTTCGATGTGGGACTGATGAGCTTCAGTTCCCAGCTTCAGAAGCTTCTGATGCTATCTTGGAGCGGAGCGTGGCGGCGCGTCGGTGGCGATCTGGAGGCGGTCCGACGCTGAGGCTGTAGCCCGCCTGGCGGTGTGTCCGCATGTCATTCCTTTGGTTGGAATTAGTACCTTTGGCGGTACAATGAGCATGGCCCATTATAGCTAATTATGCTTGCAAATGTACATGTATGTACATATCCTAAAAGGTTCCTAGTCATAGGATTATCACTTGGACATTGATAATCCGGAAAGACTAGCACATACTATGTATGCTCAATATGGAGGATGATATGTCTCTTGTCATTTGTGTAGAGACACTAATACAAGTATGTGGGTGCTCTTAACTTAAAGAGTACACTGCACGCGATCATTAGAGTTCTTGTATGGAGTCTTACTTACATGTTTAAACTTGAACTCTAAATTGCAATAATACAAATTAGTCCTTTGACCTGAGACACCATAGTTGTCTTATGAGTGAATGGATTATCTCTTGATGATGCAATAATATTGTGCCCCTTAATGGATATAATAGATGCATTCATTGGTATAATCAATTCGGTCATGGAGACATGTGAGTGTACAATAAGGAATCTCTATCCTTAAGTAAATAAGGTGTATGTTCAAAGATGTGATTCAATGAGTCTTTGGCCAAAGCATTGAATGAGATTAAAAAGGAGTTTCTAATCACATTCTAAGAATCACATAAGAATGAAAATTACATTAGGGGATTGACATATCAATTCCATACCCCGATGATGTGATTTAGAACATAGTGTTAGAGAAGGACCGTATTGTATTGTAATTCCAATTGAATAGGTTCTTTGTCATTCTACATTAACTAGGGTAGTCATGATATGTTGCAAGACGTCACTCATGACTTGTGAAGTCCCCGAGGATTAATAAACATTTATAATCCTAATAACAAGGGAGAATCAAAAATGGAGTTTTTGATTCGTAAACAAAATAGAATGGTTTCTATAAACTTCACTGCCTTGTTAATTAGAACCTAAGAGATCGCACACCATATAAGTGGATCCTTGAGATTGTATATGAAGAAAATTAAACAAGAGTTGGTTATGATCAAATAATTAATTAGATTTATCATTTGAACATAATTAGGATTTTCTGGTAAAATCGAACCTATTGGGCCTAAACGATTGTCGGGTTTTTTCGTGTGGACTTGGGCTTCACTAAATGAGATTTAAATGAAAGCCCAAGACACATTTTTAGTGCCCAATAAAATGTATGGACCAGCCAACATATTGGCTTTATGAAAGTCAATATTTTTCTTTTAGTAATTGGAGTTATTTCCTATTATATAAAAGTGAAAGCATGGACATAATAATAAGTGTGTCTCCACGTACACTATTATTTTCAGTTTAGAGAGAGAGAGAGAGTTCTCCCTTGGTCCATTACAAAATTAAAGGAAAGAAGAACACTTGCATAATTTCTTATTTTCTTTCATCTTTCTTCATCTCTTGATTCACTTGGTGAAGATCCTTAGAGGCCATATCCTTTTGTGGCTCTATTTGTTACATCAAGGAGAATATTACAAGCACAAGAAGGAGTTCTTAATTCAAGGTGCTTCAAGGTGGAGGAAACACACACAAGGAGAGATCAAGGAGAGGAACTTTGGTGGTTCACTTGGATTGGATTAAAATCACGCTCCAAGGGTGAGTAGAACATAAACTACCTCTTTGTTCTTCCTTACTATGCATGCTATGTTTATATACATATCACAATAAGCCAAGATCATGGGTTAAAGGAATGGATTTTATGTTTAGTTAGTAGTTTAATAGTTAAACTAATTCCGCACTAATTAAAAAGTTTTGAAATCCATCCATTCCTTCAATTGGTATCAGAGCCATTGGCTTAATTTTGGTGTGTTATAAACATGGCTAAGTATGTTAGTTGATGTGATTTTCTTAAGCCTAGAGTAATATGTAATTTAGATCATAAAATTTGCATTATCATAAAAGTTATGAAGCATGTGATGTAAGGTAGATTTTATGATAGCAAGAAAAAGTTTCTAGAAATTACATGTAAGAAGTGGTTTAAGTTTTATGAAACTTTGATGCATATAAGATATATATTAAGAGGTTCTATATGTTTCTTAATTAAGGTGTTGATCTTAGAAACATGTTAGATTATATATGCTTTAGGGTATGCATGATTTTTGGCTTCAAAGATGAAGTAAACAAGTGTTCAATGGAAGAACACAAAGCTGGAATTTTATTTCCAGTTTTGGAACATGTCTAAACTAGTTATGAACTAGCTAATTTTTCATGGTGTTTGCTTTCACTTTTTGATCCATAAATTCATAAATTGAAATTTACCTAATAGTTAATGATGACATAAAATCATTTCCATGTTTCCCTCACCAAATAGTTGGTAGAGTTAGTCATCTTTACTATTAGTTTCTCTAAATTACCCACCAAAAGTTGGAATGAGATAAAAGACATGTCTCTCTAAATCACTCATCAAAAGTTGGTGAATCATGATGTAAAACATCATCCCCTAAATCATTCACCAAAAGTTGGTGATGCATGATGTAAAACATCATCCCCTAAATCACTCATCAAAAGTGATGTGAGACATCATCCCCTAAATTACTCACCAAAAGTTAGTGATGCATGATGTAAGACATCATCCCCTAAATCACTCAACTAATTTACTTGCATTAAATTAAAGTAATTTAGTGGTTAAATTATTTTGATGGAGTTAATTATGCTTGTTTAATTAACCTTATTAATCTTGGTTAATTAAAGGATGATTATGGACTATGGCCTAATATAATTGAGCATGTGATTGGCCGACTATTCATTTTGAATGAATGTGGTTATGTAATTAAAGTAGTTAATTCATTTGGGTTATGTAATTAATTTAATTAATTCATTTGGTTGTGTAACTAAGTAGCTTATTTAATTTATTCAAGTTTGATTAAATTTAAATGGGAGCTTGTATGCCCCTTATCCACTCTTGTAATCGAAGATGGATGCACATGAGGATGATCCAAAGAAGAAGTTTGAAGTCATCTAGCCTTGAAAGAAGTTCAAGTGCAAAGTGTAATAGCTTAGCTTAGTTATTTAATTTTCGTAATCATTACGCGTAATTAAAATCAACCACCCAAACATAACCTTGATCCAACATATTGGCTCATGTTGGATCAAACAACAAGTCCATAATCATCCTATGTGACATATTATAATTGCATGTTCATTGCACTTGATCAAGTAATTTTATACTTCCCATGATTCCATTTGAAAAATGTTTTTGATGAAATCAAATTGTTTTCTGAAAACAATTAGTGGGAGTATTTTATTATAGATAAAGTATAATGAATGTGTGATTGCATTAGGATCAAAGCAAATGCAATGTGATTGTTATTAATGAGATTATTAAAGATGAGACCTTAAAATTCCCTCAAAGTGATATTAAGTTGAAAAACAAAGAAGACATTATGAATGCTTTTTTGTGGTCTTCCAACATTGTAATCTCCTATTAGATGTTCTTGCATGTGAATATCATTCCGGATGGAGGTATTTCTTGCTAGGAGGGTTAAACAGAGGTTATTCAACATTTGATATTGTAAGGTAGGGACAACTCTTGGTCAATATTCTATTATGATGAGATTTAATTTTTGATCTCTATACTTACATGAGATGATGGGTATAGCTTAACTAGAGTAATTTATCAATATCCTATTATGGTGAGACTTACTTACTTTAGAGGCCAAAGTTATGGATATTCACATTTGATGTGATTGGATAAGAGTATATATCCTCTCATGGAAATTAAGTTGACTTATAGTTCTATTATGATGCGGTTGGCTTAATGAAAATGAGTCTTCCATACTCGCTAGGAGTTTTAATTTATGCTCTCGAATTCCTTGAGGGATTTGGAATTTGTTAAAATAGTGAGAGGATGCCATTTGATTCTTAAGACCCGAGTCACTTGGTTTTAAAATCAATCTTATTTATTTTATTTCATGTTATGTAGATTGCAATATGTCAGGACATCCTATCACCAAAATTCTTAATAAAAATCGTCTTGAGGGCCCAAACTTCAATGACTGGCTCCGCAATTTGAAAATTGTATTGACATTCGATAAGATCGCTTATGTCTTACAAAATGCACCCCCTCACACTCCTTTGGCTCAAGATGTAACCGATGAGCAACGTGTTGCTTATCAAAAGCATAAGGATGATGACACTCAAGCTAAATGTGTTATGCTTGCGTCCATGAACTCACAACTTCAGAAGCAACATGAGAATATGGATAGCGCCAGTTCTATATTACTCCATCTCACTGAATTGTTTGGTGAAAGAAATAGAAATGTGCGCTTCACAGTAGTCAATGAGCTTGTCAAGACAAAACAAGTGAGGGGTGCACATGTGCATCAACATGGTCTAAAAATGATAGGCCTTATTGAGCAAATTCAAGACCTTGGATTTGCACTTGATGCGGAGCTAGCTCAAGATCTTCTTCTAACCTCCCTAGATGATTCATTTTCTCAGTACATAATGAACTATAATATGCAACAAATGGATCATACTCTTTCTGATCTTCTCGATATGCTGGTAACAGCTGAGAAGCAAATCAAGAAAGAGAGTGGGAGTGTGGCCTTTGTCGCTTCTTCTTCATCCAGTAAGTCCAAAGGTAAGGGCAAAGGGAAGAAGAAACAAGTGATAAAGCCTAAGGGAGCAGTCCAAAAGAAGAAGAAGAAGGAACAAAAGGAACCAAAAGGTATTTGTTTCTTTTGCAACAAAGATGGGCACTGGAAGAGGAATTGCAAAGCTTATCTTGCATCCTTGAAGAATAAGTCTTCAACATAAGGTATGATCAATGTGATTGAATCAATATTTACAGTTAATAATACTTCCACTTGGATAATTGATTCAGGTGCATCTCACCATGTTTGCACTTCGTTGCAGGACTTAGTGGGAGCAAGGAAGCTTAAAGCTGGAGAAATCACCCTACGTGTAGGAAATGGCACAAGAGTTGACGCCAAAGCCGTGGGGACTTATATTTTGAAGTTACCATCAGGAGATACATTGGAGTTAAATAATTGTCTTTATCTTCCTATATGTATAAAGAACCTTATCTCCATCTCCATGCTTTTGAAGGATGGTTATAGAGTAGTTTTTGATAAACTAAGTGGTTTTGTATCTATTAATGAACGCGTGATATGTCATGCTAATATTATTGATGGTCTCTTTCATCTAGCTTTAGATGGTAGTATTAACTGTATGAAGGAAAATGCTTTGGGATCTAAGAGATCTCGAGAAACGGTTAACCTCATTAAGATGTGGCACCTTAAACTTGGTCATATTAGCCAAGATAGAATTCACAAATTCTCCAAAAATGGATATTTAGAGTCTTTAGGATCTGATCCTATGCCTACTTGTGAGTCTTGTCTAAAAGGCAAAATGACCAAGTCCCATTTTGGTGGACAAAGAACAAGAGTTAATGAACTCCTAGGCCTAATACATACAGATGTTTGCGGTCCTATGTCCACTATTAGTAGAGGTGGATTCTCATACTTCATAACCTTTACCGATGATTACTCTCGATTTGGTTATATATACCTTATGAAGCACAAATCTGAAGCCTTTGAAAAGTTCAAAGAATTTAAGAATGAAGTTGAGAAACAAACCGACAAGAGTATTAAGGCTCTAAGATCCGATCGAGGAGGTGAATACTTAAGCAATAAGTTTATTGATTATCTCAAACAAGAAGGCATTGTTTCTTCATTAGCTCCTCCTGGAACACCACAACTCAATGGTATCTCTGAAAGGAGAAATCAAACTTTGTTAGACATGGTTCGTTCTATGATGAGCTATACTGATTTACCTATATCCTTTTGGGGATATGCACTTCAAACAGCAATTTATTTGTTGAATAGAGTGCCTTCCAAGTCCGTCCCTCTTACACCATATGAGATGTGGCATAGGAAGAAACCAAGTCTCAATCATATTAAGATTTGGGGTTGTCCAGCTTATGTCAAAAGACTAGAAGCAGGCAAGCTTGAAGCTAGATCAAGCAAGTGTTAATTTGTTTGTGGGATATCCTAAAGGTAGTTTAGGATATTATTTCTATCAACCTAAAGAACAAAAGGTGTTTGTTAACAGGAATGCCACTTTCCTTGAAAGGGACTACGTCCTTGATGGAAATGTTGAGCAAATGGTAGAACTCAAGGAAGTGTCCAACAAGCCACAAACTAACACTTCATTTCCCGTTGAACAACTTCCTATACCAACTATAACACAAACTCCAACAATATCTAGTAGGATCCGGATACCTCCCAAAAGGTATGGTTTATGTCATGATAGCCTTGGGGAGTTAAATCTCCTTGGTGATAATGAAAACCTGCATGATCCTTCTAGTTATAATGAAGCAATGTCAGACATTGACTCAAAGAAATGGCAAGAAGCCATGGAATCTGAGATTGACTCTATGTATACCAATCAAGTCTGGACTCTCGTTGACCCTCCACCTGGTATTAGACCAATTGGAAACAAATGGGTCTTCAAGAAAAAGATAGGCTCAGATGGTAAAATAGAAACCTACAAAGCTAGGTTGGTGGCAAAGGGCTATAAGCAAAGATAGGGCATTGACTATGAAGATACGTTCTCTCCTGTTGCCATGGTTAAATCCATTCGGATATTATTTGCTATAGCTGCTCACTATGATTATGAGATATGGCAAATGGACGTAAAGACTGCCTTTCTGAATGGCAACCTTGAGGAAGAAATTTATATGGATCAACCTGAAGGCTTTGCGTCTAAAGATGACATTCATAAAGTGTGTAAGCTTCATAGGTCCATCTATGGACTCAAGCAAGCTTCAAGGAGTTGGAACATCCGTTTTGATGATGCAGTCAAATCTTTTGGTTTCACACAAAACATGGATGAACCATGTGTTTACAAGAAGGTCAGTGGGAGTGCTGTTGTGTTCCTTGTACTTTATGTAGATGACATCCTACTCTTTGGGAATGATGTAGGAATGTTATCTTCAATTAAAGTTTGGTTGTCCAAGACCTTCCTTATGAAGGATCTTGGAGAAGCTGCCTATGTACTAGGAATAAAGATCTATAGAGACAGATCAAAAAGATTAATTGGATTATCTCAATCCTTGTACATAGACAAAGTGCTGAATAGATTTCACATGGAACAATCTAGGAGAGGTTTTCTGCCTGTCAGACATGGCATTCACCTTTCTAAGAAAATGTGCCCACAAACGATTGAGGAAGTGCAAAAGATGAGCAAGATCCCATATGCATCTGCGATAGGGAGCCTCATGTATGCGATGCTATGCACAAGACCTGATATCAGTTATGGCGTAAGCATAACTAGTCGATATCAGTCCAATCCAGGTTTAGAACATTGGAATGCTGTTAAGAATATCCTTAAGTACTTGAGAATGACTAAAGATTTATTCCTCGTTTATGGAGGTGGTGATTTGCAATCAGAGTTGCAAGTGGAAGCATACACAGACTCAGATTTTCAATCTGATGTGAATGATAGAAAATCCACATCAGGGTTTGTCTTCACCTTGAACGGAGGTGCAGTAAATTGGAGAAGCTGCAAACAAAGCGTTACTGCAGATTCCACTACTGAGGCAGAATACATTGCAGCTACAGAGGCTGCAAAGGAAGCAGTTTGGATGAAAAAGTTCATCACTGAACTTGATGTTGTTCCTACCATTGAGTCACCGATTCCACTTTATTGTGACAACAATGGGGCAATTGCTCAAGCCAAGGAACCAAGGTCTCATCAAAAATCCAAACACATCGAAAGACGTTTCCATATCATAAGGGAGATTGTTAATCGTGGAGACGTTAACATTCTCAAAGTAGCATCTGCTGATAACATATCGGATCCATTCACTAAGCCTTTATCACAAGAAAAGCTAGAACAACATCTTGAGAAGATGGGTGTACGTTTCATGGCTAATTGGGTTTAGCACAAGTGGGAGATTGAAGGAATTGTGTCCTAAAACAATCATTTTGATGTAATTATTATTGTAATTATTATTAATCAAAAGGGCAAGTTTATTGTTCATTGCTTATATTTAATATTTGATTGAGGGAAACCGCTGAACACTTGAAATCAGAGTTTGAGATGAAACAGCTTGGGAGAACACCGTTTTGCCTCGATTTGGAACTTGAGCACCGTGAAGATGGTATCCTAATTCATCAATCAGCTTATATCCAAAAGATGCTTAGGCGTTTCAATACTGACAAAGTTAAGCCTTCAAGTACCCCAATGGTCGTCCGTAGTCTTGATCCAAAGAAAGATCCATTTCGTCCAAAAGATGACAACGAAGATGTGCTAGAGGCATAAGTGCCCTACCGAAGTGCAATAGGTGCATTATTGTACTTAGCTCAATGCACAAGACCGGACATCTCATTTGCAGTGGTACGCACTACTACAAAAAATTAATCAGACAATGGTGGATTGATTTCTGTTGTCTGATGAAGAAGTCCACCTTGGTCTAAGTCAGTGTTGTGTAATTGAAAGATCACACAACGGTGATTCCACTGCCTTCTGATAATAGTTGCCTTAACAGAATAGTTATTTTCTGTTGTGATTCTGCGCTGGGATGCGTCGAGCCATTCAGACAACAAAAGATAATTTCTGCTGTCGTTTGAGATTCATAACACACAACAGCCATAACTATTTCTTTGTTGTTTGAGATTCATAACACACAACAGCTATGATTGATTCTTTGTTGTTTGAGATCAATAACACACAACAGCTTTAATTCTCCCTTTGTTGTCTGAGACACATAACACACAACAGCTATAACTCATTAATTGTTGTCTGAGATTCATAACACACAACAGCTATAACTCTTTCTTTATTGTCTGAGACTCACAACACACAACAGATATAACTCATTCTTTGTTGTCTGAGATAAGTAACAGACAACCAAAGTGAAATTATCTCCCTTGTCTGTTATTGCATTCAGACAACAGAGATAATTTTATTTCTGTTGTGTGTTATCAATCTCACACAACAGAATTTTGTTTCTTTTGTTGTTGGTTGTTAGTTCACACAACAACTACATTTGGTTAGTTGTGGTATGAATATTGTAATCAAATTAGCTAACAGGCAATGACTGTTGTAGGAGAAGCCTTAATTTTGAACTCTTTTGCAGTCACACAACACATTGTTTTGTATTGTGTTGTATGACTGAATATTGGATAGTAATTACCACAAAAACAGTACTCTAATCCATATCATTCAATTATCATTTTTCAAACATCCATACATTCAAGTAACTAGATAATGTACCAAACAAGAAATCATTCCTAGCTAGCTACACTTGAATCAAAAGCTGATATAAAATCATTCCTTGATATCATTCCAACTGTTGTTCCATTGACAATAACTTTACCACCTGATTTGCAACTGCTTTGATGAGCTCCTCAATATCAGCCTCTTCATTTTTTGCATCATTTTCTGCTATAAGATGCCAAAATAACATGGAATAAGCCACTTTGATACATCAAACAAACTTCAATTGATTCACCGTATACAATTTTATAAGCATTGAAACAAACTTCAATTGATTCACCATATACAATTTTATAAGCATTGAAACAAACTTCAATTGATTCACTGTATTCTTGTTACAAAATCGAAATCACAAATCAAGACATAAAAAAAAGTGAGGAAACCAGCAAGCAATTTTAGGTACCTTCCATCCATGCTAATGATCATGATGGTATTCTTCCGCTTGCCAAAGGCAACAATATGCTGCAGACCTTCCTGCAAGTGAAATTTGGCCACTGACCATTCTGAGCTGAAATACCTTGGGAGCACACCTGCAAAAGATCATATTATTATAAACAAGAACCGAACATGTAGACTCCTAACAAGTTTGCAAATTTCATTTCAATTTTCATGATAGTTTCTAGATTAAGACGATATACTAATTGGATCTTTCTATGCATATTATTATGCATAAGAAGCAGGTGAACCAAATTGTGTTCATCCATTGATACTTAAATAGATTAGTGACAAAAGAGAAGAAGAGCAGGAACTTCGAATTCCATGTTCTTCTTATGAACCCACTACACAAGTACTCAATTTCATTGAAGCAAAACTTTATAATCCATAAGCTAGAGACCTAAACTTCCAGGACCCTTATTTGTTATCATTCTATTTCAATAAAAGCATGAAACTTTTGAAATTTTCAGAGAGCACCGAGATGAAAGCATATACCTTGACATTTTCAGGGAACTCCACAACCTTGTACGAATCAGCTGAGACTCCGTCAACCACATACCAGAAAACAACACCTGTAAATCCAAACCACCATGAATAAACTTACATATGCAATTTTTTAAACTTACAGGTGCAATATCTTGATTGGCATCTCAGATTGACTTTCAACCTTAACTAAATTATGTTTCTCCAACTCAAATTCTTTTCTAGTACCTTTCCCACTCATTTTGGGTTTAATTTGTTGGACTTCCCTGACTTATTTGACAGAGGAAGGGTACTAGAAATTGGTTGTAGTGGAATACTAAGCTGACTTTCTTCTTATCTGCTGCAAACCAAGAAGGAAGTGCTCCAGTATGCACATTTCCACTAGTCTCTTTCAGACCCTTGGAAGGAATTTAAGTGAGATTTTGAACACCTGGAAAGGAAAAAAAAAATTTAAGCATGCTTTACCTATATCAGATTAAATACAACTCTACCTATATCAGACAATTGGAGTTGGTTCATTGTTCAAAGATGTACACAATTGGCATCAACTTAATTGGAGTTCAGATAAACACATAGAACAAACCCAAGATTCCTACCTTGAGAACTGCACTATCCCATTGTCATTCTTCCGTGTTGATACAACTTGTTTATTTGCATCAAACATATTGTTGTTAGCCAAATTTATGGCCATTATAAATACAAACATATGAATAGAAAGCTTTTCGTTCTGTCCTAAGAAGTGCATAACCAAACTTACCCTTTCATTATTGAAATTTTCGTCAGCTGAGCCTTTTCTACCATTAGAAATAAGAGAACCCTGGCTAGTAAATGAAATCACAAATGTAAGCACACAACAGATAACAAAACATAAGCATAGTTCATTGCACGGGAGGAACCTCTAAGACAATTGATTCAATTCAGATCACATAAACATAACAAATGGAAGAAATTAAGGGAAAAAATAAAAAAAAGCACCCAATCTTTGCACTCATTTCATCAAAATCATGGTATAAACCCAAACCCAAATTTCTCATCAGCATTTCAAACTAAAATCATAAACAACCAACCCAAAACCCCAATTCATACCAATTACCCTAATTTCCCAAAAACCCAAGTCAACAACCAAACCAAAATCATCAGAAAGAAAAGCAACTCATCACAGAAGGAAAGTGGAGGACAAAATGGGAAACTGACGAGATGTTCATTGGGCTGAAGAGAAGGCCGAGAATGGCAAGAGAGCAGAGGAGAACGATGAGGACATCGGAGACGAGAGAAGAGGTCGTGGAGAGCTTGGTCATCGCTGATCTCGATTCAGACGGAACTTTCCTAAAGTCGATACAGTCTCCATGGCCGTCCTTCCTCCGTCGAACAAATCGGAGAATTAGACGGTTTGGACATTAGGAGAGTTTGGGGATTTCTTGTTTGATGGCTGAAACGACGAAGGCCATGGTTTTATGCGATGGATTGAGACGAAGTTCATGGTTGCAGATTGAGAGACTGGTACGATTGGTATGGGCTTGTTCTATCCCAACAGAGAGATGATGGATTTAGACTCATCATATGTTAGGGACGGCACCAACAGTCCTCTCCCCATCCCAAAATGACATAAGTGTTTTGGAAGGTTTTGCTGATGTTGGGTACCTCTCTGACCCACACAAAGGTCGTTCCGAAACTGTTTATGTGTTCACCATGGGTAAGACCGCGATATCTTGGAGGTCAACTAAACAGACTCCTAGTCACTACTTCTTCGAACCATGCAGAGATTATTGCTCTTCACGAAGCCATTCGTGAATGTATATTACTTAGATCCATAGTTACACATGTCTGAAGCAATTGTGGTTTGAAGTCTACCACAGATGAGTCTACCAGCATTTATTAGGATAATGCTGCTTGCATTGAACAAATGAAGCAAGGCTACATCAAAGGCGAAAATACTAAACACATATCGCCCAAGTTCTTCTATAATCAGCAACAATAGAAGCTCCTCAAGATCAAAGTGAACCAGATTAGATCTGAGCATAATGTGGCAGACTTGTTTACTAGGTCACTGCCTAAATCCACGTTCGAGAAACATGTTGCAAGCATTGGTTTGCAAAAGTTATCCAAACTCCTACGATCGTAGTCATCAGGGGGAGATGTCTACATGTTAATCTCGAAACGTGAAGGGTGTGTTGTGCTCTTTTTCCCTTTCGACCGAGGTTGTTTTTATCCCACAGAGTTTTTGTTACTCGGCAAGGTTTTTAATGAGGCAACGAGAGGAGCACCATGTTTGGGTGACACAAGGGGAAGTATTTAAGTAAATCCAGAATATGTGTCTGACCCAAACTCTAGGTTATTTGCTCTAGTTGTAATAGGGTTTATGTTAGAGATATTCTCGGAGATATTCGTAGATATTCAATCATTGTACGATTATGTTTCTATGTACTTTTTTTTTTTTTTTAAAACCCCACCCCATTCCCACCCTTGATGGGGCTCGAACTCCTGACCTCTTATATATGAGACCAAAGCCTTACCACTCCACCAAACACACACACCCATGTTTCTATGTACAACTCTATCTCTATGCTTGTAATCCTCTATATAAATAGGCCCCTATTATCAATGAAAGCACAACAAATTCTCTCTCAAATATCGATTCCCTAAAACAAATACCTATTTTTAATAGTCGGATATACCCCTACATTTAGGCAAATCAGTCTTTTTATCATCATTTAGTGCCTCACGTGCACCACACTCAAGTAACTAAAAGAGGGCCTAGGTGTCGGCATCCAATTCCGATTTTGGCCAGGGCGAAGTGGTTAGGCGTTGAGCCTCCAAGCGGCCCCCTAGGCAAGTTAGGCGGCCTAGGTGGACCTGTTGGGCTCTGGGCGCTGAATTTTTTTTCTTTTGATTCTGGTCAAGTATCAAAAGGATGAAGAAGAAGATTCAAAACTCAAAAGCATTTATAGACTACCCTTTGAAATGAAACCCAGTCCTTGATTCAAAATTGACAACCCAACGCCAGCAATTTGATTTGACGATGGTGGTTCCGACGATTAACCTAATGAGAGAGAAAGCTAGAGACCAAAATTCAAATCTTGAGTCTGATCACCAAAACTTATCAATTGGTCGATGACTGGGGCTTTCCTAGCTTGGTGAAGGAAGTGAATATCTTAGGTGCTTAGTTGTCAATTTTGGCGAGAGAAAGAAGAAGGATGACGAGAGATGTAGAAAACGCGAGACTGCAAAGAGGAAAATGGGAGAGTTCACGAAGATGAATGTAGATTCTTCTAATCACACTTAATTGAAAAATGAGAATTATGCCCTTACACTAATTAATATAATTACAATCATAACACTCTGATAAGAGAGTGGAGACAATTAAAACTAAAAGAAAAGAAAAGAAAAGTTTAAAAAGGAAAAAACACACACTTATTTAAATATATATATATATATATATATATAGAACTTTGGTCAGGAACAAAGGTCCGTTCCTAAGCTTATGGAACAGATTTCCAGTTTTTTTCCCACTTTTCAATCACACATTCACATCTTAACCGTTCAGTTTTTAGGTCCTAATGTATAGATCACTTCTGTAAATTTTCAGCCAAATTGATGATCATTAAGGCATTCAAAACTGCAATTTACACTAACGAACCGAATCTGTTGAACCGGAAACGTTTGTGTTTATTGTTGTAAATTGCAGTTTTGAATGCCTTAACGATCATCATTTTGGCTAAAATTTTGCAGAGATGATCTATACATTAAGACCTCAAAACTGAACGGTTAAGATGTGAATGTGTGATCGAAAAATGGGAAAAAACTGGAAATCCGTACCTAAGAAAAGGTACGGATGAGCGTAGCGGAGACGGACTGTGTGTGTGTGTGTAAAGGCCTGCTCACCTAATTGATAGTTTTTAAGGGACTGTAAGGGACAAGTGAATATGACGGCTGAAAATAAATGCACAATTTTACGTTATTATAATTTAGGACAAAATACTGTTTACTCCCTATACTTATAGGGTTTCGACGTTTCAGTCCTTGACGTTTCAATTTCACCTAAAAACTCCCTGAACTCTTCAATTTCACCTAATTGGTCATTGCCGTCAACTTTCCGTCAAAAACTCCGTTATCTTGATGACGTGGCAGTCCTTCTACAGTAAAATAACTATTTTACCCTCACTGACCAAAAAAAATACAATTCTCTATTTTTTTACTTTCTTTTCTCTGTTTTTTTTTTAACTCTCTTTTCTCTATTTTTTAATTTGTTCTCTTTTTTTTTTAACTCTCTTTTCTCTCTTTTTTTATTTGTTCTCTTTTTTTTTTTTTAACTCTCTTTTCTTTTCTTTTTTTAATTCTCTTTTCACTATTTTTTTTTAATTTGTTCTCTTTTTTTCTTTCTACTCTTTTTTTTTCAACTCTCTTTTCTCTCTTTTTTTTTTTTTTAACTCTTTCTTCTCTATTTTTTTAATTTGTTCTTTTTTTTTAACTCTTTTTTCTCTCTTTTTTTTTTAACTCTTATTTCTCTTTTTTTTTTTAACTCTCTTTTCTTTATTTTTTTTAATTTGTTCTTTAATTTTTTTCCTACTCTTTTTTTTTAAACTCTTTTTTCTCTATTTTTTAATTTGTTCTTTATTTTTCCACCTCCCTTTCTTTGGCGCCAAAACTGTTCAAACTTTTCTCTCTCAAGTTACCATCAGAAACAGCCAAAAAGACCAAATCACCGTCTTGCGCAGGAAAACTCAAACATCTTATCCTTTGGATTCTCTCTTGACTCATCATCTTAGCAAACCAACACCATAGAAATGTTATTGACGTCGATAGAAAGCTTCTGATATAGCTCCAATATCACGAAGCGGCCGGGATCTGAAGGGAAGAGAACCCGACCATTCTGGAGTCCAGGCGTGGCCAGAAACTGGAGCTGTGATCAGAGAGGGGAAAGAGATGGCCAAAGAGAAGAGAGGAGGAAGAGGAAGAAGAGGTAAAAGGAAAAGAGAAAGAAATATATATATAAAAAAAAAAGTGAGAGAGAGAGAGAGAGAACAAATAAATAAATAAAAAGGGAAAAAAGAGTAGCAAAAAAAAAAAGAACAAATTTAAAAAAAAAAGAGAAAAGAGAGTTAAAAAAAAAAAGAGAACAAACAAAAAAAAGAGAAAAGAGAGTTAAAAAAAAAGGAGAAAAGAGTTAAAAAAAAAAGAAGAACAAATTAAAAAAATAGAGAAAAGAGAGTTAAAAAAAAAAGTAGGAAAAAAAAGAAAAAATTAAAAAAATAGAGAAAATAGAGTTAAAAAAAAAGAACAAATTAAAAAATAGAGAAAAGAGAGTAAAAAAATAGAGAATTTTATTTTTTTTGGTCAGTGAGGGTAAAATAGTCATTTTACTGTTGAAGGACTGCCACGTCAGCAAGATAACAGAGTTTTTGACAGAAAGTAGACGGCAAGGACCAATTAGGTGAAATTGAAGAGTTCAGGGAGTTTTTAGGTGAAATTGAAACGTCAGGGACTGAAACGTCGAAACCCTATAAGTATAGGGAGTAAACAGTATTTTGTCCTATAATTTATGCTTTTATATTTAATACATGTGGTTAAGATGCATTTGTCCCTCACAGTCCCTTAAAAATGTCCCTTAGGTGAGCAAATCTGTATATATATATATGTTATAAAAATAAAAATAAAATAAAGTAATAATAAAAAACCGCCTAGTCCCCGTCTAGGTCTCTGGGTGCTAGGCCCCAAGCTACCACCCGACTAGCGCCTAGCGTTTTTTAGAAGCTTGGTCACACGTGTTAAAATTAACGGAGCCATAACGGAATTTTGATGGAGGTATGACATTGATAAGAAAACTTGAGTCTAGGTATCACCTTGATCACTTTGAAAGTACATGTATCATTTTAAAAGTCCTCGAAGAGTTTAGACGCTGTTGAAGTAAAAAACACTCTATATTGTTGAATTTTTTGGTGCGTGCATTTGGATCTCCTTTTAAGGTGTGAGTTTTTGGGCAAAATGTAGCGTATTTGGAGTCCTAAGAGTGTTGTGATTAGTGATCGTGAGGATGACTTTTCTTGACCACTTCGCTAGGTATGGATCTACGGGATGGTTATTGACACTATGATGGTGCGCTTATACCTATTGGGTCCATGATGGTGTGTTGGAAACTTAGAGGTTTGTCGATTCCTCCAAGCTTAGATCTAACTTCACAAGTTTTCTCTAATCATTGTAATTTATCGATCCCTTCATCAAAAAATAAAAAAATATCTTGTTAATGACTTAATTATATATTATATTATATTATATTATATTTATTTGGACATGCTATTAACTTATTATGGATATTCTTAAATCCTTGATGAGTCTGAGCTATATTTATCGTTATTCGTGAATACAACGTGATAGCAGATATTTTAGCAAAAAATAGTATATAAAGTGACTTTTGAATCATTTCATTACCTCCGAGTCTCCTCGAGGGAATGCTATTTAGACCTATATATCTAGCTTATATTGACGAAATCTCTAGGCCAAGAAAATAGGAGAGCTCCCATGTTTAGTTAATTTATTTTGTAACCAAACATAAAAAAGAAAAAGGAAAAGAGTGATATATTTCAATAGAGTGCAGCTATTGCTACCCTACCATTTTTTTAATTAATCCTACAAATATTTGAATTATTGAAAGACTATGATTAATAAGTATACTAATTTTCTGAAATCTAAATTTGTAGGGAAAACTAAATACATAACCGATTAATTAAATACAAAGACTATTATTTTGACATGGAGTAAAATAGACGAACATTGAAACTGAAATAAAAAATTTAAAAAATGAAACTAAATCAGATTGTGATTTTATTATGAAACTTTAATATATTCTATTTTTTTATTGGTATAAATCAATGGGAGTGAAATTTGCACTCCCCTTTTTGTAAACCACACTCCTCATCGACCGAAATTCCCAATTCACCCCTCACTTTCTCTATCATCTTCCTCGTTTGTATGCTCTCGGCTTTCTCATTTCTGCTGAACCCTTTCTCCTTCAATCTTCATTGAAAAGGTATTCGTCTTATGTGAGTGCAAAATTTGTCTCTCCATCTTCTAAGACTAACCTTTCAAGAATTCAATTCTTACTAACCAGTGCTCACTCCATGCATGCTAGGCAATTAAAGCCAGTTTCCAGAACTAAACCCACCTGAAATCAAATATCAATTCCCAATAGAAAGCTTTCTAATTCAAACTCTCTGCATCCAACTTCTCTGTACATAGCCAATGGCCAAGTCAATAGGTTGGGTTGGGAGGGTTGGGAGGGTTTGGAGAGGAGGAACCTATAACAAGGGTTAGGTGTCTGAACAAAGAAGTATAAGAAGAGAAAGCTCACAAAGTAGTATATGAGGTTAAATTTGAGAGTTGGGACTAAAAAAATAACTGGGTAAATCCTCATCTCGATTGCATTTGGTTTTGTCAGTACAATACTTCTAGTAATTCTATATGAGATTGGCTGCATAATATAAAAGATTTGTTATTGTGGCTGCATGTTTCCTACAAGTGGTTAGTGGACATACATGCGATAACTAAAGAGAAAGAGGAGGAGAGAACCAGATGCAATGGGCTGGTGGAGGCTTTGACTAAGAATCTGACATGATCTTAGCAAATTCGTGGTTTAATTACCCATAATCACAGAGACAAGAGCACTCAAAGATGGCTGCCAATCAATGGTGATGCTAAAGATGATGGGTGTGAAATTTGTTAGCAGCAGCTGCTGACTGATTAGTTGGTGATCAAAACTATAATTGGATCCACTATAGAAAACACATTTTTCTTGAGGTTGTTGAAAATAAGAAAAGAACCAGATGGAAAATAGATTGAGAGTAGTCAGAAGGGTAATTGTGGAAAGAAAAATATTAAAATGAAAATGGGAGTGTGGTTTACAAAAAGGGGAGTGTAAATTACACTCCCCTAAATCAAATGAGAGATTTTTGTTAAAAAAAAATCTTTTTTAAATGGATATTCCTATAAGGATATTTTTGAAAAGAGAAATGAGTTTGATAAGTAAATTCAATAATTAAAATTAAAATGTAGAGTGTAATGAGCAAGTATTATAAATAAAGAAAATGTCATAACATTGCCATATGTATGTTTTTTTTTTTTTGAGAAGAATTGCCATATATGTATGCAAGTCATATGAAAAAGAAAAAATAGGGCACAACAACTGAGAGTCAATCATTTCTTATCCGAAAAAACCGAGAGTCAAATCATTGCTTCCACTAATAATTGAATTTAGTCGTCAATGATTAGTTTTCAACTTTTCATAGTACCGTGTCTGGCCGTATTGATTATCATCCTGAGATTCTCATTTCTCAAAAGTCAGTTCAACAGGGGCAGGGACGCGAGACTGAGAATAGTGTTTATGATACTTGGTCATTCACATTTGGCAAGCTTAGCTCGATGGCGGACGGTGTTGAGGAGCTTGCGGACTACGAAAGTCTGGTAATTCATTTATCTTTCTTTGTCTTTCTGCTTCTCTATCTGGATATGAGAGTTTTTTTTTTTTTTTTTTTTTTAAAGAGGATCAATCTACCAAATGGATTTTCGTAAATATGTTATTTTCAAAAGGATCTAAAGAGACACAAATGGGTTGCCGGGTTCTTCTCGTTCTTTCTTTGCTGGTAAGATGGAGTACAAATTATACATATACTAAAGCTGCTAGAGCAACACTGTTAATTAAAAATACGGTTTTACTCCCGGTTTTTGACTGAAATTACTATCCTGCTTCTTTTTATTTTATTTTTTTTTATGGGAGAACAATTCTGTTTTGTATTTGTAAATTTCTACAAAGAGTTTTTCTATTGGAACCTCTAAATTTACTCACTTGACCTCTATGCTTTTTACACCTCCTATCAAATTTTCAAATATTAAATTTACTCATTAAACCTCACTAAAGTTCCTCAAATAACCTCACTCATATAATTTACAAACAAACTAAGATCTTTATAATAACAAAACTTAGTCATTTTAATGATTTAATTACTCTATAAATCTTAATTACATCTCCATTCCTTAATCAGATAACATAAATCTCTTATCCAATAAAAAAAAATCAAACACAAGGTATTGAGTTTTAAAAATTAATAAAAATAAAATAACATGAACTATTATGTGATTTTTTTAATTTACTTTTACTTTTTTAGCTGTGCAACAAAAAAAATTAATCATTTTTTCTTAATGTTTCTCTATTTTCTGTACCTCATGATTAATTATTTAAATACTTTTTTATTTAATTTTATTTGCTAGCTCTGTTTTTTTTCCTTCTTTTTGCAAATATAATGGATAGATTTAGATTTACGTCATAATACAATTTCGTTTGTTCTAGCTGACCAATATGCGTTCAATATGCATATCATACATTTTTATCTTAATCATAGTTTTATTTCTTATTTTATATATATATATATATATATATGAATGCTTTAATGAGTATGTAGTAAAATTGAAAAATGAAAATAGATAGGGAAAATAATAAAGAATGCAATCTAATATTATTGAATTGGAAAGTCTAGAGAAAATAAATATAACAATTTTTTGGTATAATTATTGTCCTTAATAGTCATTTTATAGTAGGTTATATATGTCATTTAATAATTCATAATAGAGTGAGGTCCGGTGAGCAGATTTGGAGGTCCCAATAGAAACTCTCTTCTACAAATCATATTGTAAGTAGCGCTGTTGTTTTTTAGATTATGAGTATTCATCTATTACATATGAAACTTGAAAAAAAAAAAAAACCGCAGCATTGCGCGGGTCAATTTACTAGTCTACTAATAAACTTTGAGATCAGTTAAAAGAAGCTTAGCCAGCAGCATTTGGTCTAATGCTAATTAACATTGCTCTTTATTATAGGTTGATGATTTGCATCAGATTTTATTTTTTTTGGTCGAAAAGTAATTATATATATATGCACGCCCTATGTATGTCGTTTGTTTTCCTCATCTCCTGTCCCTTTTACATGAATAGCACGAAACCAAGATCAGCATACATAAACAGCCAGACAGAGAGATGAGCTTTACCCAAAAGATGTATCGAAAGAAACTTAAATGGACCACGGAAATCGAAGAAAAGCTCCACAATGTGCGGCCGTGGAACTTGAGCATCTATAGAGTTCCGAATAGACTTCGTCAAGTCAATGAGGACGCCTACAGCCCTCATGTTGTCTCCATCGGTCCTTTCCATCGATACAAGCCTAACCTAGTAGCTATGAGAGAGCACAAGTTGCGTTATGCGCTATACTTCTTTAAGCGAGCAAAAGAAATAGCACAAAAACGAGCTCTAAGAAGTTTCAGCTGTGAATCGGGCGAGTCTTCCGAATGCATGAGAGAATGGGCCACTGCTATTTATGATTCGGACGCAGAGGTTCGTGGAAGCTACGCTGAAGATATCAGCAACATTGATCAGGAGGAACTAGCAGAAATAATGTTGGTCGATGGTTGCTTCTTATTGGAACTTTTCATCAGGTTTTACCTATACGTGCGCGGCAAGTTAGAAGGCCCTGAATCTGATCCAATTCTAGAAAGTGCTTGGATGATTGCAGATCTACGGCACGATCTGGCATTGCTTGAGAACCAAATCCCCTTTTGTATTATACTTGATTTGTATGAGGCTATTAGTGGTCATCAGATACTTGTCGACAATGAGTTGCCTCCACCACATGGTCTTGCTCTTCACTTCTTTCAACCTGTGAGCCTCAAGGAAAGCATAGTAACAGAGTGGATACCCGAGTACAAGCATTTGCTGGATATCTTGCACAAGTTCTATTTCCTCCCAACTAAAACTACCGACTTGTCTATGAGGCTCAATATGGAATTGATCCCTGAGGAGCAGCGTCTTAGGGCAGTCCAAAAGTATAAAGTATGGGGACTCAATTATTGTGCCTCCGAACTTTTGGAGTCTGGAGTCGAGTTTGACATTGGCTCCAGCCAGGACCAGTTGCTGGACATAACTTTCCGTGAGGGAGTAATCAGAATCCCACCACTGTTTATTCACGAGACAACGAGTTCATTGCTGAGGAACCTGATTGCTTATGAGCAATGCAGTCTTAGTAGTACGCATGGCGTTACATCACATGCCTGCCTCATGAAGAGTCTCATTGGTTCTTCACGGGATAGCAATCTGCTTCGGGAGAAGGGGATAATCAAATATAACCATTGGATTGGAGATGAAGAGGAATATTTGACTCAAATATTCAAAGGTATACTAGATGAAGTTGTTGTCAAGGAATTCCATTTTAGAACTTTGTGCGATGAAGTGAATGAGTACTGTACATCCTGGTTTCATCTGAGAAAACTCAAAGTATTTCTGAGGGTGCGGATTCAAAGATATATGAGGCTTCTTTTCAGCACTTATTTTTCTTCTCCTTGGAGTTTCATATCATTCATGGCAGCGCTCACTATTCTCATTCTCACATTTTTGCAGACATACTATTCCATGCACACAGCTCGTACTATTAATTAAGTACATATATATATATATATATATATATATATATGTATCTGTTTCAAGCATATCGATCATATATGATCGCCAATGTGCAACATTCCAGCAGGTCTTGATCATCCACAAGATCCATTATTACAACACTGTTTCATGACTTCATCGATCAACAAAACCAAATTCCACTTCCATACCATTTGGCAGAAAAGCTTACTGTTATAATGATAATCATGGTTTGAGTTCAGGGCGTTACCAGTAAACTCCCATGAATTGAAGTCATTAGCTGATCAAGGTACGAAAAGTAATTGTAACCGATTAAGAGACAAACATTAACCACCAAAGTACTGCTATATGCAATGATGTTGAGTTGTATGTTCTATAGTTTGACTTAGACTCACCTGAGCATTCATCAGTGGAGCTCTGTAGTCCTAATGCTTCACAGCTTCTATCCCTCTCCAAAACTGATCTTTCCATCAGAAAACTTTCAAAAAACCAAGTAGATAAAAATGGAACGACAACAGCTGCCACATTATTCATACTACCCTTTTTTAATTGATCACATTTAAACCCTAAACCCTAAGCTGATCTTTCCATCTACAGTTAGGTTTCTCATGGCAACAGACTACAGCGAACTCCATCGAAAAAAGTGTCGGAGTCGGCCACCCCTACGCCGTGGCCAGAAGCCACCCGGCCCAATCGTCACCATCAATAACCACCTCCATAAGAACTCCCCACATGGGAGAAACCTCGGCTGGAAACAGGTAGGAGCGGCCACAGGCATAGCCGCTGTGCTCGGTCGCTGATAAAAGCGCTGGCTGGAAGGCTTGGGAGACTCCCATTGATGCAGTCTGTCACTGGCGGTGCTAGGATAGCGAGAGCTTTTGCTCTCGAGGGTTTTCATTTTTTAACAGTCATTTGAGCATATATTTGTTATCTTAAATTTAACTATTCGAATTCTGACCTTAAATGTGAGGCAAAGTTATGCTCGCAAATCACCTAATGAAAGATGAAAGATGGAAAGTGAAAATACAAGGACAAAATACGTTTTCTGGAAAACGGGGATTGCAGTATATGGATCAATCTTTACTGGGCAGAAATCAGAGATAACGAACCAAACTCTAGATTTTTGGTTACGCAGTGAAAATCTCAAATATGAAATTAAAAATACTGCGGGGCTCTTACTCTTGAGAACCCAAAAATAAGAACAATTGAATTATGATGAAGGATTCTTTACAA
Organism: Rosa lucieae; assembly: GCA_024704745.1. Taxonomy (NCBI): domain Eukaryota; kingdom Viridiplantae; phylum Streptophyta; class Magnoliopsida; order Rosales; family Rosaceae; genus Rosa; species Rosa lucieae. The sequence continues at coordinate 23,775,860 of CM045494.1, read as the reverse complement.
CTTCAAATTGCACTAGTGCGGCTACAATGATAGACAAAACTATTATGTAGTTTGTCTTCAATCTCAAACTCCTTCTTCACTTGATTGTTCTTCGATTTTTCCTTTTCTTGCTTCACAGCAACTTTTCAGATCACAAGTAACTCCATATGCATGAGCAACTGACCTATAACACTTAACCAAGGAACAAGTGTTTAGGATTTTTATCACGACACAATATCAAGCAAGACTCTCAATTATTCTTGCGTTCCTCATCCGCTGTCTGTGCAGTTTGCATCCTCTATATATGTGTAGAAGCAACGCCACCCTAATAGACTCCTAATAGAAAAGGATCTTGGTGATTGAATATTGACCAAATAAAATATCAAGTCCTAGAAAACTTATGATTACACTACATCACCTTAAAAGCCATGGGAATACCTTTTCTAAATAAACATTGAAACCAAAAGATAATTTCCCTTAACAGCATCTTTAAAACAACATATAAGTTTGTATAGGAATACAAATGCAAAAAACGTATACCAACAATCTCCCCATTTGACATTCCTATACAAAACTGCGCTACTGTATGTAAACTCCCCCTCAACAAGTACTTGAGAAACATCACAACTCTTCATTCATTCATTCTTGAAACTTTATCACACATGAGTTAAAATGCATAAGATAGAATAACGTTATCACAGTTATGAATCTGCTTTCTCCCTCTTTTTGAATAGGAATGACAAAGGTAACTTACGTAGCGGAAGCAATGTAGAAGGAGGATCACACATAGATGAGGCATAGTAGACACTAGCCCAAGTCGAATCAATCAGAGGAAGATAGTCCAAGTATTAATACTCCCCCTAAGTGTGATAATGTTATGAAAGATGCAAGAATGAAATGCAAACACACAATGAGTGGGTTTGTATCCAAATGCTAAGAACAGATTTAATTCGCATAGCTTTTCCAACAAGAGCAATACCACTTAACCATAAACAAGAGTGCAACAAAATAAGTTCACACGAGTGAATTTATTCCGACAATCACAAGGTAAGATAGATGGTGATCGAGTATTCTATACCTCTTGTTGTGAAGAGTGAACATATCTCAAGATGGGGTATGTAATATTTGTGGAAACCTGAAAAGCAAGGCTCACATACGAAACTCATTTAAGCACATAAACTTTACTCCCCCTTATAACACCATGTGGGCATGATTTTGAATTTTTCTTTTGGCCTTTCACACAAAGTAACATTTTTGCTCAAGAAGACTACGACCCATGTAATGAGTATTCTAGCAACTCCCAAGTCAGATGACTTTAGGGTACACTACACCAAATATAGGCTTTAGAGACAGCCACAAAACGTCTCTAGAAATATATTAGTGACTAAAATATACTTAAATTTGTCTCTAATAGAAGGAGTGACAAATTAGACTTTCGTCCCTATAGGTTGCGTCTCTAAAACCTATTAGAGACACTTAGATAAAAAGTTTCGTCTCTATTACTTATTCACTGCCACATGGACAATAATTGCCAATGACAATTTAAGGTGTCTCTATTACTTTTAGAGACAGAAGAAATATTTTATTTAATATATTTTTTATTAGAATATTTGATATTATTAATAACAGAATCCATCTATTATTAACCACCAGTACACCAGTTCGATTGGCATTGGAAAGAAACAGTGAATCCATCTATAACTAACGACATATATAAATTATATATATAAATTTTTTCTGGGCAACAAAATATAATATAAATTTATTTCTTGTTCAACAAATCTTTACTAATGCAACTTAAAATCAAGTCTACAAAATACTTGTTACTAAAAAAGTCACAAATTCATCTAGTCAAATACCTATCAATTAGCATCTAATTATCAATAAGGGAAATAATAAAAGTCTATTGCTCAGATCCACGTGAGCTTTGATTCGATGAAGCTCTAAGTTGGTTCAACAAATCAGTTTCTTGGACACTTGTATCTCCCATAAGCAATCCAGTTAGTCCAGTGGTAGGATAAGCATGTTGAGGCTGATAAGGCATTTGAGGATAGATCTGCGGTTGAGGCCAGTACATTTAAGGAGGATAAGAAGGCATCTGGAAGGATGGTTGCTGCAAAGGCTGAGAAGATTGTTGCGAAGGTGGAGTAGATTGCTGGGATTGTATCATTTGCTTTAACATTGCCAATTCTTGTTGGGTTTGCAAGAGTTGTTCCTGAGTTTGAACTTGCTGCACCTGTGCTTGCTGTTGTTGTTGTTGGTACTTGGACTCTAACTCCATAAATTGTGACTGCAAGTGAGCATAATGTCTTCCATGTGATCTGTGTGATGATGAACTACCATCAATTTGAAGATATGGCACCATATCAGGTATTACACCTAGTCCATAACCACAAACTCTGTGACCTTTCTCAGGTCCCATCACTACAACATATGCTCTTTCTCGCATCTCTGTAGTCTCATTACCTTCAACTGCTACAATTTCTGCCAACTTCTCTTGCATACCAGCCTATGAGAGAAAATACTTAACTTATTATGGGCTGGTTATATTTAGTGTGCAACGGATTATGAAATATATAAACAAAGCTCACATGTGTCGCTCAGCAACTTCATCAATCCAGGTTTTTTCTTTGTCATTCCGTGTATGCTTATCATAAAAAAACTGAATAGGATCGGGCTCATGACCATGCTTCTTGAGCTAAACATGCAAAGCAGAAGGGAAATAATATCTAATCAAGTCTGATGCCATCATTTCAAACAATAAAGGAATATAATAGCATGTAAATAATATATTTCAGAAAATATTCAAACATATCATAAAAAAAAAATGCTCATTCCAAATCATGAGCCAGAATACAATTAAAACCACATTTTATAGAAGATAGACACAAGGAACTTAGACCAAAAGGCATTTGATGTATTAAAATATATTGCAATCTAGAGGTTGCTGGTTCTTGGTGAATTTGAGCACTCTAAGCTTACTTAGCACATTTATTAGTTGAGGTGAAAGACTAATTTACATAATCTTTATGCTGCCGTGCAACACTCTAGGCCTACCCTCCTTACCCAAATGCTATCTTTCTCAAATTTACCTACCCTCCTTAGAGCAAAATTGATGATAATTGATTTTTTACAAATGCACAGTAACATGGAACCATGCTGCAGCCTTATTATTTGAAGCAAAATTGGTCATTTTACCATGCAATTGTTCACTAGCATCTGCTATCAACATTTAATCTATTAAATTAAGCTTTAGATTTTCTAGAGCAACAATATTATTTACTTACATATTCTGCTCGACTGCGTGCATAAGTCTTGGTGCCAGAGGTGTGATTGTATTTTTGTTCTTTTCGATTTGCAGAATTCTTCTCAGCAATTACCTATTATTTAGAAAAGCAAATAACATCATAATAAATTTACACAACAAAACAGAAAAAACTTGCAGAGAGAAGGACTTACTGTTGTCTTTTCAGTATCCCAATATTTCACCATTTCGCGCCATTCAGCTGCGTTGACATCTTTATTCCCACACACCCAACGTCCTGGTGTGCCTATTTTGGGATCATAATGAGCTTTCTTAAGTCTGTTCTTGTAGCTTCTCCAATATTTAGCAACTCTTTCCATTATATTATGCTTTATGAGAGGTAGACGAGGAAGATCTTCAGGTTTCCATTCAATAGTTGCCTGCACACACAATGTGTTGGTAAAATATCACCAAAATGTGTAATAAGATAAAAAAAATACCATAACAAAAGGAAAAAAAGAAATACATACATATATTTGGTCCCATAAGGGATCTTTAATAGTACTTGAGACTTTAGGCCAAGGTTTAGTGACGAGCGGAAGTACATTAGAATCTCGAGCTAACCCACCCAAGTACCGGCCAAATTTTCCATCATTAGAACCTACACTAACACCCATAGAATTGAACTCGAGGGATTCTTTTTTATTATCTTCCATCCAAGTACATGTTCCTTTACCACGTACTTTGGTAGTTTTGCCTACAAGAGACATATTAACTTATGAAAAGTAATGTAAATCAGTAAATAACATATACTTTCACCAAAAACAATACACAGATAACTATATATAAAATTCAGCAACATACCTCTGCCATTAGCAGAATCATTTGGTCCTTCTATATCACCTTACCATGAACTATCTTCGGAACTCATCTACATAATTAGTTTAGTATGTGTAACATTTAACATGCATTAGTTAATGAAATATATTTGTTCACACTCAATAATTGCATGCACAATTGTAACAAAAATGAAAAAGGCTACTAAAAAAATATTGTAAATATAACCTAAAAAAACAAAGATATTGCACAACTTAAATCATACAATGAAACACACAAATAACAAAAAAAAAAAAGAACTTGAAAAATTTATAACATGAAGAAACAAACACTCAGGCAAATAAAGTTCTCTTTATTTAACAATGAAAAGAACACACAAAATAAAAAAGAAAGAAAACATATGTGCAACCTAGAAACACAATTTAGTACTCTATGTCATCATAAAGCTCATCTTCATCCTCAGTATAAAGATCATCATCATCATCGGTTTCAAGCTGCATCATGTCATTGGGAATAGGTAAAAACTGGTTTACATGAGTCCCATCAACATCCAATCTAGTATCAGATTCCTCGCTATCCATAAATTGATCATCAAGATCTGGTATTGCATAATGATCTGCTGCATGTAATGGGTTTTCAAGATTAACAGAGACATCATCTTCAGCAACTACATCATAAAAGTCTCTTGGTTGTGTAACAACTGCAACATGCCAATTTGGGTCTACTGGATCCTTAACATAAAAAGCTTGTATTGCTGATGAGGCTAATAAAAATGTGTCATTCGTATGCAACACTTCATTGAAATTGACCAATGTGAAACCATATTGATCCATCTTTTTTCCTCGTTCACTAGTACTATCAACCCATTCACAATTAAATAGCACAACATTTCGACCCATATCATAATCCTCAGTAGGACCCCCATACCGAAGTTCATATATATCCTTAATAACACCATAGTAGTCGACATCACTAAGACGTGGATTGCGATCCCTTGCACTAGAATAACAAGGAGTGGTAGCTGTATAAAAGACACCACAATTCTGATTTTTTTTCCCATCATCCAGTTATTTTATTCTAAATCTGAACCCATTAACAACATGATTGTTATATCTAGTGACAGTTTTACTAGGACCATTAACTAACCAACGCAAATCTTCTGATATCGAAGGATCGTGAGCTTCATATAGATCATTTACCTAAAATAAGCAAATAGAGATGCTAATAAATATAAAAGTAATGAAATAAAATGAAACAAAGGAGAAATAAAATGAAACAAAGGGAAAAAAATATAAAGAAAATTCATGAAAGTAAAAGCGTACATGTTGCTTGAACCAAGTTGGAAAAATCTTATTTCTTATTTGCTCCAACTCTCGAGTGGGCTTACATCGATTATTTTGTTTTACTTCATCAAGACATTGTCTGTTCATAAACAAATTCAAAAAATTGACCTTAAGGTTGTTGTAAACAAAGCATATATAAACAAGTTGAACAAAAAAGAAAAATCAAATGAAGACATCTTACTGTAAGTGTAGTTTGCATTCATTGCAGTTGAACGTACAAGACAGTTCTACGACAATGCTCCCAAATTTGTTGATCTAGCATGATCTGTGTCTTTTGACCTTTGGAATGTCCCAATGAGGCAAAAATACTCAAACCCCCATCGATACCACGACCATTAGAATCTGCATTTCTGCCTTCTCGATTGCGTCGAGTCTCAACATCTTTAAGGTACATAGAGCAAAACGATAGACTCTCCTCAACAATATATCCTTCTGCAATACTTCCCTCTGGATGACTTTTATTTCGTACATATTTTTTCAGCGTGCACAAATACCTTTAAGCAAAAGAAAAAAAAAAACAATGAAAAGTTGCAAACCATTGAAAATGGACAGCAATTGAAAAATTACTAATAAACCATAATTCTATTATTACCTTTCAATGGGATACATCCAGCGAAATTGAACCGGTCCTGCAATTGCAGCCTCTTCTGGTAGATGTACGAGAAGATGGACCATTACATCAAAAAAAGGAGGAAATATCTTCTCCATTTGACATAAGACCAATGCAACCCTCTTTTTCAACAATTCCAACGATACTGGTGATAGCTTCTTAGTACATAACTCTCTGAAAATAGCACTCACTTCAAGCAATACAAGTTTGGTGGCTTTTGGTAAAATATGACGTATTGCAATTGCGAGCAACTGTTGCATTATAACATGATGATCATGGCTTTTCAACCCATATATTTTCCTCTCACTCACATTCACACAACGAGAAAGATTTGCAGAATACCCATCAGGAGCACGTACATCAGCAAACACTTCACACATTAAAGTCTTTTCATCTTTACTCGTGGTGAATGGTGCAGGAGGTAAGAAAGTCTTACTTCCTTCTCTGCGAGGATGTTGTTTTTTTCTTATTTTCATCAGTTCAAGATCTGCACGAGCATTGATTCCATCCTTTGTCTTGCCATGGATGGCCAATAACGTCCCTAAGATGCTATCACTTATATTCTTTTCTATGTGTATTACATCTAAGTTGTGTCGTATCAAGAGATTTTTCCAATAAGGTAATTGGAAAAAAGTGCTCTTTTTCTTCCATTGAATATTGTCTCTATTTGCTCGGCTTGTGGTTCTTGAACTAGCAGAAGTCGAAGCCCCTTGTCTTTTTTGCCCAACACCACGTTTCGGAGGTTTCCCAAAAGTAAATGACAAATTAGACAATTCAGCCAAACATTGCATCCCAGTCAACTGTTTTGGTGCTACACGATCCTCTCCGTAACCATTGAACACTGCTTTTAATCTTCGAAATCTATGCTCAATAGGTAGAAATCTGCGATGTCCCAAATAACAAATCTTGTGACTCATTTTCAAGTGTTTTGAGTCTGTTTCATTCATACAATGAGGACATGCCTTAAACCCCTTCGTACTCCATCTACAGAGATTCCCATACGCAGGAAAATCATTTATGGTCCATAATAAGGCAGCCTTCATTGTAAACCTTTCATTACTTGACACATCATAAGTGTTAGCACCAACCCCCCCACAACTCCTTCAACTCATCAATTAAAGGTTCTAAATACACATCGATATCATTTCCGGGCCCTCGAGGTCCTGGAATTAGCAGTGTTAAAAATAAATTGGACTGCTTCATACACATCCATGGAGGAAGATTATAAACTGAAAGGACAACTGGCCAAGTGCTATGAGCTGTACTCATATTTCCAAATGGATTAAATCCGTCACTCGCGAGCCCTAAGCATACATTACGGCTCTCTGACCCAAATTCAGGGTACAATAAATCTAATTGCTTCCATGCAGGAGAATCTGATGGGTGCCTCATGAATCCATCCTTAGGACATTCGGTTGCATGCCATCTCATATCTAAGGCAATATTTTTCGACATGTATAACCTTTGCAATCTAGGTGTTAAGGGAAAATAGCGAAGAACCTTAGCCGAGACTGGCTTACTAGAATTCTCAGATTCTTTCTGAGTATATCTTGAGGTACCACACTGAGAGCACACTTTCAAGTTTTCTCTATCTTTCCAAAATAGCATACAATCATTGGGACAAGCATCAATCTTCTCATATTTGAGGCCCAACTCATTTATGTGCTTCTTGGTTTGATAAAAGGAATCTGGCAAACACTCCCCTTCAGGCAATAATTCTTTAATAAACTCCAATAACTTGGAGAAAATGTTGTCACTCAAACCCCCTAAACACTTCAGTTGGTACAATCTCACAATGGCCTCCAACTTCTTAAACTTCTTACATCCAGGGTACACCTCTTTATTTGCATCTTCAAGTAATTTATAAAACTTTTCAGCCTCAGGTGTTGGTCCCTCAAATATATGTGGTTAACTTGATGACCCAACATTTTCTCCAATTGTTGGCTGCACAAAGGTTTCATTAAGGAACTCTTGCATGCCTTCTATATCTGCTCCTCCACTATTTTGTAATTCCATTTTATCCCTATATTCGGCGTAAGACTCTCCATGCTCCTTCCACCTAGTATTCATATAAAAAGGCCACATTCCTTTCACAACAAGATGCTGCTCAACAGTTCTTCTATCAAAGCTTTCACGATTTTTACATCTTGTACATGGACAAACTATCTCATTTCCAGGGTAACTTTTGGGAGCACCATCTAAAAACACTTTCAAACTAGCATAGTATTCCGGACTGCGGCGATCTAAATGAACCCAACTTTTGTCCATACTGCCAAGGACACCACATCAATTTTCACCACAGTAACACACTAGAAAATGGGGTTCTAATTGTAAAAAAGTGCAAGAAAGACTAGCTTTAAAATACACAAATCAATGTTCTGTATAAAGTTCTAAAGGCAGTTAATGTGATACAATCTATAAAAGTTCATGGTAAAGTTGTAGAAAAGACAGAACCATTGGTTCTTTAATCCCTACAATGTCCATCCACTTGATCCTAATAGTGCAAATTAAGCAATTATGAGATGGGCAAAGGTAAAGTATTAATAATTATATTTATAAAATTACCTCCAGGTTCAGTTATGACAGAAGGTTATCTATGCTTCAATGTTACTCAAACTTTCTATTGTTCTCTAGATTCAAGCTGCATTTTTTGATCTTTGTAACAGCAGGGATCTTCCTTGGCCTGAGGAGAACAAAAAGATAAAAGAAGAGGATGTTAGCTGTAGTCAATGTTAGGTTTCAGGTGATGTAATTGGACAGTAGAGTGAATTAATAGACATATATAATTAACCTTTAAAGTTCACTAGAGTAATATTTTCACTGTATTTATTAAACTATTCTTCTTGGATCAAAGTACAATGTATTTTTTTTCCCTCTTAATGTAGAAGGCATAGCACAAACATAGCACCAAATATAGCATACTTAGAGTAATATAAGAACAATTTTCTACTGCACAAACATAGCACCAAATATCGCATAGCTCCAACTCTCTACTGTACACTCTACACATGATATTATCACTTGCAAATGTTAAGCCAAGTACTCAAATGGAGCACTAAGTCAAAACTATTACAAAAGAATAAAGAATAAATGAACCAGATCGAACCTTGAATTTGACATATATATACACTGATTATGTGTGTATAACTGTATAATATATGTATATATCAATCCAACAAGTAACATTCATCCATATATATATATATATATATATATATATATATAAAAGAGGACACAGTGTGTGTCTTCAGTAACCATCCCAAAAAATAAAACAAAAATATGCAATATATGTATATATAAGTGCACATAATACAGAATGTAACCAATAACTAACAAGGGAAGCTTGTATCCCAATTAAGCATGAGAAAGACATGGTCATACTAATAGTAAACCTCCTGAATGAAAAGATGAACTGTGGTCTTATGCACAAGTGTGCACATTGTAGGAAAGCTCAGCCCTTGAAATATAACAAATTGAAAAATAGGATCATACGACCTTAAAAATCACATGTTATCTATTTAGATTTCTCTAATAAAGATTGGTCAAAGGGAAGTACAAAATTGGGCACCATTGTCACAGTCAATAGTATAGAACTGTAAATGCCAAGTCAACCTTCATTTGTTTTGGAAAACAAATGCCAAGTCAACTTAAAACTGCTGCACATATGGTGGAAGTAAAACAGAAGTTTCTAGTCATGAATTGCAAATAGAATCTGATACAGATCAACACGATAAGGAAGCACACTCAATTCATCCTTTTGATTCTGAATCACCAGAGAAGGAATCTATTCACTCTTTAACAATTAACATTGGATGAACTCATCCTAAGCAAAGTGAGAAACTGCAAAAATAAAAGCATCTCTGCAGGGAAGGGAACTAAGCAAATGGCAATGCATTTGTTGGTGATATCAAGCAGGAAATAACTTCAAGAGTCTTTGGCACAAAAGCATAATCAAAGGCACAAATTAGACAACTTACTGAAGAAAAGTATGCAGTGAACATGGAATTGGATGTGGAAACAAAACTCCTTCTAATATGTGGAAACAAAATTTTTTTTACCAACTACAATAGAACTGTAGAGTAATGGTAAAAGCTGTATCATGAAACAAAATGACTATATGCTGGATGCATATCAGTTAACAATATAAAACTAATACAGCAACCACAACTAAGACAACAACTATAGATAAAAAACTGCTATAAACATGACCAGAGGGTTAACAGACCAGTGTCAAATGCATAGATGTAGGATTCAATCTGTATCATATATAGTCAATTAGTCTCAAAAAGGTAGATTAAGAGCAATTCATGTATCAGGTAGATTAAAATCTTATACAACACCATACATTTCCCAATACAATAAGAACTTTAGATGCCTCAATTGACATTGTTGTAGTTATCACATCACTATCTCCTTGAATTCAGTCAAATTTCCATGATTATGTGATCCAATATTTGACGAACACCAGTTCCATAAATGCATGTTAATACTGTTTTACTGTCTCAAAAGTCAAAAGATTGCTCATGGTTTAATTTACTAAGATAGAGCAAATAACAGTAAGGCATAGCAGTAACTATTCATTTTTGTTATTTGAGAAGAACAAAAGCAGGAAAGCCATCAGGTAATTGAGTATAGACTATATAGAAAATGACAGAAGACTGAGAATTGAAGATTAAGTAAAACAAACAGTCAATAGTAGACTAAGAGCAATTGACATCATCTTAGAGAACTAGAATCTTCATGTAATGAAAATTGCATTGTAAACTCTAGTTTGTTATCTGACCACTATCAACATTGATGAATTAATTTGAACATTTGAATGCTATTGGGATTCTCACCCTCGATGGCGCTGGTGGCTCTCGCTCAAGCAGTGAAATTTGAAGCTGTTCTCGTCGCGGCATTGCTTCTCGCACGTATGGCAGTCCCACCGGAGTTTCTGAAGTCCCATGGCTTTGGGCATGAGGAAGTCGTTCTTCCCCTTGGTGATGGTTCACGGAGATTGTGGTTGGATTTTGGTTTGGGAGAAATTGGGAATGGAATTCTTAACCCTAAGATTGAATTTTTAGGGGAAGGTGAAAGGCGCAATCTTTGCTAGAGAAAATGTTGGGAACAGAGCAGGGCATCAAATTTGGAGTCGGAAGAAGTTGCCGGGTATGAAAGATAAGTATCGGAGAGAGAGGAAGAGACTAACTTGGTTCGGTGACAGCCACAAGGGTAATCTCCATGTAAACTCAATCAACCATAAAATATATATTTACATACAAGAAGACAAAGATAAAATGTATATATTAAACACACCACATACAAACAGCCAAAGCTCACAAACTGGACAAAGGCATGAAACCTTTTGTTTGAAGTACGTCCTAAACCCTAAAAAGACAATAGTTCAAACATAATTCAAGTCTAAGAATCAAAATTCAAGCATAAAAGTCTAGGTCATTGTAAAATTTACGATTCAATGAAAAAGCAAAAACACGATAACCCAATAACTCAATCAAAATTCATTCGATAAAGCAATAAAAAAGCATAGATTCACTCATAGTAATATATAACAAGTCTAAGATGAATAGACATACCCTGTATTCGTTTATAGTGGTTGAGTTCGTCTAAATTGAGTTCGTCTAATTTGCCTCCTTCAGCTCCAATCGCAAGAATGATGCCAGAGGTGAAGAGTTTAGCAGTTTTTGGAGTTTATCAAATAGGACGTGAAGCAGAAAAGAAGTGATTGAGGAGGTGAAGTGAGAAAAAATAGGTGTATTATTTATTTTATTCTCTTTTATTTATTAAAAATATATAGTGAGAGACTTATTCGTCTCTATTAGTATAAATTTGATAAACTAGCGCTAAATATATTTTAGGCTACAAAAATTTTAATTTGGCGCCAAATCAATCAGAGAGGATCCATTCTGTCTCTATTACTATTAGAAACAAATTTCTATTTGTCTCTATTAATATTAGAGACACACAATAAAAATTTGTCTCTAATAAAAACAGTAGAGACAATTTTATTAATTCGTCTCTGGCATTTGTCTCTAAAGCCTATATTTGGTGTAGTGGTACTAGATGTAACAAGGATATCCCAAATAGCACATCTACTCGAGTCAATAGTTTCACAATCCACCGGGGTAACCAAACCATTCCCGTTTCTTCCCAATCCTCATATCGTTCGTCACGACCGACACTACTAGAAAAAGGGCCTAAGGGGACTAATAATATGTGTGCCTTTTGATACCTATAGGGACAAATATGTGTCCCCATTGAGCTATAGAGACATATATCATATGTGTGCCTATTGCTAGTGTTCCTATTGCTAAATGGCACACATATCTCAAGTTCAAGTGTCCCCATATAAACCCCATGTATTCTAACTTCATCCAAATACATATTGAATGATATATACTTGTATTATTCATGAATACAAAAACATATTCTAGTGGGTCATTGTATACCACCTTTTACATAAATCCGAATACCTATTATTTCAATTGGGCATCCAAGAGCAATATACAAAAGTGGTCATTGTTCTCCCAAACCATAATAATTACATGATTAGTTCATCTCCGCTCTAACCCAAGCTAGTATTGCTATATCTAATATGGCAGAAGCCATTACCCAAAATATATATAGTTCATCTCCAATATGTCAATAAAATGACCCAAAATATGCTAATTTTGAGATGAATCATAGATACCAGCAATATGCTTCAAAACAAACTTCCTATAGTTTCCATCCTAGTGTCTAAGTAAAGTCACATACCCTTCCATTGGAGTTGATTGCATTTCTTGGATCGATTGAGGTTGCTTCTCTGCGATATCAGAAAGTGCTGCTATTAGCTTCTTAATGGTATCAGGTCCAGCACTTATTATACTGTGCAAGGGATTGCCAATATGAGTTTCAATGTTATTCAATTGAGTTTGGACAGCTTGCAATTGCTCATCCTTTTTGGTTGCTTCCTTTGTCAACCTCGTGTTCTCAGCAAGTGAGGCTTCAAGTTCAAACTGAAGTGATGCTACATCGCAAGAAACTGCTGGCTTTGCAGTTTGTATTCCAGGAACATCAACCCACTCTACTTCTAGTCCATACCCTCGAACTGCATTATATGTCTCAGCAGATAAAACAACTCTAGTTTCTGGATCAGCTTCAGGATTCTCCATTAAATGATGGCTTAATGCCCATCCTACTACCTTCTCTGAACCTGCAACACATGAGATAATACATAAACTATCACATGAGATAATACATAAACTATCAAAGATAGCAAAAACAAGACAAAACCAAATGATGCTTGATATATAAGAAGTACAACATACTTTCATTTGTAAGTGTTTGGTCCTTGATGCTTAGCGTATCAAGTCCTTCACATTCCATCCCACACCGACCCAGAACCTAGAAATGAAATAATGCACCTTGATTATCATCTTTAAAGTTTGGCAGCTGTAACCATAAACCTCTATATAAGTAAGAGAACTCAAGAGGCCTGAATTATGACTATTTAAATTGTATTTCTGAACTCAGCTGTCAAAACATTTTTTTTTTTTTGGGGACAGAGGCTATCAGTTGTTCTATTCAAGTCAACTTTTATATAACCCTCATTAACACTAATTTAAAAAAAAAAAAAAAAAAAAAAAGAAGTGTTTGACACTTGATTTGTATAGTGTGCAAGTACTATGTAAGGTAGTTTTGGGATGAAGCAAATCCAGGGGCCCATAGGGTTACCATTAGTTATTCTAGTCCAAACACCTTCCACATGTATATAGACCATACACAGCAGTAATGCCCCAGAATGCACACAAGACTAGGTTTCAAATATTAGCAGAAGAATTATTCGAGCCAACTCCCCAAAAACCGAACTACTTCACATTACACAATCCCCACATATATGATACAGGAAAAAGTGTTGTCAAACCGAAAGAAACTCACAGTGCGCAAGTGGTTCAAATTTCCCTTCATTTTGAGGGTTTCGGCATCACGATCCAATTGCTGTTTCCATGGGACAAGAAGTCCCTCATCCTGCAATGGTTAATGAACTTTAATAACATATTAAGAAAATAACCAGTGAATGGAAGGAAAAAGAAAATTCTGTCCATAGAGAATCCACTATACAAACCTGTGGCATATGAATGGTTACTTTATTAGGAAAAAGTTTCGTCAGAAGTTTTGTTGCCTTGGGGACTTCCTTCCCTCTTTCATGCAGTCTTCCAAAACTATCCTGCAATCAAGAACACGAAACGGGAACTACGCCGGTGCAAAAATACCCATTCTTTATCCATAATACTGAAAATGAGGCAACACAAGAAAAAGGGCACCTTTCAGCTGCAATGGTTTTCAGTAAGAATGATTGTGCAACACCCTCACTGTCATAGCTCTAATTTGTAGTCCAAGGGACATCCACTCTTGAGAAGCCTGAGACCTTGAATCAACTATAGAGAAAGTTGCCAATCAACCCACAAATCTACAACTTACAGAAAAGCAGAACTTTCAAACAATTTCCACAGTGGCATAAGTGGAAGAAATTTCAAGATAACAATTAAAAGCATTACTGAATATGAATAATTGAATCTAATCAAATCAGAACACATGAATGAGAAAAGAAACCAGCTCAACAACTGAAATGCCTTTCAAACTTCGGACGGAGAAACTTGTTGACAACCTAATAATCTAAAAAATCACATTACCATAGCTTTATTCAACATTCAAATTTCATTGTACTGAACTCACATTTCAAATTCACAATAGTATTGAAATACACAAATATCCTTCCAAAACAATTTTCAAACTTCAGAGGGAACAACGTATGAATTGACAATTGATAATAGAACCCAAATTTCGAGCTAAAATAAGTATTCCACTCAGATTACAAGTCCAATTATAAATGAACAAGGGAGCTCTTACATTCAGTGCACAAAGTCAAAGAAACATTGATAAAATTAAATATAGAGTTGGTGGGCACAAAGATATCAAAATTTAGAAGAACTGAATCAAAATTTTGCTCTGAAATGTCCCAAACTCTCAAATTTAATTCGTAATTTTCATCAATAACTGAAACCCAATAAACCCATTAAACATGAGAATTAATTTTTCTAGTTTCAAACTGACAGTATCATTGAGGAATGAAAAACACCTTTGAAGGCATAGAAGAAGAGGCCAGGGAAGTGAGGCTTGGTGCTCTTTGCATACCCAGGAACAAATTGGTTTCATGGTAGTTTGGAATGGGATCGATTCCGGAGACTCAGATAACCTGGGAACTTGATAGAATACTAAAAACAAGGACACATTTTGCTGGTTGCGATGAGTAAAGCATTGATTATTGATTAAGAAGAACAATTTGGGTGGAGGGAGAAGAATGAGAGAGAAATAGATCTGGGTAAGAATGAGAGAGAAATTGAGGGAAGAGATGTCTGTGTCGGCGCCAAAGGTTGAGAAGAAGTGGAGAGAGGTCGGGTCGCAACGCAGACGGCACAATATACGCTTCCTTTTCTCTGTCTTTTGATTAATACACAGTGGAAGGGGAGAGAGACTGAGATAAAATGGGTATTTCGATGCATATATGGTATTTTTATCATATAGGGACACTTCTTCTATCCCTTTTCACAGAGGAGAGAGAATGTGGAGATTAAAATTACATATTTGCAATGTGTATGTGGTATT
Source organism: Rosa lucieae (assembly GCA_024704745.1). Taxonomy (NCBI): domain Eukaryota; kingdom Viridiplantae; phylum Streptophyta; class Magnoliopsida; order Rosales; family Rosaceae; genus Rosa; species Rosa lucieae. The sequence continues at coordinate 23,760,199 of CM045494.1, read as the reverse complement.
TTTATCAAATGGGAACACTTCATGTGTCCCTTTTCTAACAAAAGGCACACATATCTTCTTATGTGCCTATTCCTCACTTAAAGGCACACATCTTTCATTTGTCCCTATTTTATGTGTACCCATAGGCCCTTTTTCTAGTAGTGCGAGGCCTGTTTAGTTTGGGAATAGCCTGGCCATGCTCCATAAATCATTCTCCTTTTCTTTGATTTTTTTTCATTTTTATTTTATTTTTAAAAGGAGCAGCAAAAATAAGGAATAATTTCAAACATGAGAATTGAGAACAGGTCAACCAACAAATATGACTTACCACCACTTAGAGTATGTGTGCATGTGAGGATTCAAAGTGATAGAGAATATGTTGTTCAAGCTCACAATTACAGAGTGATGCAAGAGCAAATTCAAAACATGCTAGGCACCTCATTGCACGTAGATTTAAGGAAAAGAGTATGGCCCTTGTCAATCTAAGTTCAAAATAATATGTCAGACACTCGGGGATACAAACCACTATTTTTCAATCCTGAATTTCCAGAAACTGAACCTAACAATGCAGAAACATAAAAAAAATGCATCTATACTATCATGAAGACATACACCACGAATGCATGCAAAATGGATCAAATGAAGTGAGAGTATCAATACTTAGAGCATCCACCAACGGTGCTTCTAAGTGATTCAAATTGAGTTCAATCTAACGGCTTAGAAAAAGAATTAGCCAATTTATGTTCAGTAGGAACGAAAGCAAGCTCAAGCATATTATCAAGATTATTTGTATGAGCAGAAAAATGATTATTTGAACCTTTTTTTAATCCAGATTTGCTTCTGCTTTGGTTTTGTTTCCAGATCCACGGGGATTGAAGCCAGCTTTGCAATCCTAGCGATCAGATTCCGACCCTTTTTCAACTCAGCTTGCAACGAGGCAGGTGAGTTAATTCTCAACGTTTTCCTCTGATTTTGAGTAACCTTGCTAAGCATATTGCACCTAGGACGTATGTGTCCTAATTTTCCACAATAATGACAAGTAGGAATGAAGTTTTTAGGGTTGTGAATATACCTGGGCTGACAAAGTTTGTCAGGACTTACCGAGGAGCTTTTCTGAAGTGTTTGGTGAGCCACACGTGGTTCTGATTTTGCAAGCAACTTGGAACCATACCCATTTTCACTAGAACTTTGTGACTGACTTGAAGAACTCTCACCACCCTTACTTTTTACAAAAGCCAATGGTTTGCAGGATTCACCATTATATCCTAATCCTTCTTTATTGCCATGAGCTTTGCCAATTCCCATCATCTTAGAGACTTTTTCAGATCCAATGGAGAATTTGTTAAAGATTTCCTTGACCCTCAATAATTCTTCATGCAATTTCTCATTCTCAAGGGTTAGAGACACATTTAAGGAAGATTGAGCCTTAATTTCAACTTGCAAAACTTTGATTTTGTTAGTAATCTCATCATGCTCCTTGTCCCAATTTTGAGACTTGACCTTACCCTACAAAACATTTATCTTAGCAACAAGGTCAGTACGCTCATCTTCCCATTCTTTCAAAGATATTTCAAATCTTTTCTCAATCTTCTCTTTCTCACCCCTTAAGAATTCAATTTCCTCTTCATATTTATTATTTTTCTTAAGAACAATTCTTGAGGCATTATACAATTGCTTGCATTTTTCATTTGTTTCTTCATCAAAAGTGTCATCTTCTAAATCAGAAACATCAGATAACTCAGAATTAAAAGAGGAAGTAAGAGCAAGATTTACCTCTTCATCACTATCACTCCATGTGCTCTTTAAAGCCTTGTTATCATGTGAATTATACTTCTTGTTGCCACAATTGGCAGCAAGATGTCCAATTCCACTACACTCAAAGCATTTAGTTTTGTTAGGAAATTTTTTTGAAGAGTATCCAAAGGAGTTTTTGTTTTTCAGAAAATTTTTGAATTCTTTTGTCAACAACGATAAATCCACATAATCATCATCAACATCATCTTTCTTGTTAACAGAATAGAAAGCAATATTTTTTACCTTTTTCTCGGGCTTGAAGGTAATCTCAAAGGTTTTGAGATTACCTATCAGTTCGTCAAGAGAATAGGTGTCCAGGTCTTGAGTCTCCTCTATGGCAATTTGCTTGGCTTGAAATTTTGAAGGAAGAGCCCTGAGAAATTTCTTGACTATTCGGTGCTCCTCAAATGGATCATCAAGGCTACGGCATTGGTTTGTCACATTGAGAAGTCGAGCGTGAAAATCATTAATTGATTCATCTTCCCCCATGGTCATGTTCTCAAATTCCAATATGAGTCTTTAAAGCTTCTGACCTCTAACCTTCTTGTTTCCCTCATAAGTAACCTAAAGTAGACCCCAAGCTTGTTTGGCTGTGTCACAGTGGCTAATTCTCATCCTCTCCTTCTTGGACAAAGCTGTGAATAGTGAATTTCTTGCCTTAAAGTCACAAGTTCTATCATGAACTTCCTCTTCTGTCCATTCCTTCCTAGGTTTGAGAACCCTTGCAGAGGATCCTTCTACTTTCTTTGATTATTCTTCCTTGGTTGGGTGTTCCCATCCATTCTCAACTATATTCCACATGTTTTCATCTTGAAAGTAGAGAAAAGCCCTCATTATGATCTTCCATTGTGAGTAATCTTCACCATCAAACAAAGGAGGGCAATTTACTGGAGGCTATGTTATATTCACGTTCCATCCTTGACCACGGATCAACTAAAAAGCTTTAGAACCTGCTCTGATGCCAAATGAAAATACAAGGACAGAATACGTTTTCTGGAAAATGGGGATTGCAGTATACAGATCAATCCCTACTGGGTAGAAATCAGAGATAACAAACCAAACTCCAGATTTTTGGTTATGTAGTGAAAATCTCAAATATGAGATTAAAAACACTGCGGGGCTCTTACTCTTGAGAACCCAAAAATATAAAAAATTGAATTATGATGAAGGATATGTTCTTTACAACTTCAAATAGCACTAGCACGGCTACAATGAATAGACAAAACTAATATGTAGTTTGTCTTCAATCTCGAACTCCTTCTTCACTTGATTGTTCTTCGATTTTTCCTTTTCTTGCTTCATAGCAACTCTTCATATCACAAGTAACTCCATACGCATGAGCAACTGACCTATAGCACTTAACCGAGGAACAAGTGTTTAGGATTTTTATCACGACACAATATCAAGCAAGACTCTCAATTATTCTTGCGTTCCTCATCCGCTGCCTGTGCAGTTTGCATCCTCTATATATGTGTAGAAGCAACGCCACCCTAATAGACTCCTAATAGGAAAGGATCTTGGTGATTGAATATTGACCAAATAAAATATCAAGTCCTAGAAAACTTATGATTACACTGCATCACCTTAAGCCACGGGAATACCTTTTCTAAATAAACATTGAAACCAAAAGATAATTTCCCTTAACAGCATCTTTAAAACAACATATCAGTTTGTATAGAAATGCCAATGCAAAAAACGTATACCAACAGAAAGTCTTGATGAGGAAAGGAGTCTCTTTCCCTATTAACTGAGGTTTCCTAGTGGAATATAGATCATTATATATAAATATTGCTGTGCCCAACTATTTTGCTTAAAATTCAGCGTAGAATTTTTGAGTATGCAAAATTAGGGTTTCTGACACATACGTGAGATTATGGCGATGCGAGGCAAAATTAGGGAATTGACAAAAGTTAAAAGATACTGGCCTGGAAAAGCCCCAGAGTGGGCAAACGATCGTGATACCTGCTCCTCCGACGAAGAAGAGATTACCATCTTGTACAAATCCTTCCCAACTCGTGATGATGATCCTAGACAACGTCGTTTGGCCGAGAGGAGGAGTGTAAAGAGGCGCACCCGCCGTGCCGAGATTGTTGACACAACTGAAGAGGAGGAGGAGGAGGAGGAAGAAGAGGACGCAGAGACTTTGGAGGAAAGAAGAAGAAGGATTAAGGAGAGGTTGCTTCGTCAGATGGAGCAGGAACAACAACAAGAGGAGTTTAAGACTGATGACTACTCCACGGAAGACGAATCCGATGAGGACTACTCAGAAGAAGAAGAGGATGAGATTGCTGGTGAAGTAGTTACGGTGAAGCCTGTATTTTTGTCCAAGTCCACAAGAGACACGATAGTTGAACGTAAGAGACTTGAGGAGGCCGAAGAGCAGGCCCTCGAAGCGAGGAGAAGGGAGCTGGAGGAGAGGAAGAAGGAGACAAGGAGAATGGTGCTCGAAGAGATTCGGAAAGACGAAGAGATTCATAAGGGTTTGATGAATCAGGATTCGGCAAATGATGATGTTGACACTGACATTAATGATCCTGAGGAGGATACTAAAGCAGCTTGGAAGGCAAGAGAGAGGGCCAGGCTCAAGAAGGAGAGGGCAGCAAGGGAAGTAGTCATTTTGAAGGAGATAGAGAAGATGAATGATCAAGTGAGGAGGGAGTACTGGGAGAGGAAGAATCCTCCCTCATCTCCTGCGCCACAGCCCCGAAAGAGGAAGCTTAAGTTCATGCAGAGAGATTACCACAGGGGAGCTTTCTTCCGTTCGGACTCTGATGATGAAGATGGCGTTTTAGGAAGAGATTATTCTACCCCAACCGGAGAGGATAAGATGGATAAAACGAGACTGCCCAAGGTGATGCAGGTCAAGAATTTCGGGCGTAGGGGAAGGGCTAAATGGACTCATCTTGTCAATGAGGATACTACTGATTGGAACAGCCCGTGGATGTGGAATGATCGTCAAAGGTCAGGGTATAATGTGAAAATGGCAGCCATGAATGCACCAATAGCAAGACCAAAAGGAAACAAGAGATTGAGGTTCTCTGTGAAGGAAGATGAACTTTAATGTGTGGTTGCCATTCTCTTTATTGGAATTTATGTAGTAGGGGTGGATTTGATCATTTAAGTATCCTGTGAGGCTAATTTCCTTGCTGACAGAGTTGTCCGCTTTGGCTAGCTCTTTCAAGCTTCGCTCACTCATCCTATATGAGGTTGCTATTTTTCATCATATATAGCTACAATTTTGATCCCTAAATGAAGAATGAATGCTTGGTTAGTTTTTGAACTTCTGTTACGAATATCTTCCATTCTAGTAAGCTTGTAGTGGATCAATTCGTGCAGGGAAGCTGCCTGATCGATGCTAAAGATTTATAGGTGAGCTCTTAGATTTTTATATATGCAATTATATATATTCTCTGTATAGCATGCAAGTTAATGACAAAAATACATGTAATACAATTAGGTTCTGCATTTTCTGTTCAATCGCTCTGCAGTTTACAGGTTTTGGTTACTTTCAGCTGATTATCATAGAAAACACCCTGAATTGGTGTTGGTAGATGATCTTGTGAAACGCCTCTATTGAACCAAAAGAAGAACCTAAAATTATTAATTGTTTCTTGGTTGTGCTTTTAGAAGTGTCAGTCTTTAGAGGCGATTGTCAGGGGGGTGTACATTATTTGTTTTCAAACTTAGGGTTACCTTTACATTACATTTCACTTTTGTACATTATTTAGTCAATGAACCTTGCTGAGTATTACCTTGTCTGTCCAGCCATGCCAGAACTGTTGCATTCAGCTGTGTTGGCTGTTCAGAACGGACAATCTGAAGGAAATAGCTTGTCCCCTATCCAGAGATTGGTGATCGATATTAGAACAGCATTAGTCTGATTCTAATAATTAATATATGTTGGGCAATTTCCTTTTAGCAAAACTATAGTCAAACCTAAACATATTGTTTGTATTGAGGAAGTAATTGAGATTTGGTCTATGATGTGTTTCAGGAAAAAGACAAACAAATTTGTGTAAGATTGTTAAACGCTCTGAATGACTGCATAGAGGTTCATCGGATTTTATTTACTGAAGTTTTGCTATTTTAAAGATTCTTTTTTCTGTTCCTCTTCTCTTGATCCGATGGTAATATAAAAGTACATATTTTCTTTCCCTTACAATTCTCCAGTTCTCTCGTTACTGATGCACAGTTGAGGACGGTTGTGGAGGGGATGCATTCATCTTGGAAACTGGACATAGCAGACAGACAGGAAGCAGAGAGCTGTGAAACTGGAGAGAAGGAAAACGAGAAAAAGCAAGAAGAAATCATTATTTAAGTGAGTTTAGGAACTTTTCCCTTAGAATATATTTTGTTTCTAGCTTCAAATATGTTTTCTTCTGTCAACAGGTTAGAAATTGCTTGCCTACATTGCTCGAAAGACTCCAGGCTGCTATCTTGCCTCATTTTGAATCTTTGATGATGTTATATCAAAAATAACAAACATGTGGGTAAGTAACAATCATGTACTCTTCTCTACCACAGTAAAACTAAATAAATGAAGTTGTTTGGTAAGTTGTCTACAGGATCAAAGTCTTTGTATCTCAATATGATAGTTCATGAATAAATTGTTTTTGTTATGTTGTATCTGGTAATTGGATCTTCTGCACTTGAAGCTTTATGTGTGTGTGTTTGTATCTACATAAATTTCCTTGTTGACGCACACCTGAAATGTAGTCCAATAGTCCGAACCATCCTATTTTTGCAGGTCCCGTTATAATAATCATTTCTGCAAGAAATTAACTGAATCAAAAACCATTTAGACATTTGCTTATCAGCTTCACTATTTCAGTGATCATTAGAAGCATTTTAATTGTCTAATTATATCATCAAATTTAGATGACTAAACAATTTACAATGGTATATATATTTGCAAGGATATCCTTCAATGAAGAACTGAAGTATGGGTTGCTCATTGAGATACAAATCTTGGTAGTTCCAACAATGTGAAATGTGGATCCTCCTTAGAGAATTCTTTTGTAAATGTATATGTATATGTACATGGCGAAAATCTGTCGTTCGGGTGCATCAGTTCATGCTGTGGTAGAGTAATAGTAGAGATTGGTCTGCCATTAATGTGTTGCTGCATTAATACACTGAACGGGAACCCCATGCATGTGTGTGTGTGTTACACTATTCCACACACATGAAATTTTTCAAGTGCAGACTATACATATATGAACCTGAACTGGCCTAGACATACATTATCTGAGAATATCGATCACAGTAGGTTGTCTACAAGAAAACTAATTAAGAAGAAAATGGATAGGAAATCACTTTCGTTGCTATTGTTCTTAATAAAAATCCGTTTATGTGGTACTGTAAGTTGTTCAGACTAGACATAATAATTCGGTCAAATATGCATTTCAAAAGTATGGTTTCCATAAACATATTGATATTCAATTTAGGTCTTGATGACCATAGAACTTCTGGTAGTATAGACTTTTCTGAACCTGTAGTCTTGTGGTTTAATGCAGGGTTATGATCATACAGCTAAGGAAGAGATTACTGCCTTTTCATTTGTTAATGATGTCGCGTGGCACTGCCATGAAGCTGCTTATTATAAGTGAGTTTTTTTTTTCTTTATTTAAAAATAAAGAGGATTAAAGGGTTTCACTCCTGCCTCCATGGTGACTCGAACCCATGACTTCGTACATAGGTAATGAGTGCTCTAACCACTAAGCTAACACCACTTAGTCAAACTGCTTATTATAAGTGAGTTCATTTCCGTCGATATGCCCTGTTTTAACTCATAACCAATATATGTGCCTTATGAAGGTTTTATACCTATTTTGATGAACGGGTACTGTGACATGTTTCACCTGAATTATTTCCTTATGTGGAAAACAGAGCCTCTTATATCCTTAGGTGAGTACATTTTTGCGTAGGTGGTGTTTTGAGTGTAGCATCACCCGAGTTATTTCCTTTTACTCATATTATACGTGTGAAAGTTTGTCTAATTAAATTTAGTGTGGTTACATATAACTTATAGTTCCTTATCTCCAGAATCTATCGAAGATGAAGGCAAAGAAGTTTTTCAATCACGTTAATTAATAGGTCAGAGTATGCAAGTTGCGATATTTTGCCAACCGGGCATCAGCATTATGCCTTTCAATTTTTGAATGTTTTTTGTAATTTTCAAGATTGGTGTAAGTTGTATGAAGTGTACAAAAACATTGTGAATTAAAATTTATGATTTATATGGCTTCTTTTGCTCCAAAAAACAATAATAATAAACAAATAAATAAATGGTATGCAAAATTGAATGTAAGTTTTTTTTTTTTGTTAATAATATACACTTTGCGGGGCTTTCGACAATGGCAAAATTGCTAATGTCGTAGGTGTTGTCGCCATTGCTCTTTGTGATGACATCATTGTCGTTGTCAAAAATATGCAACTGTTTGAACCCAAAATTAACATTTTTTCCCGATAAGGGGGACTCGAAGAAAACCGGGCCAATATCGGTGGCCCTATTTTCGACAAGTTCGGAATATATTGTTTAGAGGCTAAATAAAGCCTACTTGGAGGCCAAGCAATTTTGAAGCGAATCTTGATATTCATCGATTTACTATTAATTATAAAATATTTGATAATTAATAATGGTTGGTTTGCTTATAAGTACCATGCAAGTGGGCGTAAGATTGTGTATATTTATATAATTACTTACAGGGGGCCAATTAAGGAAGGAATATTGGACGTTGGGCTATGTAAGTTCATTATCAAGCTACACTCATATGGCAATTAAGATGGTGGACATGGACCAATTCAGTAAGGATTTCCTCCATTGTTTTATATATTGCGATTAAGTCTTGATCGTGAAGGTCAACAACGGAGATATATATATATATATCTGCATGCAAGCAATTAAGTTTGCCTACATATGTGCCAATGAAGAGGCATGGTGGACGTACAAAAGATCAAAAGCCATGCATGAATCAAGGTTATGTGGGGCTACACATATATATATATATGCATAATTAAAGGCTGTTGAAGGGAGTCCTCGCGAAGATATATATATATATATATATATATATATTTATATATGCAATTAAGGTGGGCCACCAGCCAATCAATGCTTTCCCATGCAAATAGTCGGTATATGGAAGGATGCAATTATCCTTAATTGCAACAAACAAAGGATACATGATTGCATGCCGCGAGCTACGTAGTGCTCGCAAAGGCAATATCCAAGAATCAGTTCTTGAGACAATTACGTTGCTAAGAGGAAGATTACGTCAAGGACTCCAAGAGGCAATTAATCTTTGCCTATATTCTAGCGGCGACAGAGGATAATTATTATGTTATCAAAACTATTAAGAGTTTTGATTTGATTCAAAGGCCAATAACTGTGGTCTAAAATATAGTATTGCATTCCTATTTGGAAGGAGAATCTACGAGCAGCCTATATATAGAGGCTAAAGACGACACAGCAAAACACAACCAATCAACAAATTAATCTCTACGATTACCCAAGTCTCCTCAGAGTAACCTCTCTTACCGGTGACCACACTCCAGTCCCAGTCTCTTCAGAGTTGACTGTTAGTGCCACCAAACCAACCCGGCGACAGTACTTCCAGCCCTAGTCTCCCCAGGAGCGGACTGCCAGTACCACTGCCACCGAGACTATCTCGACCAGCGTAGCAAGGGTAATGCCCTCGCAACCCAGCGAAGCTAAAGTCACGCTTTAGCAAAACCCGTGCTTTCCCCAATTTCCCAGTGATCGCTCTACTTAGTCTACAACACTAAGTATCGATTCGGTGAACGCAAGAGATCACAACCAAAGTCCTTACCAGTAAGGTGAGAAGTCCTTTTCCGAAAGGCAAGAAAAGAACCTTGTGTGAGGTTGGTGCTTTCCTCGTCCACATCGTTTGATCAAGAAGTCAGGTTAAGGGACTCCCTGAAGACTGCACCCCACGGTGCTGGCACGCCTGCACAATCATATCAGCAAAAGAGACAGTTTGCACCCATACTGGTTTTTGGAGCTAAACAGTAATGATGTAATTGCCGCTGCAAATAGCAATGGCGACGGCACCAATGCCATCGGTGACGTTGCCTTCGTTTAGCTGTCGCCGTTGGTATGTTGCAACGATAATTTGGTTTTTCGCAATGGCCATGCGCCGTGGCCACTGGAAGTTATACCTAAACCAACGCCAAATTACCCTCAACTACAATTGCCTTGTCTATTGGGCATGACTCTAGCAAATAATACGTATGAGAAAAGTTTGTCTTGCTCACCTAAGGGATTGTGATGAGACAAAATGCATCTCAACCAATTATCAAATTGAAATTTAAAAACTAAGATTATAACAAATTAATAAAATAAGTTATTAGATTCGGAAACCTCAGCAAGTAAGCAATAGACCAAAAGGCTAGCTACTCCAAACTCAGTTGAACAACTAAATGAATCAAATAACATGAATGACACTTTTATTTATTTGAAATGAAGAAATTAATAAATCAGAGTTGAGAGGAATTAATTCCTTCCAGCATCAAGCAAGCTGTGCTGCCTTGTGGTCATTCGAAGTGCAGAAGCTAAACAGGTCCGTGAGGATAATGCTTTAGCCCTTGTACCAGTTGACACGACCTCCAAGCGGGAGAGGTCTTTTCCCTCCCCAAAAAAGCTTCAATTCTTGATGTCTGACTTGTTGAACTGGAAAACTAGCCCGTTAGCTCATACAAAGAAGGTGAAACTGCCAGAGTTTCCCACTAAATTCAGTGCCAAATCCTTGGGTCTTGTTGAGACTTCGGGAGGAGTGTTGGTACCCTTTGAGGTTATGCTGCCGAAGCCTGCACTTGAGATGCCAGTTACAAAGAAGAAGAAAGGGAGACCGTTGGGATCCAAAAACAAAAACCCTAAGTCGAAGAAGGTATTTGTGGAAGAGGTCTTGACTGTCCTGTACTCAGGCAAACCTCCTAGCCCTAGTGTGAAGGGCAAAGAAAAGATCTAGGTAGGTGTGGTAGGGGCCTATACTCTATGTCTCCATTTTATCCATAGTTTATAGGCTCACTTTAAATAAGTGAGCGGTTAGTTCGAATATAGGTGGTTTATTTCTATGTATCACAGTAGTTTGCTACAACTTTTTGATCTGTCTAGTCGAATGCAGCAGAAAGATATGTAATGGTCATCTTGGCATGCGTAAATGAAATCCACATTCCCTTAAAAAAAAATTTCTAAATCCAACTCGCTTAGTTTTGAACTCCAGCTTGATTTTTTTTTTAAATAAATAATAATTCTAGATGACAGTGTAACTCCCCACCCCACCCTTGATGTCAGAGAGATTTAAACTAGTGACCTCCATTATGTTAGTTAGGCTAGCTAACCAACAGATCACAGCTCCACCGACAACTCCAGATTGTTAAGAAATAAGTTCATGATTTTAAGGTGGGATTCACTTTCTTTACAATTTTTTTTCCTTGATAGTAAACGCAGGAGAAAACATATTTCAAAATCGATCAATTAGCTCATTCCAAGTAAGTAACATGTCATCAACTCATCATGTGGGATCAAACCATCTCCCCCACCATGGTGTAGCAACCCCCTGATAGAAGCATTTTAATGCGATGTTTTAATAATTATTTCCTCATATTTTACTTAGTTATTTCCTTAAATAAATAAATTTTAATTTAGTTTTTATTTTCTAGGTATATTGGAATAAATGACAACGAAATGAGTTGAAATGAAGAAATGGAGTTTTCCTGGTCCAACTAGGAATCCCAGTCAACGCAGGAATCCTGATGAGTCTAGGAAACCTGAAGGTATTAGGAGACCACATGGCTTGAAGATGACATGGGAGATATTATGGGAGATTAAATCTGATTTTTGCATGGGAAATGATGGAGATAATGTGAAAATCAAGGAGATCACGTTGAGAAAATCTTGGGAGAGTTTCATGGGATTGTGCAACAAGAAAAGGCTCAAAACAAGTCCAGATTCTTTCCTTAATTCCCTCAAGATATGTTGGCTGAAATTAGAGAATAAAATCTGCAATTTTAATGTGAAAATCAAGAGAAAATCAAGGGGAGGACATTAAGGATAAAGCCATGGAGAGATTTAAGGGAGAAAAGTTCCAAAATGAGTCTGGATACATTGTCTAGGTTCATGCCTACATATTTGGCCGAAAATTGTGAAACAAATCAGATTAAATCATGGGAAATTTGGTAACAATATATTAGGGATTGATTTTGGAGCTTTTTGATTGGTTGGATGACACAACAGAGCTGACGTGGTGCTACGTGATTGGTCGAAGCTGTGTGGTGCAACCAGAAAATTCTTTGGAAATTAAATTCATGAAGCCTTGCCTTCCCCTATATATAGCCTCCTCTCTAGACATTTTAGACACAACAACACCATCACAACACCACTTCAGACACTACCTCTCTCCCTCATAAAATAAACATTAGAAAAATTCTCTCCATTCTCTAGTCTTCAGAAGCTCTGCGTCTCAAGCAAGGAGGAGAAGAAGTCATGCAATATATCAAGTTATGAAGGTTGCTTGCTTTCAAGGATCTTCAAGTTCATCGTCTCAAGGCTTCGTCATTCATCTTTCACGGTGTATTTCAAACTTTCTTTTCTTTTCCTTTGTTTGATTTGTAGAGTTATGAATTCTAGTTAACATGACGTTATGGGCAAAGTTTAAAGCCCATTTATATGTTTTGAAATAAAGTTGTGATTTTTTTATGTTGATTTATATGTTGCTTATGTGAGATTGTTTGATTGATTTTGGATTACAGAAGATTTTTTATATGTATGTGTTCTTTGGTGGCCAACTTAGGATATATGCATGTAATTGGAGCTAATTTAAGTAGTGAAGGCTTTGGACAAAAGTCGAAATCAATTAAGGAGGATTGCAAATAGGTGAACTTATTCATAACTAGGTTGTGCACTTTGGTTGACATCCTTTCTTTGTTCTTCACACTACTAGCAAAAATAGCTATACACACTGATTTCAATCAGTGTGTATAAAACCTAATAGCTACTGAAATTTGTGTATAGCTATTAGGTTCCCATACAGATTTTAGTAGCTATTAGGTTTTATACACACTGATTTCAATCAGTGTGTATAGCTATTCATAACTTAGAAAGGATGTCAACCAAAGCCTTCATTGATTTCGACTTTTGTCCAAATTGCATGACTTCTTCTCCTCCTTGCTTGAGACGCAGAGCTTCTGAAGACTAGAGAATGGAGAGAATTTTTCTAATGTTTATTTTATGAGGGAGAGAGGTGGTGTCTGAAGTGGTGTGGTGATGGTGTTGTTGTGTCTAAAATGTCTAGAGAGGAGGCTATATATAGGGGAAGGCAAGGCTTCATGAATTTAATTTCCAAAGAATTTTCTGGTTGCACCACACAGCTTCGACCAATCACGTAGCACCACGTCAGCTCTGTTGTGTCATCCCACCAATCAAAAAGCTCCAAAATCAATCCCTAATATATTGTTACCAAATTTCCCATGATTTAATCTGATTTGTTTCACAATTTTGGGCCAAATATGTAGGCATGAACCTAGACAATGTATCCAGACTCATTTTGAAACTTTTCTCCCTTAAATCTCTCCATGGCTTTATCCTTAATGTCCTCCCCTTGATTTTCTCTTGATTTTCACATTAAAATTGCAGATTTTATTCTCTAATTTCAGCCAACATATCTTGAGGGAATTAAGGAAAGAATCTGGACTTGTTTTGAGCCTTTTCTTGTTGCACAATCCCATGAAACTCTCCCAAGATTTTCTCAACGTGATCTCCTTGATTTTCACATTATCTCCATCATTTCCCATGCAAAAATCAGAATTAATCTCCCATAATATCTCCCATGTCATCTTCAAGCCATGTGGTCTCCTAATACCTTCAGGTTTCCTAGACTCATCAGGATTCCTGCGTTGACTGGGATTCCTAGTTGGACCAGGAAAACTCCATTTCTTCATTTCAGCTCATTTCCTTGTCATTTATTCCAATGTACCTAGAAAATAAAAACTAAATTAAAATTTATTTAATTAAGGAAATAACTAAGTAAAATATGAGGAAATAACTAAGTAAAATATGAGGAAATAATTATTAAAACGTCGCATTAAAATGCTCCTATCACCCCCTCCTTCAAACTATGTTAAAATTAATTTTGATGGTTCTTGCCACAGAAGCTCTACTGCTGAAGGTTTCATAATCCATAATGCTGATGGAAAACCCCTTTTTGCGGCAACAAGAGGCTATGGGAGCACTACAGTTCTAGTAGCTGAGGCGACTGCCTTGAGAAACAGCCTTGCTAGTGCACTACAACTCAACTATTTACATGTTGTAGTAGAAGGAGATTCAAATTAAAGCTCGTAATTGATGCAGTCAAAGGTGTGATCCAACCCCCTTGGAGAATTACAAAGATTGTTCAAGACATTTGACAGTTAGTGACTAGATTTTCCTCAATTTCCTTTAGATATATGTTCGAGAAATGCTTCAAATGCCTTATTGTTTGATGTTGAAACGATAGATTTATTTATTTATTGAGAAAATAGATAACTTCATTCATTTATCCATGGCCAGAAGGCAAGTACATCAAATGTTGTCTTACACCAAAATCATAAATGATATAAGCTACCAGACAAAGGATATGTGACCCTCACTGTTAACATATTCGCTCACTTATTGAGCCTAACCACAAGAAAGAAAATCCTCCTTACCAACTACCCATGAAGTAGTAACCTAGCCGCTTAGAGACCTCAATTGGTGTACAACACTACAACTAGAGAAACTAAGATGAAAGTAGTAGAAGACTCAACTTCTAGTATTAGGCAAGGAAATCTAGAAAAGCCTAAAGCTTTCCCTTGCCCTTGTTGCTAGGGCTGGGATCAATACCAGTAACTGCAGGGTAAGAGAGTCGTAAAGCAGGACATTCGACTTCTTGGTAGGGAGATGATTCTTGTTCCTACTCCCAAGTAGCTTGCCTGACTTCTTCTTCAACATCACCAGAGTGACATCCATCTAAGTACAAAGGAGGTGAGCCTTGAAGGTCGTAGGGTTGACCGGTCGGTAGGTCAAAGGCTTCCCAATCAGAAACGATTTAGAAGACCGACGAACAGGGCCGCCACCAATTCTCCCCAGATCAGGAGCACACTACCTCCCTCTACAAGCGCAAGGGAGGCAGCACAGCTAGCGGTGATAGCATCAATAGAGGCCATGTGGCTGAGTGAGGGTTGAGGGTGAGAGATGTAAAGAAGAAAGCTAGGAGAAGAGGAGGCGAGGGCGCTGTAGAGAGGTAGGGTGAGAGAGAAAAATCTCTTCTAGGGTTTTTTGTTGTTGTTGTAAATAATAGATGCCATAGAGGCTTCCGTTATTAATTATAGGGGCCGTGACTACTTACCCAATTTTAGCCTAAAAATTGCCCACTTACTCCACTAAGAGTTTTTTAACCCCATTTACCCAATCTAACAGTGTTTGACAGTATTGCCCTCATACTCTCTCTCTCTCTCTCGACTACCCTTCCCCTCCCAGACTCTCTCTCTCTTTGTTCATTGCAGGAACTTCACCGCCAAGACCCTCTGGTGAACTACTCAGCCACCAAGTCCGATTACGTCCTCTGCCACCTCTAAGTCCGATTACCTCCTCTTCTTGATCTTTCTCCGTCATCCCTTTGCCCCTCAATTTCAGATCGGCGATGTGCTGGATCGATTGCCTTCGCCGTCGACCTCGAATGCATCTCTGATTTCGAGACAACCACCATGCGATGAAGACGCAAGAAGAAGATGATCGTCGCAATTGCAGCCTCTGCAAGTCCTGCAGTTCGAAATCGGGTTTTGTTCCGGGTCGGGACTAGCATCGGCGTCGTCTGTCCAAAGCTCACGGAGTCACTCTAGTCTCGATTCGGCCAGTCCTTCAACCTCGTCGCCCAAAAGTCGTTCTTTCCGACCTTGCTTCCTGATTTCAGTCGCCGACCAAATCAACTTCTGCACTTTTTTTTTTTTTTGTTATCGACGTCTGAACTTCTTTTTTTTTGTTTGAGATCGATGACGTCTACACCTTTTTTTTTTGGGCAGACCATATGCCACAAGTTGTCTAGTATGAGAAAATATGCAGGAAAAAAAAAGTTTTAATTCCAGTTATGTACTAGAATAGCATCTATTTGGTAGATTTTGTAGATTGGTGATTGCATGTACTAATATTTAACTGTTGTAATCATCTTGTTGCAAGTTTATTGGGGGGCAATAATACGATTACTGGGGGGCAATAAAATGTTTATTGGGGCAATAATAAGATTATTTATTTGGATAAACCTACTAAAACATTCAAAATTAAAAACATCTTCATTTTTCACTAATTAAACTTGCTATTGAGGAGCAATAATATGTTTATTGGGAGGCAATAATATGATTACTGGGTATTATTGGGGAGGGGTAATAAAATCAGACGCCGGAATCCGGTCACCGGTCTGGTAGCCGGATTCAAGATTCCGATCGCCGGATTCAGGTCACCGGTTGCTGTAGTCCACTGCCGGCCTCTAGTCACTGGAGTCTGACAATGTCTCGTATCACTTCTCTCTCTAAGTGACAAAGAAGGAGAGGGCAAAAGTGTCCCAAAAATAATTAAAAAGAATAAAAAAAGAATTAATTGGGTATTAGGGAAATAATCCCTTAGAGTGCTTTGGGTAAATAGGGTTAAAAAACTGTTAGTAAAGTAAGTAGGCAATTTTTAAGCTGAAATTGAGTAAATGATTATTTCCCCTTAATTATAGTCTTTTAATAAAAAAAAAACCAAAAAAATAGGGTCCTCATCATGTGACTGTGAGAACCTTGGACCAAACCTAACCGTATCTTGTGGAAACTGGGAACCCAATATGTAATGCCCATTTCGGGTCGGGTCATCTGGTTTTCCTTAGTAACAGTCGGCGTAGCGTAAGCGTAGCTCCAGGGCCGTGGGGCTTGACCTCTGCTACTTTCCCCTCTCTCTCTCTCTGAGCTCTCGAGTCTCATCAATTCTCAGGAAAAAAAAAAAAAATGAACAGCGCGATGAGAACGGCTCTCCTAAACTCAAAACTGAACTACTCGATTTATGTGAGGAGTGCCCTGTTTCATTCAACCCCCGTGTTGGATCGTAAAAGACGCAACAACAACTGGGAATCATTTGTAAGCCTTCTCTCTCTGCATTCATCTATGTTTATATAGTTCTGGGTTATTTTGCATTTTGTTTAAGGATTATAATCTCTGCTAAAGTTTAATCCTTTTGGCGATTTGGCTATGCCACAATCAGAATTTTTGGTTTTGTTCTTGCTTGTATTGATTGGTTTATTTCCTGTTCTGGGTTTGGCTGTGAAAAGCATGTGGAAAAAGTAATGGTTTCATTTGGTATTGGTGATTTGCTAAAGGAGAATGTGGCTTAACGGGGTTCAATGGTTTATTAGCTGCTTATTGGTGGACTTTTTTGCCCAAGTTCATTGATTTTCTCTCGAATTAATTTAAGCATTATGCTGAAAATTCAAGCTTTCTTAATCAAATAGAGTTTGCCACATGTCTGCCTTACTAGCTTCTGCATTCACTAACGTAGATCTCTCACTTTTAGTTGATTGGAAATTACTAAAGAATGACATTGAGTGAGAATATAAAAACTTTGAAATGCTGCTTAGATTTTAGTTGTGTTGACATTCTCCATCAGTGTTAGTTTGTTACCATGTGTATGCGGAAAAAAAGAAGAAGTCTATCTGTCTTATGATTTTGTAGTCCTAGAATTTTTGTTCTCCCCCCTCCAATAGTGGTACATTTTGTGGAGTGTTAGGTAAGAAGTTGCGGTGACATTTTGAGAAGGGGACTGTATAAGTTCTTTTAGTGTGTCAAATTCAAATATTAAATCCTGGTTATCAAGGGTAAAGTTGAATAATGTGACTATTGGCTTTCAGATTCAATGGCAAACCTGAGGATTGCATTGACAAACTATCAATCATTAACTTCTAATCTTGACTTTAGAAATGTGCTGTAGTTTGTTTTTTCATAAAGACCAGCAGAACAGATTTGTTACCATTTTAGGTAGCTTTCTCAAAAGGAACTTTGATACTTGTGAAATTGAAATATCTGGTCAGGTAATAGATAGAGTGATCTTTGGTTTTTATATTACTTTATACTCGCAGAATCCCAATGTCCTTTTAGTTATCCACATCTGCTGTGCAGTTCAAATCGTTATCTTTTGTCATCATGCAACTTCTCTACTCAGTTTCCTATTTTGTGGGGGTGGGGGAGCATGTTCCGGTTTAACAATATTCTTTTGTAGTATTTGTAACCGTACTTATCTTGCTAAAATTTTATCCAGGATTTTGATTGTTGCTACAGAGATATAATACACATCTCTAAACATGCTTTGCAAATCTCTTACATTAGGGAGTGAATCCAGAGATATTAGGTTTTAGAAAACAACTGGAAAAGGACACAGTTTGAATGACATCTTCAATGAAATATTAATATATAGTACATTTAGGGTTCAGATTGTTACTAACAGCTTTATTTATGAGAGATTACCAACTAAATGTATATCCAGCAACCAACATAACATCACACTATTACATTCTCCCACACTCTTAAATCACATACAGGCATACAGCTGACAGCTCTACCAAGATGGGTCCGACAAATACCTCACTTCTGTTAATGTGCTCTTTGTTATATTGTTTCTTTTCATTAGTTACTACTTAGACATTTAGTTGGCTGTTAGTAACGCCGGAAGGTTTCATAAAAATGTTGGTGTTAATCTTTCATACATGTCTGATTATCAGGTAGCTGGCCAATTTGTTGCATGAAGGGGACTCTAATTGCCGTTAGGTTGCAGATAGATTTGTTTTCTATAGATATATGGGATGTCTCAAATTTTTAGCTTCATTCGTGTTCTTTTATTTCCTTTGGAATTACAATACATTATACTCTCTTTTCTTCTTTCTGATAGCAATTGAAAATTATGTCAATTACTTATAATTGTTTATTTCCAGAGAAACCACAACTATTCAAAAAGGTCCAGAAGGATACATGCAAAACAAACATTATTGCGCAATGTCAATGATTATGCAGACTTCCTATTTCAGGTTCCCTGTCCTTGTTATTAACTCTTTTCAAATTGCAATTAGCAAGACTACCTGTTATTATTGCATTCATTGTTAAGCATTTAGATCGGTGGGTGGGCCCATGTAAATTTTGTTCCAGAAAATTTTAAATTGTCAATTGCTGTAGATTATTCTTGAAGTTTCTGTGTTTTTCTTCTTAGTGGTGTCTCTTGTTGGACATGACTGTACTTTATAGTTTGGCTTCTTTTCATCCCAGTAATGACTTGCATATCTCATAGATTGCTCATGTTTTAAACTAATTTTTTTGGTCAACTCATGTTTTTAATATTGTTCTGGGCATTTCTTATGTATGCATAGGTGATTAATTAGTGACCTTTTGCAAAATTTGTCTTCTTTCTGTTTTTTGATTGTCTTTTATGTATCTTTTGAATGTTGCAGAAATGGCAGGATCCGTATGATTTGAACGAACCATCTTCAAATAGAGGCACTTCATGGTTTAAAAAGCAATACTCAGCAAAGGGCTCCAAAAAGAAATGGGGAAGCAATCAAGGAGCCTCCAGCCGGGGCAGAAGTAAGTACTCATGCAATAAAAGACATGTAACTAAAATTATGAATGCAATGACCTATATGATAATTCGGGTCTTCTCAGTTGTTCCATCTTGGAAACATCTTTCACCAAATTTAATTGGAACATTGCGTAGTGGGAAAATGTTTTCATATGGGGTTAAAGTGCACTTTTGGTTGACAAAGACCACTGGTGTACGTTTGTTGGGGTTTTCCTTGTGCATCATCTCTTATATATCAGGGTTCTAAATAGGCACTTTACATCCTTGCATGATTGATGCATTTGTCTTGATTACATTTCATCATCCTTGAAGTTCTACATAATCCAAGTGCATTCGGAACACTATGTCAGGAGGTTTCGAGTTTTATGAAGAATATGTAGATGTAGAGACCCTTTTCCAGTCCAGGTTTGGTGGGAGCGGATTCTTTTACTGGTCATTTGTCAATGAAGATGATTCACAGCGGAGATGCTCTTCAAATTACTCTAATCACTCTGGGAGATCATGGAGTTGGAGACATCGTAATGAGGAACAATACGAATCTGAGTCTGACGATTCGGAGTCAGATGAGAGGGTGGCCCTTGGATTGAGTGCTGCAGGCCCTCTGAAACTTGAAGATGTCAAAAATGCGTGAGTTATTTTAGCAGGATCTCCTTGTTTTACCCCTTTCCCCTATTGTGCACTCACATATATTGGTATTTCCTTATCATCTAATCCCTTCACACTTTCACAATTTCACAATTTCAGATATCGAACCTGTGCACTGAAATGGCATCCAGATCGTCACCAGGGCTCTTCCAAGGTATCAGCATGCTCTAACCATACATTAGGATTCTTCATATATTGAATCTTGGCAGATGATAGGGCCATTAGCCCATGCAGGCGTGGTGACTGCCAGACACTGATGCGTGTGGTTCCCTTTGTGGGGCATATATGTTTAGTTGGAAGTCACTTATGTGGCTCCAAGGGCTTTGTGAAGCTCAGTTAATTGAATTTGTTATGTTAAATATCATGAGTAGTTAAGTGAGAAAGTGGATTGCCTTGTCATTATAGAATTCACAAGTCGTACTATTTTACCAGTGGTAAAGTGGAAAATATCATGGGTACAATCTGTTCCTGACTCAAATCATTTGCATGACTTGTGGTATTGCAGGCTGCTGCAGAGGAAAAGTTCAAGCATTGCAGCGCAGCTTATCAATCTTTATGTGATAAATTGGCTGTGAATTGAGGATTCCCCAACTCTACTAGTTTGGTTAAACTGCAGATGCTATTAGTCTGGCAGATGTAACATACCATCGCAACTGAATGAAGATGGAGTTCTTTTAGGCTTGAACCCCAGATGACCTTTGGAAGGTTGTAGATCTACCTCTAGGGTCACCATGGGAAAAGGTAACTGAAATTCGTAGTTGAAATCTTTTAATGAAACAGCCAGAGAATAGGGATGCCTCTATGTTGGTCGAAGGGGCAGCAGGCTGGTGCAATAATCATCCAATGGTGGCGGTAGCAGGCGACTTTTCATTGCTGCAAGTATGGAGGCATTCTTTTAATTCATATGTTTATTGAGGTTGTAACAATAATTGTACTTTTCCTTATTTTCAACAAGGTATAAAAGATCGATCTTGGTGAATCATCGAGAAATTTACCGAAATAAAAACAGGTGGAAATATGGAAATATCAGTATCAACAGAAGGTCAAATACATAACACAGATGTTGCTAAGAAAAATGTGTACTATACCAGGAAACTCTCAACCGAAACCAAAGTTGGCTTAACCAGGTCATAATGTCCAGAATCTTGCTGGTTTGCAATTCGTTGCTGCTAGAATTTTCAAAGTTGTTTTGTTTCAAGTCATGAGCTTCATTCCTCCTGCAATATCAATTGTTTTGTTTCAACTCAGATTTACAACGACTGATTTTAGTCGAACTCACTCTCTTTTCAAGCCTAATTGCCTTAAGCTTCCCCTCGTGTAATTTTGGCCCTTTTACAAAAACAAAAGTTTCGGTCATTTTACCCATGTCTAGCATTTGAGTCCCGCTTCCATCAATTTGTGGCCAACATGTTTTAAGAGCATTCAGGTTAGTGCCCCATGTGGCAGGAGATTAGTCCGACTTTTTTGAGATATTCTCGTAAACCTCAATTTCAAGTACCGATTAGATAAATTCTTAATCTTTGATTTTTTGTTTATTATCAGAAAGCTCTGAGAAAACAGCAGAGCCTTAGGGTTGGAAATCGCAAAGGAAAAGTCACATCCTGTCCGGCGGCTCCCCCGCGTCGATAGTGGTTCACTGCCTCATCGACGAGCGGCGGGTGTTGCCGGATGGGTTCTTAAGGTCTCTGCCCTCTCAGTCTTGCGTTCTATCAGACGGATTGGGGCGTGGACAATCCTTCACTCTTCTCAGGCGGCAGCGCTAGCGTGGATGATGGGTATTGGGCGATCGACGGCGACGCAGGTGTGGAGCAAGTGGCCAGTGGCCAGATCGCGGCGGCGGTATGCCGTGGATTGTATGGCGCTGGGTACTTCTCTGCGTTGGGACGTTCGGCGGAGTTTGCAGTGGTGGTTTCAGGCTCTTCAGCTGAAGGACACAGACTATTGGAGTGCTATCACTCTGAGGTGGCAAGGTTCTATGATCTCCGATCTGTTTCTCGGTGGTTTGGGTTGGTGGAGATCTAGGTTTACCCCTGGATCTAGCCGAAAACACTTAGGAGTTTTGACGTGGCTTGCCTCGTGGTTTGGGTTTCTTTGGCAAGGTGAGCTCGAAAGGTTTTCCTTGTGGTGGGCGTCTGCCGGCGAGCCTCCTGGGGAGAAGGAAGAGGAGTATGGCGGTTGTTTTTTCATTTTGTTTAAAGTTGTGTTTTTAGTTAGTGTTTTGGTTAGGTTTTCTTGGTCATTAGCATGTCCCTACTCTTTTGAGCTAGGGTTGGGTAAAATGGAGGTGCCATGGATGTGGTGTCATTTCTGGGGACGAAGTGGTTTATTATTGGTGTTATCTTATGGTCGCTGTGCTGACGAGCGATCCTTGCACGTGGTCTGGTATCTTTGGGACACGGTGTGGAAGAGGACGTTGGTTGTTTTAGCGGTTGTCTATGAGGTGGTATCGATATTCTCGGAATTCTCGGTAGCCCGAGTCGTTGGGCGGTATAGGTGGTTAGGGGTTGGGCCCTTTCGGCTCATGGAAGTCAATTATGGTGACGGACCCGTAACTGGTTTAGGTTTTAGGGAGGAGAGTGGGGAATTCTTGTCCACCACCGGTCATTCCTGTGTTATGTAATTTTGTTTCATTCAATAAAGGATCCATTTCACAAAAAAAAAAAAAAAAAAGTACCGATTAGATATGCGTGTTACTAACTTACTAGCGTAACCGAAGTGGTATGCTACTTCATTTCTGATAAAAAAACAAAAAGAAGGGTACTAAGCTCAGCCCAAATTGACGGTGTTGTCGCCACTCCATTCTGGACAAAAGCGATAGCATCTGAAAAATACCGTATACGATGCAGCTCACTATTTTTTCTGAATTCTCTCGTTTCTCTCTAAGAATTGGATTCGATTCTCTGGTCCAATATCTTGGTCAAATTTGCTGATACTAAATAAATATCATATAATGCTCAAAACCATACAGATCTTGGGGTCTTCATCTGGGTTGGTTAAGCCCCAAACTACCAGTTGTTGTAGACTCTCCTTCTTTTCTTCCATCTCCACCAAACCTTTCTCTTCTTCTTCTTCTTCCTCAAGACCAACCAAGTTGCTATTTCCGGGACCCTCAGCTCGCCGGACTCGTTTCGGAGCTTTCAGCATGTCCTCGGCTCATTCCGGGTCAAACCCAGCTCCCCCTTCTTCTTCATCATCCACTGTGGTTCAGTCAGTTGTAAGTTTCTTCCGGTCTGAATTCAATTTCAAAGTAATGGGTTTAATACAGAATTTGAATTTTGGTTCACTTGTTCATTTCACTTGGATAATTCTGTTACAGCACTCCAGAAACACAATTGACCTGACACACTCTTAGGCTGTGATACATATTAAGCATTTGAATTATGTTTAATTTATTATGTGGTACTATGTTCTTTACGAATTTAGTTTCTGTTACTGTGAAGGGCAATGCTCGTAAGATCAATTTCTGCCAGTGGTGCGGTGGTGCAACAAAGCATGAGGTACCTGATGGAGAGGAGAAAATAAGAGCTATTTGCACCGTTTGCGACAGGATTGCCTATGAGAACCCGAAAATGGTATGCTGTTTAAACTAGAGTTTGCTTTGCAAATGGAAATTTCATTTGAGTTGTGCAACTGCCAATCAAGGAATGCATTATTCTATTTTTGTTTGATTGAATATCTTGGGTGGGTTTGCACCTGATGCATTATAATTGTCAGAGTCTGTTTATTAGGATTTACATTAACGCGAGACAGTATCAGTTAAAGAATCTCGTATATGATATTCAAAGACTAATGTTTTTCTTTTGTCTCCATGTACCTACTTGCTATCAATACTATCATGGTTAAGGTAGATGGTAGGATATTGTGTAGTAATTTTGTGGCAACTTTAATATTTGTTCCAGTTCCATGTGTGTTTTGCTGTCACTTGAGATTTATATTGTAGACTACGTTGTATGCATTCAAACTTGACTTAATTTATTAATCACTATTTTTCATTTTTTTTTAGAACTTAATATTGTGTGGAATATATGCTACTACAAGCTTTTGTTGATTCTGATATGATGGAAAATTGAGGTTAACTATGCCATTCCTATACGTCTTTAACTCATTAATTTTAGAATTTTATAAAGGCTACCCTGGTTTTCAACTCAGCATTGATTCTTAGGATCTTATGCTGTAAAAGATATTGAATGCATGTGTGGCCTTCGCTTACATATTATTGTTGTACGTCTTGTTATATTATTAACCGTCTGGTCTAATTCCTTTTCCTTCTTTAGCAAATGTTAAATTCTAGAAGAAACAAATTAGAATTCAAACGGAGGGAAAAAGCTTTAAATGTTGGATGTACAGTGACGTTCAGGAACTTATGCTAATCTGTGTTTTGGTCCTTATTACAAGCTGTGCTATGCACAGTTGAATTGTTTGTTTTCCTTCAAATGTGACATTAATTTTGATATTGTCTGCTCAACTGATGTTTATAGGTTGTGGGATGTTTGATTGAGCATGATAACATGGTTTTACTTTGCAAGAGGAACATTCAACCATCATATGGTCTCTGGTATGTTTGCTAATGAATGAAGTATTTATTTTGGAAGGGCCGAAGGGCCAACTGATTTGGCCATTTTTTGAATAGAATTTATGTCTAAGCAAACTGGGTACTAGCAACTTTTTGTTATAATGAATGTACCATCTTGTAGTTGAGGTTTATCATCATAGTAATTGTTGGTTATTTAGGACTCTTCCAGCAGGTTACCTAGAAATTGGGGAATCAGCTGCAGAAGGAGCAATAAGGGAAACCTGGGAAGAAGCATGTGCAGAAGTTGAAATTGTATCACCTTTTGCTCAGTTGGACATCCCTCTAATAGGCCAGGCAAGTGGGGGGGCTTCTCTTTATTTATATAGAATTTCTTTCTTCATTTTCAAAATTTTGTACACTAGGTAAAGATGCTTTTGTGTTTCTTTGAGCAGACTTACATAATTTTCTTAGCAAGGCTGAAGAAAGCCCAGTTTTCACCGGGTCCTGAATCATCAGAATGCCGACTGTTTGCACTTGATGATATACCTTTTGATTCTCTGTCATTCTCGTCAATGGTAGTTACTTTAAAATTGGTATGGGCTTCTTTTGAACATCCTACAACACCTATTCAATTACTAGACATTACTTTTGTCACTGTTTCTTACCTTTTATGGGGTTATGGCTGCAGTACGCTGAAGATGTGAAGGCCGGGAAAGTTAAGTTCCACTATGGAACCATTAATAAAAGGTACGTTCAGTTATATGATTTTCCAGGTATAAAAGAGTACAACGTTTGCAATTTCTGCTGTTCTAGGGATAAAAATGACTCATTGACATTTGGCAAGACAAAGGACAAAAAAGTCCATCCACATCTAGAATGGAATTAGACATTATTGAGTGGTTCAAATTTGATTGTTGTAAATCTTCCAATGCTGAATATCAAGTGCTATTGTGTGTTTGAATGTTGATGTTTATTTTCAGGCCTGGCACAAGTCCTTCTGACATTAATGCCTATACTTTGGATCATCATATGCAGTCCTGACAAGATGGTAATTATTTATTTATTTATGTTTTTGTATTGCCTTGCCCACCATACAATTATGTTGATTTCTGGAGCAATGGGTTAGTGTACTCCTTTAATTCCAACCTGTAGTTATGGATGTGGCCTGCACATAATGTTCTTCACATGAGTTTCCTTATGTTTTGTAAAGTTCACTGTCTCAATTTCATCTCTTGTACTTCTCAATGATGAACCCACATTTTTTATTTTCATAATGTCACTGTTTCCAGGTTTCCGAACCCAGCTGGTCTGATAATTGGAGTTGAACTTTAAGCACAATGGTGATGTCGGGGGGTTGTAATCTATGTTGAGAAATGGAAGTCAGTATCTCCAACTCCAGAATCTGTTGTATAGGCATTCATTCTCTTATACCGAATTCCGGATAGTGCCAAGTGAATCAGCCACACAGTTGATGTGCATAATTTCAGCACCTGAAGAGGATGGTTCTACTTATTCTTCAGTTGCGTGTCAAATTCCTTCTCACGTATAGAACCAAATTGTAATAACATGGAATTCAAAAATCAATGAAAATTTTTCTCCATCAGCCATTAGTTATTTTCTTGTACATAACATATATTTGATTACTCTATATGTAGCTGATTCTCATGTTCAGTATTAAGTTTTCCATCCAAGCTTGAATTTGTGATGAGAGTAACTTTGGAGTTTCTTATCTAAACATCAAATCGAGTTTCCCATTCAAGTGTACATTAACATTAATGTACCGATACATTAAAAATACATAATTCAATTTAGTTCGACATAGAAATAGAGTAATCTCATACTAGTCTACCTCTGAATCGACTTATGACACGTTTACTTAATTGGAATGGAAATAATCATGAATCGGAGACAACTGGAATGAGAGAAGAAATGAATCGGTATTGATTGAGTTGATTCCTAAATCCATCTCTCCCCTTCAGAATCAAATTCCTGAGTATTCAGGAATCGATTCCTTATAAAGAGGTGGGACCTACACTCATTCTGATTCTTTCATGTGTTAGTAAACGCATGAATATTTTTATCTGGAATCATTCAAATTCCTTTATGTGTTAGTAAATGTATGAATAAATTTACCCCGTAATCATTCCCTTCCATTTCAAATAAGTAAACATGCTCTTAACGTATCCTTCGTACATTTACCAAGATCAGTCTGAGCCGTTGATCAGCAATCAGGCGGCAGGTAACCCAATACTTTTCGATTTTCTTGGAACAAGTCTCTGCTACTACTGTTTACTTGACTTTGAGACTTTGAGTTTCCAATTAGGGTTCCGAAATAAATATGAATCTCAGACTTGAATCCCATCCCTAAATTTCAAACCAGAAGACTCCTTCCCTAAATTTCATGGAAAAGAGCAACTCCTTCAAAGGCTCCCAGAGTCCATGGAGCTCCGATTTCGGCCTGGGCGCCACCGATCGGAGGCTCGCGTTTTCCCGCCAAGCCTCGTTCCACCAATACCACGACCCCCCGCACACGCCGCGCTCCATCAATCTCAACGACTCGTCGACGCCGTTTCTGTCCCGGAGCGTCTCCAGTATCGACGTCCCGCCGGCGGCCGAAGAAAACGACAAGCTTCTTTTCGGCGAAGGAAGAGTTTCGGCCGAGAAATTAACCTTTCTGGCGATATTCGAATCGGTCTTTCGGACGCTGAGGTCCGGAAATCGGCATATGAAGAGACTGTTCCTCTTGATTTCGCTCAACGTGGCTTATTCTACTGCCGAGTTGTGTATTGGACTCTTCACCGGACGTGTAGGTCGGTAAAAATTTGTGATTCGTTACCTATTCTTCCATGTGATTTTGTGATATGATTTACATTTGGATTGCCTCTGTGGTGTGTTTTCAGGTTTGGTGTCAGATGCATTTCATTTAACTTTTGGGTGTGGCTTGTTGACGTTTTCGCTCTTCGCAATGGCGGCTTCTCGAAAGAAGCCTGATGGAATTTACACTTATGGGTGAGATTGTTATGTCCTCTTATCACTGGAAATGGTGAATTGTTTTTTTTTTTGTTGATAAGATTTCGGAATGTTTTGGACTTGAGAATCATGTGTGTGCTGTGTTTTCCATTTGTTCTGTAAAAACAGGTACAAGAGGCTTGAAGTTTTGTCAGCTTTTACCAATGCTGTAAGTATTTCACATTTCCTTGCTCTTGCCTCCCACTTTTCTTAATTCTGCAAACTTTGTTTTTGCATGGTAAGCTATGTAGTTTCTCTAGTATAGTTAATGACGCGTCTCTTATTAGTATATGGATAATATGGTTAGATTAGTTTTACTCCTGCCTTACTATGCCTGTTGTCCTTTATTTAATTCTTCCGGTATGTGATTCTTTCACTTGAGCTCCAATTTATCGCAATTCTTGATACACTTTTTTTATTTTTCTTCATGCTTGTGGATTTTGCATATCTTCCTCTTACCGTTGTTTAATTTTGTAAGCACTCGTTTTCTAGGCATTGTCTCATTTTTAAGTCCATAGTACAATCTCTTAACAACCAATAATTAGTAAAATTTCATAATTTGCAATGCAATGTCATTATTTGAACTTGATTAAAATGTTTTTCTGGTCACATTTAGATGGAAGCTTTTTCTTTGATCTACATTTGTTTTCACTTTTGAGCTCTTAAAGATCTTATCTTGTTGTATTGGAAGAGATTCCCCTCTTTTTCTCTTTTGGTTGTAAGTATTGAATAACTTGGCTTCCATGCATCCTCGGCTAATATGTGGACTTTGTTTTGATTCTGCTACACATGTAGACAGCTGTTTCTGTTGTTTATGTCATTCTCCTTGGCTGTAGAAGCGCTTCACGCATTCATACAGGATGAATCTGAGCACAAGTAAGTTGGTCATGCTTACTATAATGATCTGATATATTTTGCATCTAAATGTACTTGTTCCACACTTCCACTGATAAAACTGTACTTGTTCCAAGTTTTGTGTCAATTGGACTAAATTCTTCTCGCTGTTGTTGTATTTCTTTATATACACTTCATATTTCTTGGGTCACCATTTCATATGCTTTCAGTTTTGTTCTGAAATTTGCATTTCATGAGACTTCAGATGCCTGTTTTGTCTTTTTTGCAAAAGCCTGTCTAGATTCGCATGTTTGATATGTATCTGTAACTGAAATTGAGGCGTATGACAATGACTAGGTACTTGTGCATATGCTTTATGTGCTTGGTCATTTTGTGGGCCAATCTATCTAGTCATCATCTTCTGTATATATGTAAACATCAGTAGAAATTGTTTGCTTTCTCATTGATTCTAGGATTCCTTCTGATGGATTTTATTATCTGTTAATTTTGTGGTTATAGGCATTACTTGATTGTTTCGGCAGTGACAAATCTACTGGTGAATCTTATTGGTGTTTGGTTCTTCAGAAATTATGCTCGTATCAATCTTGGTAAGTTTTCAGCTTAGTTTTTTATGTATTGTGTGGAGACCCGCTTTTGACTTGACCTGGCTCTATGAAATTCCTTGGATTTGAGACCTGCTTGACTCTAATGCATCTCATTGCGATTTGATTGGATAAAAGATTGCACATAATGGGCTTAGTATATCCTCGGTGCTAATACAGCTTGGTTAAACCTCGGAACAAAGGCCCTGAAAAGTACCAGTTAAAGTGATAGGAAGGTATTAGCGAATGCATGGGATGTTATCAGTATGTGTTGAATATCAATAATTCTGTGCACTTAGGAGGGTATGAACATCTGAAGATGAGATGTTTGGTGGATTAGCAGTATTTAAAAAGAATTTAAAAAAAAAAGGAGATATTTTTTGCTTCTTGTACATTTTCTTATTTAGCATACATATATGTCTTGCAGTTTACAGGAATGCCGAAGATATGAACAACCACTCAGTTTGTCTGCACGTTCTTGCAGATTCCATTCGCAGGTAGAATATGCTCTATTCTTGCCTTCATCCGCCAACTCTTTCTATAGTAAACTAATTGTCTCTGTGTGCCTGCATGCTCTATATATTTTTCTCTTATGTAAACTTCCATCTGAATCTGGTGTATGGAATATGTTTCCCAGTGCAGGGTTGATACTGGCATCCTGGTTTCTGTCTCTTGGGTAAAGACTACTTCCTTTCTACCTTATCTCTTTGTTTCCTTGGTTGATTTTTCTTCCTCACCTGAGATCTGTTTTCAAATATGCAGGGTTCAGAATGCAGAAGTTTTGTGTTTTGGACTAGTTGCAGTTGCAGTTTTTATGCTTGTAATGCCACTCTTTAGAGCAACTGGTGGTATTCTGCTCCAAATGGCACCACCAAACGTTCCAACTTCAGCATTGAGCAAATGCTGGCGACAGGTTGTATATGATTATATAAAAAGCTCTATTAGTAAATGGATTTTTCCAATATTTAGCATTACTTATTCCATATTCTTCTTAGATTACTGCCCGCGAAGATGTTTCTGAAGTTTCTCAGGCTCGGTTTTGGGAAGTTGTTCCTGGTCATGTTGTTGGCTCACTCTCAGTACAGGTAAAAGACTACTGAAAACCAAGTTCTATGTTCAGTGCATGTAGATGATTGTAATTGTTATGTACAATTTTACATTTTCTCTTGTGGGTAGCAATTTTCTACCTTTAATGGCTGATGATGCTAATTCTAACAGGTCAAGAAAGGGATAGATGATCGCCCGGTTCTTCAATTGGTGCATGGTTTGTACCATGATTTGGGAATACAGGATTTGACCGTGCAAACTGACTATGTCTGAGATTTTTTGTTTCTGGCTTATGCATTGAATTTGTTGGTAAAAATCATATTGAATTGGAGGGTGATAGATTTTTTTTTTCTTGGTAAAGTCTTGAGATATAGATTGTTCTCACGTCGTTTCAAACCATGGCATCACCGGTAGAAGGTAACCAAAACATATCCTGTTATAAAAGAGAGGAATTCGATCTGATCCATGTCACTGTAATTTGGTGTAATCAATATCATTCTCTTTCATTGTAGAATTATTTGGGCCAAAGTTATTCATAATAGTGAGAAAATTAAAAGACTTTCTCTTGTAGCCGGAAGTATAAATCATTACTCTGTAACCATTGAAAAATCAGTGATATTATATTATCCTCCTCGTTAGGCTGAAGATTTTCCGAGTGGAGTCTAAAAAATATTGATGACATTTATAGAGTTGATCTGTTGCAAAGCCTACCTCTATTAATGTTATCAGTATTTGCAGGGAGGGGAAAGCTGATATGTATTTCTTCAAATAGGTATTAACTAGTCTGATTCCTATGGTATTTGCAGTAGAAAAAGGGACAGTACACATATCGTTTTACTCTTATCTTATACAGGACATTACATATTTTGGCTACTCACAATGAACAAATTAACAGTCGTCTTTGTTAACAATTGAACAGTTGAATATCAGAATGTCTAATTGTCTATAACTTGGTAGATTCCTCGGATGATAATGAACATAGCAATTTTCTTCAAATCCCCAGTACAATCTACACCCAAATTTAAAGAAACATCAAATTTTATTGAACCCAAGGACCTTAAGAACAGTATTTTCTTAGTTTCTTTGTTGAACTAAGCAAACTTCTGTCAGTGTACAACTGTGTGCTTTTCTAAATGAAACACAACTAATTTCTTCCTCAGAAAAGAGAATAAAGAAATCATGAAGTAAAATGTAATAATGGAAAAACATACTTCACTATCGTGAGCACTTGTGTAAGATGCTGAAACATGAATGCATCACACTGAAATTTCCACTTGCTCTGGTCACATTTTTCAGTTTCCGGGCTTCAGCCAGACTCCAGTCTCATCGCATGGGAAGAAAGTGGTCTTAGGGCATCTAAATTTCTCCACATAATTCAATTTTGGAAATGCTGACTGGAGGTCATTCCAATCCATCTTTAGTTCACTCAAGAACTTCAAACGCAATATCTCAACTGTCCACTTGCCACTCTCCTGAACTTGACCTAGACTTTGGAGCTGTCCCCCTCTAATGTAGAGTTTTTCCAGCTTCTTGAGCATTCCGGGAGTCAACCAAGTCGGTGCTTTCATATGAGGATAGCATTGCAAGTCCAGTTTCTCAAGTGCTGCAAAATGTTCCCGAATCCTCGGAGCCAATATAGCCCCTCGCTTGAAGGTTAATGACCTTGCCGGGGTTTTTGGCACATGATTTTGAATGCCATTAGCATCCGTTGTGCTTGCTGTTTTCCGTTGTGCTCCAACATTGTCCTGCTTCCTATGCTTATTTTGGCGGTTGGCAAGAAATTCTACTCCTCCCCATGCTATTGTTAGCTTTTGAAGCGAACCAAATCCTTGTAAAACGGTTAGCTCTTCTTCGTTGGGAAAATCCTCCCTGCTTGTGTTAATTGTCAATTTTTTCAACTTCTGCAATCCTGACAAATCATGCAGAGTACATGAAGTGTGCTTCTTGGGATCACCAATTATGAACCCCTTAAGAACTTTGAGTTCTGAGAGCAATGCGATCCCCTTAGGCATACGATCCAGCAAGTAACACTCGGACATATCCAAGTGTGTGAGCTTCTTAAGCAAGCCTATTTTTTTCGGAAGCACCTCTAGACTGTGACATGCTCCAAGATCCAAGATCTTCAAACAAACAAGCTTGCATAATGAATCAGGCAGCTCCATGATCCCCGATATTCCTCGAAGGCTGAGAAACCTCAAACGTGTCATAAATTTCAACCCTTCCAAGAAATTGCTGTCAACTAGTTCAATGTGATGTTTAGCCCTGCTGTGCCACCTTCCAAGATACAGAACCTTCACATTCTTCAATTTGGACCACTCCACTTTGGAAAAATTAGGATAAGAATCGTTCACATTGAATATAGTCTGCAGTTTTTCTAATTCCACCTCGGTTTTCTTTTTTTCTTTTGGCACAAGGTCCACCACCCCGGTTTTTTCTTCTTCTTTTGGTACAACTTCCTCCTCGGTTTTCTTTTTTTCTTTTGGCACAAGGTCCACCCCGGTTTTTTCTTCTTCTTTTGCTACAACTTCCTCCTCGGTTTTCTTTTTTTCTTTTGGCACAAGGTCCACCCCGGTTTTTTCTTCTTCTTTTGCTACAACTTCCTCCTCGGTTTTCTTTTTTTCTTTGGAACCAGGTTCCTCCTCGGTTTTATCTCCCAGTTGATAACCACTTACCAAACACGCGCGATAAGACCTTGAAAATTCAGTAGTTAGTCTCCCTTTGTCATCAAAATCTAAGAACTCAACGTCTTTGGCAAGCCGAATCACCGCTGAACGAATTAGAGGGTGCATTTTAAAACTGTGCACGTCTGATCTCCGCTTCTTCTTGACCGGTTCAATGCAGCCCTTCACTGTTAAGTCTTTAAATATTCCATCAGCAATTTCCTCCACCGTCTCACTATCAACCGGAGGGTAGAGGATCTCTTCTCCAACCCACCAATGTACCAAACGCCTCTTCTTTAGAACCTCATTCGCCGGAAACACCGAGAAACTCAGCAAGCAGAGCTTTGCAGTAACACCAAGACTGTTATAAACATCCTGAAAGTCTTTAAAAGCCTGGCTTTTATATAACACCTCACTTGAGTGTAAGCCATGCAATTCATTGAGATGCTCACCTCCACCCAAATGAATGCTGGACAGTTGAAGAGTACTGGACCTGTCCAACAACAGTTTGTGCGGTGATGGAAGTAGCAGCTTCAGTTTCATGATAACCTCACCAAGCACTGCAAGCTTGGGCTCAAATCGCTTTGAAAGCTCGTAGAAGCCGGTCTGCTTTCCTGGAGGCTCCAAAAGCTGCTCCAGGCTGTGTTCTGGTTGTTGGAGAACCTTGAAAAGATCACTTGTGCTTTTTTCAAAAGTGTCCAATCCGGTGAAAACTTGCCTGATAAAAATGAGGTCTTTGCGTAGCTTTTCCATTTCAATAGTAAATTTGGATGCTTCATTGTTGTCGGCGTGTTTATCGGAAAGGTAACTCTGGGCATCTGTCAGATGCCGGATGAGTTTGGGAATGAAGGTTTCTCTGACAAACACAATGGGCAACATGCTCGATGAGTTTGGGGATGAGGGTTTCTCTGACATACTCAATGGTCAAGATGTTTTCCGAGTTTGGATAGGAATTGAGACTAAACAGGGACGCCACCACAGCTAGCTTCAAGAAAAGAAGTAGATTTCTAAGTTGGGTGCAGGATTATACTAAAAAAGTCATAATGCATGTGTTTATAAAACACAAAAAGCAACAGCAATCAAACAAAGAATGAAGCATAAAATGAATTAGATAAAGGAGAACGATTACAAATCTGATCGATGAGTTGGCTCACTGGAATAAACTTTACCACTACAACTCTACAAGTAACTTACTAAGTGGCAGAATTTTTATGTCCATTAACTTCTGAGCTAGCTATTGCAGTGTACGTTTCTTTTCTTTTCTTTTCTTTTTTGCTACATAATTGTATCACATACTATATTTGTACACCATTTGTCAGGTTTAGATTCCGTGCATTTATGTAGAGGCACTCCATGAATCATAAAAGTAACAAAACACAACAAAACAAATGTTAAGTCCTAGAATCCTAAAATCAATCATCAAATGATGAAAGACTGGATATATAAGTAATATAACCACATTGGTTCTTTCTAAATAACTATTTGTTGTCAGTGAGAGAACTCACCAATTGATTTTTGATTCCGGAATGGAATTAAAAATCTGCTACATGCATACTCGAGTTCACTTCTGTTCCTTTCTCATCCCCATCTTTTTCCTTTGCTCCTCCTCTTTCTTTTACTTCTCCTGGAAACAGAGAAAAAAAAAATTGGAAAACTTCACAACTCTAATTTAGTCATGTATCATGGAGTTAAATTTAGAAATGCCAAAATTGCTAAATTAATTCAACAGAGTGCCCTGTTTTGATTGAGTTGATAGCTTCCTTAATGCTTTATATGGTTCAGGGTCAGTAAGGCTCTTTCATAAATGATGTGACTTTTCTGGAACAAGATCTTTCAAGAACCTCTCTCCTCCGCCCCCACCCCCAACAACGTAGCAGATAATATTAGTAGAAATGAAGGCAACTTCTCAATAGTGGGACCAAAATTTCAAAACTGAAAATGGGCATTTTCCGGAAGAAACTTCACAATGGAAGAAATGAAAGTTTTGGAGGATCAACATTGGAGCAATACCAAACCCTATTACTGTAGCAGAAGAAAGGAATTCAAATATATATACATTGGAATTTGTAGTCTCAAGCTCATGCGGTTTTCTTGTTATGAAGGCACATGGATATGGAACACCAAATTAATAATTAACAAACCAACTGTAAATAAAAGCATAAAATGAAAATCAAGGAGAAATATAAAGAAAAACCTGAAGGGGTGGAGTTGAAACTAAGAAATCAGAAAACCAATCTGTGGGAGAGACTAATGAGTGATTCCTGTTAAATTTTGATCGATCGAGCTGATAGCCAGCACTTCTCAGCCATCCTAGGGGATTTTAAATATAGGAAGGGGGGTCCTCTGAGAAAATATGTATGGGTTTCAGACAGCTTTGATCAAATCGTCAACCATTTGTTTGTCTGATTACCTACCTATATATAGTACAATCAGTATCATTTTTTTTTCTCTCTAAGCACTCCAATCTGAACTCTCTCTCTCTCTCTCTACAAAGGTAAAAGGAATGAATGAATCTAATAAATGAGAACATTATTCTGTGGGGTGTCACTCTCAAGTCACTACGAAAGCCAACTAAGACAAATTTTCTTTTCAGTGACTAATCTACTTTGCATTGCTAATTCTTTACTTCTCTCGGGACCAAAGAATCAGCTAGAGAAGGGTTTCTTTCAGTCTCCCTCCCTAACGTTTTCCATTCTACTCTTTTCTTTACTTCTCTTGGTTTCAGTGCTCTCCAAGAAACAAAGCATATACTCTTCCGTGCATATACACATGCATATAGCATTCTGTACGTTATTCATTACTTCTCTCAACGGCAAGGAATCCAACGAATGTTTTGGTTAATTTGTTAGATTCCTTATAGGTATTGCATTCTTGATGCTTGCTTACAACTGGTTCAATTCTTGGTTCGATAATATTTATACTTTGATTCTCAATAAAGAAA
This sequence comes from Rosa lucieae, assembly GCA_024704745.1. NCBI lineage: Eukaryota > Viridiplantae > Streptophyta > Magnoliopsida > Rosales > Rosaceae > Rosa > Rosa lucieae. Next base: position 23,724,552 of record CM045494.1, on the reverse strand, counting down.
AGAACAGTACTACGTACTTAACGGACCCTGCACACATGCATATTCCATTGTACAGTGAATGACTTTCAATACCGTATAATGCGTATAGAAGAATTAAAATTGAAATAAAATCTTCCCTGCAGCTTATACGTACAGAAAATTATTACTGAATTCACAGTAAGAGATAATTGGAGAAGGAGATGGAACATGTCGAAGTTCTACCGTTCCATTGGGGAAATGGTATGCCTCTTGTCATGGTTGTGGTATTGATAGTACTCTACCAACTATTCGCTTCAGCTGTATGAAAGTGATGCGCGACTTCCATCTGTGTATTTCATGTGTCAGACTACTGCATGCTGCAGTAAGGCATAGATACGACAATCATCCTCTCAAGGTCACCAAATAGAGAGGTACAAACGAGCAAGTACATAGTACAAACGAGCAGCTAGGTAAATAAATATTATTGCAAAATATGCGAAGGAGAACGAGATCCGCAACATTGGTTCTGTTTGGCTCCAAAACTAGTATGGATGCAAACTGTCTTTTTTGAGCGTGTGAGCAGGCGTGCCAGCACCGTGGGGTGCAGTCGTCGGAGAATCTCTTGACCTGACTTCTTGATCAAACGATGTGGACGAGGAGAGCACCAACCTCGTCACAAGGTTCTTTTCTCTGCCTTCCGGAAAAGTACTTCTTGCCTTATTGGTAAAGGCTTTGGTTGTGATCTCTTCGCGTCACCAAATCGATACTCAACATTGTAGGTTGAGCAGAACAATCACTGGGAAGTTTGGAGAAAACACGGGTTTGCTAAAGCGTATCTTTAGCTTCGCTGGGTTGTAGGGAGGTTTGCTCCGGAGAGACTTTGATAATCGTTGAGATTAGTTGATTGAAGAGTTATTCTTTGCTGTGTCGTCTTTAGCCTCTATATATAGGCTGCTGCAGATTCTCCTTCCAAATATGAATGAAATACTATATTTTAGGCCACAGTTATTGACCTTGAATCAAATCAAAACACTTAATAGTTTTGATAACTATCGTAGGCAATTAATAATTATCCTCCTCTGTCACCGCTAGAATGTAGGCAAGGATAATTGCCTCTTGGAGTCCTGGACGTAATATTCTCGGATGCGAACTGTTCGCTGCCATGCTTCACATATGTCCATTATATCATTTCCTTAATTGAACCATGCATGTATATATGTTCATATATATCTTCGCGAGGACTCCCGGCCCAACAATCACACACACACACACACACACACACACACACACACACACACACACACAGCCATGCAGTTCAGCACCATAATTCCTTGCACACACACACACACACACATATATATATATATATCTATATATTGGCAGCAAATAGTTGACGGCCCACCATGCTATGCCTTCCTAAATTGCAATATGTGAGATTGTGAGTAGCCTTGATTCTTGCATGGCTTATGTACGTTCTGTTTGCCTCAAAATCGTCTCGGCCGAAATGAGAGCCGAGAGACTTGTGGTTGAATTGTCCTTCTGAAATCGCGCGGGCGTGCCAACTCGCGGCCGAACGGCCAAGCGAGGTTTCTGATTTGAATGGTGCGTGATCTGACTTCTTTCAAATGATTGTAGGCCGAGGAAGGAACCCTCTCGGCCGTTAGGTTCTGATGCCTCTGTTGCAAGGACTTCGGTTAGGCGTCAATCCTGACCGGATCTTCTATCACACTCACTTCTTGGGTAAACTTAAAGGTTTCGGGTGACAAGCGAGAAATCTATTAGGTGAAGGTACTCGCAAATCACGGTAAAGACGAAGGTGAAGTGGTTTCGGTTGTCAAAACGTTGTGAGATGATATGCGTGTGAATGGCGAATCGCATCAATCCAATCCGGACTGGCCGAAAGAGATCAATGGATGATAATTCTATGTTACGAACTACTCCTAAGTGCGAAAAGTAAAGTGCATATAAAATAAAGAACAAGAAAGTAAAATGCTTGAATGTAAAGTACTGAATTGAAATAAGAAACTAAAAATGAAAACAAGTTATGAAAGTTGAATAGAAGGCAAAGTACCTACGAAAGAGTAAGAGAAAGGTTTGAGTAAAAGTTGTATATTGATTTGTTTGTGTGGTGCAGGACCTTTTACAATGAGTTACAAGGTGCTATATATACAAATCAAAAACCTAGGCTAACTTGCTCTCTAAGACGTGGAATTCAAGTAGGATTCATCTTCCTTTTTTGGGTTGATTCATCCATAAATGTTATGATTCGGCTGATATATGGAATCTTCACAATTGAAATCCTTAATTGATTTGAACTCTTTCCTCGTGAGGATTCATTCCTCGAATGGACTCGTCGGCCGATGTTTGTCAGTTGGGTTTGACCGAGCATATCTAAACTCCTTCTCAGCCCATCAGTGTAGTCACTCATTTGAACTTAGATTTCCAAACCATGTAACCGTGTGATCCACTTTCATTATCATTTGGGTTGTTCGACCCAAAATCTCAAACTTTGGCCGAGTGATTGAACGATATCTTTATCTCATACTCAAAACTCTAATCTCGGTCGAGTGACCGAACAACGCCCAATCATACGACTCAAAACTATAATTTTGGTCGAGTGACCGAGAAACTCTGATTTCGGTCAACACCTTCATTTCGGCTGTATGACCTAAACTCTATATTCTCGGCCGACCTAATGCTTATTTGACTAATTTCCTCATCTCAGCTGAATGACCAATTAATTTCATTCTCGATCGAATGATCGATTGACTTCATTCTTGGCCCTTACTTAATCTCAGCCAAAATTCTCTCTCATCCAACAGCGAGAGCTTAGTAGGTCGACGTGCATCTCAAGCCAAGTGGTTATGAGACTTAAATAAAAGTATAATACCTTAAGACAACTGGGTCATGTGACCGAGAAACTCGGTCGAGTCATGCAAAACTTGAAAATTCGGCCGAGACATCCAAGACTTGAAAACTTGGCCGAGACATCCAAGATTTGAGAAATTTGGTTGTCCAGGTTGTGGAAGACTTAAAGACTTGGCCATGTTGACCCATTATCTCAAACATGATTTTTTGGAACCCACAACTTGGTTCATAATGCTTTGTTGTTCGATCCGAAAGTCGGCCATAATGCCATGCTCAATCTTTTTTTTTTTTTTTTTTTTTTTTTTCGCTTGATCGAAAGCTCGGTCATGATATTATACTCAATCTCTATCCAAAGCATTATCTCATTCAAAAGGGACACCCAAATAGGAGCTCGGTCGTGCATTAGCCAACACTTTGAGAACTTGAAAATTTGGTTGACACTTGAAAACTCAGCCGTTTGGAAACTCGGCCGAGATATCTTTATTTTGGTTGTGTAACCCAATGTCTCCTTGCTCGTCGAAGCAGAATGATTACCTACCCTCATTCTCGGTCGAAACTTTACTTTGGTCGTGGTCTGGTTTTTTGCCATGTGCCTTTCTTTGCATGTGTGCACACCTTCACAATTTCTCACTGAGGTTTAAATGAGACACACACACACACATATGAGCTCCATGCGTTTCTTGTCTTCAAAAAATGTAGTTGAAGTACTCACTTAAGCCAACCACTTCTTTCACTTGGATGATTATCAAGTTTAGACTCATTTTGGCTGTTGTGATTGTAGTCTTTCTCCTTATCTCGAGGCTCAGAAGGAATTTGAAGACTGTGAGAAATGAGAAGTGAAGATGATGAAATCCGCAAGCACACAGATTTTGACTAGCTTCATAAACTGAAGACTTCTTTAGTTGAGGGGAAGCATAAGGTGAATGTTCTGAAGGTGAAGATGGATGATCTTAAGGGGTAATTAGCCGTAGCTGAAAATCAAATTGAAACTATCTCGACCTCCATCTGAAACATGACTTTGCCATGCGTATTTCTATTGTGTCCTCAGCCAAGTCTTGCGACAATAAGAGGCTTCTTGAAGCGGAAAGTTAATCACTGCATGCAAGGCTTGGAAAATGATAGAGAAGCCATTGAGTTTTAATATTTTACTCGGCCATTTGACTCATTTGTAGTGTCTAACCATCTTTATGTGTATGGTCTTGGTTGACTCAGCCGTTAATTTTGTAAAGTGACTTAGCCGCTTTCTTTATACATCTCGGCCAACTATTTCATTGTCTAACTCGGCCGACCCAACTTTTGGTTAAAATTTGGCCGACATTTCTTATTTACCTCGGACAACCCAACTCTTGGTCACCTCGGTCGACGTTTATTTGTTTACTTTAACCAACCAAATTCTTGGTCGACTCGGCCTATATTTTATTTTACTTCAACCAATCAAAATCTTGGTCGATTCGACCTATTTTTGAATTTCGGCCAACCAAATTTTTGGTCGACTCGGCTGACTTCTAAAGCACTTCGGCCAACCCTTCTCTTATTTACTTCGGCTAAACAAAATCTTTGTCGATTCAGCCGACTTTTGAATTTTGGCCAACCAAATTTTATGGATTAGGCTGAGATTTCATCTTACTTCGGCCAAACAAAATCTTGGTCGATTAAGCCGACTTTTGAATTTCGACCAACCAAACTCTTGGTCGATTCGGCCGAATTCTAAAGTACTTTGGCCGACCTAACTTTTTTCTATCTCGGCCAACATTTTTTTTTTTACTTTGGCCAACCAAATAAATCGGCCGACATTTCTTTTTTTACTTCGGCCAAACAAAATCTTGGTCGATTCAGCCGACTTTGGAATTTCGGCCAACCAAATTTTTGGTCGACTCGGCCGACTTCTAAAGCACTTCGGCCAACCCTCTTCTTATTTACTTCGGCTGACCAAAATCTTTGTCGATTCGGCCGAATTTTGAATTTCGGCCAACCAAATTTTTTTTCTAACTCGGCTGACATTGCTTTTTCGCTTCGGCCAACCAAATTGTTGATCGAACTTGGCCGACATTTATTTTTTCTTTTTGGCCAACCAAATTGTTGGTCGAATTTGGCTGACACACTTTTTGTTTACCTCAGCTGACCCAACTCTTGGTTAAAACTCGGTCGATACTTATTTTTCCTCGGCCAACCCAACTCTTGGCCGCCTCGGCTGAGATTTATTTTGACTTCGACCAACCGAATTCTTGCTCGACTCGGCTGACCATACTTTTTCGTTTCGGCCAACTAAATTATTAGTCGAACTTGGCCGATATTTCATTTTACTTATCTCGGCCGACCCAACTCTTAGTCACTTCGGCCGAGTTTTTTTTGTTTTGTTTTTTTTTTTTTTTTAATAATTACCAAAACGAAAGCAAGAAAACAAAATGCAAAAATTCTTGTGGCTGTTATGGAGGTGGCCAACGATGTTTTAGTTCAAACTCATAAGTTTCTTTGTTTTCAGCATTTGGTTCAAGCTTCTGGAGTCCATGAAGCATCATACTCAAAACCCTTGTAGTATGTTCTTGATTTTTGGCCACTATGTAGGCCAACATTTCAACCTTCGGACATGTTTCTGAATCACAAGGTTTAGCTTTTACCTCAAATTTTGCTGATTGTGATTTCTCTTGATCAGGTTTGTCTCCAACAATCATGTCAAAATGTTCAATTTCTTCAACCAATTGATCTCGGTACTCAAACACATGATTGTCTACTTCTTCGAATGCACTTGAGTGACCAATTTTGGGCTCAATCTTCAAATCAGCCAACCGCGGAGCTTCTGGGCCAACTTTATCTTCTACAACCGAACTAAAATTTTTTTCGTTGTGTTGGATAAATGGGTGAGGTGGATGAGATACCATTGAAATCATATATGCATTTTGTCTTGCTCGATAATCTTCCTCGGCCTTTCTCCTTCTCTCCATGGACTCTTCCTCATACTTCCTCCAATCATCATCCAGTTTCTCTTTACGCTTTTGAAAGTATTCATCCAACTCTTCTTGGCTCTTTCGAGAGTTTTCATATAAGCTTTCTGTACTCTTTTTTATGGATTCAATGATTTTCCAACAATTTTGTTGGTGATTTGAAACAAATTTTGGACATGGGTTGACCAAATATCCGGTCTTTTGATCAGTCCATGTTTCATCCATGTATTGGCCATTAAAACCATATTGAGTTGTTGGTGTTTGTAAACTCCATTCGGCATGACTATTCAAATCAACAAAACTATTGTACGTCGCATAGCTGTATCCACCATTGGCATCATATATTGAATTAGAGCCGTTTGCATTCGGCTCATAGAAACTCATTTGTAAATATGCTAATACATTTATGTCCCACTGGGCGTGCCAAAAGATGTTTGCCTCAAAATCGTCTCGGCCGAAATGAGAGCCGAGAGACTTGTGGTTGAATTGTCCTTCTGAAATCGCGCGGGCGTGCCAACTCGCGGCCGAACGGCCAAGCGAGGTTTCTGATTTGAATGGTGCGTGATCTGACTTCTTTCAAATGATTGTAGGCCGAGGAAGGAACCCTCTCGGCCGTTAGGTTCTGATGCCTCTGTTGCAAGGACTTCGGTTAGGCGTCAATCCTGACCGGGATCTTCTATCACACTCACTTCTTGGGTAAACTTAAAGGTTCGGGTGACAAGCGAGAAATCTATTAGGTGAAGGTACTCGCAAATCACGGTAAAGACGAAGGTGAAGTGGTTTCGGTTGTCAAAACGTTGTGAGATGATATGCGTGTGAATGGCGAATCGCATCAATCCAATCCGGACTGGCCGAAAGAGATAAATATTATTGCAAATATGCGAAGGAGAACGAGATCCGCAACATTGGTTCTGTTTGGCTCCAAAACTAGTATGGATGCAAACTGTCTTTTTTGAGCGTGTGAGCAGGCGTGCCAGCACCGTGGGGTGCAGTCGTCGGAGAATCTCTTGACCTGACTTCTTGATCAAACGATGTGGACGAGGAGAGCACCAACCTCGTCACAAGGTTTTTTCTCTGCCTTCCGGAAAAGTACTTCTTGCCTTATTGGTAAAGGCTTTGGTTGTGATCTCTTCGCGTCACCAAATCGATACTCAACATTGTAGGTTGAGCAGAACAATCACTGGGAAGTTTGGAGAAAACACGGGTTTGCTAAAGCGTTATCTTTAGCTTCGCTGGGTTGTAGGGAGGTTTGCTCCGGAGAGACTTTGATAATCGTTGAGATTAGTTGATTGAAGAGTTATTCTTTGCTGTGTCGTCTTTAGCCTCTATATATAGGCTGCTGCAGATTCTCCTTCCAAATATGAATGAAATACTATATTTTAGGCCACAGTTATTGACCTTGAATCAAATCAAAACACTTAATAGTTTTGATAACTATCGTAGGCAATTAATAATTATCCTCCTCTGTCACCGCTAGAATGTAGGCAAGGATAATTGCCTCTTGGAGTCCTGGACGTAATATTCTCGGATGCGAACTGTTCGCTGCCATGCTTCACATATGTCCATTATATCATTTCCTTAATTGAACCATGCATGTATATATGTTCATATATATCTTCGCGAGGACTCCCGGCCCAACAATCACACACACACACACACACACACACACACAGCCATGCAGTTCAGCACCATAATTCCTTGCACACACACACACACACATATATATATATATATATATCTATATATTGGCAGCAAATAGTTGACGGCCCACCATGCTATGCCTTCCTAAATTGCAATATGTGAGATTGTGAGTAGCCTTGATTCTTGCATGGCTTATGTACGTTCATGACCCTTTCCTTGATTACCACAATCAACCATAATTGCATGCTCCTATATATGCCATTGCACATTAATTGTATGGAAATATATGAAAATTGCATGGCCACGTGATTGCTCTCTCTGTGCACAATCTTGGTAATCAACCAAATAAACCACTAGTAATTACTAAACATATGATAATTAATAGTAGATCGATGAATATCCAGTCTTGCTTCAAAATTGCTTGGCTTCCAAGTAGGCTTTATTTAGCCTCTAAATAATATATTTCAAACTCGTTGGAAATATACTGCTTGGGTGGCCCGATTTCATCGAGTCCCCCTCATCAGGAAAAAATATTAATTTGAGTTCAAACAGGTTCTACTTCTGCAATGAATGTGACTTTGATTGCCATGTTCACTGCATTATTGGGAGGTCTCCTCAAGTCAAGTTAGGAGAAGTTACAAGCATGATGCTAATGACCAACAACACCTTGTCACCCTGGTTGATAATAAAAAGAGCCCTATTCCTTTTGATAGGAGAGAAAACAATTTTCCTTATGAGCAGCGTGGTAAACCTTGCGAAGGATTGGTCTCTGAAAGTTCTCGATCAGTGTCATGTAAACATCCATCACAAGGGATTGTGTGAGAAAAATTGTAACTTATCCCAGCAGAATACATCTATACATGCATGGGAGTTTCAAATTAATATGTCTAATTGCTTTAGCTTGTTCAGTAAGGAAACTAAGCACTTACTCTTTAATAATTAATGATCGGAAACTTGCAGATGATAACCCAACAATACTGTGACTAATTTAACTGACAGAAAAAAAATTAAATACTTACTAGTATTTGCATCATTTGAAATTTGACAAATGATGGTCAATAAAGATGTTAATTAGCCCCCACTTTTGCTGAGCAATTAATCATAAGCATGAAGTTGAGAAAAAAGGAAAAAAAAAAAGAAGAAGTTAGATCGAAGTTGATCTAAAACATTATTTGTTTGAAGTTTCCACATACAAGACTTTAGCAAGATCAAATTACTTGGTCTAAAACTAGGATATTTATTTAAAGATGAACTAATAAAGCACAAACATCTTCAAGGTAAAAAACAATGAAAATTGACAAACAATTAAATTACTGGGGTGTTATGATTCCTTGATGGCTTCTAGCTTCTAGTACGCTCTTCTTCCTCCAGCATTGCACGCCCCATCATTTTTGCAGCTAACGGAAGGCCACCACATTTTTGTTTTACTTCTGATTTTAGTTCTTCCAAGATTGAGGGAATGGTAGGTAACAGATATTCGTCAACCGAGTCTTTGAATATTTTCCAGCAGCTTTCAGTGTCCAACATGGGCTCAAGGTGATGTATATTTTCCTTCCCAACCATCATATTTGCTATGTCTTCATTTCTGCTTGTAACTATGACTCTTCCTCCACTGCCTTTTGGAAATCCAAATGCGAAACTGTCACCCCATTTCTTATCATGAGTCAAACTGGAAGCCAACTCTTTATACCATGAGTCTGTCTCCCTAGCATCATCAAGCACAATTAGATACCTCTTGCCCAACAATTGCAGATAAAGAGCACATAGCAGTCCTTCTAGGCCAGGTTTTACATCACAAATCGACTTGACTATTGCCTCTTCGACTCCAAGGTACCTCAACATTCTTTTGACAATTGCTAATTTAAGATCCTCATCCTCGTCGTCATCCGGGTGTCTGGCCATGCACACCCAGATCCTTGGATTGAAGCTGTTTTTCACTTCATCTTTGTTGAACATCAGTTGGCAAAGCGTTGTCTTTCCTATAGCATCCCTGCCGACAATGCCTATTGCCTTGAACTGATGAACATCACTTCCGTTCTTGAGAAGCAAGTTTTCCATGGACAACACCTCATCATCAAGTCCATAAACCTTTGTTGCATCTACTGCACGAGTAGTCCATCTCAAAATGTCTCTATCATGTGAGCTTGAATCACCATTAATACGTTGTTCATTAATGTCTCGATTTGACGCATCCTTAATGGCCTGGAGATCCCTCTTGATCTGTCTCAAGTCTCTCCGGATTCTATTAATAGTAATTAGCTCCTCCGGAGAGTTGAAACCATGTTTTCTTGATAGCATCTTGCAGTCGGTCAAAAGATTGTTGAGCTTGTAAAGCTTGTCCCTGAAATTGGTTGCACTCGGAAACTTGACTATTGCAGGCGTGGATGAGCTGAACATTTCTTCTAGCAATCTCTTTATCTCTTGAAATTGGTTGTACCTTGGAATCTTGGAGATGCTTTTGTCCTTCATATGATCAAGGCCGTCCATGAACTTGTCTTTCAGGTGTAGTTCCATTTCTTGAGCCATTGGACCAGTCTCTGCAACAACACTCTTTTCTTTACTCAAAGTTGAAATAGCAAGTAGAATACATAAACTTTTTTTTTCATCAGTACGTAATTAGTTTTTCTTTAAAACTTGGTGACTTGAAATGCGTTACACTCGTATGTTAATATAATTGCTGCTTCAAAATCAGGTGGCCGGAAAGGCTGATGTCTAAGATGCATGCATGCATAATTCATAAGCACAAATATAAAGATAAAGAAGACTGAGAGAGACCTACTGGCTTGTGATGGGCATGGACTCGGAAATAAAAGTGTGAAACAAGACCGAAGCTGTACAATGGACTAATGAGAGTGCATTCCTGTTGATAGAGCTGATATGATGCGTCTCATATCACTTCTCTGCCATTCTGTCTCAGTTGTGAATATAGAAGATTAACAGAACTAACGGCCAACAGTTTGGAACATGGTGGATTGGTGGCCAAGTCAAATATCATGAAGTCATGAAAAGGAAAAGGGAAGGAATATGGCTTGAGTGAGCTTAATCTGCACTCAATCTAAACCCATAAAGTACATATAGGATCTTTGCTTTAATTATTAGGGGAAATGATCATTTACCCAATTTTAGCTTAAAAATTGCCCACTTACCCAAACACTTTAAGAGATTGCCCACTTACCCAAACACTCTAAGAGATTATTTCCCTAATACCCAATTAAATATTTTTTTATTCTTTTTTATTTATTTTTAGGACAATTTCGCCCTCTCCTTCTTTGTCACTTAGTGAGAGAAGTCATCGGAGACCTTGCCGGACTCCGGTGACCAGTGGTCGACCGGGGTCTCGGTGACGAACTCCTGCGACAGGTGACCGGACTCCGGCGACCGGTGACAGGAATCTGGCAACCGGTCACCAAAATCCTGAATCTGGCTACCGGACCGGTGACCAGATTCCGATGTCTAATTTTATTACCCCCCCCCCCCCCCCCCCCAATAATACCCAGTAATCATATTATTGCCCCCTAATAAACATATTATTTCTCCCTAATAACAAGTTTATTGGGGATCAATAATTAATGAAAAATGAAGATGTTTTGAATTTTGAAAGTTTTCGGAGGTTTATTCAAATAAATAATCTTATTATTGCCCCCCAGTAATCTTATTATTGCCCCAACAAACATTTTACTGCCCCTCAGTAATCTTATTATTGCCTCTCAATAATCTTATATTATTACCAACCAGATCATAATAAAAAAAACAATCACTACTGGCAAAATTTCCTTCCATTCTCAGAGTTCACAGTTTACCACAAGAAATAAAATTTGTTGTCATAGAGATCCAAAAACAGATGTAAAAAGGTAGAACAAAACTTTTTGAGTCTAATATCTCTTAATTACCCATTGCCCAACATGCTTGTTTCTCAGTTTTCTGTTTCTCTCTCCCCTTTCATATTCTCATTATTGACACAAGTGCTTCACATCAAGGACGAATTCACAGATTGAAGGATGAAAGGATGAATTCACAGATTGAAGAAGAAGAAGAAGAAGCACTACTAGGATAAAGTTCATAGACATCAGTTCACAACTGATGTTAAAAAAAAAAAATCCGATGTCTTAGTGGGTGATGTTAAAGATCACCAAAACTAAGACATCGGTTCACAACTGATGTCTAGTTTGCCACAAGACATCGGTTTAAGGTTCAGAACCGATGTAAAAACGTTTATGTGATCACCATTTTGGTGTGTTTATCTATTGTCGAACCTTCATATTTTGGCATTAGATGCTTAATGAAATATAAGTCTAACAACACAATTATCCATTTTAACATCGTTTCTGATTTAGAAACGATGTCTAATAAAATTTTACACATCGGTTCTAATAAATTTTTACATTTGGTTCATAAGCTAGACATCGGTTTTCTACTTAGATCGATGTCCATAGTTACTCTAGACATCGGTTTTTGTTTATATCTCGATGTCTGATGTCGCTTTTGGGAAGCGACCAATTTAACCCTGAAATGTCATTAGTAGTATAAAGTAAATAGGGATCGTTCTAATCCGGGGATTGAGGGTACACCTGTCAATGTAGGACAAACACACAATTAAAATTAAAACAAAGTAAAATATTCACAAAGGTATTCACACTTATAAACATTATTTACGAAAATAAGGGGGGATTTTGTTTTTGGTTTTCTTTTGCCGAAAATAAATACTAAGTTAACAAAACAATTAAAATGCAAAAACATAAAAATACAAATGGGATGTGAGAACAAGGATCAAAGTCGAAACTCATGATTAAAATTAATTCAAGTTCATCATTGTTCATCATAGTCATGCAAGAGGAGTTGATCATGTGAAACGTTCAAAGCAAACAATTTCCCATATTTTACTTTCAATGCAAATTAATCTAAGTGAAAGCACATAGACTAATCCTATCAAGCATGCATTCAAGCCCTAGAAAGCTAGTCAATCATACATGTTTAACGCAATAAGCACCTAGAAAGGCTATCAACTCAAATGTGCAACTTAGTATGAAAAAGTCCACCTAATTGCAATCTTCTTTGATTAAATTCGGTTTTTGTACAAAACCTTTACTACTTGTTGATTCAAGAACACAAAACCAAAAAGTTGATTCATGTTCTCAAATTCGTAGCAACATTCACATAAAAACCCTAAATGTTTCGAACCATTCAAGATTATCATACAAAAGATTTCTATCATGCAAATTCAATCAAACACTCACACAAAAGCAACCATAAATCGCAATATATGAATCTGAAAATTAACAATTAATCATAAAATTTCAGAAAACAACACTTGTTCAAACATATGTGTCAACTAGGGCAAAACCAACGAAAATACAAAGCAAAGTTACAAGGAGAATCGGATTACACCATGATGAAGATGAGATGAATGAAGTGATGAATGGTCTCTTGAATTTCGAAAGCAATCTTCAAGGATGGTGATGGATGATGTGCACGGCTTGTCCTCTTCTTCCTTGGCCTTGCTTGAACTTCGTGATTGCCCTAGAGGATGAAGAAGAGCACGGCTAGGCTAGAGAGAGTTTTCTGATTTTTTTTTTCAAAGTGTAAACGCAAAAGAATGGAACTCCCAAAACGTTGAGAAGAGGGGAGATTATATAGGGACGGCCCCTAGGTTTCCAAGCCGTCCAAAACCCTAGAGAAACTCACGGCATGTGCTTGCTTCCTCCACATAATTTCCTCCAATGATTTCTTGCCACATAAGCCCTATGAGGTGGTCCAACCAATCACAAAATTCCAATATTAATTCCCTAAATAATTCTTGCCGAAATATAGAGATAATTTCTGATTTTTGTCATTTAATTTCGGCCAAAACTCTTTAGGGAATGTAGGAATGTATCTAGACTTCTTTTGAGCTTTTCTTGGTCTCCACCTTTTTCTCTTTCCTTAAAACTCTCTAGGATATCTCTTTGCCGTCAAAAACCCTAAGGTTTTCACGTTCTCCCTTGTATTTCTCTTCATTCCTCACGGCAATTCATCTAGGGTTTCTTCAAGTAGATTTTCTTTCCATAAAAATAGCCCTAGAAAATCTCCCTAGAAAATCTCCTTTTAATTTCTGATTTTTGGACGCCTCTTCCTTGTTTCTCTCTTGCAAATTCACGGCAAAACATCTTTAGGGCTAGGGTTTGCGTCACAAACCCTAGTTCCATGGGCTCTTCTGGGCTTTTATCCAATTAGCCGAAAATCCAACAAGTCTTGAGAGTTTTTGGGCCTCCATGCGTCACTTCTATGCCATGTCATCTTCCAGTGTCACACACTTTATTTTTCCATTTCTTTTTCATAGTAACGTTGGAAACTTCATTTGTGGGCTTTCCTCCTTTCCTCAGGGTTTCCTGGTTGGACCAGGAAAACATCTTCTCTTCATTTCTGCTAATTTCCGTGGCTCATTGTTCTTCATCTTTGCTCCCCTTAGTGTTCGCAAGCTCCTCTTTCCATTTGTGAGTTCATTTCCACTTTTTAGCTCGGAGGTCCTGAAAATAGAAACTAGTAAGAAAAATAGAAACTTTCCTAAAATGGTAACTTTCCTAAACTGAAAATGGGAAACTTTCTAAAAATGATAAATAGAAACTATAAAAATAGAAACTTTCTACAAATAGGAACTTTCCCAATCAAAGAATGGAAACTTTCCTAAACAGGGTTTTAATAAGGAAATAACTCAAGAAATGCAGGGAAATGCAGTTAAAACGTCGCATTAAAATGCTCCTATCAATGTCCATATTAAATTCTAGACATCGGTTTTGTATTTATATCGATGTCCATAGTTACTCTAGACATCGGTTTTTGTTTATACATCGATGTCCATATTAATTCTAGACATCGGTTTTATGTTTGTATCGATGTCCATAGTTACTCTAGACATCGGTTTTTGTTTATATATCGATGTCCATATTAATTGTAGACATCGGTTTTGTGTTTTTATCGATGTCCATAATTGTTTTAGACATCAGTTTTCGTTTATATCTTGATGTCCATATTTATACCAGACATCGGTTTTTGTTTATATATCGATGTCCATAGTAATCTAGACATCAGTTTTTGTTTGGCAACTGATGTATTTTCTCTTTTCTAACATCGGTTTTTGTTATCAAACTGATGTAATTTATATTTTTTGACATCAGTTCTTCATCAGTAACTGATGTTTTTTTTCTTTTCTTGACATCAGTCTATGAATTCAAACTACTGTTATAACCCTTTCGTGCTGTATTTGGTACTAGAAAGTTGATCCACAAATAACATGAAATTCAAATATTGGGGAATTGCATTAATTTCTATACAAAATTAGAGCTTGAGGTAGCTTCAAAAATTAAACCCTAACCTACTTTAAGACTAGTCTAGAAGATACCGCTACTGCAATAACTACATGCCGTATAATTTGTTCACAATTCATCCTGATATCACTACATCTACTACAAAATAGTCGGCAAAATCTAGCCTTACTCAAAATCATATTGCCCTGCAGCATTGACATGACTGTGAACTAAAGAAACAAGTTCATGAAGAGCATGGACGGCAACCAGCTCCAATTCATGCAAAGTAGTTTCTTGCTTTAGCTCTTTTCCTTCAAGATCCTGCCTCTCACTCGCCCGATCCAAATCCTTGTCGTTCTTATCTGGCTAACATATAAAATCATGGCTGTCAGCAAAAAGAGAAATGCCGCTTGCATAAACATGCACTTCATCTTATATGTTATCACATTCCAAAGGATAGTTTAGACCTGATCATTGTCAAGAATTAGCCTGAACAGAACATTTGGATTTCCATCTTATATTATCAAATTCAGCTGCATAGTTTACTTCATTTGGAATAGAACAGAACAACCAACTTTCTTTACCTTGAAAGTTGAAACATGGAAATAATCATTTTAAGCACAAAAATTATCCTAGTTTACTTGAGTTGATTATCACGGTACCAGAAACTAACAAGGTCCTGTAATCATTCGTGAATCAAAGCCACATGTACCAGTTATTCCCTCATGACAATTTACATTCATCTTATTGCATGAGCATCAACTAGAAAGTTTGAAATTCCACTGACTCAACCTTGACATTAGTCATCATTTAACTAAGCTATGAGGACTAAAGCTGCATTGAGGAAATTAACTACCAGAAATGCATTGTCTAAGCTCATATTACCCATAGAGTACTTTAATGGTCACTCAAAAAAATCAGAATTTTGACAGAGAGTAGACTCGGTACAAGTAACATTTGGTGAACTCAACTCTATGTTATCAATACCAAGGCACTGTCAAAGAGGCCAATTTCAAATTTCAAAACCAAAACCAAGTGGACATGCAATAACTTGGTGCAAAACTTCAAACATATAAGAAAGAGGCCAGTTTTATAGTCCCCTAAGTTCTATATCCAGGATAGAGCACTGGAAACTCCAATCTCACAACAAGAGCAAACATAATTCCTAGAAATGATTATATGCTAAGATCTAGCAGTACCATTGGACAATCAACAAATTATCCCCAGCATGAAAAGGACCATAAAGAGAGGCATCAAAGAAACCCATACCTGCGCACCTTTTACTTGCATCTGCTGAATAAGCTTGGTAAAGACCCCTAAAACGCAGAGCACAACCATATCGTAACAATTAGTGGTAAAATCTACAATGCTCCACATTACATGGCATTATTTTAGTTAATGGTGTCATCTTTAAAGCTATCTTTTTAATCTGTTAATTAGGTTCTAATTAGTAACTTAAAATATTAAATATAAATATCTTTATTTATTCTCAGAGAAAAATTAAAAATTAAAAGTTTAAGCTACTGCAGTTCTTCACAGAGTTTAGAAGAAATAAAGGCATAAACAAGTAGTTCAAGAGTCCAAGATTCACTACAGTGAATACGAAGTGCTAAAAGTAGAATTTAAAGCTTCCAATATATGCCCAACCAATGCAAAATGTCAGCGACAATGCCCCAAAACAAGATCTCTGTGAAGATTACATAGAGTAGAATGCCTACTCTCCTTGAATGCCAAATCGCAACAAAAATGTGCTTCTGGATCCAATATATCTGCCACAAGTAGCAAAAATATTACTCATATCAGTATTAGCTGAAAAGTAAAGCTATAAAACCACTTCAATGGAAAAGAGAATGCGAGTAATCATAGTCAGCTATGTATAGCAAGCATGACTGCATGAGCAGTCATATCGAATGAGTTTCGGTGAGATAATAATCTATCTAACATGGTAATTGCAGGAAAAGAATGAAGGTATGTAAATGTACTAGCGTATTATGGGGGTCCTTGTAATACCACCCGTTGATGAACCTTGCAAAGATGCCTTCAGCTGCCATAACGTAGACAAGCATAGCATTCATGCCAATCCATTGCAGAGGGAGAAACAGGTACTTTATATCCCAGATATCAACATGGAATGAGAGGATATCAACTTTTATAAAGAGGAGTAAACAAAAAACTTAAAGATCCAAAATATTTCCATGACAATATCATACCATGATGTAGAAGGCTGAAAACACCAAAGCTGCTGCTCCAGATGTTATGCGTGTTGGGTATAGGTAATTCTTTGGGTGTTTGGTGATGAAAATGATCAACAGAATCACCACAAGTGCAACACCAATGATCAATAACTTACAATTTGAATTTATTAAATGCCATGCCACTTCAAGTCTAGGCATCTACCAACCGCCTTTAGCTTTTGGAAAATCAGTCTTGTTTTCCTTTTAAGCTGCATGGTTTGATTCAATAGAATTTCTCTGTTCTTGGAGAACTTATCATCTGTTTGCTTAGTTAAACAGACTTTGAGTTTCTATAATATGATGATCCATACCAAAAAGTACATAGGCTGCAGAGAAATAAATATAAGTAAATTCAAACATTTGCTACCAGAATGCATTTAAAAGGGGACAAAAACAGAACAAACAGGAAAACGGATGGCGAAGTTAGCACTTATATAGTCATTTTGACATAGCAAGAGTCATGAAAACGAATTGCAACAACTGCTGAAAACAGAAAATGAAAAGGAACTAATTAACTAAATAATTAGTCAGTATAGAAAGTTAGAAAGATCCCATTGTGTCTAAGACAGAGAAAGCTTGCATCAGAAAACTCAAAAGAATATCCTGTCTCAGCGCATATGTCCAACCCTAAAATCTTTGTCAGAAATATGTTAGTACTAGAAAGAGAATGAAACAAGAAATCTTGATACAACATAGTAGGAATTTCAATAACTGGAATCGAGAAAATACCTTCATGATGTACTCTACCACAAGGCTTGTCTCTTTCTCTCCAAGAGCTAATGACTGGAAAACAACATTGCGTCAGTAATCACTACATAGTACATATTCAAAAGAATCAACATCTGTAGCAAGAACAAGTACCTTCATGAATATATCAAGATCACCATCGAGTTTTATCCCCGCAATCTTTTCTCTTCTTGCTAGTTCTACTAGCATATCTGTCACCAAACATTCATGTCAACACTTCATCAAACACAAACCATGCACAAATAAGTACACATTTCCTAAACCTTACCATATTTGAATCCAACACCTTGACACCGTCCTGCAAAGTCAAGAGTCTCCCTTACAGTCATCTCCACCGCAAACCAGTCCTGTTGACTGACATAAGCCGACGTCCTCTGCAGCACAAACTCGTTTAAGCCATGGCCATTGTATGTTGTGCTACCTGACATCTTCAAAGTGATCCAACATAAACAAATGAGTACTAATTGAAGCTGAAGTCTCAAAATCAGCAACTATCATAAACTTCAGGAGTATGCAAGATAAACCACTACCTGAAGACCAGTTCCAAGGCGTCCGGCGAGAGCCAATAGTAGCGTCGTCTTGCCGGAGCTCGGTGGACCCAATAACAACGTCAATCTGAAACACAACACCAAATATCTTATTAAAGTTCACTGGATTGAAAATTCAGCAACTCAGTACTAGTCGAAGCTTAGATAAGTACCTTGAAGGTCTTATAATCCCACTAATGTTGTCTAAAATCGTTAATTTGCTTCTCTTGCTCCTTAATAGCCGTAATTGCCTCAGAAGTGCCTAAAATCACATTCAGAAAAATACAAAAGTCTAATCTTATTTCCAACCGTTATATGGGTAACGAAAATTGAATCAGAATTAAAGAGAGCACAAGCATGAATCAAATTTACGAAATCACAAACCCAGAAAACTATAGATTCAAGCAAATTACCGTCGATGAGAGCGATGGCCGTCGCCGCCTCGACGGTCGAAGAGAGGGGCTGAGAAGGGGAGGCCCGTGGAAAGAGAAAGGACAGACGGCCACTGCAGCTCCGGCTTCGGCTTCTCGATCTCAGCAATTGGGAGATTCGCTGGATTTCAGAAGAGAGATGAGAGAGAAGGAGGAGGAAATCAAGCCATCGGAGCCAGAGAAGGCGAAAGAGGTCGTCGGTTACTGGACGGGGGCGACAGATGACTTCGGTTGCGGTGTCTCTGTATCGCGGTGTGGGGAAAGAGGACGATCGGTCGCGGTGTGGGTGAAAGAGGAAGTCAGTCTCGGTGTTTCTGTATTGCGGCCGGTGTGGGGAAAAGTAGAGGAAAACCTAGTCAATCAGTCGTGGAAATCTGACTAAGTGTTAGGAGGGAGTGAAAATTTTGCTCCCGCTTCCTTAATTTTAGACTTAGTACATTTCCGCGTTTTTTTTAAATTTTGTTTGAAAAGTATAGACATCAGTTCAGCATAAGAACCGATGTTAATTATTTTATAGAAATCAGATTTTTTAGAACCGATGTTATAAACACAATTTACATCAGTTGAAATCTTAACTGATTTTAAAGACATGATGTCTATTAGCATTATTCTAGTAGTGAAGAGAGAGAGAGAGAGAGAGAGATCAGAAGCTGAAGACGAAGATCCTGTGCACCCTGGGACTTGCATCCAGGTCGGTGCCGATGGTGGAGAAGCTTCTCCGAGTCGGAATGAACGTGGCCTGCTTCAACTTCTTCCATGGATCCCACGAGTACCATCAGGAGATCCTCAATAATCTCAGGGCTGCCATGGATTCCACCTAAATTCTTAGCGCCGGCCTCCACTAAAGGTGTGCCACAGTCAAGGGTCCATTGAGAGGGTATGAGTACAGGGTCGAGGTGACGTCAGTGGAGTTCGGGGCATGGTGACAATCTTCTCTTGTGTCGCTGGAGGCCTGGTTTAAGCGGTCCGGTCTTGTCGATCAGCATCTGGCCGTCCGGCTGGAGAGAGAGAGAGAGAGAGAGAGAGAGAGAGAGAGAGAGAGAGAGAGAGAGAGAGAGAGAGAGAGAGAGAGAGAGAGAGAGAGAGAGAGAGTAGGGCAATACTGTCAAACACTGTTGGATTGGGTGGCAGAAGTGAGAAGCTAGACATATAAAATATGATAGTTAGGAAATAGAACAACCCCAATTATCTAAGGACCGTGAGAGACAAGTAAATTTCAATTTTTAAATTTAATACATGTTACTAAGATTCACTTCACTTGTTTTTCACAGTCCCTCAAAAACCGTCCTTAATTAGGTGAACATGTCTGTGGAAGAAAATATATTTGACAACTTTTGCTCCCATCAGAGTCTGAAAGCTAGCTAGTTTAATATCACAAGACGTCGTTGTTGACCTCAAACATATCGAGAAAAGAAAAAGATTATGGTTTTAGCATGGCGTGATAGGGTTCATTATTTGGCTTGGGGGCCCAAAAGCCCATGAGCACTCGCTCTGCCCATTATGTTCCCATAAAGTCTGCCTGACCGGCCTTATAAGCTCAACCCGAAAGCCCATTCAATGTTAGTATTAATATTTTTTTACATAGTTATTAGTTGAAAATGTGGACTAATTATTGCATTAGACCATAATCTATCTTGTCTATCATTAACCACAAAAGAGATAATTCATAGCTTTTTTATACTTTTCAAACAAAAATAAATATATTAAATATAATGGCCCGGCCTTGTACAACCAAATAGTTTCGCCCAAAAGAGCTCGTAAGGCCTTGATTCATGGGCGTGAGCTCGGGCGTTTTTAATAAACAATTCTGCCCTGCCCTGCCCCGGCCCGAAAATTTGAACAATGGCCCTGCCCAATGATCACTCCTACATAGAGCTCTCCCGTTTTGTGGAGCTCTCCCGTTTAGATCCTGATCGATCAATTGAATTTCGCAGAAGATGTTGAAATCGAATTGAATGGGGATCGCCGTTGCCGGAGGAGGACGGTTAACTGATGGTGCAAGCTCCGCCGCCATAAAACAGAATCCACATAAATCTCTCCTACAACCAATAACTATATATGTTGGTAATTCTTCTTGTGCCGTTATATTTATCTTCTGCATTTTCTTTCTCTTTCAGCCTTTTACTTTTTTCAAGGATGGAGGCATATTCCTATGCCTTTGGTAGGTAAGTGCAAAAACAAAAATTTCCTTCTCCGTGGGTTAAGAGTCCCAGTTGTCACTATCATTAAATCGATGGGAATAAGTTTTCCTTGTACAACCAGGATTAAGGGTGCCCAACTGGCCATGTATGTACTAAATATCCAGGGAACGTAGGACTCTGCTACCAATTATATTCTGTACTATAATGATAATGTTCTTACGCTAACAATCATATTGCTTACCAACTACTGCAGAAGGGGCGAGTAGTGTTTCTGGAAGGCTTGGTAGCAAATTTGAGCAATCACATTCATATGTCCCTTGCGCTGTAGGGGAATGCAGGGGAGGCCAATCTTGGTATGTATTTCTGCTGCAGTTTATGTTTTAGTGATTCAATTAGCTTGTACATTGACTGCTCTATAATTTACATGGTTGTCATGTTTATGAGAAGGGAGACATTCTCTTACGGTCTTACCTCCATTAGTGAATCTAATTAGCAGCTAAGGAAATGCCACTGTTAGTCTAGTTTTGAGTTGATTAAAGATTGTTATGTATTGTTTTGAGTTATTTGGAACTTTAAGATAATGGACATAAGTAGATACCTTCGTGCAACTTCAACTATGACTTGATATGCATCAAAGACAACAAAAAATATCATCTGGATTTTTGCGGAGACCTGAATTTTTGTGATTGTGCTTGATATTGATACAATTTATTTGACATCATTGATTTCATTCCTTGTGTATACGTCACTCATTGATGATCGTTTGTACTATCCAGAGATTTCTGGCATTGGTGTGTCCACTAGTTTTCTCTTTATATCAAATTTAGAGCTCTCCACCTTATTTTTGCATCCAAGGACTGGCTACGTGAATTTTTCTTTGAAAACAAGAAATTTAACAACTAAAACTATCAAGCAGAAATTGTTTAAGCTCAAAGTGAAAGATAACAATTGTACACTTGAAATTCTGTTATCTAGATAGTAGAAAATAGAAATACAGAAAAAGTGCTGATGTTACAATTTTACATGTACACAAAATATGTGAAGCAAAAAAGAAAAAGAAATTCAATCCACATAACAATTAAGATCATAAAATACTCTATACACGCTTCAATATTGATAAGGACACATCCTGTAATCCAGAAAAGTGCTGCTGAATCCACCAGTGCTTAATAATTCCAATCACGGGAGAGCAGGGATTTACCTGTAGCTTTTTGGTTGATTGATCTTCTGTGAATGTAGTAATCTGACTTCCATCCAAAGTTGTCTCTTGGAATGATGGAGGCATGGCTGGCCACATAAAATCAGGTCTTTCGGTGGGCGACAATAGTGGATCTGCTTCCCTTGTAAGAACCTTAATGACAGTTCTCATGGAAGGCCTCTGATGTGGGTTAGGATGGCAGCATGCTAATCCCAGAATTGAATCAGCACACATGCCATATCATCCTTACCAATATCTCTATCCAATCTCGAGTCGACAACATCAAGGATCGTTCCCTAATACACTATGCTATTGTTGTAGTTGTTCTGCTCGTTTTGATTACCAGGCCTTCTTCTGCAGAAAACTTCTAGCACAAGAACACCAAATGCATAAACATCTGTTTCAACAGTAGCCCTTCCTGTTAGAAATGTTTCTGGAGCCATATAACCTGGTATTCCTGCAATCTCTTTGGTGGAGTGGTGAGTTAACTCACTTTGCTGAATGGTTCGAGCCAGTCCAAAGTCTCCCAGCCTGGGGATGAAATCCAAGTCTAACATGATATTGCTGGCTTTTATGTCTCGGTGATGTACTGTCTTCTCGCATCCAGTGTGAAGATAATCTAACGATTGAGCAACCCTACCTATTATGGTGTGCCTTCTTTCCCAGCTCAGAGTTGATTGTTCTATTCCCTTGAGCAAATTCTCATCCCAGAATATGAATCTGTCTGCGTTTCCATTTTGCATGAACTCATAGACAATAAGAAGCTCATGGCTTTCATAGCACCATCCAATTAATTAGACCAAATTTTTGTGATGGAGGCTTCCGATTGTTGTTACTTCTGCTATGAATTCTTGCTTGCCTTGACATGAATCCTTTGAGACTCTCTTGACCGCTATCTCTTTATTTTCTAGGATTCCCTTGTAGACTGTTCCAAAGCCACCTTGTCCAAGCCTGTTCTTAAGATGAAATTCTTCTCTTGCTGTCTGAAGTTCTTTCGGTTTGAATTTCTTTGGAACCATAGAATTGCTTTGAATCTCTTCTTCAATCCTCGGATATGCATCCTCCAGTTGCGCCTTTTAACTTTTTGTTTTCCAGTCCAAGTAAGGAGTAACTCCTGATAGCAAAAAATCTCCTATGGCTGCTGACACTGTAATCCAAACCCACAATAGGTCTGAATTTTTGTTTCTATGTGAAGAGTGGAAGTCCCAGGACTATATGCAATTTAGATCAGTGTTATTTTCAGTTGATCCCGAAAAATCCCACAAAAACCTTCTCTGAAAGATAAGCTGAGAGATCGAGAGGGAGAGACAAAACCGGATTCTTCATTTCCTCCACGGTTTTATTGGTGAAGGAAATAAAGACAGTGATATTCTGGCTTTGGCTGTCATATTGACTGTCTCTGTGTAATCGCTTTTGCTCGAAGGATTAACATCATAGCTAATCAGAGGCACTTGTTTGATTGAATAAATGCTATTAACATCCAAGCCGACGTGGTTGTCATCAAAATCTTCAGAGTAACTCTTGATTGTGTCAAATTCTACTGCCACTACTTTGGCTTGGGGTAGATCCAATGGAATTTGCATTTACAATTCCAAGCCATTTTCCATCACTCTTCTCAGGAAGACTATGACTGATTAAGATACAGGCCAAGCCTTCAGCACCTGGGCTATATTATGCACAAAGGTTGCACTAAAAGATGCTTTGGTCTCAAGACCACCTCTACTTTTCCTATGAAGCTGTAATGGAGTTTTATAAAAAGCATTCCAGATTGATTCATGATGGAAGAGACACTAACATCAGGAGTGACTTGGATTTCACTTTTAACTATTTGTGAATTGTGAAGAATAAAATCATTCGAATCTTTTTCTCGAAATATTGGGTAGCTGAAGTTCAAGCGTGCTGCTGGAGTAAGAGCACCACACAAGAGGGCTAAGAGGAATACAAACATTTTTATTAAAGAAAAGTGCAACCAGCCGAAGAACATTAGAGTGTATAGACTTGAAGGACTGTGCACAACAAGGAAGAAGGTGAGCTTCTATGGTTCAAGAATACACATTCTTTTGCGAGATATTTAAGGTACTTAATTGATGCCAGACTGATTAGTGATAGGTATCAAGTGAATTGTTTTGTCTTTTTGCAAGTGCTTGTCTAAATGCGTACAATGCTGTTGTGCTGTTGTAGTACTATCTCATATTTTTTTTTTTTTTTTTATCGCAACTTAACATGAACTTAGAAGTATTCTGTTGTACATATATATATACACTACCATGGTTGTGCTTTTGTGATTGCTTGAAGATTTGTAAAATATTATGTGTTTTATGTTTAATTATCTATAGAAGGAACAATGATCGGTAAAAATCTGCTGCTCTTATTGTCAACTGGTTTTGCTTCCAAATTCTACTTTCTACCATTTGTTATGATTTTGAAATTCATGTATAAATTACACTACAACAAAACTGGAGGAAATGCGGAAATTGGGACAGTTTTGTTTTTTTCGATGACAGAAATTGGGGCAGTTGGTGTTCATATCTCCCACAAACAAACACCAAGTGTGGGTATTGTTAATGCTTTCTTTCCTGCAAAACATGTACACTACTACAGAGCCCAAGCTTTTAATGAATTCATATATATATATATATATATTATTGATGAGTGAGTGTTGATAAAATTTTATATTGAAGTTGATGGGAAACAGAGCCTGCCTGACATTCATTTCTTTTTCTCTCATCTTCTTCCCTTCTCCTTGAAGAACTCACCGAAACCATCAATCCATCCATCCATCTCTCTTCTCTCATCCTTTCCCTAGATCTGGGATAACTCAGCAGCAAAACTATTGTTCTTAACTGTATGATATAAGATTTGGGAAGTCTTGTACAGATCAGATTCTTCGCTCTGTAGATGTATTCAGTTTTGCCAACCTGTTTGATTTTGAAGGTCACAGGATGCTCAAGGCCTCTAGCTTTGTGGAACTCCTCGTATGATGAGTGCGACGATTGAAGGCCTTGCTCGGTTGGCTTATGAGTTTTCTGACCTTGTTTCAACTGCTAGCAATTTAATTGCTACAATTAAAGTTGGTTCCATTTCTTTTAGATCTGAACAATTGTTTGCTGGGCCAAAAATAAACACCGAGTTTTTAATTCAAAACCAATCTCCAATGCTTTTCTCTTGAGTTAGTTAATTCAACTCTCTCTCTCTCTCTGTTTTTATGTATATGCAAGGATCGCCGTCGTGATGCAACCAAGTTAAACCGGAAGAACCTCAACCGGATCGACCTCGATTATCAGAAGCTGGTTTCAGTGTTTCAATAGAGTATTGGTCTATGCCTATCATCTCTAATCCAAGATCTCAAGTGTTTCATCACTTGAGTAGGATGGCAGTGACTGAACCCAAGAAGAACATCATTCACACCGATCAAGATATTAGCCATCCATCCCCAGAAAGATGAAATAAAATGAACAAGATCAAAGATAGCAGCCATCCATCTCAAGAAGACTCGATATTGGACCAGAAGCAATTAAAAGAAAAAGGAAAAAAAAAAGTAATTATAGTAATGATCTACCCACATTGCTGCTGTTAGTGGTCTCATTATGTCAGAGCTTCTTCAGAGACGCCACACACAAGTAAATCGAGAGACTATTAAGGGGAAGGCCACCACCCCTCTACGGAGTACTGACCCTATTTAACGTGGCTGCAGCGTGGCTATGACTGTTATACACACACACACGCGTGTGTCCTTTGAGGTAATTTTGTCACACATAAAATGTATGTAGTGGTGAAATGCATATTGTGAACATGAGAAAATCTACGAGGAAGTCCAAAACCTGATACCAACTCTGAAAACAGAAACGCACAAGAATACACACATATGTACACACACACACATACACCAAAGGAGAAACACCTTCTAGTATATAGTTCTGACAATATAAGCCATATATGTCAAGGTACCAATGAAAATCCTACAACGGTCGACCTGAAATCCATATAAAACTTTTACTCATGCTATACTTTGTAACACTGGATGCTGTGCAAGAGCCTTGTAAGTCTGCAAATTTTCTATCTAACAAAAAACTACGTCCCAGGAAAGAAAGGAAAAAGGAAAAGACATATTCACATTTCCT
Source organism: Rosa lucieae (assembly GCA_024704745.1). Taxonomy (NCBI): domain Eukaryota; kingdom Viridiplantae; phylum Streptophyta; class Magnoliopsida; order Rosales; family Rosaceae; genus Rosa; species Rosa lucieae. The sequence continues at coordinate 23,698,464 of CM045494.1, read as the reverse complement.
GCATCCTGCAAGCAAATGAGCTGTTAGCTTCACGAAAATTTAGTTACAAGATCAAATATTAATGAGTTCCGAAGAAGGCGCTTAGAAGAATGGTTGAAAATCCTCATATATGAAAAAAATTAGTTATTGTTTGATTCTGATGTGAGATTTTTCTGGTTTTTGTTTCTGAGACATACCCTTAACTCCAATGATCACAATAGGAAATTAGTAAAGGCTTAGCTAGCTAGGTCAGTCCCGTTTTCATGTGATTCCTGGTTAGATTGTAAGGAATTTTAAGTCCTTTGAAACTTTAGGGTAATGCACTCTAGTGTATGGCTTGGTACAAATGCAATTATCTTCAAAGTTGACATGCGTCAAAGACCACAAAATTTTGTCCATCCCATCATTCCCCTGACCTGAATTATTACAAAACTACTGTTTTGGATTGATACAAACGTTTGACATGGCAATCTGAGAGCATAAATTTATATGACCAATCACAACGATATGATACTGTTCCTTGCATATTGTGAACATGAGAAAATCTACTGTCCCTAAATTATTACAAAACTACTGTTTTGGATTGATACAAACGTTTGACATTGCAATCTGAAAGCATAAATTTATATGACCAATGACAACGACATGATACTGTTCCTTGCATAAGTTTATTTGTACCATCCAGAGATTACTGGTATTGGTGTGTCTATTAGTTTTCCTTTATGTCTGTACATACCTCCAATAATATGGAGTATTTACTACATCACCAAGCATAAGTAACACCTACTTTGGGACATCCACAAGACATGGCAAGGCCCAACCGAGACATGCATCGTGTAGCCCTATGTTCAGGCTACGCCACGGTATCCGGAAGTCGCAAATCCGACATCGGGAAGCCACCTTTCCGCCCTTGCCAAGATGCCACCACAACATAGCTTTCTACATGCTTCTAGGCTTAATAGACTAGAAATATGTGGAAACTTGTCCCACATCGAAGAATAAGTAGAGGAGATGGCTTCCTTGACTTATAAAAGGAACTCTCCTCCCACTCAAACAGGGATTCACATTCATTACATCTCTTGTAATCTTGTTAGGCCGCAAGGCTCGACACACTAGTATAGCTTTCAAGTGGACGTAGTCTCCCGCTCATGCGGAGGCGAACCACTATACATCTTGTGTCAATCTCTCTCTCTCTCCCTCTCTCTCTTTACTTATCGTTAATTAGATCCCCACGGATCCAAGCATTAACATTGGCGCCGTCTGTGGGAAGCCAACACAAAGGCTTCGTCACCTACCACGAACTTTGACCCATAAGCGTCGAAGTCAAGGCTCATTCAACATCAAATTAGGGTCCGGTCAACGCCCGGCGGAGTCGGTCAACGCCCAGCGGGGTCGGTCAACGCCCGGCGGAGTTAGTCAACGCCCATGAAGTGGTCAAAACTTGCAGAAACACCAACATTGGGGGCGGTCAAAGCTTGGTCAACGCCCGGCGGGGTTGGTCAACGCCCATCAGGCTTGGTCACACTTTCGGTCAGCACCAGTCAAGGTTGGTCAACGCCCAACCCATGAAAGTCAACGCTGGCACCACCAAAAAAAAAAAAAAAAAAAATGGGCGGCAAAAATTTCTTTGGACACCCAAGAATTTGTTCTCCACACCCACGTGCAGCGCTCTCCTTCTACCGCTCCGCCCAGCTTCTTCTTCTGCGGCAATTTCCTGCTGCACGTCTCCGCTAGCCACACCAGCCAGCGACTGCAGCTCTGCAACATCACCTCTGCGCGCCCAACCTCAGCGCCGTGCAACCACTCTGCTGGTTCCAACCGCTCCGCTAGGACGCTCCGCTAGCCGGCACGAATCTTCCGCCGGCCTCCAAGTCTGCCACAACAGTCCGCCAGGGGACCCCGCCGGCTTCCTCCTCCACCGAGCTCCTGTTTCCCTACACCGAGCTCCTGTTCGCCGAACGTCCGCCAGGGGACCCCGCCGGCTTCCTCCTCCCCCGTCCGCTGCCCAGTTCCACCGGATAGCCTCCGCTGGCATCACCTCAAGCCCAGCTCCGCCGAACTCTTGAGTCTCCGCTGGACTGTTCACCAAGGCTCCACCACTGAGCTCTCCTCCGCTGAACTTCAGCGCCGAGCTTCACCGATGAGCCAAGCTTCACCACCTTCCGAGCATCACCGCTCCGCCGACCAAACACCGCCGGCACTGGGCATCTCCGCTGAGACTCTCCCACCCTCTTCGGTCCAGCTGCAAAACTTCTTCCATAATCTCCCATGATCAGCGTCAAGTGCTCCGCCCAACTTCCATCTCCGCCGAACTGGTTCCCCGCCAAACTGCCCAGCGTCAGTCCAAACATCCCTATCGGACAGTAACTCACCCCCGCTGGGAATCACCGGCAACGGCTCCGCCAGCTACCACTGGCTCCAACCATCGCCGCTGGGCTTCCTCCGCCGATCGGACACCGCCGGAAGGGCTCCACCGCCACACTTCTTCAGCGGCATCTTCCGCCCCACTCCATCAGCGGCAAAGCTCCATCATCACCGTTGAACAATGCTCTTTTCATCACCACGCCTGCATCTTCACTCGATCCGAGTTAGACCCATTGCTTGGATATCAATTGCAGCGGCCTCCGAGCGTTCAAACAATTGATCAACGTTGTCTGCACGGCAAAGCTGAGTGTTCCTCCATATATAATTGAAGCACCACGTGCTTCTGCTTTCTCTCACAATTTATGGCCACATACACTTCTGCCGCATGGAACACCTGGTCTCTTCACTGAATTTGCAGCAGAACCAACCATCCAGATAAGTTTCTTATCTCTTATTTGGGACACACGTGCCTGTGCCTTCACACAGGTCAACAAAAGCATGATTAGCAATATATGCTTGGGCCATATAAATTATGCTTATCTTCTGTGCACACATATAATACACTTATATATGCCTTGATATATTCAATTATTATCATGCATGCATGTATCTGTTAGCCAATAACTTGACAAACCTGTCTACCCATGCACACATATATACTTTGTGCAATCACATTAATTTTGTGCCACATGCCAGTAGATAGGTTCTCAACTACACCTTGCTTACGTACACTATCTTGCCTATTGATAAGTGGGTTACTCAATAAGGGAAGCATACGTGTAACTTTTCTGTGAAACATTACTAATTGACCGCACATGCTGAACTCTATCACACAAAGACTAGCTGGTCATGCTTTCATTTATTTGCTTGTTTAAACTTCAATGCTTTGAAGTTTATCAAAGTGAGCTTACAATTTATACACTTTGCTTACAATTTTATCAACGTACACGTGCAAATTATAGGTGTCGATTTTACAAATCCACATATTAATAATCTATTTTGTTTCAAGGAAATTCAATTATTTCTATCCAGCATTCAATCTCAACTACGAGTTGACGTACATTATCGGAATACTTTATCCGCCACAAGCAATGGACCGCCATGCTCGGCCAACTCCGCTAACCTTCAAATCGGCATAAGATAAGTGCCTTCCTCTTATCTTTACGCTCTTGCAATTAGAGCTACTACCATGCCAATACCATGCTTTTACTACTTCTAAGCATGCCTACAATATATCACACTTGATATGCTTTTACATGCTTCCATAAACTTTTGAGCATGCCTAAAACATTTCGTAGATTTGGCAACATTTTCTAGGCCTCACATGCTAGATATGCCATGCTTCACATACCGATCTCAATGATCCTTTAGCATATCTACAAAAATGCAAAAATGATATTAGCATCCACGTTACAAGTACATGCTATACACATATGCCATGCTTCTATTTTAATTGCAAAATTAAATAAGTATGGGAAACTCAAACAAAATTTTGTTACTTGCTCTATGTGTTTATCATTTTTCAACCAACCGCCAAGCGGTAAGGCTACGCCTCATAATGACAATGACCGCTACGCGGCATTGCAGTCAAGTTTCTCATTTGAGAAAACAGTAAGGGACTAGTTAACACAGCCTACGGCAGCCATTGATCCGGCAGTTAACCCCGACGCTTGGGTACCAAAGATTGGGCTCGCTACCCAACACCCTCTGCTCCGCGCAGCTCCCCTCATCAAACAATTTTCCGACCATCCGGAGGTCTATAGCCAGGAGTGGGGGACTCCTCGCAGGGCCTAGCAGGGGCCCACCCGAAAGGGCAAAAGCGTTCGCTCCAACCAATTCTAGATGGACGACGCACTCGCACTAATTATGCTTGATATACGGCACAAAGCTACGCTTTGGTATCAACCCGCAAGACCACCCTCCTTGACTGGGGACTTCGGGGACTTGCACATACAGCCCAGCATAATTAGCAACGGCCACGCTCATGCCCCAGGGCATCACCATCGAGCTACCCGTTAGTGCCTCAGCGGCACCGCCACGCTTTCACGCTCGTGCCTCAGCGGCATTGCCGACCTCTTCGCGCTCGTGCCTCAGCGGCACCGCCTAGCTTTTGCGCTCATGCCTTCCCGGCATCCCCGAGCTTCCGCTCACGAGCTTACTGCTCATGCCTTCGCGGCACCCTTGAGCTTCCCGCTCATGCCTTCCCGGCACCACGAGCTTCCGCTCACGAGCTTACTGCTCATGCCTTCGCGGCACCCTTGAGCTTCCCGCTCATGCCTTCCCGGCACCACGAGCTTCCGCTCACGAGCTCCCGCTCATGCCTTCCCGGCACCCTGAGCTTCCCGCTCATGCCTTCCCGGCAACCCTTGAGCTTCCGCTCACGAGCTTCCGCTCATGCCTTCCCGGCAACCCTTGAGCTTCCGCTCATGCCTTCCCGGCAACCCTTGAGCTTTCGCTCACGAGCTTCCGCTCACGCCTTCCCGGCACCCCGAGCTTTCCGCTCATGCCTTCCCGGCACCCCCGAGCTTCCCGCTCATGCCTTCCCGGCAACCCTTGAGCTTCCGCTCACGAGCTTCCCGCTCATGCCTTCCCGGCACCCCGAGCTTCCCGCTCATGCCTTCCCGGCAACCCTTGAGCTTCCGCTCACGAGCTTCCGCTCATGCCTTCCCGGCACCCCGAGCTTCCCGCTCATGCCTTCCCGGCAACCCTTGAGCTTCCTCTCACGAGCTTCCGCTCATGCCTTCCCGGCACCCCGAGCTCCCCGCTCATGCCTCCCCGGCAACCCTTGAGCTTCCGCTCACGAGCTTCCCGCTCATGCCTTCCCGGCACCCCGAGCTTCCGCTCATGCCTTCCCGGCAACCCCGAGTGTTTCGCTCATTCCTGCCCGGCAATCCTCGAGCTTTACACTCATGTCTACTCGACACACCACACGTTAATGGAACATTGAATTCTTCTACCATTTGTCGCTTGTGACAAATCGAATTCTTTTCACGTTCCATTAATACGAGCGACAACCAAACAAACACAAGCGTTCAAGCATTCAACACTCACGAATTACAAACGCTTACCTCCGCAACGCTCATACAACTTACATTTATCATATGCAATCCATATGCTCACACGCCCATACGCGTCCTCGAGTTTGTATGTCATAATCGATCCTACTCGGCACCATTCGCGTATATGCATTAACATGTATCACGACGTCATACATTCGTAAATGCCAACGCATATCAATGCAACTCACATTTGTTGCCCAATGCAACGAGCATTCTACACATGCCTGTTTTTTTGTCTTTCTTGTGCAGGTTAACGAGTCCCTTCTTGCTTACGGAGTTCGGGGACTTGTAGGGGCTCCGTACCGCCCGGTTACTTATGCTTGATGACTTCATGATTTGAACTCCCCAACCAAGAAGCTACTCTTACTCGGGGACTTCGGGGACTTGTACATACCTCCAATAATATGGAGTATTTACTACATCACCAAGCATAAGTAACACCTACTTTGGGACATCCACAAGACATGGCAAGGCCCAACCGAGACATGCATCGTGTAGCCCTATGTTCAGGCTACGCCACGGTATCCGGAAGTCGCAAATCCGACATCGGGAAGCCACCTTTCCGCCCTTGCCAAGATGCCACCACAACATAGCTTTCTACATGCTTCTAGGCTTAATAGACTAGAAATATGTGGAAACTTGTCCCACATCGAAGAATAAGTAGAGGAGATGGCTTCCTTGACTTATAAAAGGAACTCTCCTCCCACTCAAACAGGGATTCACATTCATTACATCTCTTGTAATCTTGTTAGGCCGCAAGGCTCGACACACTAGTATAGCTTTCAAGTGGACGTAGTCTCCCGCTCATGCGGAGGCGAACCACTATACATCTTGTGTCAATCTCTCTCTCTCTCCCTCTCTCTCTTTACTTATCGTTAATTAGATCCCCACGGATCCAAGCATTAACAATGTCAAATTTAAAACTTTCTAATCATATAGCTCTTTTGGCTTTTAGGACGATGTGTCCTTCTGTTTAGGTCATCCACCCACCTTGCTCTTTGTTACACATTTTAGTCTTTGATGCTGCTACTGAACCAATTCCCCTTTCTTTGTTTGTATTTTGTTTTTGTTTCCCATTTTGTTCCCTGTACGTTCTCTTTCAGGTCTAGAGAAAGTTTTGATTGCCCCAACAAAAAAAAAAAACCTTTCTAATCATTTAATGACTGACACCGGTTTATAATTTCATTTTCTTTAGGAGACTGATTCCTAAAAAATTATAATTTTAATTATATGATATTTTACAAATGAAGCAAAAAAACAGTGACTGATTTAAGTTGAAGGAAAAATATGCAATTTTGCTTACAATTCTGTTCATCTTGATACTACAGAAACGTACTGTTACTGGACCTAGCTACTAGTGTACAAAATATAGCTTACAGTAAATGTATCGACTGGAGAAAGTGAGAAATAGGTATGGTATACTGTACATACCTAGAGATGTTCTATTGCAGTGCGGACTGCGGACAAACATGTAATCCAGAAAGTATTGCTAAATTCACAAGTGCACAAGAATATGACACAGACAAAAGAGCAAGGTTTCACTTTTAAGCTTAGGCTGATTCATCTTCCAGAGATTTCTGTGAATGGAGCAAGTCGACCTCCATCTAAATCAGATTCTGTGTCCTTTTTGAATGATGGAGGCATGGATGGCCATACGAAAGCCGGTCTTTCAGTTGGCAACGATGGTGGATCTGCTTCCCTTGTAAGAACCTTCAGGACAGTTCTCATGGAAGGCCTCTGATGTGGGTTGGGATGGCAACAGGCTAACCCCAAAGTCAGCACGGACACCATATCATCCTCATCAGTGTCTCCATCCAATCTTGAGTCCACAGCATCAAGGATCTTTCCCCTGCTGTAAAGATCCCATAGCCAATAAACTATGCTATTATTGTAGTTACTCTGCTCAAGTTGATTTCCAGCTGGCCTTCTTCCACAGACGACTTCTTGCACAAGAACACCAAATGCATAGACATCTGTTTCAACTGTAGCCCTTGCTGTAAGAAATGTTTCTGGAGCCATATAACCTAGCGTTCCTGCAATCTCTTTGGTGGAGTGGTGAGTTACTTCACTTTGCTGAAGTGTACGAGCTAGTCCAAAGTCTCCCAACCGTGCAGTGAAATCCGAGTCTAACATGATATTGCTGGCTTTTATGTCTCGGTGGAGTACTCTTTTCTCGCATCCATTGTGAAGATAATCTAGTGCCTGAGCTACCCCGCTTATGATGCTGTGCCTTCTCTTCCAGCTCAGTGGTAGTTCCTCCATCTCTCTGCCTAACTTGTCATCCCCAAATAGGAATCTGTCAAGGCTTCCATTTGGCATCAATTCATACACAATAAGAAGCTCATGGCTTTCATAGCACCATCCAATCAATTTAACCAAATTTTTGTGACGAAGACTGCCTATTGTGGTGACTTCTGCTATGAATTCTTGCTTGCCTTGACGTGAATCCTTTGAGACTCTCTTGACTGCTATCTCTTTATTTCCCAAGAGTCCCTTATATACTGTTCCAAAGCCACCTTTTCCAAGCTTGTTCTTTGGATTGAACCTGCCTGTTGCTCTTTGAAGTTCTTTCAGTTTGAATTTTTTTGGAGCCATGGCAGTGCTTTGAATCTCATCTTCTATCCTGGGAAATGCATCCTCCAGTAATTTATTTTCACGCTGTCTTCTCCAGTAGAAGTAAGAAGCAACTCCTGCTAGGAGGACCATTACTACTGCTGCTGGGATTGCTATCCAAACCCACAGAAGGTTTGGATTTTCATCTATATGTGAAGAGGTGAAGTTCCAAGACTGTATGCAATTCAATTGAGTGTTGTTGCCCGTGGAAGCTGAGAAGCCCACAAAAACCTTCTCCGGCAGATAGTCAGAGAGATTAAGAGGAAGGGACAGAACTTGATCCTTCATTTGCTCCCCGGTTTCCTTGGTGTGGAAGACAAATATGGTGAGGTTCTGGCTGTCATACTGAATTGTCACTGCATAACTGACACCGCTTGAAAGCCTGATGCCATATCTTGTCAAATTCTCTTGTTTGCGAGAGTAAATGCTATTTACATCCACACCCACATGGTTGTCATCGAGATCTTGCTCATAGCTTTTACTCGTGTCAAACTCTACCGCCACAATTTTGGCTAGATCAGATCCATTGGAATTTGCATTTACAATTCCAAGCCATTGTCCATTGCTATTCTCCGGAAGAGTAGAGTTGGCGGTTAAGATAAAGGCCAGGCCTTCAGCACCCGGATTGGTTTTGTTACTGATGTTAATTTCGAAGGTAGTGCTAAAGGATGCTTTGTTCCGACGACCATCTCCCCACAGCCTGAATCGCTTCTTATATAGAAACCTTCCAGATTCGTTGTTGATGGAAGCCTGAGTAGCATCATGAGTGACTTGGATGGCATTAAAAGCTATGCTTGAATTTGTGGATATGATAAAATCCTTATCATCCACTTTGTCTCGAAATGTTGGATAGCTGAAATTCAAGCACCCTGCTCGAATAAGAGCACAACACAAAAGAGCTAGTAAGAATGCAAAGGTTTGAAGTGAATAAAACTGCATCCTGCTCAATTGCTCAGGAAGATGAAGCTTGAGAGACAACAAAGATGGTGAGTTTGGTGAGTTTCAATGGTTCATAGGTTCAAAGAAGATACATTCCTTTGCAAGATATATAAGGTGAATGGGTCAAACTAATGACTTGTATAAGGAGAAAATTTCTCTATTTTCTCCAATTCTCTTTTCGAATATGTTTTTTTTTAATTTTTTTTTATGGGTATTATGTCATGAGCTTGGATGTGTATTATTATAGATATATTTAGAATATGGGATTTGTAATATATTACTTGTTATGAATTCAGGCTGCAGAATCTATTTTGATCGAGCTATTCAGCACCAAATATTTGCTACATGTACAGTGAATAGCCTTTATTATCAATCTTTTGCTGCACAATCTCATCATCCATAACAACTTTAGAAATGATTTAATTTGTCTATTAACTCATATTTCGATAGACTAGACAACCAGAATACATATTTTAATCACATTTAAGGAGAATCTGGTTATTGAAAATGTCAAGATCAATAGGGAAAGTTCATACCAATGTTTTAAAAGGCGTGCCTGAGGCTCAAAAGATGCGAGGCGCATGAGAAAATGAGTGTGTTTTGCTGGCGAGGCGCAGAGGCGGTGAAGGCCAGATCAAGGCGGCGAAGGCACCAAAAACGAGTCCAGAGGCGTTCAATGCGAACGCTCAGAATTTTTTATTTACTTATTTATTTATTTTTATAACACCAAAATGACGTTGTTTTAGTGTTTTGAGAACTAAACTGCTTTAGGTCTCGAGCTGAAGTCAATTTCGACTTCCTTCAGCCTCCATCAAAACTTCGACTCCTTCACTTCCATATCGCAATTCCCAAGCAGCAAATTTGATAAAATGATCAAGAGCCCATTGGTTTTCTCAAGAATTTCGCTCTAAAGGAGGTTGTTTGCAGAATTGGAGCAAAAAAATTTCTCACTTTCAAAGTTGTAGTTCGATTTGAGAGTTTAAGGTATGAATTTTTTATCAATTCGATGTTGCGATCCAACTTTGTTTTTCTTGTCGGATTTTTATTAGGCTAGAATCAATTCGATGTTAAAGCCTTGCTAATCTAATCGTAGATAGATGGCGGTAAGTTTTCTAATTATATGAAATTTCTCTGTTAAAGACTAGAGATGTTGTTGAAGCTAGTAGATGCAAAGAATGACAATTGAAATTGGAGTTTTCACAGGATATTCTCTTCTACTCACTACGCTTAATTACAATTCCTGAGGTCAGTTTATAATTTTTCAATTTGCCTCATTGTCATGATAGAACTAGTCCAACCCATGTTTATGGTCAAAGTATATAAAAGGTTATCTAGACTGAGCAACTGTTTGGGGTTTGTCTATCTATTAAAGATTAAGTTCGTCAGAATAAACTCAGTAGAGGACGATAGGGTTTGGTTAGGGTCATGGGGTGGGTCCAAATGTCGAGTTTGGAGTTGAGAGCTGTCTGTATAAACCCAAGGGATATCCCTCCTGTCAAGGTGGAGATAGACCTTGTTGCAGATTAATGTAGCCATAGATATAAATCAAAGGCTTTAGCAGTGGCAACTAGGATATTCATCTTAACTAGTTTACTGTCTTAGCATATATGAAATAGTTGGTTATAACTATTTACATACAATGTGCTAGTCTTTGGTCAATTTATGGTTGAATCATACTATAGTTGAATGTGCTAGTCTTTGGTCTTTGGTGAATGTGCTAGTCTTCGGTCAATTTACATGTAATAGTTGAATCATATGGTTTTAGTACTTGCTTATTATGAATGGATGACAATTTATCATGTTTTCTTTGTTACAATACATGTTCTATATATAAGACTAATGATTACATAAATACAGCTCATTTATATGTAAGACTTATGCCTTACACCTAAAGGCGAACGCCTTGCTAAGGGTCTCTCGAAAACGCTGAGGCGTAAACATTGGTTCATACCAATTGCATTAGAACAGCTTAGTCCTAAAAATACATAAAATTCCTAAATAAACAAAAAATGACAAACATACAGGGAGAAACATCTGCAATTTCAAACGTTGATCAATATAACCACAAGTTGAGTTGGTAAGCAGCTGGTATGAATATTTTCCTGGACTTGAAATTGTATTCACACAGAGGCAAATATATAGGGCCCTTCTAGTGAGGGATTCGTTTTTTTGGTTTTTTTTAGGGATAGAGCATTAGACTAACTTTTCGATCATATTTTGGCATCTCAACTGTTCAGTTTTTAGGTCTTAATGCGTAGATCATCTTTGCAAATTTTCAACCAAATTGATTATCGTTAAGGCATTCAAAACTGCGATTTACAATTATTTGTATGAACGGTTCAGGTTGGACAGATTCGGTTCATCCATTGATTTAATCAGGTTCGATACCTTAACGTTCACTGATTTGACTGAAAATTTGCAGAGGTGATCTACACATTAGGACCTAAAAACTGAAGGGTTGAGATTGCAAAATGTAATCGAAAAGTTGGTCTAATGCCCTAGAAAAAACCAAAAAAAGGATCCCTTAGTGGAAGGGTCCACATATATACAACCCTTCTAGTGAGGGATCCCTTTTTTTGGTATATCAGAGCGGAGCTCCACTTTGAAAATTAACGTGTGAAGTTCGAGTTTTGTGTCACTTTTCGGTCTCATATCCACATCTCGACCGTTCAGTTTTTAGGTACTAGTGTATAGATCGTCTCTGCAAATTTTCAGCCAAAATGATGATTGTTAAGGCATTGATAATTACCTTAAAGCTAGTACGGTTCAGGTTGACAGATTCAGTCCTTCCATTGGTTTAAGCGAGTTAGATACCTTAACGATAATCAATTTGGCTGAAAATTTGCAGAGATAATCTATACACTAGTACCTAAAAACTGAACGGTTGATATGTGGATATGCGACCGAAAAGTGACCCAAAACTCGAACTTCACACGTTAATTTCAAAGTGGAGCTCCACTCTGGATAAAATCTATATATATAATATGTGGATATGCAACTGAAAAGTGACCAAAAACTCGAACTTCACAAGTTAATTTCAAAGTAGAACTCCGCTCTGAATAAAATCTGATATATATATATATATATATAACAATTATACATACATATATAAGTGGCAGTATGATGATTGGATGATCAGGAGAATTTGTTTGTATATTATTCTACATTCATCAGGCTGCTGATGAATTGTTACACCATCTGCAGAGATTTTATTGTTTGAAGATTCCATCAACTTCAAAGTTGGTTTAATTTGCTACAACAAGAATTAAATCATTTTAAGAATCTAGAACATAAAACCCTTGTTATGACCAAGTCAATGAATATATATATATATATATATATATATATGGTCATTGAAAATTACAAATAAAGAACGAAAGTTCAATGAATATATGGTCATTGAAAATTACAAATCAACAACGAAAGTTCAATACCAGTAGCTTCATAATGACAAAAATGAAAATTCATCGTCATTTAACATATTATAGACATATAAAAAAGGGGCAAATAAACAAGTATATACATCTCTAGTTTCAGACTAAGCACAAGTCCACCTTGGCGGTCTTAATTGAATAGTTAATAATATCGTGTAGTAGAATCTCAGAGAAAATTTCTGATTTGTGTTTTGTTTCCATGCAAGTTAAGGTCTCTTTCAAACGAAACTGCCTCGAAATAAATAAATTTAAGGAAAAATTTCAGTTTACTACGTACTCTGTACTCAACATCATATTAGTCATTCTCCTTTCAATTTCATCAGCAACACTCCTGTGCTTTTAATTTCTATAAGCTGTATTCAAATTTACTGTGCCGTCCAATTTAAACGTTTACTTTGACGGAAGGGCTCACTCAAAGGGCTAAATTTGTCATTTCACACAATTTCTTAAAAAAAAAAAATCTAATCAAAGGACACCATTCCTCCATCTCCATCCACCTCCTCTCCCTCAACCCTCAGATCAACACCTTGGCCTTGCCGAAGCTCTCCAAGGTCGTTCTCCTCTTACCTCGCCTTAAGCCCAATCCCGACGACTCCTCCTCCATTACCGCTTCTCCCGCCCAAATATTGAAGCCTGATTGGCTTTCCAAGCACCGGACCAAAGTCCCCGTCGTTGCCGCCTACCTCATCTTCTCATATCGAGTCTCCAACGATTCGGCCCAGTGGCTCAAGCTCTCATTTGAAAATCTCCAAGGACTCATCCGCAGCAGGAGCATCAAGATGGTGGACCATCTTGAGGTTGAAGAATCATCAGTGCCAATGACTTGAACACCTCAGCTGCAATGTTGGCACGGTCTCCAACCTCAGGCTTGGACACCTTAAGTAAAACCCTAGAACAAAAATCAGTCAACTTCAGGCTTCAAACTATCCCGAAACCAATCCAAATGAACCAAATCCATCACAAGTTCCAATTTTTCAAGCACTGAAAACAAAACCCTAACATCAAACTCCCTCTCTTCGCTCTCACAATCCTCACTGTTCTTCAATCCCTTGTGACTCGATTTAGCGTGGTGGCGCTTCAGCGACTGGCAAATCGACTGGAGGAGAGAGAAAAATGCCATGGTAGTGAAGAGAGTGCAGATTGGGGAATTGGGGGAGAGGAGGAGAGAGAGGTAGAGCTTGGAGGCCAAGAGGGTGAAATGGGTCGGGCGAATCCATGGTGGCGGCGATGGGGCAGACCAGATTGGAGAGGGAGAGGAACTTAGTGGCACGCTCATTGGAGAAGCGGTCCATGAGGTCGGGATCATTGGCGTTGAAAAGGATTTGAAGGTCGGAGAGAGTGGAATCGGAGGTGGGTTGGGATTGGGTATTGGTGTTGATCTGAGGGTCGAGGGAGAGGAGGTGGGTGGAGATGGAGGAATGGGGTCCTTCGGTTAGATTTTTTTTTTTAGGAAAATTGTATGAAATGACAAATTTAGCCATTAAGTGGGCTCCTCTGTCAAAGTAAACGTTCAAATTAGATAGCACAGTAAAATTTAGACATGACTAATCGAAATTGAAGGCCACAGGGTGTTGTTGATGAAATTAAAATGAGAGGGACTAATATGATGTTGAATGCAAACCCCAGGATCGTAGACTGAAATTTTTCCTAAATTTGTAGTCATTTAGCAATAAGGTGATCTGGTGTTGCTTTCTTCCCATGTGCAGAGTCTTCCGCACTATTAACCAAATACTCACGTTAATTAATGCAGAGCTGAGCCATCTTATTAGAGAACATTAAAATTATAAAGAAAAAATTACAAAATTACGACCGCACTTTAGTTTGACAAGAAATTGCTAAATTGTCAATGCACTTTTGTCTCAGCAAAATGACACCGTAAATTAAGTTAGAAATAGTACAATACTGTCAGAATGCTTTTAATGGATCTACGAGGAAGTGATCAACTGGACTGGAATATTATATGCATGCATGGTCCCAAAGAATTAACATTGCGTGGAGAGTCAAGGACTCAAGGTACAAATCTTTTTGCTGTTAAGCAAAGGCAAATTCCATTGAAAAAAAATAGAATAGAAAAGGCAAAGGCACATTCGATTTTATATATGCTACAGGTAAGAATGATTTGTGCTCAATCTATCCATTGTCAAAGTCTTTAGTTTTCAGTGTCTAGACATAAATAAATAATACAGTTAGCTTTACTTCAAACAAAAAAATACTCTCTTTTTGACGAAAACTTTCACCAACAATGTTCTTACTTGTTTATCTTATGAATCAGTTTGTGTTTCAAAGGGAAAGATATCATGCTTTTACGTTTTCACAACAAGCTGGGATGCAATAGTAGTGTCTAGACAGAAACAGAATTCGATATTATTCGGAAATTTTCATTCTATGATAATATTTATATATGGCTCAGCAATTAGCCTAGTAATAACTAACATCACAACTACGGTATGACTATCAATCTTATTCAGATCTTGGTACAGAGCCTGTATACTGTTATAGAGGTCACAGAGTGACAGTGCTCTTTACAGTGTTTATTCTCCCTTTGTACACCTCAAGCAATTAGCCTAGTAATAACTGTAGCATCACAACTATGGTATGACTATCAATCTAACTCAGATCTTGTTACAGAGCCTTTATACTGTTATAGAGGTCACTTAGTGACAGAGCCTTTGTACACCTCAAGCTAAATGTAACAATGCACAGGTGATTAGTTTGTCAAATAGCAAAGAAAATCGAGAGTATTTAGTCGGGGAAACTTCAACAGATTCGATAGTGACCATTCCATGAATGTGATTTTAAGTGGTTTCCCCACAGAAGCTAGTGAGCAATTCATGCTTGTAAGTGCGTGGAAAACTTGTTTTGAAGCCACAGGGATGGGACTATTGTTGTAATTTTATGCTTATACGAAAAGAGCTTGCAAATACGAACTGCAGTGCAGGTCGAGATCACCAGACAATATGGGAAGGAATGAACTTGGCCACTCTGCAAATAACCTAATGCCTATGTACATGCAATACTTGGAACCAGAATCAGTTAATGAATTTGAAAATTCAGAGACTATTTCAGATAGGAAGATTCAGGTTTTTCTTCGAGCCTCTGTGGATATTAATATTGCATTCCTCCTTGCATTTTTTTTTTTTGAGAATTAAAAAACTTTATTAATAAAATCAGAATTACATAATTCGGGAATGACCCGGTGTATCCTCAGTATCACCTAACACACTAGAGATACCAACACTACTCATTTCCCTCTCTTCTACCTCGGTTAAAGGCCTCTCATTCTCAGTGATGGACATGAGCCAAGAAGGCCCATCCTCTAACCATAAAACTCGCCCTTCCTCTCGGGCTACAAAACTTGCAATTGCATGGGCTGCCTTATTATTGTCCCGCGACGTGTGCTTAACCACAGAGATCTGGAGGTCTCTTAACAGAGTCTGGATCTCTTCCACGATAATACCTTCCGCCGCAAAGCATTTTTCCCGTTTGTTAATAAGCTGCACAGCTCCCAGACAATCGGTCTCCACTTCCACCTCACGTAAACCTCTTTCCTTCACTATCTCCAATCCTCCTTTAATAGCTAGCAACTCTGACACCAAAGCTGAAACTGGAAACACAATCCTTTGCCCAGCAGCCACCATGATAGTCCCCAATTCGCACCTCACAACAAAACCAACTCCATATTGGTTTAAACTATCAGATGCTGCACCATCACAGTTCAGTTTTAAACAACCCCTCCTTGGAGGCTGCCACCCAACCTCTCCGGCCCCACTTCCCATACTTTCCCTATCATTCACACTCCCCCTACCATGCACAGGCAACCCCCTCCCATGCAAGTTCACACCCACCCCATGCATATTCGGCCCCACTCCATTCACACTCAACCCCCTCCCATGCAAGTGCAAATCTCCTCCATGCACATTCAACCTCCCCCCTACACTGCCATGCACGTTCAACTCATGCATGTTTTGATCATGCATGGCTTGCCCATGCACCATTAAACTACCTTGCACGTCTAAACTTACATCCACACCTCCTCTCCCATTCGCCTCCCGTCTTTCCATAGTAGCACGCCATTCATTCAGCTGACGAACTCCAACTTCAAAAATCACCTCAGCAGGTAACACAGCCCCTTTATGATATAATGAATTCCGGTTATGCCAATTCCACCACAGGAGAAAGACAAGCAAATGAATCTCCTCTTCCTCCAGAGTGTTCATGGCATAATCAAGAAACAAAATAAAAGAAGGAAACTGACCCAATGACAATTTAGAGAAGAAAGACGCCCTTTCGAACACCGCAACACAAACTCCACAACTCCAGGTCGCGTGTACAGGCGTTTCTATCTCTTGTTGACACCGAGAACAAATTGCCGTCTGAGTAATCCTCTTCCAATGCAATGCTTCCATGGTTGGTATAAATCCCATTGAACATCTCCACAAAAAATGTTTCATCTTTGGATTCCTCCTTGCATTCATAGACCAATCCTTCACAAGTTTTCCCACACACCTCACAAGGAAGAATTTTCACTCCTATCATAAGGAATGACAGCTTCTTTTCAACAGGGGTCGCAAGGTCTGGGTAAGCATCATACTTGTAAGTGCCTCCTAACTGTTGGTCTGTAGCTTAAATTAATAAGCCCATTAATTATCTTTTGGATTAAGCTCACATAATTAACCTAATCCCCCTGTTAGGTTTTTGGAGTTTGCCTTATGTACATATAAATATATGCTTTTGTCACCAATTAAGGTGTGAGAGAGAAAAGAAAAAAACCACAGCTTTGGGTTATTGAGAAGTAGCCACTAGCTACTAGAAATTTCCCCAATAGGGACTAACTAGTAGGCACTAAAAAGCATCAGTGGGAAATAGCAATACTAAGCCACTGATGTGAATTTTTAGTGGGATAAATTTGGTTCACACCGTACAACAGTGGGTAAGTGAGAAAATGAATATATTTGTGATTTTTTTATAATTCAACCCACCGATATCGGTGCAAACATGGTAGTGGAGCTGACATGTGTGTCATTTATCGGTTTTGACAATCTCTTATAGCCGTCGGATTCACTACCACAAAGTTGGGCTTTAGACACTATTGCTATTGGTGTGTGTTGGGCTTCAGACCACCAATGAATGGTGTGTAAAAGCAATACACACCAGCCCAGTCACTATTGTTGTAGGGGTAGCTATAGATGGCGTGACAAAGACCCATGGAGTCACTATCATTTTTTTGGTGCCAGATCTGATGGGTACTGTTCATGAATTGGTGAGTATGAAACAACACACCAATGTTGTAATTGGTGGACACCATATAAGAGTCAACTACTGGAAATATTTGACAAAAACGATCAGAATACCACTATAATTAACATTGGTGAGTGTTATATTTAATTGTTATTTATATCAGCTCACTATTAATGCAAATGTGAAAGTCCTCTATTTATTTGAATTATAAAATATTAATGCATATATATTTTGATTGAATCCATTTATTCCTTTCTTTTTAAATCGTAAATGCTATTTGGTACTGTTCCACCATTCATTTTAACGATATCTGCATTCCCATGGAGGTTTGTCAATATATTCCAGAAACAATTAATATGAAATTCACAAGCTATATGAATTCAATACTAACAATAATGCAAGAAACAAGTTGATAGATATATAGCAACGTCCCCAAATGTACAGCATATACATCAATTACAAATAGTCATTGTTCAACCTGCTTAAACCTGCATTACAGAGCATCCAGACTAATATACAACCTTCCTATTTTGATCTCAAGTAGAAACAAAATGAACTTGATCACAATTTCTTCACAAAACATAGGCATTTCTCTTTTACTTCAGCATCACCAATACTTCCCATTTTAGAAAGCTATATCAGCACCAACAAAACATAAAAGAGAAATGCATAAACTTGAGAAATTCTAACCAACTTTTGACGATTCACAACATAGTGGCTACTATTGTAGGAAGCTGTGGCCTATAAACCTCATCAAAGCTTTGCATGTTTTGCTGCACAGTGGAAGGAGGGATTGGCACATGAGGTGTTTCAATTTCTTCAACACTTGATGTTGGGAGGGAGCTGCTGTATGTCCCTATTGCTGATGGAAAACTCAGATTTGTTGGACCACACATTGGGATAATATTATTAGGAGATAACCCTGCAGTGAGTAACCTTTCAAACATAGCTTGTTGCTTCTGCAATTGCATCTCCAGTTGTTTCATTTTATCGGTTGTCGTCATCGCTTGCTTATTCATATCCTCTCTTAGCTTATCTTCTCTCTCTTGGCTCTCTTTACTAATACAATCCAATTCTTTCTCATGTTCTTCTCTCAATGCTTGAACCTGCAATTGAGCACTTCTGTTTTCCACCAACACATCAGGGACATCATGAAGTCGGACTCCCAACCCAAATCCTCTAACTACTCCATTTTTCTCCTTTCCAAGCACAGAAGCATACACTTCACTTATCTCAATGTTAGTAATGCTTTCAGGAAGCTGATTTGCTCTTTTAGCATCTTTGATGTCACTGATCTTCTGCCTCATATCCATCTAGACAATACAACCAGATAGTAATTAAACATAGACGCACAGATGCATATATTCTCAATTCGAATTTGTTTCCATTACTGAAAGGCCTATCTGATACACTTTCAGTTTATAATCAACAATGTGAGGTCGGTTAATGCATGTGATGAACCCGATGAGTGCAAACCCAAACCCTCCAAACTGATCCACAATTAACTTCATAGTGCAAAACGTTTAAAACTCTGGCCAAATTAATTTGGTTGGATAGAGATGAATCAAAGTATAAATAGGATCATTTCAAACTGTGTAAATTAGTATTGTTGTGTGTGAGTGTGTATATATATATATATATATATATATCATAAACTGGACAGATTGAAAAATGTAGTTAACTCACTATTGCTTTCTCTGACTCTTTATCCACAGGCTTCCCATTGGATCGTGTGTGGGTGAGCTCAAACATGGTGCATCTATTAGGTTCCAGACCTTCATGTTCTCTCTTCTGCAACCAAAGATTATTTGAATTGTTAGCACCATCTTTAGTGTTGTATACGTATTTTCATATTGTAGACTAGATACAAATGAAGAGGAGAATCAAGAAAATGTCAACTAAGAAGCAAAGTCAGCCAAATTCACTTGAGGGTTGTTAGTAGTCTGTTAACCAAAACAGAAAGTGGTTTAGCTAGTTAATCACACTACCGAACAGCCTAAGCAATAGTTATGTACTCATCCATAAATACAATATTATAATTAGATAGATATAATCATCAAGTCTAATCAATACAACTTCGTCTTCTTCCTTCAAACCTTTTCTCTCTTCTGCTCTCACTCTGTAACCTCAGATCTACTATCAGCACATATATCATTAAATTTTGTTGTATGAATAGCAGTTTATAATATTCTTGTTTATGGACTGCTTACATATTGGTTCCTCACTTGAGCAAACGTTCTTGTTCCTGTTGTGTGGCTCATTCGTTTCTTTGCACGATTGCCCTTGTTTGCAATTGTTCGGCGCTGCATCAGTATAAACAATGAATTGTCATGTATATAGGATCACTTCAATACGGTAAGTAAATAATCACATTTTCCTAATACATAACCCAACTATATCATTGATCACTTAGTTTCCATATAGGTCATACATAGTGATGATGTTACATGCACAATCCCAGTCTTTAGTTTTCTTTCTTGACCTCACACACTAATCTCAGTTCCCACACAACTTATTTTGGCTCCTATATGTGAAACTCTCCTCGGTATTTTCCATTCCACTTATATATCTGTGATGCCTGAACCTACATAAAAATAACATTTTTCCTTCTTGTACTCTTAGCTTCTAAACTGAAAGAACTATACAGTACTATATACGCAAGTTTCATGTAACTACAAACTATGTATAAACCTGTGTATGTACATGCAGGTAGTGTTTCATGTGTAAATACATGTATATATGGCATATTAAAGAGTCAAATACCTGTCCCTTTGGCGTCTCCCAATGGTTAACGAGTTTGGCCCATTGAGTATTGTTTACCTTTTTATCACCACAATGGAAACGCTCCTCAGTTCTACAGTTTGGAGCATACCAAACCCGTCGAAGTGTTGCTTTGTAGTGCTTCCAGTGATCATTCAATTTTGTCTCCGTTGTACATCGTATCTTCTTGATTTTCTTTCTAGTATCCGGATCAGACCAATCAATGGTTCTCTAGTGGTACAAATAAGTGTTACATGAATATATGCGAAAAAGGTTCAATCCCAACTACTGCAACAAGGTATTAGCATATACAAAAAATTGAGTTTACAAAATGAATTACCAGCTATTTTACCTTTATCCTGGACCAAGCCTCATCTAGAACTTTGTTTTTCCTAAACTCGCGCCAGTCCAAAACATCTAGACCAAAAAGAGTGTGGTCTTTCACCATGAGACCCAGAAGACGTTGCCACCTTGCAACTGTTAGTTCTGGTTCCACTGCTTGACCATGATTGTTAAATTTCATGATCTCAAGAGAACCTCTTCTTCCCCAATTTGGCTTGTTCTTTCCTCGTGGTCTGTTCGCTGTATTACCATCCTCATCTTCAGAATCTGTGTCATGTATAGCTTCAGTCACAAAATACTCCATATCATTGTGCACATCGTTGATGGTAGTTTGTTGAGTTTCCTCATTTGAGAGACCCATCTCTATGGCATTGCCATCATCTTCAACATCAACTTCCATGTATGCATCCATCTACGAAGCTCATCAACATGTACAAGTATGTTAGTACACATTACAACCATGAACTTGTAAACTGAATGAACAAATATAGACCAAGGATATTACAAGTATCATATATGAAGTTGTACCAATGAACAAATACAGACCAAGGATATTACAAGTATTGAAGAACACACTGTACTCATATAACCTGAGCAACAACAACAAAAACAATAGATGAACACTCATTTCTCAAATTAATATTTATCTTACACAAGCAACCTTGAAGAACCAAAATGGCAGAAATATATTATCACTTTGAACAGACATTCAAAAAGTAACATGCATTAGTTTCTAGACTTTGGTGATTTTTTTTTTTTTTTTTTACAGTTAGAAGCTAAATACCTCTGCTGCTTGAGCAACTTCCACCAATTCCTAGGTATCTCCAACAAACTGTTTGAACTGGTATTCTGGTACTTGTCTATTTCTTCTGCAAACCATAAACAGAGTATTAAAGCCTGTTTACATCTTCTATTAGAAGATAAGTAAAGCTACAGTGACCAATTAATCAAAATAAGTGATGTTATTTGGAGGCAATCTCATAACTTTTGCCGCTCAACCTTTACGGTAATAATTCAAATATCTGAGCTGCAACTGTATATGTGGTTCTTTAAATGACACATGTAAAATGCTAATTAGTTCTGGTTATACACAGAGCACATGCAACAAAATACAAGTTGCACATATTTAAATTCAAAGAATAAATGGGATATTCAATTTCATTGCTACGTTTTTATATTATTATGCTGACCATTATTCTTGTTCCTGTTGATATCTATCTCTGATACTAAGCCAAAAGATAAGATTCCAACCCTTTATCAGATGTTTGACATGAATTTGACAGATAGCAGATATTCCTTCATTTTGATCTCAACATGTGTCCATTATCTTTATTAGGCCTTATGATTTCAACATCTGTCCACTATTAAAAATGGACTTTCCCTTCCAAATAGAAGTGATATGCAGGCTATATATGATCTTTTTGCATTGATTGAGTCTTACAAGTTCTTACACCGACATATCCACCATGTCATCCAAAAGAGAGCCTTTATCAGAAGCAGCAAAGGCAAGGTTACGACATCATTTGGATTTTGATCAATATGGAGAAACTACTGACAACGATGCAATTCGTAACACGATGCTCAATCTTATGTATCCACTCGTATTCCAACCAGGTGTTGCTCGGAATCTTTCGATCGTAACTGAAGCAGCACATTCTGATCCAAGGATCAACATCTATGAGCCTCACAACTTTGGTACTTTCCATGGCAATGTTGCTCTTACGGACTCTACAATTACCGGTAAGACAGAAGTTTTATATGATGTTCCTGACACTCCTGAGGATGTTAGAAAAGGTAGCAATATATGTGAGCATAGCAGAATCTATCGTAGGCCACGGCCTCTTGTGAACGCAGGTGAATCAAAATTCCCCAAATCACATCCGAGGACCATATGAAGGAGAGATGAGAATATTCTGTTGGAGTATTAAGACACATATGGTACTGAGGAAATGGACCTGTTGCTACTGGGTTTTCCTTCCAATTTCAAGTGGCAGCTAATAGAGATTTTCTTGCATTGCAAATGCATGTTTCTATTTTTCAACTGCTCATGACAATTGGTTATTTCATTATGATGTACTATTTCTGCTTCTGTAGTTTTCCATGTTGTGATCATGTCTAATATAGTTGTTTATTTACCTACATGTTAAATATTATGATATTCATGATTCAGCAATACTTGCACAGATTACAGTATAGTTCAGTTTGGTGCCAAGATAAACATGCATAATCATATGAGCAAATTATGATAGATAACAAAACAAACAAAACCAGATATATCACATGATCGAATAAGGTTTAGCCGTTTAGGTAGTCTTTTAAAACAAATAAGTACCTTATGATACAGTGGCTCACAACAATTGTGAAGACTATCCACCCATTCTTGCATACGCAACAACAGGCACAAACTTGTGCATCCCAAGAGCTTTCAGTTCACTAAACTTGAGTTCCTTGTCACAAGTATCCTACAATTAAGATAATGTCATAATTAAAACCATTGCAGATCTAAATGTATTCACTATATAGGATGTTAGTAATGCAAGCCTAACCTTAGATTGCAGTGCTGCTGTATTCAATATGCTTACCCATCTAAGTTACTGTCGGTAACATCCTCTTCATTGTGCTCAACTTCTTCATCAAAGATCCCTCTCCGCTGAGGTAAAATTTCATTAAGTATAATTCCATCTACATCAGTTCGTATGACCTCCTCATACACATCCAAAGTTGCATCATCCATGTTTTGGGGTGCACATGGCTCATCATGGACAACCTCCACAAGATCATATAGATCACGAGGTTTGGTTCTATTTGCTACATGCCATTCAATTTCAATGGGATCCTGAACATAAAATACTTGTTCTGCTTGAGATGCAAGTATAAGTGTGTCACCACCCTGTAGAAGTTTATTGAAGTTAACCAATATAAATCCATACTGGTCAATCTTCAATCCTGCAGAGTTTCCTTCACTGTTAACCCAATCACAATCAAACAATACGATCTTTCTATCATTTTGATAATCCAGCTTAATGATATCCTTTACGATCCCATAATAGTCTTGAATTCCATCATTCGGATTATTGTCATGCCTAGAAGAGTAGCTGATTCTTGTTGATCGTACAAACACACCACTGTTCTGGTTTTTCTTTTTCTTGTCAATCCGGTGTATCCGGAATCTAAAACCATTGATGACAAAATTATTGTGCTTTCTACACCAGGGGTTTGGACCCCTAGCCAAAGCATATAAATCCTCATGCACATTGTTATCTGGCACCATGTTCAGCTGCATAACCTGATATGGAAATGCATACATCAATTACACAACAGTAATATGATTGAGCAAGAACATTTATAAACAAACAGATGATAGATATGAATTTACAAAAAAAAAAAATTATATAAATTATTATGGAACTTATCATTAGATAGAAGGGCTGCCTACATGTTGCTTGAACCAAGCTGGAAAATTGTTGTGAGATGCTTGGTCACACTCATACAGTGTTCGCTTTCCTTTCCTTCTTCGGGCATTTCGGACAAATTGACTACCATAATTAAAACATTGATAAGTACCATAATTAATACATTTATAAGAACTTGGTCCCAGATTTGCACGAAAGCATTGTTAGAAGCCTCTGATTGAATAAATAATGAGGTTATGAGATAAGAGCTGATTAATAGACTAACATACCCAATTAAAACATGTAAAATTGCATTTCCAGTTAACTAGTAGATTGGTGTGTTTCCTTCTAAAGAGGATCAGGTTTAGAAAACAAATAAGGCCTGTGCCATTTAAATACAGACGTTTCTTACACTGTTAAACAGAAGGCATAGCTTGGAGTAAATTATTTTCTGTTGTAGTCAAATGGTTACTATACAATCTGCTAGTTTAGAACCGATCTGCCATCAAATGCATTTAGCAACATATCATATTAATTACCATGTATATGATCATCACTTGCTCAATCAGAATACCATACCATATTAAATATTGTGGAACTTTTAATGGGAAATCAAAAGCTATCAGATCAGATATCTCAAATCATCCTCAAAGTTGCAGCACCGAAAACCTCTAACTCTGATTATATTGTAAAACATAAATACTCACCATATCGAGCATAACTCAAAAGTGCAGGCATTATCAATGCGTAACAACAGTACCGTATTTAAAAATCAGCAATTCCAGTAAATTCACAAGATATCAAGCACCCAATATAAACCTTTAATAATACCAAACTTATTTTCAGTCATATCAGTGACAAAAATGATATAATGAAAGTCAAAATATTGCAGAGAAGTGTCTTTAGGGACTTGAAATTTTCAGCATATTTACCCTGCACCATACCGACAAAGGTCCTCCTTTTGAAACACAATTAGCATTTCGAATCTCACAGCAACCATATTGAAGAGTAGAGATGCATGAGTGTTATAGCAGGAGCAATTACCTTAAGTAGGGCTTCACCTCTGGGCAATTAAGCAGCACATACTTGTTCAACCGCTCCCATTCCTTATAATCCATGTTTACTGGTTTTCCGTTACTTTTAAGTGGATGACCGATGTTCAGGAATATTGGAAAGCCACCAGGAAAGTCACGAAAATCACCATCAGCATTCCGACCGGGGCGAGTGAGACGTGTGTCAACATCTTCTAGGTACATGGAACAAAAAGATAAGCACTCTTGGGCTATGTATCCTTCTGCAATTGAGCCTTCAGGTCGACTTTTATTGCGAACATGGTCCTTTAGATCTCCCAAATACCTTCGATGCAACAAAAGATCACTTATAATAGTAGATAGTCCCAAGAACTTATATTCATATTACTGAACTTAAAGAGTGGCTGGTCCAAATAACTCTATGCAATGCAAAGGTTGATTTAATCCATTTAACTAGCAAAGGCATAAATTCAAATATTTATAGTAATCACTACAATTACCAAAGAGTTGTTGGTCTAGCGGTCAGGCCCTTGGTTTGCTCCCAAGTGGTCTGGGGTTCGACCCTCTCCCAAGGTACCCACCTAGCAATTGCTAGAGTTTCCAGTTCCCCAAATGTTGTGGGGTCAGGCGGGGGACCTAGGGAATAGTCGGGTCAAAAGACTCGGATACCCTAGTCTAAAAAAAAAATAGTAATCACTACAATTAACATGTTATTTACAGTAATTACTGCAATTGACATGCTTACTGAAAACATGCTTACTTAAAACAAAAATTATATTGAAGGAAAAAAAAAAAAACTAACGCACCTCTCAAACGGCCACATTGATCGATAGTGGATTGGTCCAGCAAGTGCGGCTTCTTCTGCCAAGTGGACAGTCAAATGTACCATCACATCAAAGAAAGATGGTGGAAATATTTTCTCCATTTGGCAAAGGGTAAGGACAATGCGTGGTTTCAGCTGTGAAAATTCCTCACTTGTTTGATTGTTTGCATATAGATGACGAAAATATGAACTCAACTCCAACAATACCATGCACACTTGTTTTGGAAGAACCTGGTGAATAGCTATTACCAACAAATGCTGCATTATGACATGATAATCATGGCTCTTCATACCAACGAGTTTCATTTCCTTCACTTGCACACAATTAGATAGATTAGAGGAGTGCCCATCAGAGGCCCTAACTGAATGTAAAACCTCACACATCATAGTCTTCTCTGCATTGGCCAATGTAAAAAGGGTAGGGGGCAGATATGTTTTAGAACCTCGGCACTCAGGGTGTAGGTTAGGCCAGATGTTTAGTTCCTCCAAATCTGCACGTGCTTTGATAGTATCCTTATTTTTTCCATCAATCCCTAATAGTGTTCCAACAATGCTCTCACAGACATTTTTTTCTATGTGCATCACGTCTAAATTGTGACGGAGAAGCAAATCTTTCCAATATGGCAACTGGTAAAATATACTCTTTTTTTTCCATTGTCCAGAATAGGCAGCCGGTGTCGCTTTTTTCTTTCGAGCCGATCGAACGGTAGTCCCTTTACCAAACTTGAATTGCAAGCCAGACAATTGGATGAGAGATTCGTGAATTGAAAGTGGAATAGGAGCAGTTCGGTGTTCCTCTTTTCCATTAAAAGGTCGTCATTGAGTTCGCCACCGATGGTTGATCGGAAGGAAACGACGATGTCCCATGTAGCATATCTTTTGACTGTGCTTTAATCGAAATGAGCTAGAGTCATCACCACAATTTGGGCAAGCCTTGTATCCCTTTGTGCTCCAACCTGATAGATTAGCATATGCCGGAAAATCATTTATTGTCCACAAAAGTGCTGCTCTCATGGTGAAACTTTCTTTTGCGTGCACATCATACGTTTCTATGCCAACTTCCCATAAAGATTTAAGTTCATCAATCAAAGGAGCTAAATACACATCAATGTCATTGCCGGGAGCCTTTGGACCTGGAATTATAAGTGACAACAGCATGTATGGCTTCTTCATGCACAACCAAGGAGGGAGATTGTAAATGGCTAAGACAACAGGCCAAGTGCTATGGGACAAGCTCATCTGGCCGAAAGGATTGAAACCATCGCTTGCTAAACCGAAGCGAACATTACGCATATCTCTGGCGAAAGAGGGATGTAATCTGTCCAGCTCTTTCCAAGCGGCAGAATCTGCTGGGTGTCTCATTAACCCATCTTTTGGTCTCTCAGTGCCATGCCATGACATAAACTTTGATGTTACCCTCGACATATAAAGGCGCTGAAGACGTGGTATAATTGGGAAGTACCTCAATATTTTGGCTGCAACTTTCCTACTCTGGTTATTGTCATCAATTGTATCTTGTAGATACCTGCTTTCTCCACATGAGGGGCAATACTCAAGATTTGCTGTATCTTTCCAGTACAGAATGCAGTCATTTGGACACGCATGAATCTTCTGATAAGTTAAACCAAGACCAGTGATTAACTTCTTTGTTTGATACAAATTACAAGGTAATGTCTCACCATCTGGAAGTATGCTTTTAATCAACTTTAAGTTGAGGGACAAAGACTTATCGGACGACCCTGTAATGCACTTGATCTGGTACAAGCAGACAAGGAATTCCAGTTTGCCCATTTTAGTACAACCTGGGTACAAACTGATGTTAGCCTCTTCAATCAAATTGTAAAATCTCTCTGCATCTGAAGGTCTCACATAAGTGTGTGAACCGTCCTCACCAACATACGGTGAATGACAAGGACTGTTACTGGCAAATACATCAGTTAACATATGAAGCATGTCTAAAGGTTCATCTTCCACCTCATATTCTTGTTCCATCTCATCAACAAATACAGGCTCTGGTAGAGCCTCACCATGATCAACCCACAACATATCCTCATAAACAGGATCCATGCCATCCACCTTCAAGTGCTCATTCACCGTAGCAGGACTAAATGAATCCCGGTTGCAACAAATTCGACATGGACACTTGATCAGCCCATCTCGTCCAGCAACGCGCAATGAGTGTTGAACAAAATTATGCATACCAACAAGATATTCAGTGCTACACCTATGCAACTTTACCCAGGTTTTATCCATTGTAACTACAACAACCAAAAAAAAAAATGCTCAAATCTGTTAAAGAAAGATAGAACAGAGAGATGAAGAATAGATTAGGAGAGGGAATTGTAAATTCAATTCGGGGGAGATAATCAATCAAGTATTATTCTTTATTTATAACCCAGTAGTTGGCACTTCCTCTCTTCCAACTACCATGTAATTGGGAAGGAATTTTCAGAACGGTGAAGGATTATATGCCCATCGATACAGATAGGAATATGAAAGAAAGTTGTGATTCATGTACATACCTTTTGAATCGTGAAAAGTTGAGAAGGAGATTTTGGGTTATTCAATGTAACTCTTCCAAATGATCGAGTCAATTGATCGAGGAGGACAAAACATGTAGAAACTGCGGGAAGAACCGGCTAACTGGGGGTAAGAAGAAGATGCAATTTGGGGGTGTCATCTGGGATTTTGGGTTGGAAGGCTTGTACGGCTTATTTGAGATTTCCAGCCACCATTATCTCACCATCTTTAATTAAGAAGTGCACCGCAATATAATTTTTTAATGATATTTTATTACACAATATTATTGCTTAACAAAAGTTATTAGAACAAAATTATAAACAATTAACCCTCACCTTTGTAACTAATGGTGACTTTCAAAGCACACCAATAAATTCTCATTGGTGGGTCATTAACCTATTTAATATCAACAGACACAAGTATTGGAAACAATTGTTGAGTGCTGCCACCATTCCTGCAAAAGTGGGGAAAAAATGGTATCTATAGGCCATATTTGTGGTAGTGATTAGTGATGTAGAGCTGATCCAACGATGAGAGAAAATTTCCTTCAATATATACCCCTTTCAGAGTTCAAACCTCAAACCTAATTTAGATCTGGAGGTTTCCTCCATTCATCTCTCTTTCTTCGTCTCCAGACCTAAATAAGATATAGTTTTTTCTCCCCTCCTTCTAATTTTTGATCTCTCTCCTGTATAGTGTTTTCAATCTTCTTGCAGTAAGGAAAAGATCGTCTCCCATCACTTGTCATCCGTTTTCAATCTCAGCGCTACAAAGAACTCGAAGTTGCCATTGACGTGCTTCGAAGCTCTGCATTGAGATCCAAACGGCTTTATCGTCAAGCTAAGGAGGGATTCTCGAGAAGAACGATCCTCCGTTTGAAGCCTTCAGCTTTGTTTCTTTTCACTTTGGATCTGACCCGTAGCTGCTTAATCTCTCGGCCTCGAACAATCGTTAGTCGAGGTTAGAAGTTGCTTGGATCTTGGTCAAATTAAAAATCAAGCTTGAACCCCTTCAGTCTCTCTCTTCGTCAAACCCTATAATTTCATTCCCAGATGCCAAGTTCTCTCCTAGTCTAGTACCTATTGAATCTATGACTTTTTCTTCTCCAGGCCTCCACCAAGGTATTTCCTATTCCAACTCTTCCTTCTTCTCATTGTTGTTGTTTCTTAATTGGATCTATTTTGATTTGGGTTTTTTGGTTCAAAATGGGCCCAGATGACTTTGGAATCCTATACATTTGGATTGTACAAAATCGACAGCACAACACTAATTTATCGTATGCCTTGGTTAATTTGTGCCCTATTCTTCCTGGTACCGTTCTTACTCTCTTACACTTATTAGAACGTGGAAATAAGTACAAAGTTGCAAGCTTTATTATTATTATTATTTTTCATTTTTTTTTTACCCCCTTTTTCTGTGCACCTCATATCCTTTCTCTCCTCTAGTGACTTTTGGTTGCTTGTAAAGAATGGAATATATGAGTTGAACTGCTTGATTGAGTGGATTGCATTTGTGAGTATGCATATCCATTATCGAACTAAAGGTTCCTCACTATGCTTGAATTTGGGTTTCTTTTGACACTGAAAAGTTCCAATACTTATCCTTGTTTATTATAATGCGTTGTGCCGGATTAGTTTTGCTTTTCAGGATGCTGCTCTTGGCATTTTGTTACTTTATGAACTTAGAGGAGGGGTTGAGAGTTGATGGACAAATCTATTATTCTTAGTTTAGATTTTACATTGGTTATACTGTTAAGAAATTGAGAGAAAAATGGTCAACCCTTTCACCTTACCGATAGAAAATTAGGCACTTAGATGAAGAAGATACAGGTTTAAGGGATTTTTTTTATGGGGATAAGATTTTTAAGATGCAAGTGCATCACAAACTGCAGTTAGGTGCCTCAATTGACATATACGTAGGGGGCAACCCAGACTATACAATCTTGAGTATTTGATCTAAGAAATTTACTGTTTCCCTATAGAAGGTTAGTTTTTGCCATCAATTTTACTTATTGAGTGGAAGTATCGCGAGCAAAGTTTATTCAAGAAAAAAGGGGCAAATGGGGAATAAATGCATTTGTAAGTATAAAATTTTTTGTTGGGGCAAGAATATCCACCTTGCTACCACAATCGAACTGTCAAATTGTGAATATAGCCTTCTTATTTTCATTCAATTTGTTTGGATAGACCTGCTCCCTTATGTCAACTGCTATAGGAGGTTTCAGGTTCTGGTACAGTTTCTGCTTCAACAACTGCTACCACATTTTTTCATTTTAGCATTAGTTAAGAAAATGAGTTGATTTGTTAAAAACGTGGAGGTTTATGGTAGCCTATAGTTTCTGGGTAGGTGGACATTCTCTCTCTCTCTCTCTCACTCTCTCTCTCTCTCTCTCTCTCTCTCTCTCTCTCTCTCTCTCTCTCTCTCTCTCTCTCTCTTTGTGGTTGTTGTTGATAGTTGCACAATGATAATTATTTGACTTTCTTTATGTTTTCTTACTTTTGTGTTATATGCTAGGATTTTTTCTCTTGTTCGCTGAACTTTAAGGATGTCCATTGCAAAATATAGAATAGTCTTCATATGAAGTAAAATGCTGTACTAAAATTAGCACTATCAAAAGAATAAGCTATATAGGTTGAATTTCTACATGTAACAAAGCATGCATGCCATATGATGAATCTTCTTTCTGATTAGTTGTTTCAATTTCCAGCAACCGTGCTGCTGCGTTTCTGCAATTGGTTAAGCTTAACAAAGCCCTTGCTGATGCAGAAACAACAATTACATTGAACCCCAAGTGGGAAAAGGTACTGTTCTCTTTCTTCAAACAAATTTCATCTGGAGTCAGCAAACGATTCTGAGAATTGATACTCTCATTTTCTTTAGTTGTTATCTTCCCTTAAAGAAGTGTAAAGGTTTCTAAATGTACCATTTTGATTCACCTCCAGGTATATTTCAAGAAAGGATGCATATTAAGGCCATGGAGCAATATGATGATGTATGTGCCGAAGTTTTTTTTAACTCTTTCCATTGTTACTAGTGGCATTTTGGGCAAGACCACATGATTTTTGGTCCACTTCTGATATTCCTAGTGTTCATCACATGTTGTGTAGGCTCTGACTGCTTTCCAGACAGCTTTGCAATATAACCCAAAAAGTGTAGAAGTATCACGAAAGATGAAGAGAATTTCTCAGTTGGCGAGAGATAAAAAAACGTGCTGAGGAGGTGGAGAAAATGAGATCAAATGTTGATATGGAAAAACATTTGGATAAATTGAAATCCGAAATGGTGAGTCTATTTGTGAAGCCAGGAGTCATGATTTTCTATATCACTTTTCCTCCATAATGTTGTGCATTGTCATATGCCATATATCATCTCAAATTAAGATATGCATTCCAGGGTAATTGGATTAAGTCTCTTTTGCATGCAGCTATATGTTGTAGCAATTTTATGTGGAACCATGTAGTTAAATTGGGAAGTTGTGCAATTTGTTTGACTTAGACATCATGTACATGTTCAATGTGTTTCATTGTTGGATGTCCTTGGAACTGAGTAGAGTATGCGAGTTCTGAGTCATTCTATCATGTTCTGCATTGAAGTAGATTCAATCTCTTGTGCCATTAAAATTCATTTTAAAGAATTCTTGTATTGGTTGGATAATAATGATGTTTACTAGTTGAGGGAAGAAATACAGGGGAAGGCCAATATCTTTCGAAGTTATATACGTGTCAACTTTTGACACTGGACCCTTAGGTTATATGTCATCTTGCTCTTCTTTAATACATGTCATAATTCATAAAGAGTGACCAAGCAGTTTTGGTTCTTATCGTAATAGGGGCTTTGTGCTTAAGGATTGATTTCTTAGTGTGAAATCCAACTTTATCTGCATAGTGCTTTCTCCATCATAGTTCAAAGATCAAAAACCCAACATAAGGCAGAAGAATAATTGTTATGTCAAGCATCCAAGTGCTGGTTTTTAACATTTCATTTCCACTCTGCTCTCATTTATCTGTTGAATTTGCATTTAGGCTGGACTGATTTTTTGGAAGATGCATGACCAGTTTGTTCTTTGAAAGTTTCTGCATACTTGTGGGCATGTATTACTAGTTATTTTTCCTTTTAGTTAAGTTAATAGGATTCAAAATTTTGTATGGTTATCATTTATCGGGTTGATCCTTTATCTTGTTTGCAATTTACTTTATGCATCCAATTGTTTTACCATATAGTTCTTTATATGTTAAGATGTCAGTTTGTATATTTGTTAGAACAAGAACTAACTACATGATGTTATTTGCAGGTTGTCCATATCAAAGAAGAGTTCCAGCTGCGGGAAGCAAGGGTCTGTGAATCACTGACGAAGTTTACAAGAGTATCACTTGTAGTAGTGTATAGTTTCTTATGGATGTATTTTTAACTAGTAAATTTATTGTATAATACATTTAAAATACAGTACAAGATCATATATGCACCAATTATTTGGTGCATGCATTTTTTTTTATTATAGCCTACCTATTTTGCCACTGTTATCAGTGTGATTACAAAGGTTAAAGACCCACTAATTCCATAACAGTGTGAAGAGATGCATTGGTTTATGTGTTCACACTGTTTTTTTAATGGTGGCCTTTGTACCATTAATTAGCACCTGCAATTAAGGGGACTGATATCCAATTAGTGGTTGCATAGTGGCTAATGCCCTTTAGCCACCAAAATCGGTGTGTGTTGGGCCAAAAGCCACTTTTATAAATTGGTCCCCATTGGGGAAATTTCTAGTAGTGAGTCGTAGTTTTGGGTTCTATAGAAAAATTACCTTTTGGTTTGTTGTTGTCTATAGTACTTGGATGTTTATCATACACTCATTTTACATCTAAGTGAACCAAAATTACAATTTAGTTGAACCAAATTTACAACAAAGTTATCACATTTGTTTTACACATTTACATATAATTGAACTAAGTTACCACATCAATAACAATTTGTTCATAAACTTGTAAAAATGTCGTAGGTGGAGTAATTACCTCTAATATAACTAAAATTACCCAAAAAATAACTCTATTTACTACAATGACAACAAAATTGTTGTCAGATCTGTAAATGAGTGTATCACATACATGCAGGTACTATAGAATTTTCCCTTTTGTTCATGTGAGCGACAATATATATTCGAGGTAGTTGCTCTTCTATTTGGTTTTTCTATTTCCATGAGTGTATTCGGGTGTAATTGGAATTTTGAGTTTGAGTGTTAAACACCTTGTAATCTCCCTTTTATCTCCTCACCATTTCCGCCCGTGGATGTATCCCTTTGATTTTGGGGTGAACCATTTAAATCTCGGGTCTTCTGGATTTTTCTATTAATTTATCTTTGTCATATTTTTTATACTTCATACTAGTTTGATGCTTTCGCACAACAAGTGGTATTAGAGCTCAGACTACGCTTGGGCTATTTGATTCAATGATGAAGTATGTTTCTTAGATGAAATATGAGATTGAGAAGTTTAACGGGAGGAATGATTTCAACATTTGGTGTTTGAAGATGCGAGATATATTATTTCAGCAAGGGTTATTAAAGGCGCTGAAAGGTGCAAATGCTTTATCAACTACTTTGTCAGAAGAAGAAAAAGGAGACATGTTAGAACGAGCACATAGTGCAATTTTGTTATGTCTATCTGATAAGATTTTGCGTGAAGTTGCCAATGAGACGCTTGCACCTAGATTGTGGCTAAAGCTGGAGAAATTATATATGACCAAATCCTTTACCAGTCGACTATATTTGAAGAAACGACTATACACTCTTCGTATGTCTGAAGGAATACTTGTTCAAAGCCATATTGATGAGTTTAATAAGCTTATATTTGATTTGAAAGTATGGATGTGAAAATTGATGATGAAGATCATGCTTTGCCTCTTTGTTTTGACAATTTTGTTGACACCATGCTGTATGGAAGATAGGATATCTCTTTAGAAGATGTCAAAGCAGCTTTGAGTTCTAGAAAACTAAAGAAGAAAGTGTCAGAGAACTTGTATGATAATCAAGATCATGGTTTGGTAGTTCGAGGTAGAGAAGAAAGCAGTAATAGAGGAAGATTGAGATCTAAGTGCAAATTAGAAGAGGAACATGCCACTATTGTCACAAAGAAGGTCATTGGAAACCTAAATGCCCTAAACTCAAACATAAAGGTAAGTCTTCTGAAAAATCTTCTGGTGATGATGCGAATTATGTGGATGATGAGTCTACTTTTGATTTTGCCTTATTTGCTGGTGATTCTTCTGTTAATGCTTGGTTGCTTAATTCAGGTTGCTCGCACCATACGTGCTTCAATCAAGACTAGTTTGACACTTATTAGTCTATTGATGGAGGGTATGTCTTTATGGGAGATAATACTCCTAATAAAGTAATGGGGATTGGAATAGTTCAAATTAAGATGCATGATGGAATTATCAGGACTTTGACAAAGGTTAGGCATGTCCTAGGTTTGTAGAACAATTTGATATCTTTGGGTACTCTTGAGTCACATGGCTATATAAGTACATATTCGTCTCAAGGTGGAGTTTTAAGAGTTAGTAAGGGTGCTTTTGTTATGATTCAGGGAAAGTTGATTTGCCATAATCTCTACGCACTTCAGAGTAGCATAGTTATTGGTGCTCCATCAGTTGCCTCTTCATCAAGTCCATATTCAGATTTTGGTACAGGTGTATTTGCTAAGGGCTAGTTTGAACAGTTCTGTGAATATCAGATAGTGAGACACCGCACTATTTTCAAGATACCACATTTAAAAATTGCAGAACATATTTGTGGATCCATCATACAGAAAGCGCTTTGCATGCTTTCTAACTTGGATAAGTCTAAGGACTTCGGTGCTGAATCTATTAGTCCCTGCTACTTGATTAATTGGTCTCCATCGTTCGCATTTTGTATGAAGACTCCAATTAAGGTATGGTTTGGTACTCATGTTGATTTACTGATATTAGTTGTCCTATTGGTGCTCATGTGAGTGATGGTAAACTTGAGTGGAGGGCAAAATTTGTATTCCATGAATTTGCATATGGGGTGGATAATTATGACTTGTGGTATGTCCAGTCTAAATCACCCAAATTTGTAATCGGCCAAGTAATGAACTTTGAAGAGTACGTCATGTTATTTGGAGGAGAGTCTATTGATGCAGGTTCAGGCCACGGTGTTAGTAAGCAGGTGGAGCTTGTTCAAGCTTCAGAGAAAGTGCCAGACTTCACTTTTATTCATCCTAGTCAGGAGGTGCTTGATTTTGTTGTTGATATTGAAGAGAAGCAAATTTGGTTCTACAACGTTGCTTTGTATGAAGAAATTTAGTCTCTTTGTCAGAGTCATCTAATTTTTATCAAGCCAGTTCCTGTTTGCAAGTTCAAGCATTGCTTGTGCTTGATTGCTATTAGTAATTAGTACCCTTTTCGAGGTTTGTTGGAGGAGATTTTTACTTTGGAGACTTTGGTTAATTTAAGCCAAGGTGGAGATTGTTGGTTTGTGGCTTAAATTAATAAGCCCATCAATTATCTTTTGGATTAAGCCCACATAATTAACCTAATCCTATTAAGTTTTTGGAGTTTGCCTTATGCACATATAAATATGGGTAAAAATCACAACGAGTACCTGAACTATACTTCAATCTTATCGATGGTACCTAAACTTTATTTTTTGTTCACAACAGTACCTGAACTATTTGGGTTCTTTTATAATGGTACCTAGAGCCACATTCGATCACTATTATGACTAAAAAAGGCATGTGAGGCGATCATAGTGATCATCTTTGGTGATTTCAAGGGCTGTGATCATAGTTATGATCTTTTTGGTAATAGACTTGCCTCGAACCTTTTTTTTTTTTTTGGATTTGGCTTTTTTGGCCGGAATATGACCAAAGGTGGCTTTAGGTACCATTTAAAATGAAATCAAAAAGTTCAGGTATGTTGTAGAGAATTGGATAGTTGTATTGTATTCATCTCACCATGAGGTTTATATAGGGTTACATCATGTATACAAAAGGCAATACATAATAGCTATACTAATCAATCGCATACATTACTAGTATGTCAATCGCATACATTAAGCAATACCTATTGCATAAATAGTCATTATCATTTACAACACTCCCCCTTGGATATTCCATGTCAATAGTGTTGCCTCTGCTATGCGCTTCTAAGGTGCCTCGTCAAAAACCTTTCAAAGTAATAAAAACTCTGTGGGAAAAAACAACCTTGGTCGAAGGAGAAAAAGAGTACAACGTGCGTGAATGTGGAGTAGTCGACATCCTTCCAAACTCCCCCTTGTGCCGCTCAAACTCGGTGATGATGTTTTGATCGTTGCCTCACTAAAAACCTTGCCTGGTAACAAAAACCTTGTGGGACAAAAACAACTCTGGTCGAAGGGCAAAAAGAGCACAACACGTCATTCACTCTTCGAGATCGAACATGTAGACATCATATCTCCCCCTGATGTCAGGGTCTCCCCCTGATTTCTACAATTATAGGAGTTCAGATAACTTTCTTAATCCAATGCTCTTCACATGTTTCTTGAAGGTGGATTTAGGTAACGACTTGGTAAACAATTCCGCTATATTATCATCTGAACGGATTTGATTCACTTCAATATTTAGACGTGTTTGTTGTTGCTAATTGTAAAAGAACTTAGGCGATATATGTTTGGTGTTGTCGCCCTTGATGAAACCTAACTTCATTTGCTCGATACAAGCTGCATTATCTTCATAAATGCATGTAGGTTCATATGTGGCAGACTTCAAACCACAAGTTCCTCGAATGTGTCTAACTATAGACCTTAGCCATATGCATTCTCGCATGGCTTCATGTAAAGCGATAATCTCTGCATGATTTGAGGAAGTAGCAACAAGGGTCTTCTTTGTAGACCTTCAAGATATCGCAGTGCTTCCCATGGTAGAGACATAACCCATTTGGGAACGACCTTTGTGAGGGTCAGAGAGATACCCTGCATCAGCAAAACCCATCAAGACATCGTTGTCATTTTGATGGAAGGGAGGAGGAGCACGGAAAATGGCGTTTTGCCTTGTCGAGTCCGATCCCACACTTCCGTTATTTCTTTTTTCTCTGTTGGAATAGAACAACCCCATATCAATCATACCTCTCAAGTATCGAAAGATTGTCTTTATGCCAATCCAATGGCGGCGTGTTGGCGCAGAACTGTGTCGAGCTAACAAGTTCACTGCGAATGAGATGTCCGGTCTTGTGCATTGAGCTAAGTACAATAATGTGCCTATTGCACTTAGATAGGGCACTTCAGCCTCTAATAAGTCTTCGTCCTCATCCCTTGGACGAAACAGATTTTTTTCAGGCTCAAGACTACGACCGATCATGGGAGTACTCACAGGCTTTGCTTTACCTTCATTAAAGCGCCTTAATAATTTTTGAGTATATGCTGACTGATGGATCATAATCCCATCACTACGGTGCTCGAGTTCTAGTCCTAGGCAAAACCGTGTTTTCCCAAGATCTTTCATCTCAAATTCGGATTTCAAGTACTTGGCAGTTTCCTTTAACTCATCTAGAGTTCCAATTACGTTCATGTCATCGACAGAAACTACAACAATTGCAAATCCGGAACTTGTCCTCTTTAAAAATACACATGGACATATTTCATTGTTGATATATCCCTTCCCAATCAAGTAGTCACTTAGACGGTTATACCACATCCGTTCGGATTGTTTCAATCCATATAGTGTGCGTCTCAATCTTATTGAAAACGCGCTCCGTGGTTTAGAGCCACTTGACTTGGGCAATTGAAGTCCATTTGGAACCTTCATAT
This sequence comes from Rosa lucieae, assembly GCA_024704745.1. Taxonomy (NCBI): domain Eukaryota; kingdom Viridiplantae; phylum Streptophyta; class Magnoliopsida; order Rosales; family Rosaceae; genus Rosa; species Rosa lucieae. The sequence continues at coordinate 23,660,174 of CM045494.1, read as the reverse complement.
ATATCTCTGAATCTAGATCTCCATAGAGATATGCTGTAACCACATCCATAAGCGGCATGTCAAGTTTTTCAGAAACTACCAAACTAACAAGGTAGCGGAACGTTATAACGTCCATTACGGGAGAATATGCCTCCTCGTAGTCGATTCCAGGGCGTTGTGAGAAACCTTGGGCCACAAGGCGGGCTTTGTATCTAACAACCTCATTTTTCTCATTACGCTTTCTAAGAAAGACCCATTTATGGCCAACAGGCTTTATACTTGGGGGTGTCAGCATTATAGGCCCAAATACCTGTCTCTTTGTTAGTGAATCCAATTCAACCTGGATCACTTCTTTCCATTTAGGCCAGTCTGCTCTTCGTTGACATTCTTCAACGGAGTGAGGTTCGATATCATCGTGTTCTATAATTCCTTGAGCAATAGAATATGCAAACACATCATCAAGGATAATAAAATCTCAATTCAATGTCTCATGTACACTAGTGTAATTCATGGAGATCTCCATATTCCCTGGAATTGGTTCTAACTTTGGAGCATCCCCTAATGATGTCTCTTAGACATAACATAATCCGGAGTATCTTCATAAGACGGGTTATTTATGTCGATGATTAATGAATCTTTCTGTGCCAAACTCACTCGCTTTCTTTCTCGAGTGAGAATCCATCGAACCTTTGGGCCTCCCACGTTTCCTTGCTGGGAGTCCGGCCTGAGCCACATTGCCATCACTATTAGTGGTGGAGGCGCCATGCCCAATGCCCCTAAGGGTGGCGCCATGTCCATGATTTTTAGGGACATCAATTCTTGCAGGCACGTTTGCAGCAGGTATATGTGATCTTGTCACTTTAGGGATATCAGAAAATGCATCAAGCATAGAGTCTGCTACATTCTGAAGATCGAGAATTCTCCACACGTCAATTTCAGATTGTGCGGTTCGGGGATCAAGATGAGACAAAGTGGGGACAGACCACGACAATTCATGTCATTCCTGTTGAACATTATTGTTCGTATCTCCCCCTAATGACGGGAACACTGTCTCATCAAAGTGATAATCCGCAAATCTAGAGGTAAATAGATCGCTTGTCAAGGGTTCTAAGTAGCGGATAATGGTTGGAGAGTCATATCCAACATAAATTCCTAATCGTCTTTGAGGACCCATTTTGGTGCGCTGTGGCGGCTCAATTGGCACATAAACTGTACACCCAAATATGCGTAAGTGTGAGACATCAGGCTCATATCCAGTAACCATCTAGGACGCAGAAAAGGGTTGAGTGGCAATAGGCCTCAGACGAATGATCACAGTTGCATGCAATATTGCATAGCCCCAAGTAGAAACAGAGAGATTGGTGTGCATAACCAATGCTCTAGTGACCATTTGAAGTCTTTTAATGGCAGCTTCTGTGATACCATTTTGGGTGTGAACATGAGGAACAGGGTGTTCAACCTCAATCCCAATGGACATGCAATAGTCATCAAACGTTTTTGATGTAAACTCTCCAGCATTGTCAAGACGAATTGACTTAATGGGATGATCAGGGTGGTGAGCCCTTAATTTAATGATTTGTGTTAGGAGTTTAGCAAATGCAGCAGTTCTTGTGGACAATAGCATGACATGTGACCATCATGTCGATGCATCAACTAACACCATGAAATATCTAAATGGTCCGCAAGTTGGTTGAATAGGTCCACAAATATCACCTTGGATTCTTTGTAAGAATGAAATATTTTCTTTAGTGTCCTTTGCATAAGATGGTCTCGATCCTAATTTTGCTAAAGAGCAGACTTTGCAAAATGAAAGATGGGCTTTAGAAGCAACCAGGGAAGTATCTGGTTGAGCCACGAAGTCACAATTGACTTTAAAAGTAGAAAAAGGAACCAAGGAGATATTAGTGGCGTCAATACAACCTACCCCTACCTTGGATCGAATTTTGGTTCTGACATCTTTTTGTTTTGAAAAATGGATATCCCTATGAAGTCTTTAATATACGGATCATCATATCACGACTTGGGTGTCCCAAACGGTCATGCCAAAGCCTATATGTGTCAGAATCCCATAAGTCATCTCTCATGACATGGTTGGATTCAATAATTCAAATAGTGGTTGCATACAACCCACTAGATTGACACATACGTTTCTCTAATACACGTTTATGTCCGTAGTCATTAGAAGTGATGCAAAGGAACTCTTGTCCATTCTCACAATGTGTTTCCACATGAAAACCATTGGCTCTTATATCTTTAAAACTCAATAGGGTCCTTCCAGCCCTAGGAGCATATAGAGCTTCGGTGACATTAATACTTGTGCCATTTGGCAACATAAATTGAGCTGGTCCTCGACCATGAATCAATTGTGATGGTCCAGCCATCGTAGTAACAGAAGATCGACTAGGCGTCATCCATAGAAATAGTTTCCTATGTCGCAATGTAGTATGTGTGGTGCCACTATCAACAAGGCATTCCAACTCTCTAGGAAACATATTGAAAAATAATAAAGTTCGGAATTAAAACTTGTCCATGACATCGAATAATAATACGATACTTTATTAATAAAGATAGCCAATGATTACATCAAAGGTCCCAAAAAGTATAATCCAAAATAAAATCAAACTAAGACACATTGTAGTCACTCTATCCGTTTGGTAACTCCAATCAAATATGACCCGGAAAGTAGAGAGTGATGTTGGTGGAGCGAGGCTCTCTTAAGTATCATTAATCTCAATGACTTTCCTAGACATCATATTTCATTGGGTGCACCACATAAGAAAGAGTTTAATAGAATTGTCATTTATTGACTAAGGCATATTGCCATTACAAAAATTCTTGGAAAATAAAAGGACTAATCTAATCAAAGTCTGCGGCATCCTTGTGCACTTCATCGTCAGCTTTGAAGTCCTCTATGGTGAGATGGATGTCTCCACCATTTTCTTCTTCTTCTTCTTCTGCAAGGTACACTTCTTGCTCCCTCAGGTCCCTGTATGCCTTGTATCTTGAAGCTAGTTGCTCGCTTTCCTTGCATTGCTTGAACCAATGCTCAATTGATCTACATCGATGACACATGTCATTGTGGTTGCCTTCCTTTAACTGAGGTGCACGTTGTGGGCGTTCCCTAGGAGGGTTGGTGCCACCGCCACGACCCATGGCGCCTCCACCACGACCACCTCTCCCACGTGTGGCATTGCCACCACCTGTATCTGCACCAAAACTGCGATTTCCTTCCTTGTTAGGCGGTTATATGGACCCATACATCCCTCATATCCCTTATTCTTAGGTTCCGCTCCTTGCGCCCTCTTTTGGGTGCATTATAATTCGCCTCATGAACGCTTTTAGTTCCAATGGGTCTTGAATTATAATTTCTTACGAGTATGTTATCATGTTTCTCAGCTACAGATATGAGATTGATAAGCTGATGAAACCTCGTGATCCATCCAGCATTATCTTTAGTGCGGCATTGCTTTGATACCACAATGGCTGAAACGGGGAAGGTAGAGAGAGTTTTCTCAATTAGCTCTTGCTCTGTGACAGGTTGTCCACAAAATCTCAACATGGACTGTAGGCGAAGAGTTTCTGAATTATATTCAGCAATAGACTTGAAATCAGCAAAGCGCAGATTGTTCCATTGAACCTTCAAGTCAGGGAGGAGGGAATCTTGGATATTGCCAAAGCGCTCTTCTAGCGCTACCCATAGCTCTCTTGCATCCTTGATCGACATATACTCTACTATGAGTGCCTTGTCCATATGGCGTCGCATCAAGATAACTGCTTGAGCATGCTTTGTAGGTGTTCGCACGAACACACGATCTGGGTTAGGTGCTTGGGTTATGGGTAATATTCCATTTGAAGTGAGGTGGTTCTCAACATCGGTTACCCAACTATGGTAAACCGAGTTGTTGAGTCAAGCATGGGAAAGTCGAGTCTAGGTTCATTCGACATCCTGAAAATAAGAAGAGAAGATATATTAGTTTCGGAAATAAGATTTCCGAGCTATGCTACCAAGACAACAATTTCCAAGAATCTCTTTTGGATTAGACCAAACAATAATGTTTTAAGGGAAAATTTCACAAATAGTACACCAAGTAAAGACCACTAATAATTCTTATACATAAAGTACCAAACCAAACATTTGGGTACACGAAATCTGAAACTAGACCCACGATCAGTGCACGACGTCATTTTTTGACACCAAAATGTCCATTATGCCCTCAGTTCTTTTTTTTTTTTAATAATTTTTTTCCTGTTTTTTTTTCCTTCGTTTTTATCTCTTCTTCTTCCTTCTTCCGGCTCCACGAAACCCACCTCTGTTTTCATGTGAGAAGAAGCCGGAAGAAGGAAGAAGAAAGAGATAAAAACGAAGGGAAAAAAAAAATAGAAAAAAAATTTATTAAAAAAAAAAAACTGAGGGCATAATGGACATTTTGGTGTCAAAAATTGACATTGTGTACTGATAGTGGGTCGAGTTTCAGATTTCGTGTACCGAAATGTTTGGTTTGGAACTTTATGTATAAGAATTATTAGTGGCCTTTACTTGGTGTACTGTTTGCGAAATTTACCCATGTTTTAATATGGTCACAATTTGATGCTTACGGACACTCTTAGTCTGAGCATTATGAACACTCTTAGTTCATACGAACACTCTTAGTTCGTTAAGCGTGAATCCCCACAATTCCGCTTTATTAAATAGTCAAACCCATGTTCGTATATTGAAAATCCTGCAAAAAATAAAGGAATTTAAAAGACAAGAAAGCAGGAACTTTAATCTTTAAAACTTGTTGAAATACGGAGCAGATTCCCTTCTAATTTTCTAAACAGCTCCCACTTCGAATGGTGTACAGATCTCAAAACGACTCCAATGGGGCTAAAATTTGGAGGTCAGATAGAAGAGGCAGAGAGGAACAACTTTGATGAAGGAAGAATTTTGATCTGAAGTCCTGATCAAGATGTTTCTGGGAGTGCAAACAGGCTGTTTTGCACAGGAACGGGAGTGCTGCTGTGCTGCAGGGGCAGCAGGCGTGCAACGATGTTGCAGGGGAAGTAGGAGGCACACGAGTGCTTAAGGGTTGCAGGAGCAGGGCACGGTATGGCTAGCAAGGGCTAGGAGCTTGCGGCAGTTTTTGGTGAAAGAAATTTCGGGTGTTAGGGTTTTTTTCTGGCTAGCACTTGGGTTAGAGTATCGTGTTGATAACGTGTTATAGAGAATTGGATAATTGTATTATATTCATCTCACCATGAGGTTTATATAGGGTTACATCATGTATACAAAAGGCAATACATAATAGCTACACTAATCAATCGCATACATTACGAGTCTGTCAATCGCATACATTAAGCAATACCTATTGCATGAATAGTCATTATCATTTACAACAAGGTACTGGTTGTGATCAAAATTGAAGTTCATGTATCATCGATAAAATAGAGGATAAGTTCAGGTACCATTTGTGATAATAACCCTATAAATATATGATTTTGTCACCAATTAAGGTGTGAGAGAGAAAAGAAAAAAACGCAGATTAGGGTTATTGAGAAGTAGCCGTAGTTTTGGGTTCTATAGAAAAATTATCTTTTGGTTTGTTGCTTTTGCTCTTGTGAGCGATAATATATATTTGAGATAGTTGTTCTTCTATTTAGTCTTTCTCTTTCCGTGAATGTATTCGGGTGTAATTGAGATTTTGGGTTTGAGTGTTAAACACCTTGTAATCTCCTTTTGATATTAGTGAAATCTCCTCACCATTTTAGCCCGTGTATGTAACCCTTTGATTCTGGTGTGAACCACGTAAATATTTAGTCTTATGTATTTTTCTATTAAATCTTTAGTCTTATGTATTTTTCTATTAATTTATCTTTGCCATATTTCTGATACTTCATACCAGTTTGACGCTTCCGCACAACACTAACTTTATGTGCGCGGATACTTCTACAGAATGCAGCAAGGATGAAAATCAAACTCGCAATCTTTTCAGTAGTAAAACCAATAATTTGGATTATGGTTGCCTTCACATATTTCAAAATATTGTTGATTTAGCCTGTCTTCAGCGTCTGGATATGTGAGCTTGAGAGGATGATTGTCGTATCTGTGCTTAGAGGTAGTAGGCAGGTTTCGCATAATTAAGTAAGAACTGAACCAGTTTTATTAAGCATCAAGAACGCAATATCTATATAAGGAATTTAACAAACCAAATTAAACAGTCGGTGGATTCTTTGCCGTTGAGAGAAGTAATGAATAACAGAATGCTTAGACCCTAAACATCCTTTATGCTGTGTTTCACGATTGAAAAGAAAAAACGTATCACATGTCCAGATCAATCAAAACTCGGTTTTACATTTTGTCCTTTCATATTCCCAAGCCCCCTCAGAGAAGAGTATATGCTTGGTTACTTGGTGAGCATCGAAGCCAAAAGAAGTAAAGAACAAAGTAGAAAAGAAAAGGTTAGGGAGGGAAACAGAAACAAACCTTCTGTAGCTGATTCTTTGGTTCCGGGAGAAGTAAAGAATTAGCAAAGAAAATTTTGTTTTAGTTCGCTTTAGTAGAGACTTGAGACTGACATTCCACAGAATGTTCTCATTTATTAGATTCATTCCCTTTACCTTTTTTTTTTTTTTTTTTTTTGAGAGAGAGAGAGAGAGAGAGAGATACATAAGTGGCGTTGGAGTGCTTCGAGAAAAAAAAAAAAAAAAAAAAGGATGATACTGATTGTACTATATATAGGTAGGTAATCAGAAAAACAAATGGTTAATGATTTGAATTGTGCAATCGTGTATTTGATCAAAGCTGTCTGAAACCCATACATATTTTTTCAGAGACCCCTGCCTATATCTAAAATCCCCTAGCATGGCTGAGACGTGCTGATTATCAACTCGATCAACATTTAAGAGGAAACACTCTCATTAGTATTTCCCACAGCTCGGTTTTCTGGGTTCTCAGTTTCAACTCCACCTTTCAGGTTTTTCTTAATGTTTCTTCTTCATTTTCCTTTTATTCTCTATAGTTTCCCGTTGGTTTGTTAAGAATTAATTTGCTGGCAAATACCATGTGCATTCATAACAAGAAAATTGCATAGGCTTGAGACTACAAATTCCTTTGTATATTTGAATTCCTTTCCTGCGCTAATAGTAATAGGGGGTGGTTTTGTTACAATGTTGATGCTCCAAAACTGTGATTTCTTCCCTCGTGCAGTTTCTTATGAAAAGATGCCCATTTTCAGTTATGTTATGAAATTTTGTTCCGACTACTGAGAATTTGCCTTCATTTCGACTAATATTATCTGCTAGGTTGTTTGGGGGGAAAGTATAGAGGTTCTTGCATGAAGTTCTTGTTCCAAAAAAGTCACTTCATTTCTGTAAGAGCCTTTCTGACCCTCAACCATAAAAAACATTTTAAGGAAGCTATCACCTAAATCAATACGGGGCACTTTTTCAGTTTTTGCAATTTTGGCATTCCTAAATTCAACTCTATGATGCAAGACTGAATTAGAGTGTGAAGTTTTCTGATTTTTTGTGTCTTTTTTTCTCTCTCTGTTTCCAGGAGAAGCAAAAGAAAGAGGAGCAATGGAAAAGATGGGGATGACAAAGGGAGAAAAGTGAACCCGAGTATGCATGTAGCAGATTTTTCCATTACAGAATCAAAAATCAACTGGTGAGTTATATCTAGCTCTTAATCTTTCCTACAATGTCACACAAAAGTAATCGAGTTTATGTTCAAATCAAGGAATCGGTATACACAACTCACAACAGATAATTATTTAGAAAGAATCAATTTCGATATATATGCAGTCTTTCATCATTGGATTAATAATTTTAGGATTCTAGGACTTGCTGACTTGCACATGTGTCTTCTTGTGTTATGTAACTTCTTGCCTCATGGAGTGTCTAAACACAAATGCATAGGCCTTTTCTTTTAACTAGACTGGTTTTGCATTCTAGCGTATGGTGTATGAAATATCTAGAAGTTAGAAATTAGAAAAATATAAAAGGAACGAAACCTAAACAGAAAATGCATATAGATTGTCATAAACATCCCATTATAATATTTTGCCAGATTCTCCTTAGTTAACCAACCGTAATAACGTCATAGATATAGTTTACGATTACAGATTATAAGTCATATATAAGTAGGTCAAAAGCGAAAGGGTTTTAGCTAGTTGGCTTCAGTCGAGAGTGATGGAACAAATCGATTGGATTCCGCCCTTTTCATTTCTTCAACTTTAAGCTGATGATGATACCTTGCAACTGACCATATTCCCCGAATTGATATTGACATTTCTTATATATGTAGACATCAAACGAGAAAAGGCGGATACACTGGTTTTGGTGAAGACTGAACATACCATACACTACTTTTCTCTCATAGCATGTCTGAGAAGCGACAAGTATCCTATCATCTTGAATAACATTCAACAGAAAAATCAGACTTTCATTAATCTTTGCACAGCTTGGTTCGTGTTCAAAAATCTCAGTTTCAAGTCCACCCATCAGGTTTTCTCTAGCTTTCTGCTCTATCTTAACTTTATATTTGGTTAATTTGGTAGTTTGGTTTTACAAATATCCCATCATCAACAAATACATACTGATTACTGAAACTTGCATAAGCTCTTTACTACAAATATATTATTATAACTACAAATTCATTTGTAAATATAAATTAGCTCTATACTACAAATATATTATTAATCTTTTCTTATGTAAATACGGGGTGTTGCTAAAATTGTTGGTCGTTCAAAGTTACCTCTTCAGTAGAATACCTTTCAAAATTTGCCAATTTCAGATATGTAAATTTTTTTCTCTACTTTGAATTGTCTTTGTAAATCGTTCAATTTCCTGATAATAAGTGAATCTGTGAATGTTTTGAACTTTGTTGTTTTTCTTTTCTTTTTTACTTTTTTATTTTATTTTTTCGATTAAAAATACAGTGGTAAGTAGTTCATAGGTAATAAGCAACCTCCTCCACTTGTCATCAGTGTGCTACTGGATTACTTGTGTGACACTCCTAGATTTAGAGAGGTAGCTATGACTAGCTAGGTTTGTTGTTTTCTTTTCTTCTGGGCCTTTTGGCCCCCTTATATAAAAAAAAAAGTAAGCAACAAAATGTAGTTTTATTGATTAAATTTATAAGAAAATTAGTTTTACACTCAATTTGATAATTGTTTAAGGAAAATTGAATTGGGAGAGAATTGAATCGTACTTTCATTGAGTATAAAAGTTTATTGAGTATTATTGGGGGGCAATAAAACCATACGCCGGACTTCGGTCACCTATCCGGAGGTAGCTGGAGGTCCCAAAGAGATCACCGAAGACTTTTATTACCCCATAATAAAACACAATAAATTTTTATTAGGGGGCAATAAAGTTCATTGGGTATTATCGGGGGGGGGGGGGGGGGGAATAAAACTGGACTTCGGACTACAATCACTGGTCGCCAGACTCCGATCTCTGGTCACCGGAGTCTGGCGAAGTCTCTGTTGATTTCCCTCTCTCTCTCTAAGTGACAAAGAGAGAGAGGGCAAAATTGTCCCAAAAATAAACAAATTAAAAAAAAATAAAAATACTTAATTGGGTAATAGGATAAAAGATATGTAATTTATTGGGTAAGCGGACAATCTCATAAGATGTTTGGGTAAGTTAGTGTAGCTCAAATTTGGGTAATTGGATATTTTCCCAAATTTAGGTAAATAGACATTTTCCCTAACCAAAACTGCGGGATCAATAAAAAAATCTACAATTAAAATAGGGTGAGGCTATTGCCACCCTATAATTTTTTTTGTTCACCCTACTTGCTCATTACACCCTACATTTTAATTTCAATTATTAGATTTACTTATCCAACCCATTTCTCTTTCCAGAAATATCCTCTATCATATGACATATAAAATTAAAAAAAGAAATTTTGTTCAACGAAAATTTTTCATTTAATTTATATCAATTAAAAAGACGTTCTAAAATATATTAAAGTTTCCTAATAAAATCATAATTTGATTTACTTCCATTTTTTTATTTTTTCTATTGAGTTTCAATGTTCGTGTATTTCAATCGATATTAAAAAATTAGTTAAGTGCTACTATGAGCAATGAAAAAAAGATTGATTTTTTTTTTTCGTGTTTTAAATTTTTTACTTTCGGTGTTTATAAAGGTATTATAAAGATTTTGATGAAGTTAACACTAATGGTTTTGTGAATTGAATAACGAATTAACGATGAGGACGCAACAAAAAGATAAAAAAGAAAATTGTAATAAATTAAAATTTGGATGGAGAAGATGAAGATTAATGTTATCAGAAGAGAAATTAAGTAGTTTTGTATTTAATTAGTTATGTATTTTTTTTTTGATCGGGTAGTTAGTAGTTAGTAACTCACACACCCATGCAGTGGTATCCCAGCGCCAGGACACCTGCACCGACATTGCGGCGAAAGCCAGACTAATCCACTGCACCGCAGACGCACGAATCCAAAGGTAATGTAGTCAATAATTCAAATATTTGTAGGGTGAACAAAGAAAACAGTAGGGTGGCAATAGCCGCACCCTTAAAATATTTAATGAGGGCATTAATCTTGCTAGCGACTAATATTTGTTAAATTTAAATTGTGAAAATTTGTGTTATTTTTGGGAAAATTGTTGGCAATAATTGAGTATATCGATAAGAAATAATAGGCAGAACCCACTAAATTTTATAAAATTGGGTCTATCATTTAATTTAGGCGGGCCAAAACTTCAAAGTGACGCCTTAATTATTATTTTTTTTTTTGAGAATAAGTCACACCTTAATTTACTACGAAAATTGGGGGAAATCACTGGTCCCACGAATAAGAATTCGACACGTAATCCCTAACCTAACTCCCCACTAACGCTCCACAAACTCTGTTAACTCTTACTAAAAAATAGGGAAAATTTCACAAACAGTACACCAAATAAAGACCACTAATAATTCTTATACATAAAGTTCCAAACCAATCATTTCAGTACACGAAATTTAAAACTCGACCCACTATCAGTACACGACGTCAATGACGCCGTTAATTTGACACCAAAATATCTATTATGCCCTCAACTTTTTTTTTTCATAAATTTTTTTTTCTGTTCTTTTTTTCTTTTCCTTCGTTTTTATCTCTTTCTTCTTCCTTCTTCAGGATCCACAACAAGAAAGAGAGAGAGAGAGGGATCTGAGGAAGGAGGAATCGAATAGATGAAGAAAAATTAGAAAGAAAGAAAGGAAAACTAAAGAACAGAGGTGGGTTTCGAAGTGGGTGAGCTCGGGCTTCTTCTCACATGAAGAACAGAGGTGGGTTTCGTGGAGCTGGAAGAACGAAGAAGAAAGAGATCAAAACGAAGGAAAAAAAAAAAAAAGAGAAAAAAAAAACTGAGGGCATAATAGACATTTTGGTGTCAAATTAACGGCGTCATTGACGTCGTGTACTGATAGTGGGTCAAGTTTCAGATTTCGTGTACCGAAATGATTGGTTTGGAACTTTATGTATAAGAATTATTAGTGGCATTTACTTAATGTACTGTTTGCGAAATTTTCCCTAAAAAATAAAGAATAAAGTCTTAGAAAAATAATTTTTCTAAGATCCAAGAAAGTTCCCAGTACTCGCCCATTCCAACTCAGTTCCACCTTTTTTAACCCTTCCCCAGCTTGCCCCAAATACTCCCCCACCTTCACATTCCCATCCTTCAAATCAAACCCAGTTTCCTTCTTCATCGAGTCACCGAAATTCGACATAAACTGCTCCGAACCGCAGCGTATATATCGAGTCAGACTCACCCAAGAAAACCCATCAGACCCATTTGGGTTTCAGAGGCTTTAACACGAAAGTTTGAAATTTTTGCTTTGTCAAGAGTTTGAAGAGAACGGTTTTGGGGGTTGATTGGGTGAGTGGAGTTGAAGAACAAAGAAGTGAGTTTGGCTTGTAGGGAGTATTAGATCCATTTTGTTGTGTGCACAGGGGAACCAATGCATCCCATCAGGTTGAAACATGGCTTACTCTTCAATTGAATTAGGAAAAATTCATGGTCGGAAAAGAAAAGGCAAAAGAGATGGTTGAAAGAGCGGTGGAGTGGAGTATGTGAGAGGTGCAGACAGTGGTGGGCGGTGAAGGCTTCAGGCATCGAAACTGAATCCAAACGATCCAATTAAAATTTGATCACCTCGATCCTTTCTTCACTATCAAACCCCCATGTCAGATTTTCAACATCTATAATTATTTCTATCTAAAGGTGACTTCCGAAGAAGGAGGACGGTTTGATTTTTTGTTTCTTTGATTTTGATCTAGAAAAAAAGGACACGAAGAGGCAACATAGATTTTTTTTTTTTTTTGAACGAAATAGGTCAGCTCTTTCATTAGATTCAGCAAGCAGTACAAAAATGAAACACCCCTATGGGGTCGACAGAAAGCAATCGTTTCTTAGAACCTCATGACACCCTATTCTAGAAGAATAAAATCCCAAAAAATCCCTAGTACACCCACCTTTTAGGAAATCCACGCACCATTATTCCAACAAAAACCAAGAAGCCTCGAAGCAGACATAAAAGGGAAACAACTAAGGCACTGGTTTTTGCGACCCAAAAACAAAATTAAATTAAACTACTGGTAGAAGGTGGAATCGCACCTTCTACCACTCCCTCTGCAACCGGAAACTCCACAATTAGAGCCGCCTCATCGTCTCCTGTTTGCATGATTCCTTGCCCAGTCACCCCCTCAGCAGCGACAGCCAATGCTTCCAAAGTTGAGTCAAAACACAAAGTTTTTCCCCTCCTCTTATACTTACGAATCTTCTTCTCTTCCTGGTCCTCTGTAGCTTTAACTTTATTTTTGCTTCCCTTCGGACGCCCAATCTTCTTCTTCCTAGGTGAGACCAGTAAATTTCCATTTTTGTGTTGCACAACCAAGGAAGTATTCACTCCATCCTCCAACGACGAGTCCGGAAGTGCTAAGAGCCTCTTTCCAAACCTGCTCAACATTGACCTAGCCCTTCTTTTCCTTCCATTTGACATTGCCTGCATGGAAGAGAATTCCACACAAATATTCTCCTTCCCGCTCCCATTCATGACTGGACGCAAAGCCAATGCTTTCGACCCCACCTCCGGCGGAATGAATGGCAAAAGATCATTAGTCTTCCACTGTTGCAGGACCGGCTCCATCCCCAACTGTCTTCCCATCCCCTTGGACCGCAAGACACCACTGACCCTCCAGTTCTAGATTCCTTCCCAGTCCATAAAGACCCAACATGCACCTTGACTCTCCGAACCCGATCCAGTCTCCAAACGAACCAGAACAGAACTGCTATGTTCTGACTCCTTCTCCATCATAGATACACCCACGACCGTACCCACAGTCAATGACAGACCCTCCATAGCCGCCACCGATGCCCGTGCCAAAAGCTCCTCCTTTTCTTTGATCAATATTTTATCACAGCCCATCGCATCGTGGATAAACAAACCACAATCACGACAATAGCCCTTAACCTTCTCATATATGAAAGTTAACTCTGGTCGCACCACCGGAGAAAATTCAACAACTTTCCAGGATCGAATCAGGCGGCGAACATCAAACACGACCTTAATTCTCTGCTCTTCTTCCTTCCTTTTCAGAGCTGTCAGATCCATCCTAACCACCTGCCCTAGCGTCGCACCCACCATGTTGAGTGCTACTTTGTTCCGCAAGGCAAGAGGAAGACCTCGCACCACCACCCATGTCTCCATCATATTCAAAGCCACCGTCTCCGGTGGGCAAAACCCATCATAGTCTCCCACAACTAGCATCGTGTTGCGATAGAACCAAGGACCCCCATGCATAATGCGATTGCGCACAGCCTCGTTCTCAAATTGAAACAGGAACCGCTCACCAGCATCTTGAATGGTAAGGCCTAATCTGAGATGCCATATATTGGAGATGGTACCCTTGAAACCTGGAAAGCCTGCTTTCGGTGCCAACAATCGTCCCACCATGTACCAATGGTGATCCTGAAACGCTGCAGCCCCTGCATCCCCGAGGGCCACCAGAGTCGAGTCTGCCTACTTCAACAATGCCACAGAATCATTCTCGAGGCCGACCATCAGAGGAGATCAGTTGAAAAAGATGAAGTTTTGAAAATTTTATTGGTGCGCACCGAGAAACCCTAGCTGTGGAGACGGCTAGGTCAAGGGTTTTTTCTTTGGTTGTTACTATCTGATTAGTTCAGTGTAGGCAACATAGATGATAGAGATAGTCTCTGTATTTCATATTTTCTTGTTTTAGTTAATTTTCATTTAAAATTTTTAATATAAAAATAATAATAATACATTTAAAAGAGTTAATCTTCTGTCAAGTGAGAGGACAGGTGTCAAATAGTGGAGTAGGTGACAGAATTGGGATATAGGGAGTTTAGGGACAAGTGATTTCCTCCTAAGCTAGGGAACACAAACTGAATTTCTTTCATGGTTTTAACTTTTGAGGAAATGATTTACCTTTTCTGCCTTTCTGGTACAAAGAAAATGATTTACCTTTGCAACAAAAGGATTTAGTGATAGTTCCAATTTCCAATTTACACTTATCCTCCTGCTATTTTTTTATTCCCCTTTTCCTGAAGGTCTATAATTCTTTGTTATGAAAGTTTCATGTGTTATTTTTTATAATTATAATTTAATTTAATTTGTTTTTGTTTTTGGTATCAGCAATGGCCTTAGGTACAAAGGAGGAACATATAAAGAAGATATTGGAGCTGTTGAAGGATCCCTATGTGCCAACAGTAGTTCTTGATGGGAAGCGTGGAGTAGGGAAAACGTGGATAGCAAAAGAGATAATCAAGGATAAAGATTTAATCCATGACACTCTCTGGCTGTATGTGAATAACAATTATGACACACAATCTTTCACGAAAACATTGCTCGCCAGCTATCTCTATTCTCTATTTATGAGGAATGGGAAGATGATGATGCTGCTGAGGAGGAACAGAGATTGGAGAAGTTGATGCCGAGAATATCTGAGAAGCTTGAAGAGTTCAGATCTGCAGCACATGAAGAAAAGAAACTATTTCTTCTTATTCTGGATGATCTTCCTCATCAGAAGGATGTAGAGGAGATTGTGAACGAAGTTAACAACCTGCTGACTTCAAATGAATCTTTCAAGGTTTTAATCACCAGAGGCGAAAGCGATGGAAGAGGCACCACGCTGGGGATGAACCAGGAAATTAAGAGCTGCAATACAACAGTATACCCGATAGATCCATTGTCCACTGATGAGTCCTCAGCTTTATTGCATGAAAAAATCAAGAAAGAAGTATTTGATTGTCCAGGCTTTGGAAAACTATCCAACGCTATTGTGGAGATGAGTAAGGGAATTCCTACTATACTTATCACGACAGCAAAAGCAATAAATTACTTGGCAGATAAAGGTTCCGAGGTTTGGTCGTTGGAAAATATTTTGGAAGAAGCGGCTTATGATGGGGAAACTGCTATAAATTTGCTACTTCGCTCTTGGCGTAATGCATTGCCAACCGATTCTCTGACAGACTGCTTTTGGCATACCATGCAGCTTCTAAACAAACATGGTGGTGTTCATTACAATGAGTTGATCACACAATGGATAATGGAAGGATATTTTGGATGCAACAATCAGATTGGGAAGGTCTATGAGCAAGGACATAAGGTCCTGATGGACCTTATAGATTGGGGCATGCTGAGAAAACAAGAGGATAACATGGTTGTAATGGGAGGAATAATTTTGTGTATAACTGGTCATTATCGACGTGAATTGAATGCGACTGCAAGGCTCGGAATGGCTAATGTGTTTGAAGATGAAAATTGGAAAGGTCTTGGAATGCTTGCACATACGGATCGTATGATAAAATCACCATCCAGTCATAAGACCTGGGAGAAAGTTTCCACACTTCTGATGGATGGCCAGTGCATCGATAGGGAAGTACCTGTAACATGCTTTCAACGCATGGAGACTCTCCAAGTTCTCATGTTAATCAAGCCTAGGTTCACATCTCTGCCAGTATCCTTAGTTGACATAAAGAAACTTTCCATTCTTGTGCTCAGATTCTGTGATCGCTTGGAGAAGATTGATCCTATCCAAGAATTTCAAAGCTTAAGTGTTCTTGAGATATCTGGTGCTACTTCGTTGAAGATGATCCCTGATAACTTTTTTGAAACGATGAGTAACCTTCGGAGCCTTAACCTTTCTGAAGCCAATGTCAAATCACTACCTAGTTCTCTTTTCAACAGAAGTGAACTACGGTGGCTCATTCTTAGAGGATGTTCTCAATTGAAAACACTTCCAAGCTTAAAATCCTTGGGAAAGCTCAAGGTGCTTGATCTTTCTGGTGCTACCTCTTTCAGTAGATTCCGAGACAAAACCTTTGCAGCTCTTCAGAAACTTCATACACTTAATCTTTCTAATTCCCAAATTACTCGCTTACCCTTTCTTCATGGTAATGATGAGCTTAATCAGCTCCTATTAGGTGGTTGTGCAAGTTTAAACAGACTTCCAACCTTGAACACAATACCTCGGCTTCAAATTCTTGATCTTTCTGGTGCTACAGGCTTAAAAGAAATACAGTTTGAACCTTTGGATACCCTTAAGGCCCTTGATTTATCTGGAACTCTTATTAAAAGGCAACCTTCCAGTTTCAGCCACCTTTCTGATCTCTCCTTACGGGAGTGTCGTGAGCTTGTAAAACTTCCACTCACAAAAGAAATCAAATATCTTGAATCACTTGACCTTTCTGGTTCTAGCACCATCGTTGAAATTGAAGACAAATTCTTCCAGCAAATGAGGTTTCTTCGAGTTCTGAACTTTTCAACAGTTAAGATAAAAGAACTACCTTCCCTGTCCAACCTAGCTAACCTCTGTCGACTTTTGCTAATGGATTGTTCACGTTTAGAAAAGCTTCCAGAGATGGAAGGACTTAAAAGGCTCCAAGAGCTTAATCTTTCTGGTTGTGTGGCATTGGTTGATTTGCCAAACCTGAACTCCCTTGAAAAACTGGAGATTCTTGATATTTCAGGCTGCAGGGTTTTGAAACAAATACAAGAGGAATCCTTTCAAAAGATGTTCCATATTCGGATACTCAACCTCTCAGACACTATGATTGAGTTCCTTCCATCCATTTGCAAACCCAGCAACCTCTGTCACCTCATCCTCAGAAATTGCAAACACTTAAAAAAGCTTCCACCTCTTGAGCATTTGTCAAAACTTGAGGAACTGAATCTGTGTGGTGCCAGTTCTTTAGTTGACTTTACATCTGAATTCCTGGAGCATATGGTCTACCTTCAAATTGTTGACTTATCTGAAATCCCATTGACAACGGTACCATCCATGTCCAAATTCATCAAACTCAGACAGTTCTCAGTAAAGGGTTGTTCATCCTTAAATGAAGTGCTACATCTTGAAGTACTAACACTTCTTGAGATTCTTGATCTTTCTGGAACAGCAGTTCCGAGTCTGCCTCCCCTAAACACTTTTAGCAACCTCCACCAGCTCTTGCTAAAAGATTGTTCACAAATAAAAGAGTTGCAGTTTCTAGAGTCGCTTAGTAGGCTGGAGGTTCTTGATCTGTCAGGAACCAGAATGAAGCAATTTCCTTATGAGATATCAGAGCTTACTCATTTAAAGCAGCTTTATCTGCCAGACTTGAGGGGTATGTCTGATCTTGACTTGGGAAAGATAAAGCGTTTGCCACAAGAGGTCAACTGGGATGAATGTGGCATCTTTGAGTGTGCTGATATTTACGTAGGCAGTGACAAGATTTCCCTATCTGTAAGTGGCTTTGAAATTTTTCACATTTTGGACAAACATCCAAAGTTTCGGGAAGAAAAGTTCAAAAAATTTCATTTCCATGTAAAGAATAAGGAAGGTGAAGATGGAGGTATCAAGTACTGCAAAGATGAATTTATCTTCAGAGATGTGTACTTCCACACTAGAAATTTTTATCCTAAAGAGCACGATAGGTCTTTGGAAATCTATGGATCATATAGTCTCCCTAAGGGTTTTGAAAGTGTCCTCAAGTGTGCCGAATGCTTATCTTTGGTTGACAATGACCTTATACGTAGCCTATCTGATTTAGGTTCTGACAATGTGAAGACAATGAAAGGCTGTTGGTTAGAGAGGTGTAGTAAAGTACATAACATTCTTTCTAATGAAGAGGCAGGTGTCACACTGGGCAGATGTTTAGAGACTCTATGGATTTCAAACCTTCCAATTTTGAGCAGTCTATACAATGGGAGTGTGCAATCAGTGGTCTTTCAGAACCTTAAACAATTGTATCTGGATTGTTGTCCAGGCATCATAAATGTCTTTCCATCCTCCCAGCTGCCAAAAAACCTGGAAAATCTACATGTTCAGTTTTGTGATAAGTTGCAAACTTTGTTTGAATGTGATTCACAATCTAGTTGTGCAATGCAAAGGTTGAGGAAATTGTATCTACTGGAACTACCGGAGTTGTGGAGCATTGGGATAAAATTGCCAGCTGAACTGACTTTTGTGGTCATCGAATGCCCCAAGTTGCTGAAGCTGTAGTTGGATGTGACTAACCAGATCTCCAGGTAATCCTCAATCTTGGTAAGTTTCCTGATGCAGTTTATAATTTTGTGAAGATTTTGATTTAATTGTTGCTTTTGTGACATATTCTTACCTCAGTTTGCAGCTCATTAGAACATAACAATATGGCTAGAATTGATGTAGTTTTAATTTCATTAAAAATTGTCATGTATTGTTTTCAGTTGTTTGAAAGTCATTTTTCTAAGCAACCACAGAATGTTGCTATTGCTTTCTTTAGATTTACATCTTCCTGATTGATGATTGATCATTGGTCATCCTATCCAGAGATTACTGGTATTGGTTTGTATTTTTGTGTGGCCCGGCCCTGATTTTTTTATTTAGATGATCATCACTCTACCAATAAGGAGAAAACTATTGAATGCTTGACATATTAACAGTATATGCGTGCCATAGCAATGATGTTATTGCTCTACAGGATTAGAAAATTAGATGTTATTGTTGCTCTTGTGAATCTCTTAATATGGCAGCATATAGTTTACAGAAAAGCTGAAGATTTCAATTATATATAACTCGATTTGTTTGCATATTTCTCATGTCTACCACCCTCTATTGATGGTCTTAATTTGTCTCTGACTTTTAATTCTTTTTTCTTTGTTTCCCTTGTTGATTATTGTGTTCTAACTAATATCTGTTTCCAATATCCAGGGTCAAGAATGAATGCAGAACTGTTATCTTTGGAACTTATGCTTTGTAATGCGATTCTGACATAAAATAGTTTGCAAGCTTTATACCATCAAAATTTGAGTGAGTATTCTAGTGCTTTTGGGATGTTCACTTTGAAGTTTTCCACAGAGATCAAGCTCAGAACTGTGATCAACAGTGGATGATTTGACAAGTTCATCTGGAAGTCTTTTTTATCGCCATTAAGGGTTGAGAGTTATAATTAAGTTATTGTAAATTCATATTCATGTTTGTAATTTAATTTGATTCTTATTAAATTGTCGCCTGTTTGTTCCAAGGGCTTGCTACTATAATATTGGTGTTGTTGAAGGAAAATCAGTTTTGTGTGCCTATTCAAACTTGGAGTAGTTACATGATTGTAATAGGAGAGAATGTTCTAGAATTCCTAGTCTTATTCGGAATAGTTTTCCTTGTATCATTAAACATGTACTTTGTAATCCCTATATATAGGGCTCATATTCTCAATAATAAAATACAATTATCTCATCAATCTGTCTCGAATTCTCTTTTACTTAAACACGTTATCAGCACGAGCCCTAACCTTGAGATCAAAAATCCAAAACCAGAAAATTCTTCAACATCACCTTTTCCACCGTTAGACCTAGCCCGAACTAGCATAGCTGCCGCTGCCCACCTGAGCGCCCCTGCGCTGAACGCTGCCCCTGCAGGCCTTACGCACCCGTGTGCCGCCTACTGCCCCTGCAATATCACAGCACTCCTGCTGCCCCTGCAGCACAGCAGGACACTCGTTCCTGTGAAGATCATCCTGCTTGCAAGACCCGAAATGTCTTGATAGAGACCTCAGATCAAAATCCTCCCTTCATCAAAGTTGTTCGTCTCTGTCTTCTATCTAACCTCCAAATTTCAACCTTATCGGAGTTGTTTTGAGACCTGTACACCAATCAAAGTGAAAGTTGTTCAGAGGCAAATCTGCTCCCAATTTCAACAAAAAATCCTTGAAAACCGCCGCTGCCACCTTCAAGCATCACTACAGCGGCTCCTAGCCCACGCTAGCCTCATTTGCGTGTTTGTCCCAACAGCGAATATGCGCCCCTGTGCACGTATCCGTCAGCCAGCTCCTTTGCTTACCTCGGCAAACCTGTATCGGCCACACAGCAGGGATTGAAAGATATTTTGCAATCCCCGACCTAAGATCGATAGCACGCTTGCAATCCTACACACCTGCATCAACACGCGCGTGTATTGAGAATTTCAAGTTCCGAAATTCATGAGTAAGTTTTCACAAGTAAGTTGTTCCCATTTTTGAAATTTAAATTTACTTTTCTTCGGGGACTTACAAAATCCCTTCTTCTACATCCCACCTTTCTATAACGTGGGTTCAATTTGCTAAAAGCAGAATCGTGGGGATTCACGCTACATACTAACTAAGAGCATTCGTGATCTTCAGACTAAGAGCATCCGTGAGCATCAATTTTTACGAACTAAGAGCGTTCGTAAGCATAAAAATTTGACCATACAAACGTCATTGGTTTCAATCCAAATCCAAAAAATTTGGAAACTATCAACAAAGACAGTGGTTATAAATCTTTCTCACTAGGCATACTCAAGTGTAATTGTGATGTCTAGGAAATGTTTGAACTGAGAGAACGGTTTTAAAAGTGAGCAACGCTCCACCAAAATCTCACCTTACCTTACTTGGTCACAACCAAATTGGAATTACCAAACGGATTGAATAACTACTACTTGTCTAAGCTTGATTATCCTTTTTGGATTAAATTTAGAAACTTTGACGTAATTATTGGCTTTCATTGAAATAAAGTGTCTATTTTGATTTGAACTTTATTCATTCAAGTATGTTTCCCGGAAAGCTAGAATGTCTCGTGGATACTGCTACTACGCACACCGTACTTCTAAATAGGCAGTTATTTCTTGAGATAATGCCTACTTGATCTTCAGTGACTACGATGGCAGGGTCATCTAAATTGATTCATGGTCGAGGACCAACTCAATTCTTGTTGTCACATGGCACAATCATAAATGTCACTTAAGCTCTCTACACTCCTAGGGGCGAAAGAACCCTTTTGAGCTTCAAAGATATAAGAGCCAATGGTTTCATGTGGAAACACATTGTGAGAATGGATAAGAGTTCCTTTGCATCACCTCTAATGACTACGGACATAAAAGAGTCTTAGAGACACTTATGTGTCGATTTAGTGGGTTGTATGCAACCACTATTCGAATCATTGAATCCAATCATGTTATGAGAGATGATTTATGGGATTCTGACACATATAGGCTTTGGCATGACCGTCTGGAACACCCAGGTCATGATATGATGATCCGTATATTGAAGACTTCACACGAATATCCATTCTTCAGAACGAAGAGAAGTAAGAACCAAAAATTGGTTCAAGGAGATGCACATGCGCCTCACAACGCCAAGACTGTGTGAGATCGACCACATAGGGTCGGTGCCATCTACCCCCGACGGCAACAACATGGCTTTGACGCAATGGACCATTCTATGACTCCTCCTTCTACTTCTAAAGTCAATTGTGACTTCATGGCTCAACCAAAATCCTCATTGGTTGTTTCTAAAGCCCATCATTCTTTCTGCAAAGTCTGCTCTTTAGCAAAATTAGGATCAAGACCATCCTATGCAAAGGACACTAAAGAAAATATACCATTCTTGCAAAGAATCCAAGGTGATATTTGTGGACCTATTCAACCACCATGCAGACCATTTAGATATTTTATGGTGTTGGTTGATGCATCGACACGCTAGTCACATGTCATGCTATTGTCCACAAGGAATGCTGCATTTGCTAAACTGCTAGCCCAAATTATTAAGTTAAGGGCTCACCACCTTGATCATCCTATTAAGTCTATAAGATTAGACAACGTTGGAGAGTTTACATCAAAAACTTTTAATGATTATTGCATGTCCATTGGGATTGAAGTTGAAAATCCAGTTCCTCATGTTCACACCCAAAATGGTCTCGTAGAAGCTACCATTAAACTACTACAAATGGTCGCTAGAGCATTGGTAATGAGCACCAATCTCCCTATTTCTGCTTGAGGCTATGCAATATTGCATGCAGCTGTGCTTATTCGTCTGAAACCCACTACCAATCAACCCTTTTCTGCGTCCTAGATGGTGACTGGGTATAAGCCTGATGTCTCACATTTACGCATATTTGGGTGTATAGTTTATATGCCAATTATTCCTCCACAGCGCACCAAAATGGGCCCTCAACGATGATTAGGCATTTATGTTGGATATGATTCTCCAACGATTGTCCGCTACTTAGAACCCTTGATAGGCGATCTCTTTTCCGCTAGATTTGAGGATTGTCACTTTGATGAGATAGTCTTCCTGTCGTTAGGGGGAGATAAGAACATAAATATTCAACAGGAACGACAGGAATTGTCGTGGTCTGTCCCCACTCTGTCTCATCTTGATCCCCGAACCGCACAGCCAGAAATTGAAGTGTGGAGAATTCTCGATCTTCATAACATAGCAGAATCGATGCCTGATGCATTTTCTGATATTACCAAAGTGACGAGATCACATATACCTGCTGCATGGCTCCTGCCAGGAAGCGCGGGAGGCCCAAAGGTTCGATGGATTCTCGCCCAAGAAAGAAAGTGAGTTTGGCACAAAATAATCCATTAATCATCGATGTGAATAATCCATCTCATGAGAATATTCCAAATTATGGTTATGTCCGAGAGACATCATTGGGGGACCCTCCAATGTCAAAACCAATTCCAAAGAGTAGAGAGATCTCCATGAATTGCACTAGTGTACATGAGATGACGGATAGAAATTCTATGGCTATTGATGATGCATTTGCATATCATGTTGCAAAATGAATTATAGAATATGATGATATCGAACCTCGCTCTGTCAAAGAATGTCAACGAAGAGTGGATCGGCCTAAATGGAAAGATGCGATCCAGGCTGAATTAGATTCGCTAGCAAAAAGACAGGTATTTGGGCCTATAACGCAGACACCCCCAGATGTAAAACCTGTTGGTCATAAATGGGTCTTTGTTAGAAAGAGAAATGAGAAAAATGAGGTGGTTAGATATAAAGCCCGTCTCATGGCGCAACAATTCTCTCAATGCCCTGAAATCGACTACGAGGAGACATATTCTCCCATAATGGACGTTATAACGTTCCGCTAATTTGTCAGTTTGGTAGTTTCCGAAAAACTTGACATGCAGCTTATGGATATGGTTACAGCATACCTCTATGGAGATCTAGATTCAGATATATATATATATATATATATGAAGGTTCCAGATGGACTTCAATTACCCAAATCAAGTGGCCCTAAACCACAGAGCGCGTTTTCAATAAGATTAAAACGCTCACTATATGGATTAAAACAATCCAAGCCGATTTGGTATAACCGTCTAAGTGACTACTTGATTGGGAAGGGATATATTAACTATGAAATATGCCCATGCTTGTTCATTAAAAGAACAAGTTCCGGATTTGCAATCGTAGCAGTTTATGTCGATGACATGAACCTAATTAGAACTCTAGATAAGTTGAAGGAAACTGCTAAATACTTGAAATCCAAATTTGAGATGAAGGATCTTGGGAAAACACGGTTTTGTCTCAGTTTAGAACTCAAGCACCATAGTGATGGGATTTTGATCCATCAGTCTGCATATACTCAGAAAATTGTAAGGCGCTTTAATGAAGATAAAGCAAAGCCTGTGAGTACTCCCATGATCAGCAGTAGTCTTGAGCCCGGAAAAGATCTGTTTCATCCAAAGGATGAGGACGAAGAATCTTTAGAGGTTGAAGTGCCCTATAGAAGTGTAATAGGCGCATTATTATACTTAGCTCAATGCATAAGACCGGACATCTCATTCGTAGTGAACTTGTTAGCATGATATAGCTCTGCGCCAACACGCCTCCATTGGATTGGTGTAAAGACAATATTTCGATACCTAAGAGGTACGATTGATATGAGCCTATTTTATCCCTACAGAGAGAAAATGAATGACAGAAATTTGGGATCGGACCCCAAGAGGCAAAAAGCCGCCGTCCAAGAGTTGGCCACCGGTGCCGCCGCAGTCCATGGTGGCTGGCATCTTCCTACTCCCCTCCATCAAAACGACAATGATATTTTGATGGGTTTTGCTGATGTAGGGTACCTCTCTGACCCTCACAAAGGTCGCTCCCAAACAGGTTATGTCTTTACCATGGGAAGCACTGCGATATCTTGGAGGACTACAAAACAGACTCTTGTTGCTACTTCCTTGAATCATGCAGAGATTATTGGTCTACATGAAGCTGTATGTGAATGTATATGGCTAAGGTCTGTAATTAGACATATTCAAGGAAGTTATGGTTTGAAGTCAACCACGGATGAATCTACAAGCATTTATGAGGATAATGCAGCTTGTATTGAGAAAATGAAGTTAGGTTTCATCAAAGGCGACAACACCAAGCATATATCACCTAAGTTTTTTAATAATCAGCCACAACAATCACTTCTAAAGATTGAAATGAATCAAATCCGATCAGAGGATAATGTAGCGGACTTATTCACTAAGTTGTTACCTAAATCCACTTTCGAGAAACATGTGAAGAGCATCGGATTGAGAAGGTTATCCGAACTCCCATGATTGTAGCAATTAGGGAGAGATATCGACATCAGGGAGAGTTATGATGTCTACATGTTCAACCTCGAAGAATGATGGACGTGTTGTACTTTTTTTCTCCTCCTTGAGCTTTTTTTTGTCTCACAGGGTTTTTCAATCGAGCAAGGTTTTTAACGAGGCAACAGATGAAGTGTCACCACCAAATTTGAGAGGCACAAGGGGGAGTGTTGAAGGAAAATCAGTTTTGTGTGCCTATTCAAACTAGGAGTAGTTACATGATTGTAATAGGAGAGAATGTTTTAGAATTCCTAGTCTTATTCGGAATAGTTTTCCTTGTATCGTTAGAATATATACTTTGTAATCCCTATATATAGGGCTCCTATTCTCAATAATGAAATACAAATCTCTCATCAATCTCTCTCGAATTCTCTTTTACTTAAACAGGTGTGTGCATTCTGTTTTTTTTTTTTTTAATCTTTTTTCTGTAAAAATATTGATGAGTTTAGATTCATAAGTGATATTTTTTGTTTTTTCTTTCAAGAAGATTTTATTGAGAAATAAAAAAAATTCTTCATCTTATTGTAATAGTTTAAAGGATTAAATTATGTTTACTACTTTGTACTTTCAAGGGTTCATCAGTTCAATCCCTGCACTTCTAATTTAATCAGAAAAGTCATTACAATCTCCAATTTTATCAAATCGATCCAATCCGTCACTATTTCATCAATTTTTGCTGTTAAAATACTGACGTGGGACCTTCTCACATGGAAAATTTCCAAACTACCCATCGCTAGGCAGCCTGCCGACACGTCAGTGTTGCGAATGCATATGGGTAGTTTGGAAATTTTCCTTGAAAATTGACGGAGTTGTGACGGATTGCATCAATTTGATGAAATTGGAGAGTGAAATGACTTTTCTGATTAAATTAGAAGTGCAGGGACTGAACTGATGAACTCTTGAAAGTATAGGGTAGTAAGCAAAATTTAGTCCTGGTTTAAATTCAGACATTTTTTTATCCTAAAGAGCATGACAGGTCTTTAGAAATCCAGCGATCATATAGCCTCCTCAAGTGTGCCCAATTGCGTCTCTGTGACGTATACCTTGCCTATCTGATTTAGGTTCTGAAGGTTAACGAAAGTCTGTTGGTTCGAGAGATGTAGTAAAGTTCAAAACATTCTTCCTAAAGAAAAGGCGTGTGTCACCCTTGGGAGAAGTTTAGAGACTTTATGGATTTCAAACCTTCCAATTTTGAGCAGTCTTTACAATGGTAGTGTTCATTCTGAGGCTTTTCAGAACCTGAAACTAGATTGTTTTCCAGGCATCATAAATGTGCTTCCTTCCTTATAGCTGCCAGAAAACCTGGAATTTCTGCATGTTCGGTTTTGTTATAAGTTGCAATCTTTGTTTGAATGTGATTCACCATCTAGTTCCATGCAAAAGTTGAGGAAATTGTACCTACTGGTACTGCTGGAGTTGCGGAGCATTGGAATGAAATTTCCAGCTCAACTGACTTTTGATGTTTTAGAATTCCCCAAGTTGCCGAAGCTCCTTGGTAAGTCTCCAGATGCATATTCTTACCAGGTCTCCAAGTAATCCTCACTCTTGGTAAGTATCCAAATGTATATTCTTAACTCAATTGCAGCTTATTAGAATCTAGCAAAATGGCTAGAGTTGATGTAGTTTTAATCTGATCGAAGACTGTCATGTATTGTCTTGAGTTGGTTGCAAGTGATTTTCTATGAAACCTCAAAATGCTGCTATTTGTTCATGTTCGATCGTCAGATATATACATCTGCCTTATTCATGATTGGTCGTAGAGATTACTGGTATTGGTTGGTATATATTTGCAGGGGCGAATCTAGGTATGGGGTGGGGGGGGGGGGGGGGGGGGGACTCAAGTCCTCCCCAAACTTTTAGGTTAAAAAAAAAAACCTATTTATATGATGTATATTTTTTGTTTATATGTATGTTTGTTTATAGAAGTCCATCCGAACTCCAGAATTATCGAAGCCAAACTCCTCTCTAGCTCTCCCATTCTCTCCGTCTGTCACAAATTCTCATTCTTCGTCTAATTCTTCCCAAAAAGGCCTAAATTCCGGACTAAATTCAATTTTTGAACACTTGAACTCTCAGGTTCTTATGTCCCCACTCTTGCATTTCCACACCTATGCATAATTGTACTAAAAAAGTTTTTTTGGGCTTCGCCCAAACGGACACATGAATACGTAGCCCTCCCCATTTTCAAATGCATTACTAATAGTTATATGCATGGAATAGCAATGTTGTTGGTCTTCAAGCTTTCAACTTAATTTAGAGTATGAGTTTTTGAAAATTAGATGTTATTGTTGCTCTTGTGCATCAGAAGATATGAATTATCACTCAATTAGCTTGAGTACAATTTGTGACGAAGTGGTGTTAGCTTAGTGGTTAGAGTACCCACTACCTATGTACGAAGTCATGAGTTCGAGTCACCATGGGGGTAGGAGTGAAACTCTTTGATCCTCTTTTAAAGAAAAGAAAAAAAAAAGCTTGAGTACAATTTGTTTTTCCAATTGGGTAACTAGTACTGTTTTTCTCTGACTTTCATTTTTGCTTTGGTGATTCTTGTTTTATCACTGATCGATATCTATTTTCAAATATGAAGGTCTGCATAATGAATGATACTGCTATCCTAGGAACTAGCACTACTAGAAATTTCCCCATTCCACACCAATCTGAATTAGTCTCTTTTGTCCTAATACATACTGATAAGAGTGGTTAATCTCATTTCCCACTATGCAGCCACTAATGAAGAATCAGTCCCCTCTATTGCAGGTGCTATTGGGGCATTACACACTAAAAATTTAACAGTGCCATACCTTTAACCAAGGCAAAATTACATCTCAATCAGTGCCAGAGCAACTGTGTCATCCGTGTGTATTGCTGGTTTTAAAATGCCACTGATATTAGTGGCAAAATTATTAACCTAGATTAAAAAAAATAAGGTGCCAACTGGCACCTCTACATTTATGTAGTGTATTTTATTATGTATTTTTACATGAATCAAACTACTCAAACTAAAAATTTACAGATAAACCCATCAAAATTTAAACTTCAAGACTCTTCCAGCCCAAGGCTGCAACCCTTCCTTTGATACTGCAAACCTTCTACGAATATGCTGTAAGATAAAATTTGTAGTTATAGACAGCTGATATATTAATGCTCATAACATACTTGTCTACCTTATTTAATGGTTGGTGAACAACAACCTGCAACACTTCAGAACGTAGCAGAGAGCAATAAACGGTTAACTAAAAAGGGATGCAAAATTTGAAAAAGATACCTTTCGTCTTGGTAAAAGATCAGGCAATTCAATGTGTCAAGCAAATTGCTGTCTAGCTTGATTTCTTTTTTCTATGTCAGCATTTGTCTTGAGCAATACAAACCGCCGGAACAGAGGAATTACATAGGAACCAGCATAAATATGCAAAATACTCCCATGGAGATAAATCAAAGTCATTAGAGTCAATAATGAACATATAATCATTGAGTGAAATTCAGTCTGCAACTACGTTGAGATCAGTTGAGCAGATTATATACTAAAAATCTTATATGTTGACTAAAAGATCATGCATCATAGAAGCCAGTTTAGAACTCTTTGGCAGTTAAACATTAAAAAAATATTATAAGATAGCTTTAATGCCACAGACCAAGTTGATTGGATGATTATATGAAAGTAGCCAACTGGGCAAACTCTGCCACCATAATCACATGGTCAAGGAAAATACAATGCCAGTTTCACAAAAACATAAGATAATTGAATATTCATGCAAAATTCTCGGTTGTAATGGGAAACGATGTCAAACAAATAAAGCTTTTAAAATGTAAATGGGAAAGTAAGCAACTGTGCAATTAATTTGCTTTACCAGGTGCTCAAAGCTACTAGAGGATGGTCATGCAACTCAAACCCAGGCGGAAGAATAAACAAGTCTGGAACCAGATCATCTTTTCGAACCTATGTAACAAATAAAATTTGAAACAACAAGAAATAAGAGTCTAAGTGGCATGGTGAAGAAAGTAAAAATTTAACACATGAAAAAGAATACAACAGAGTCACTTGTCATCAATCAACAATGACTGACAAGACACTTCACTAGTTAAGGTCACACATGTTTACTTCACTAGATATCAAAGAAAAGGTAAACTAAGCAACTTATTGGCCTTTGAAGATATTACTGGCAATTGGAAGAGGTGCTCAAAAGCTTCTTGCTTATGGCCTCTCCACCAAAAACATTACTTCTTGTACTCTAGAACTTAACTACATTCGAGCAAGTCTTTCAATGATAGAAGTTTAGAAGTACCTTGTATTGTTTCTGTAATCAAGAAAGGCCATATTGTCATCAATTTTCAGAGTATTACAGTGAGTTTTGATATCTCGGCAACATAAATTGGTGTCAGAATGAAATATACTTATCAGCTCATATACTAAAAGTTAAGCTTCATGGTAAAAATGAGACATTATGAACTTCCATGAACTCTAAAAAATTATGCCTGAAAAGCTAATCATGATTCCAACATTCAAGCCTAGTAACAATTGAATAAAAAGAGATTACCTGGCCGAAAAGAATAACATAGGTGGCAATGTGAACCAACTCATCTGGCTTCTGC
Source organism: Rosa lucieae (assembly GCA_024704745.1). Lineage (NCBI taxonomy): Eukaryota > Viridiplantae > Streptophyta > Magnoliopsida > Rosales > Rosaceae > Rosa > Rosa lucieae. Next base: position 23,630,739 of record CM045494.1, on the reverse strand, counting down.
AAAACCACAAGTTAACAAGTTAAATTTTCAGTGTTTTAACACATTTTAAAAATAAACATTGAATTGTTTGTGAATATGAACAACACGGTACCCTCCACTTGCTATTCAAAATGTTGATAACCTTCAATACCTGTTCGATTATCTTAAGATCTGAAAACAAATAAGAACTTAATTATAAACCAAGAAAAACATACTGAAAAATACCCATACATATAAAATCCCAACTCTAGAGTGAAGATCCACTGAGTTCATACCCAGAAATACCCATACAAAACCTTTTCTGAACCAAGAACTTCATGCATAATCAGATCAAGCTTTAGCTCAACTACATTACCTCGAAACAAGCACTTAAAAACATCTTAATAACATCCTACAAGATTTTAATTTAACAAGAGAGGAAATTAAAGAACAGCTTAATAACACAAATATACAGATCAAGCGCAAGTAAAAGACCGACATCCAAAGAAAAATTTCAAGCAACTTCAGAGCTAATCTGTTCAATAGCCAATAAATTAAGTGTTAAAATTTCTACTTGTTTTGTAAATTAAAAAAAGAAACTTCAACTAGATAAATCACACTACCCACAAAGTTAGAAATGGGTGACTCACTTGCTCTGCCCTTCAAGAAATCACTTCAACCACAAAACAAATTTCTTCTGCAAAAAAAAAGAACAAAGTTAAGCCTCCAAAAGCTTTTACTTTTCTTCAATAACAAAGAACATAACCCAAACCCTTTTACTTGCATATCTTTTCATGCTAGATAGAGCTTATATAATACCTTCTCGCATGTTCTTAGGTGAAACTCCTCCTTGTTTTGAACTTTAGGGTTTTCAGAGGGCAAAATCTCGGTTTTGAATTTAAAAGGAGACTGATGACGATCTCTTCCTTGGCCATCGATCTGGATGGTGAGCTTGACCCTTCCAGTCCTTGGCGTTGTCGAAGAGAAGAAATAAAGGGCGAGAGGGCATAGAAGTCGGCCGGTGAGCCAATAGAGAAGAGAGATGCGTCTCTCTTGGCTGTGAGAGAGAGAGCTGGAAAGAGGGTTGAGATTTCGGTAGATCCAGATCTAGATCTACTTAACTCTCTACTCACCTTTTGCACAATTATAATATGTTATTTATCGCAGCCCACTATTTTTCTAGGTTTGGCACCCATACAGTCACTATTGTCCATAAATTAATGATATGTTATTATCTACTGATCTTAATACCCACTGATTTGCCACCCATATAGTCACTATTGTCTTTGAATATCACGTTCTATTCATGATACACACTGATAATCAGTGAAAGGAAAAAAAATCCCACCGATTTTTTGGTTCAGTGTGATACTATTCACTATTGCCACTGATAGATGTGTGGTGGCTATTGAAGGGGTGCTATTGGGGAAATTTCTAGTACTGTAGACGCTTGTGCTAGCTGCAATTCTTTAGACAGACAGAAATTAGTTTGCAGGCTTTAAAGTTGAAACCATTGCAAAAGTGCATTTTGAGAGGTTCAGTTTGAAGTTTGCTACAAATCGAGAGCTGAGATCTATTCACTCAAAGGAGGATAATTTGACAAATTCTTCAAGAATTCTTTTCTTATGTCCAATAAGTCTTGATAGTTATGATTAAGTTCTTGTAATTTCAGGTTCATGTTTGTAATTCAGTTTATTTCTTGAATTGTCACCTATTCTTAGTGCCTATCATTGTTTGATCAGTTGGTTTCAGTGAGTTTTTTCTTCTGTTTATTTTTTTTCCCGTAGTGGTCGGATATATTAAAGAGAAATTTTAAATACACACCCCAAACTACTTAATACACATCCATATTATTTTATATTTCAAATCAGATTTTATAGGTAGATTAAATGACCAAAATAGACATATATATATTAGAAGAAAAATAATAATAATAATCATATCTTCCTATTCTATAATTATAAACACAATAAATTTCTATACATGCATCCTCATTTAAAACAAGAATAAAGTTAGAAACCAACTAATTTAAATTTTCCTTAAATAAATTATAATTAAATGGGGTGAGAAACCGTATCATTTACAAAATCAATGACATTAAATGTTTTTAAAACAAATCGCTTTACTCCCACTTTTAGTTTTTTTTTTTCTAAAAGTTATGATTAGTCAATTTATTATATAATATAAAAAAATCACAGGTATAAAATTTTGTAATTGTTAATTTGTTTGACCATCCAATGACAATTTCATAGTTCTGCCATTGTGGAGAAACTACTGATACAGTCTTGGTTGAATGTTCGACTCAAAATTTTATACTTGATCAATATGGTGTTTGGAGGATGAGAACTTAAATAATACAAAACCTATTTCTAAGCATCTATTTGAAGGGAACAATAATAATTCCTTATGGATTTCTCAATAACTAACACAAGTAATTAATATGGTCAATTATAAAATACTAATATGTTAATATATACTAAATTACTAATCAAATTAAATAGTAGCCTTAATGTAGTTAAATAATAGTGTATTTCATGGTTTTTTGGGTTAATGATATTTTAGGTAATTTGGGTTGTGTATTTAGTAAAATATTAGAATGAGTAATTAAATGGTTGGTGTATTGAGTAAGGAGTGTGTATTAAGTAATTAGAAGTGTGTATTTAAAACTTCTCTATATTAAAACATTAATGTAAGAATGAAGCATTACAAAACTATATTTTTTGGTAATTTCTGTTCTTAGGCAAACTTTCCCTTAAACTCTGATGATGCGAGTGGAAACTAAAGTCATAAATAATCTCTCTCTTTTTAGGTTGGTGATTTCTCAAGGGAAGCTAGCATACAACAAGGAAGCCATAAACAAGCAAGGAGCTGAGACTTTGAATATTGAGGAGCACGGTTTGGTGGTTTCAAGATCTTGCGGAGATCACCACTTGTGTCCCCTGCTCTCTCTCTCTCTCCCTCTTATTTTATTTTATTTTATATTTTATCAGGACTCTTGTCTTTGTTTTAGATGTTTCTTTGTTTCGTCAATAGGAATAGCATAATAGTTTAATAAGAACTGGTACCATGCTCAAAGAGCATTTTCAACCATTGATCTTCTTTCACAACAGATTTAACAATTAACAAACTCAATTCAAACTTCAAAGACAAACTAAAATTATGCACACAAGATATAGTTAGTTAATGCTTGATCTAAATCAACAACCACGGATCGGAAACACTAGTTTGAAGAAGACACATACTAAATTAACTTGATTAAGGACACACATACATGGCAAATTTTATTCCTTGCTAGACGCAAATAATAACCTTACTAACAAGGCAAGGCTGCAGCCAAAGGAAAATGAAAACAAGCACAGACACGCAAACACTGAACCACTTTTGCAGGCAAGGAACGCGATTGCATTTAGCAGATGCAACAATCGTTTCAACCCCGCTATAATTTTATTCCTAGCTAGACGCAAATAGTAACCTTACTAACAAGGTAAGGCTACAGCCAAAGGAAAATGATCGAAAACAAGCACAGACACACAAACACTGTACCACTTTTGCAGGCAAGGAACGTGATTGTATTTAGCAGATGCAACAAGCCTTCTAAGCCTGCTATAAGTTTGCTGACAGGAGAACGAGTGGAGTCTCGTGTTTATTTGATTAATTAGTTGTTCCGAAGAATTGCTACCCAGCAGGCACAGACGACAGAAGTCGAGAAGTATGAGGAAAAATTGGATAGGTCTTTGTTTCTTGGGTTGCTCTGGATGGCAGGGATTCCTCTCTAGCCTGGTAGTGGATGTTGAAGCTATTAACCCCTCTGTAAAGGCCATCATGCTTTTGGTAGACACTTGTCTCCCAATTATAAAGAGTGTCTTGCTGAGTGTAAGAGAAGGGAACATCACAGGAACCCCGTGTCTCTATCCTGCTAACCGTGACATGCGTCATTGGTGGCACAGTAACAGTGATCTTATCCTCGCGTGTTTCTATGTCTTCATAACTTCGTCCCCAATCGTATGATGATGTAACCTCAAGTGAAGTAGTGATCTCACCTGCTGCTATGAACGGAATACCGGTCCTGAAAGTTGTAGACACACCAGCGGTGGTTGAGACAGTGGCATTCCATGTACTAGTCCTTATTTGAGTATATGTGAAGGTGAGCTCCATAGTCTGAGGTAGTGATGTTTTGTTTTCAAAATCTTGGCCCGTCGCTATCTCCGGATTGCCAGCGTAGATCCTCGAGTCCAGGAGGTTGAAATTGACGTTGTAGATAAGTCTGGATCTGACAAGCTCTTCCACCACCAGGCGTGCTTCTGGGATAATGGACGCGGCGTGGGCACTGAGTACGTTTTGCACATTGGAAGCGCTCCGTCGCATCAAGTAGTTGTTGTTGGTGCTTCTGAAAGCGACGATGATGCCTTCATTATTTTCTGCAACCTTGACGGCCGTAAAATGGGTGTCGCCCCAGCGGTGGCTCAAGGGCGAGTTGTGGGGCAAGAGAACTGAGTCGGCATGAATCCATTCAGCATCAGAATCACGGTTACGCCTCCAGAATCCGTCGTTGACATTGCTAGCATTGCACCTAATGCGAAAGTTTCCATAATCAGTAACGTCGTTAGAGACCTCGTGCAACACCGATAGATGCCATTTATCGACGCCGGAACTGAACTGTAGAAATGGCTGGTTGTTGATCGACATGAACCGAAGGTAATCGCCGTTATCCCCTTTAAACGCCACGTGTCTGGGCATCATGAACAGGGGTGCCAAATCGACGAAACCGAATATCATGTGAGTTGCATGTTGGGGATTTGCTGCTACTTCTGACGATACTGCAAGAACAGGATTTTGTCGATCGATGAACAGGTTGCGTCCGAGTTGCACATGCAACAACTGAATGTTGTTATTACTGTACCCAGGGATATTTGCAGGCAAGAACATGGTGCATGACCATGCTGATTCGTCCTCCACAGGTTCCTCGGCCACCGCTGCCACCACGGAATCGCCTTCTCTCCGGACGGCCAAGAACTTGTTGTTATAACTGCATCTTATATGCACTCGTCCGTTACCCGACCGTGCCTGCAACACCTCCAGCTTACTTAACGGACTCATAACGTCGTCTCCGTCTGCTATGAGCAAGCCATGTGCCTCCACATCTTCATGTACGTACTGCAATAACTTGTTGCCGAATGGACGGAGTGTCATGGATACTGGTAAAGTTACTAACGCCATTTTCAATCTCTAGGTTGCTAGGTAGCTGGTATTTTTGATTTATTGATCTGATGGTTTGCTCAGCTAGCTGCTCCAAACTGCTTGCTATATATACACACGCATACCAAGCACGAACCTTATCCCAAAAAAAAAAAAAAAAACACGGCCATAAACCTTATATCTGGACCACCGAGGCACCGACCACGCGCTGCCCATTTCCTATATATCCATACACAACAAAAATATGTCAATCATGCATATATTAAAGCAGCTGGCTATGAACGTAAATGCAGAGACGTCTCGATCGATCGGTCTTGTCATTAATCAGTGAACTGGCCAGAATTGTTGTTTTGCTCCATCTGGCACAAATTTGATTTGGACAATCCATATATCTTTTGACACTGAGCTCATTCAACTCTATAAAATATAGGACACGTAGTACACGTACTCGATCCTTCCTTCATCTCAAGATTTGATCATTGGAATTGTATTTCTACAAGTTCCATCATTCAATAAAATTTCGAGAAATTTTAAATACACATCCTTAATTACTTAATACACATTCCTATTATTTTATATTTCAAATTAGATTTTATAAGTATGTTAAATGACCAAAATAGACATCTATGTATTAAAAGAAAAAAAAATTTGAATCGCACATTTCTATGTCTCTTTTTCTAAATCCTATACGTTGCAATACATCTTTCTTCTCCGCACTTCATCACCTGAATTTCGACTATGGACATGAATTTGAAGACCTCGTTCAACAATCTTTAGTTGAGATATGTATTCTTCATCTTGTATTGAATACAATTCAACGTAATCTCCAGAGCTATCTCATTGAGATCCACCGTCGTTTTGGAGGTGGTAGCCAGTAATTTGTGAGAGTGAGTAGAGAAAGAAAGCAAAGCATTTGGGTTTTTTTTTCCTATCAGTTTTTAGTTTTCATCTTGCTTAACATATTGAACAGGTAGTGCATGAAAGTGTAAATTTTGCAGACTATATTGAAAGGTAAAATTTTGAAGGACTTGCAAATGTTCGAAATTTTATATTCTCAAATTCCAATTGATTGATGTCGAAAAGGAGTTGGAATAGGCCAAAATTTACAGCAAAAAATAGAAGAAAATATGTAAAAGAAAATTATGAAATCTCAATATACTAATATATATAATAATCATATTACATAATAATCTTAATATAGTCAAATAATATGATATTTCATGGTTTTAGAGATTAAGAGTATTTTAGGTCATTTGGGTGGTGTATCTAGTCTAATATTAGAATGAAAAATTAAATAGGTGGTGTATTGAGTGTGGGGTATGTATTAAGAAAATAGGGGTGTGTATTTAAAACTCCTCTAAAATTTCCATTTGATGTCATCAAAAAAAAATTCCATTTGATGAAAAATAAGTTCACTGCGTACATGAAAACACATTAGAGATGAGAATGACTGCTATTGTGAAACCCTTAACTGCGAATGTTTTTTTTTTTTTCGTAAAATCCTTTTCGAGTCCATTTTGCTCCACATATTGCAATATGAACATGACTGTTGGTGGTTGCACCGCCCTACCCAGGCTACAATGAAAACATGTCAAACGTTAGGCATGCATGAATAGTATTAATTTTTTTTTAATTGTTTTGATAAGATGCCTAATTGGGGTTGTGTGGTTCCTGAAAAAGTCTGCTTTTACATGGACCAATATTGACAGATAAGTCGACAAACACGTGATACTTTTCCTGTACGGTTTTTGGTTTGAACCAAAGGCCACGTTTGGCAATCAGCCCAGAAATGGATAAGAATAATAATTGAATTGGATTGGAATAAGATCGGATTGGAAGCTAAAATCATTACAACCTGTCCTATTAGACGATGCCCAACTTACAAGATGATGAGTTACTGCATTGCTTTCTCTGTAAATATGTTTAAAGTAAGATCTCGGCAACTTAGAAAGAAGAGATAAATGTCACCATACACCGATCTTAGTTGAACATCAGGACCTTGTACATTTGATAACGCCTTTGACTAATTATAAACAGTGGTGGATTCATAAACTTTTTTCAGGTTGGGTAAAAAAAAATTACTCAAACAAATGAAAGAAACAAACGTTTTCTTTTCAGATATATTTTTATCATAAGCTAATCAAGTAATATAAGATATTATAACATTTATAAGTCATTAAAGGTATCAGTTATTAACTTTTTCATGGGTCATAATTGAATGTTGACATTTTTAATTGAATGTTTAGTAAAGGAAAAACATATTATGTGCCTTCGTCAAACTAACTGACGAAGAGAGAATCAAGGAATTAGTAATTACCAATCAATTAACATAAAAGATAGATCAATCAGTATTTAATATCATAATTGTAATCAATATTTCCGTTGTAATTTCTTCCCTATATAAAGGGACTATGAAATGAAATGAGTAGACCATTCCAATCTCCATTTACTTTTACACGTTATCAGCACGCTCAGAGCAAATAAGCCAAGAAAAAAAAAAACCCTAGAAGAGAAAAAATCTCTCTTCCTTTTCTTTCTGCCGCAATCTCCACAAAAAAAAAAAAAAAAATCTTTCTTCTCCGGCCAAGCACCAGCCTAGCATCCGCAACTGTTCTTCTCCTTCCCTGCCCAGACCGGCCTCCGCCTCTCCGGCCGAACACCACAAGCCACCACCTGCCTCCATCGAATTACTAAGGGCACCCAGACGCCCCTGCGTCCACCCACCTGCAGTGCCCCCGCGCCAGCAGCACGATCGAGCCTTCGATCCAGCCTCCGCGCGCACAGCCCAGCCTCCGATGCTTGTAGCAGCACCACAAGCCACCACCGGCCTCCATCGAATTACTAAGGGCACCCAGACGCCCCTGCGTCCACCCACCTGCAGTGCCTCCACGCCAGCAGCACGATCGAGCCTTCGATCCAGCCTCCGCGCGCACAGCCCAGCCTCCGACGCTTGTAGCAGCGCCTCCGACCCAGCCCTGCATCAGCCCAGCCGCGTCCGGCCTCTCATCCCCCGCAGCCCAGCAGCGCCCGGCCTTACCTCCTTGCAGCCCAGCCACGTCCGACCTCTCATCCCCGCAGCCCAGCTACGCCCAGCCCCGCCCTCGCCCACCTGCAGATCCTCCTAAACCAGAAGGAAGGAAAGCCGGAGGAGGAAGAAGAAAAAAAAAAAAAAAAAAAAAAGAGTGCAACTCGGGCCGAAGTAAGGACCCGGCCCAGAAACGAAAAGGCCCAAAGAACAGAAGGCCCAGAGAAAAAAAAAAAAAACTTAACCCAAAGTAAAGGGCCTGCCCAGAGAACAGACCCGGCCCAGACTGAAAAAAAAAAAAAAAACAAAAACAAAAAAAAAAACAAAAAAACAAAGGCTCCAAAAGAGATAGGAAGCGGCCCAAACATCTCACGTCTGCATCAACACGCGCGTGCGTTAGGATTGTTTTTCTTGAAACCAAGTATGTTCTCTTTTATTTTCATATTATGGTATATTTAATTATTTATCATTAGAATTTATTTTATTTTATTTTTTTAGCATTCTATTTTATTGCTTGTTATATATGTGATATATATTCGTGGAATCTAAAGCATGTGAATTTTATTTATATTTTCTATTTTTAAGCATGCTTTATACCTTATTGTTTATACCTTTATATTTTGTTATTACGCATGTTTAATTAGATAATTTTGATCATTTTCAGCAAGCCTTGTTTTTATGTTTTATATAATTACCTTTAAGCATGATTTATCCTTATATAAATTATTCCTAAGCATGCCTTTATATTATGCTCTCATTTGTATTTTATGTTATGCATGATATATTCTTGCTATTGTTATATGTAGTATATAATTTGTTGTATATTTGTAAAATTTTGAACAAGCCATGTCATTTATTTTTATATATGCTATGTTTTATTATTAAATGTGTTATAGTTATTTTTGTAATACAACATATAAAATTCTACTTTGCCATGATAATGAAAATTCATGCGCATTTATACACACAACATTACTGTGATAAAGTATTTTCACATAGCATCGAAAAAAAATGTGTGACCATTACGAATCTTGGTCTTGAAATCTAATTCATATTATTTGGAAAATAATACACGTGGATGTCTTTTGTGACTGCGTAATTTATATCTTCTCTCTTGTTGATGTAGATGGCTGATCCAGCTCGACCTGAATTTGACATTTTGGACTCAGAAAGACTTGAGTACCACCGTTGGGTTTCCGATGTAGAAATTGCATTTGTGGCAAAAGAATACACTGCCACCATCAAAACTACCACTGACCCCAAGGACGATGGACTGTCTGATAAGGTAAAAGCAAACGCCTTAATGTTTTTAAGGCGACATATTGATCCTAGCCTACGCTGGGAATACCTCTAGTTGAAGACACCCATAGAATTGTGGGATGCCCTTAAGGGACGTTTTGGGAACATTCATGACACCTTGCTCCCAGAATTGACTGTTCAGTGGAATGAAATCCGCTTGCTTGACTACAAAAGGGTCAATGACTTCAACAAAGACATGTTGCGCCTAAAGGCACGTCTAAATTTCTGTGGAAAGGAACTCACAAAAGATGATATGATCCAAAAGACTCTTTCCACCTTTCCTACTTCAGCAATTATACTAGTGAACCAGTATAGGCTGGAGTATGATAATAAAAGAATCACACCCTTCAATAAACTGATCAACCTACTGCAAGTGGCTGAGAGGCACAATGAGGTTCTTTTGAGCAACAATGCCAGACCGTTGGGACAAAGAAAATTCCTGAGGCTAATTATGGCAAAGTCAAAGGTGGAAAGAACCCCAATGAAAAGAGGGTTGGACGTGTTGATCCCTACCCACGTGGCAACAATGCACCACGTGGCAAGGAACGTGGGGGTCCTGGTATGGGCCGTGGAGGCCCTCCCAATGTATGGAGCAGAGATGGTGGTGCTGGCCCTAGTGGTCATGGAAACAAGGTGCAAAGGGTACCTAAGAACCCTTCAGTCAAACAGGGTAGAGTTGGCAATGAACCATGCTATAGGTGTGGAGTCATGGGGCATTGGTACAAGAACTGTCAAGCAAGCAACAGAGTAGCAGCCAATTACAAGATGTATAAGGAGTCTCAAGAACAAGAGGCTCACTATATGGAAGAAGGAGGCAATGACCCAGATGTCAACCTCACAATTGCAGACTTCAATGGCAACAAGGAACTTGCTCAATCAATGGATGCTTCAGATTTTGACTGATCTGCTTTATTTATTCTATTTTCCAAACACAGTTGTGAAGGCATAATGCCTCATTTTTTTAATTAGACTATTACGTAGTCTTAAAGTTTATTTCAATAATTGTTTGAATTAGATTTCTGAATAAGACCTTGATTTTATTATCGTTGGCTTATTAATAAATTTCAGATTTTATTCTGAAGCATTGAATTTATTCGATTTTTATGTACCACACATATTCATATGGTTCGAAAAAGCACTATAAAGATGTAAAGCAATACATCTAGAGAAAAAAAATATTATTAGAATGAAAAAAAATTTATCATTCTACAAAAATAGTCATGCTCTAAAGAATATGAGTTATATTTTCAAAATCAATAATATATCCCATTTATTTGTAGGAATGAATCGAGGAGAAATCGAGTGCTTAGTTGATAGTGGGACTACCCACACCATATTAAGGAATAGGTAATTATTTATTGAATTAATAGCCTATAATTCCTCTGTGACTACGATGATTGGATCATCACAAGTAATAAAAGGGCGAGGAACTGCCAAATTTTTGCTGCCTAATGGCACAACATTTAAAGTCACAGATGCTCTATATGCACCTAGAGCTAATCGAACCTTGTTAAGTTTGAAAAATATTCATGCCAACGGTTATCATGTAGAAACACACTGTGAGAATGGAATTGAATACCTTTATATTACCTCTAATGAATGTGGAAGGAAACGCATTTTAGAGAAACTTATGAGTCAATCTAGTGGACTGTACCTCACTACGATTCGGATCATTGAATCATATGTTGTCACCAACAATGAAATGTGGGACACTAACTCATACAGGCTTTGGCATGACCGCCTAGGGCACCCTGATCGTGACATGATGATCCGCATCTTGAAAAACTCACACGGACATCCCTTCTTTCTAGTGAAAAATAAAATGGGAGAAAAATCCTTCACACTGAAAGGTGTCGGTCCTCGTATTACTCAAATACAGCCATTACATTCTGAAGTACCAGAAGCACTACCTCCCTCCCATTATGCCTCATTGACTATTTCAAAGGCACATCACTCGTTTTGCAAAGTCTGCTCTTTAGCAAAAACAGGATCGAGACCTTCCTATGCTAAAGATACAAAACAAAATATTCCATTATTACAAAGGATACAAGGAGACATCTGTGGACCTATCCATCCAGAATGCGGACCATTCAAGTACTTTATGGTTCTGGAGGATGCCTCGACACGCTGGTCACATGTCGTTTTATTGTCCACAAGAAATGCTGCATTTGCAAAACTCCTAGCACAGATTATACGCTTAAGGACTCACCACCCTGATCACCCTATCAAGTCTATAAGGCTTGATAATGCTGGAGAGTTTACATCAAAAGCATTTGATAATTAATTATTGCATGTCTATTGGGATCGATGTAGAGCATCCTGTACCCCATGTGTACACAAAATGGTCTCGCAGAAGCCACCATCAAAAGGCTACAGATGGTGGCTAGGGCATTGGTTATGCGCACCAACTTGCCTATATCTGCATGGGGTTATGCAATATTGCACGCAGCTTTACTCATTCATTTCAGACCCACTGCTAGCCAACCATTTTCTGCGTACCAGTTGGTAACTGGATATGAACCTGACATTTCACACCTACGCATATTTGGTTGCGCCGTATATGTGCATATTGCGCCCCCACAACGCACTAAAATGGGTCCTCAGAGACGATTAAGTTTTTATGTTGGATACGTATCTCCAACGATTATCCGCTATTTGGAACCCTTGACAGGCGATCTCTTACCGCTCGATTTGAGGATTGTCACTTTGATGAGACAGTCTTCCCGTCGTTAGGGGGAGATAGGAAAAAGGATTTTCCAAGGGAACGACAGGAATTGTTGTGGTTTGTTCCCACTCTGTCTCATTTTGATCCCCGCACTTCACAATGTGAAAGTGAAGTGAAAAGAATAATCGATCTTCAAAACGTAGCAGATTCGATGCCTGATGCGTTTTCTGATATCGCAAAAGTGACGAGATCACGTATACCAGCTGCAAATGTGCCTGCAAGGTTAGAAGTCCCCAACAAGGGGCACGGTGCCGCAGATAGAGGCACTACAACCACACTTAGTGGAGGTATGGTTGAGGCCGTGGCTCCTCAAAGGAAAAGGGGGAGGCCACTAGGTTCGATTGAAACTCACCCAAGGAAGAAGAGGGCGAGTAAGGCACAAACCGATCCATTAATCATCAATGTAGAGAATCCCTCTCATGAGATTGTCTCTGATTATAGCTATGTCCATGAATCAAGACTGGAGGACGCTCCGATGTTTGAAATGATTATAGAGAACAAAGAAATCTCAATGGATTATGAGAGTGCATATGAGTTGATAGAAAGATCTTCCATACACATTGATGATGTATTTGCATACACTGTTGCTCAAGAAATCATAGAGCACGATAAGATCGAACCACGCTCTGTTGCAGAATGTCAACAAAGAGCAGATTGGCCTAACTGGAAAGAAGCAATCCAGGCAGAATTAGATTCTCTGACAAAGAGACAGGTATTTGGTCCGGTAGTGCTAACCCCACCAAGTGTAAAGCCTGTAGGACATAAATGGGTCTTTGTTAGAAAGCGTAATAAGAAGAATGAAGTCCTGAGGTACAAGGCTCGCCTTGTGGCACAAGGTTTCTCCCAACGCCCTGGAATTGACTACGAGGAGACATACTCTCCCGTAATGGACGTTATAATGTTCCGCTACTTAGTTAGCCTAGTAGTTTCCGAAGGACTGGAAATGCAGCTCATGGATGTGGTGACTGCATATCTCTATGGGGATCTAGATTCAGAGATATATATGAAAGTGCCTGATGGCCTTACATTACCCAAGTCAAGTGACTCTAAACCACGGAGTGCGTTTGCAATTAGGTTGAAACGCTCACTTTACGGATTGAAACAATCTGGGCGGATGTGGCATACCCGTCTAAGTGACTACTTGATTGGGAAGGGATATAAGAACGATGAACTATGCCCCTGCGTATTCATAAAGAAAACAAGTTCCGGATTTGCAATTGTAGTAGTAAATGTCGATGATATGAACATAATAGGTACTCTTGATGAAATAAGAGAAACCGCGAGCTACTTGAAATCCGAATTTGAGATGAAGGATCTTGGGAAAACTCGATTCTATCTAGGCCTTGAACTAGAACACCGAGTTTGTGGAATACTAATCCACCAGTCTGCGTATGTCCAAAAGATGCTCAGGCGATTTAACATGGACAAAGCGCATCCTGCTAGCACTCCTATGATCGGTCGAAGTTTGGATGCAAAGAAAGATCCATTTCGTCCGAAGGAAGATGACGAAGAGGTGTTGGGAGATGAAATTCCCTACCTAAGTGCAATAGGCGCATTATTGTACTTAGCCCAATGTACTCGACCAGACATTGCATTCTCAGTGAACTTGTTAGCTAGATTTAGCTCAGCGCCAACGCAGCGTCACTGGAATGGTATCAAGAACATCTTCAGATACCTAAAAGGAACCATTGACTTGGGACCGTTCTTTCCCTACAGAGAGACAAGAGGGACCGCAGATGGAACTGCAATCTCTTAAGGAAATATTGATGGTGAAAGTGCCACACACTACACCGAAACGCCAAATGATGTTTTGGTTGGTTTTGCTGATGCTGGGTATCTCTCTGACCCACATAAAGGTCGTTCCCAAACTGGTTATGTATTTACCATTGGGAACACGGCAATATCTTAGAGATCAACCAAGCAAACCCTTGTGGCTACCTCCTCGAACCACTCAGAGATCATCGCCCTACATGAGGCGGTTCGTGAGTGTGTATGGTTAAGAGCTATCATCACACATATTCGAGGGACTAGTGGTTTGAGTTCTACCACTGAAGAGCCTACTTGCATTTATGAAGATAATGCAGCTTGCATCGAACAGATGAAGATAGGATATATCAAGGGTGATAATACAAAACACATATCGCCGAAGTTTTTCTACAATCAGCAACAACAGGCCCTCCTCAAGATTCAAGTGAATCAAGTAAGGTCTGAGGAGAATGTGGCAGATTTGTTCACCAAATCATTGCCTAAGGCCATATTTGAGAAACATGTGAAAAGTATAGGAATGCGAAAACTTTCCAAGCTCCCTTGATTAATGTAAGTATCAGAGGGAGGTGTAGACGTCAGGGGAGTCTAACACACACATGTCATTCTCAAATGTAGAAGGTGCGTTGTGCTCTTTTCCTTCGACCAAGTTTTATTTTTTGTCCCACAGGGTTTTTATTGTTACTTGGCAAGGTTTTTAGTGAGGCAACAACTTATGCACCATTTCGTCTTTGACTTGGCACAAGGGAGAGTGTTAATGGAAAAACATATTATGTGCCTTCGTCAAAGTAACTGACGAAGAGATAATCAAGGAATCAGTAATTACCAATCAATTAGCATAAAAGATAGATTAATCAGTATTTAATATCATAATTGTAATCAATATTTCTGTTGTAATTTCTTCCCTATATAAAGGGACTATGAAATGAAATGAGTAGACCATTCCAATCTCCATTTACTTTTACAAAAATAACATTGATCGCACGTTTACTTACTTGGAATGGAAAATAATAATGAATCGGAGACAACTGGAATGGAAGAAGAAAGGAATCGGTATTGATTCTGGAAGAGTTGATTCCTAAACCCATCTCCCCCCTTCGTAATCAAATTCCTGAGTATTCAGGAATCGACTCCTTATAAGGAGGTGGGACCTACACCCATTCCGATTCCTTCATGTGTTAGTAAACGCGGTAATACTTTTGCCCGGAATCATTCCGATTCCTTTATGTATTAGTAAACGCAGGAATAAATTTACCCCGTAATCATTCCCTCTATTTTCATTCCCATTCCAAGTAAGTAAATGTTCCGTCATTGTAGAAGATTGGGTAAACTGCTTCTCATTCCTCATACTTGCCCTTTTGCTTTGGAAATTTTCTGCAATAACCTTGTGGAGCAAGATCATATACCTATAGCCACAAATATCGAGATTGGGCAACTACCCAAGCTTGACACCGCCTAAATCCGCCCCTGATTATAAGCAATCTGCCTCAAGACGAACATGAGTAAAACCATCACCAGCCACCAACTTGCATGCTTCCAACCTAGCTAACGACTTCACATGAGCGGGTGACATAATAGAATTGACACGTAAGGCAAGACTAGCAACAAAAAATCCATTCCCACCGGGTACAACAATTCCAATACCATGAAAAATGCCCTGTCAATAGGAGGATTACAATTGGAATGGATAAGTACAAGGAAAAAGCTGCAAAACAGAGAAATACAGAAAATAAAATAAGAAAAGCTTGACCCAAAGAAAGATGAAAGAGTGATCGGCGAAGCCAAAATTGGCTGAAAACAATAACAATTTCATGTCCATCACTAGCTTCATGAAAACAAAACTAAATCAAGACCAAATCCACCCGTCAACAACCATAATAAAGTCAATGATGAGGAAGAGACCAGTGGTTTTGGTCGGAGAAACAGGTTTGTTGGAATTGGCTGTAGAAGTCTAGGGTTTTCCGGCAACGACTGGATTTGATTAGGATTGGTTGTTGAAGAGAAGAAGAGGATACGGTAGTACCCCATAATTTTGTTATTATTTTCCGAGGATTTTTCGGAATCTAATTTGTGGTTATTGGACGGTTTCGTGGCTTGTGGAAGAAGCGGACGTGTTTTGGACGGATTATTTGTTGAAAAATATGGTTTTAGGGGGGTTGCAAAGGTTGACTTTTTATTCGTTGGGTTTCTATGAAAACTTCCTTCACAAAAGTCGTAGAGTGCGTCGATACCAATTCGTGGACATGCGGAATGCAGAAATCGAAGTTTGTATGAAGAAGTTATGGCCATTGGAAAAAGTTTCCATTTTGATATATACGGGATTTTTCAGGAAAAATATCAGAAATTGGAAAGTTTCCAAAAAGGGACATTTTTCTCTCTCTTCGGTCCGACCTCGGTTTTGCCCTCTCCACTTCACCAGCATCATTCTTCTTCCTCCGGCCACCATAGGAAGCGATTCAAAGTGGGTTTTGCTCACCTCAATCCCCTCTAGATGTCTGTGAAAGGATTGAAGAGAGATTTGAACTGTGGACGGAGCTACATCGACTAAAAGAGGCCGCGGAGTAGTTGCAAATCGCCTTGATCGGAGTCGGCGATTCTGGCCACCTTTGTCGGTGTTTCTTGAGGGCTTTTGGAGCCCAGAGGACGTAGAAGCTTTCTCCTGGGGTGGCTTGCAACGATTCAACTTGTGGAGAACGAATTTTAGAATATGGGATTCTAGGGTTCATCAAAATTCAAAGCTTTCGAGGTAAATTCCGGCCATATGATTTTGATTCAGACTTTGTGCTAGTTATGAAAGTTGTAATTGGAGTTGAGATGAAGAACTTTGGTGTTGGAAGTTTTGTCAAATTTTGAATTTGGCCCGACGGCGGCGCCGCCACTATGGTGGTGTTTTCCGGCCACTTCAAGGATTGTTTCTGTTCCTGATTTCGATCTACTCATCGATACGAGCATTGCTTTATACAACACGTAATTTTTGGAGATCGTATGAGTATGTTAGGGTTTTTGTAATTTTGATAGTTCGATTATTCGATCCTTGAGGATCCGACTATTCGATCGACTTATGGTTTTGTCACATTGATCGTGGAAGTATTCCAGAGACTTTGGGAGGTCTCGAATGTGGTTTCGCCTCAATTGGCTTTACTTTGGGATTGTGGTTCGATTTGGGGATTCAAACTTTAGTTATTGGATTCATTGACTGAATCAAGGCTGTATTTTCCTTAGGTGCTTAACAGAGTGCGTTCTATAAGTAGTTTAGTGGTGTGAAGACGTAGCGGGAGTTTCGAGGTGAGTAATCTCACAATGTTCATTTACGAACGAAGTTATCTTTATCATTTTGAGAGTTATTTAGTTAACTGCAAAATATAGTTGGTATTAGTAGGCATTCTTAAGTGAATGACTACGTATATATATATGTGTGTGTGTGTGTGTGGGGGGGGGGGGGGTTGTTGATTGATTGATGAAAACAATAATTGTCGATGCGTTCATTTTATTGTTTTGGGTTGTGGCTTTTGGGAAACAAATGATTGTGGAAATGTTGATTTCTATTGTTTTGAAAAACATTGAGATTTGTGGAACATTTTGGGTCCAGTGCGACTCACTTAATGTTTTAATCTTTGTCACAGATGGTGATCGAGATTGAGTCACCACTACAAGAGAAAATGTCATCGGCGACAACCCAAAGTTGTCGTAAAAAGTCAAAATTTCTCGCTGAATTGAAAATGTGACGACTTTGGGTTGTCGCAACCAGTTGTCGCCTTATGTGTTTTACTGATTGTCAAAAGCGACGAAATTACACGGTTGTCGCTTTTCCAATATGTGACGCAATTGGTTCCTCGCATATCACAAATTGTGACACTCACAAATGTGTTACCAAAAACTATATGCGAGACTTTATATTTGTCACTGTTTTTAATATACGAGGCTTTGTTTACGTCGCATATTCCATATGCGAGGTTTGGATGTTTGTTGCATTTTCAATTGGCGACGCAATTCGTTCCTCGCATATGACATCTTGCAAGACAAGAGAGTGCGTTACAGAATGCTATAAGCGAGACTTTATATTTGTTACAATTTCCAATATAGGAGACCTTGTTTACGTTGCATATTCCATCTGCGAGGTTTATATGTTTGATCGAAAATTTATATGCGAGACTTTTTTTTGTTACAAAAAATAACTGCGAGGTTTCATTTTTGTTGCATATATTAATATGCGACACATATGCATTTGTTGTAGAAAATGATTTGCGAGGCTTCTTGTTTGTCTCCTATAATTTCGTCGAGGAACTTATTGCGTCGCATATTGAAAAAACGACAACCCTGTTATTTCGTCGCTTTTGACAATCAGTAAAACACATTACGCGACAACTGGTTGCGACAACCGAAAGGTGTCGCATATTTAATTAAGCGAGAAATTTAGTCTTTTTACGACAACTCTGAATTGTCGCTAATATCTTTATAAAGATATGTCAAATTAACATAGTTGTCGAAAATATAAAATGCAAGAATAAATATTTGTTGAAAAAAATAATAAGCAAGATCGCATATAATGTTGCATATAATGATTTGCAACATATGCAAAAGAATCATTGTTTGTTGCAAATGACTTTAAATTAGGCTGGATTGTTTGTCTCATTTGATAATTATTTATTTAAAAATTTCAAAATAATAGGAATATTTAAAAAATTAATTTTTTAATATTAATCAAAAGATTTATTAAATCATAAATCAAATAGAGTTTACAAAATTCTACCCACAAAATAATAATAGCTAATAAAAAGAAAAATTGTTTGCCAAGCTAGACTAGCTAAATCCTAATCCAAAAATTATTAAAAATGACTTTATGAATCACAAATCTTCCTCCAAATCCTCTGTTTCAGAATTATCTCCATTGTTTTGGACACCGTCTTCATCTCTTCCAAAGACATCATTTCTTCACTGTTGGGTACTACGATATTCATGTCAATGTTTTCTGTATCAGCAAAACAGCCTTGGCTATTCATCAGGAACTTCTTCAACATTGTCATTAGCTGTGCATTTTGTGACCGCATAGTGTCCACAGTTGATTCAAGCTTCTTAACTTTATCTTGCATTACGTTCATCTCAGAACTCACAGCTGTTGAAGATGTAACAGTTGGAAGCTCCATGCGAGGAAACGAGCCTAAACCACGAACTCTTTTTCCCTTCCTTCCACACTCTTCAGCCATGATTGGAATCTCATCACGCGCAGTAACTTGTACAGATTCTGGTGGAGTACCCTCTGGTGCCTCTAGGGTTAGTTTCTCCTTATGCTCTTCTCTCTTATTTTTCAGTCGATCCTACAAAAATAAAATATAAAAACAAAAATAAATATGTTATTTACTTATATATTTAAATAGTAATTATTTTCCCAAAACTAATAAGACTTTAACAACATTGATAACAATACTTACATATTTATCACGTGCAGCATCACTAACCCAATTGCTATTTGAATCTTGATACATAGCTGCCCAATTGTCTATGAAAGACAAAGGATTGCCCTCCTGCAATTTAAAAAAATCTCCCAAATTAACAATTATTCAAGATAACATTTGAATTAACTCACTCGAAACTCATAAAATTTACCTTGGCTGCCCTCAAAGCATGTTGAATGAAAGGCATAGCTCCGCCACGATGCGTACTCCTTTGTCTCTTTCGGCTAGTTGAATTCTTCTTGCATTTATCCTTTATAAATATTGTGAGGTTAATTATGTACTCTAAATTTTTTAATCAAAGCATAAAACTGTAATATTATTTCTTTTAAAAAAACATACAACAATAAAAATATTTTGAAAAAATAAAGGAGTGAAGAATACATACAATATATTTTGGATCGGTGTAGAGTTCATCACATAGCCAATGCCACTCCTCTATCGATCTCTCACCCCATAGATCAGGTGGAGGAAGTGTGGCTCGTCCTCGAACAGATGTCCCACATTTTTGGTAGTGATCGTGCAACTTCCACTTGAATTGAGTATACGCCGAGCGCATCTTATCATCCACAAAATAGATAATTTTTGGATGTTCTATTTCCACGTCAAAGTGTACCTAATTAAGAATAAAAATAATATAGTATGTTAGGAACAAAAATATTAACTTTGCATTAAACCACTGGCTTAAACTTACCGTCAATCCCTCTCGTAGTGTCCTCTTAATATCTCCTGAAATCTTATTCCATCCGCGGTAACATACCGGAGCTCGACTTCGAACCTCAATCCCTATAGCGGTAGTGAACTTCTTATTGCTGTACTCAGTATTTGGGACCCAATGCTCCTGGTCAAATATTATCTCCACCTTCTTGTTGCCATTGCTAGCAATCATCTCAATCATACCTTTCCCAGTTGTTTTGCCACGTGTTTTTTTCAATTCAGCAGGGGTAGAGGAATTCTCTACATGATCAGATAAAAAGAATGAGAAGATAGAAAGTGAAATTAATATCTTATTTATCAAACCATCGTTAAGGATAACAAGTGACATGCATTCACGTCTTTACCTGAGTTGTGAGCTGTAGGATGTTGATTAGCTTGTGGCTCTTGAAATGGCAGTTCAGTTGTTGTGGGTGCTGCATAAGAAGTTGCTCTCAGTGCTGGTTGTGATGGTAGCTGAGAAGCTGATTTGGATGCTCTTGTTGCTGCAGTAGCAGGCTTCCTTATCATTTTTCCTCGTCCAAGTTGCAGAGATTGAGAGGACATCTGCAACACATAACAAAAAAGAGTGAAAATACAAAAACGAGTGCATGTGCACAAGTCCACACAATTGAAAACTGTAACTTAGATGAGAGCCGTAGCTATAGAGGACTGGGTACTTATACTAAACTATATATATTTTTGGGGCTGTAGCATTAACTTAATCGACATATATACACTGGGGCTTTAGATTAAAAACATTAACTGGGGCTTTCAGCCACTAGTTTTGAGCTTTAGATTAAAAACATTAATTAAAAACATTAACTGGGGCTTTCTGCCACTATTACTAAAACATAGTATATAGCAAGAAATAGAACATCAAGAAGCTGCCAATCAAAAAAATAAGAGACTTACGTAGAACCAAATCAGAAAATAAGATAGAAAATATACTGTTTTGGTGGATGTGTTTGGTCCTAAACACCTTCAATCTGCAATTCCACATAAAAGAACACCGATAGTATCAACCATTAAAGGAGCAGAACACTCATAACCTTGAAAAAGAAACTCTGTTGCTTCCATTCAAATCTTTTACCCTGTTTTTGCAAGATTAAAGGAACAAGCAGAACGACCTATGTAGGAGAGCTAATTTATACCCTGTTCAGGACATCATATTCTTGTCTTCCATAATAGATACTAGTCTTAACATTTACTATTCCGTCCTGAACAGCAAGTATCATAAGAAACTGAAGCAACGCAACTTTGTTGAGAACAGAAACTTGCACTTTCTTTCAAAATTTCAATAGAACATCAAGATTACGAATATGATATCCAACTCTATGAAAATTATACATTAAAGTACAACAAGCCATTTGCCCAGAAATCAATCAATAAGTAATCAACTTTCTTTCTTTATCAAAAAAGCATTAAGACATGATCCAAACTCTATGAAAATCACACAGTGACATTTATACTCCAGTTTAACTTCCTATCCAGAAACAACAATTGCATAGAATAGTTACAAGTTCGCACTATAAGAGTCAGCGTATAAATGATACATGTGAGCCCGATGTTAAACTCAGAAAAAATCAACCAATAACCCAAAAACATACCTGGAAAATTGAACACCGAAAAATTGAACGAAGAACACCCGTAATCTGCAATTCGACAAAAGAAAAAAACCAAAAGCCAAATCAAGAAAACACCTTAAAAGAAAAAAATAATAAGATAAATACTTAGGCAATTTGCAACAGACCCTTCAAAATGAAGATTGCATAGAAAGAGTCGAAGTTGATGTTGTGATGAACAGAGCCAATTCCCTTTTATATTGTCGTCCATCTCTTTTGGGTTAGGAAGAGTCCTAATTAGGACTCCTCTCTGTTCTCTCAAAATCCCGCCTAATTTTCCCGCTTGTTTGATAGAAGAATAGGAAGGATGGCGTACAAAGATTTCTGTGAGCAAAGAGAAGAACGGGAAGAGATGAAAGAAACAATAAGTTCGTTTTGACAGTAACAATAAAACGTAATCAGAAAGTCAAGAAAAGAAATAAAAAAATAGAATCATAACCATAATTACCGCATAATTATAGTTATCTGATTTGATATATTCATAATTACGGAATACAAACTATAATTATTTTCTAGAGAAAATTGAATGATAATCAAGTGATGCAATTAGGGGAAATAAACATTCAAAATGGGAAGTTTACCCAATTCTCAGTCAAATCAAACGAAAACAATAGATCGATCCAAATTCGATGGAGTTGGGTCAACCGAGAGGCAGCTAATTGCTTGGCCTCCAACCTCCCTCATCCTCATTCTGGTTCAGCATGGGATCAGACCCCCAACCTCCCTCATCCTCATTCTGATTCAGATTCTTCTTTGGACTTCGGGGGAGATAGAGAGAGAGAGTATTCTGTGATTTGGGTCCGTTTGCGGAGCGGGTCGAGCGGGGCGAGTCGGAAACCATTGAAGGACTGAATGGCTTGCATGGTGGTGAAGGGTGATTTTGAATCGAAGAGAGGAGGAGAGTGGTGGCGACGAGATTTTGAATCGGATCCGTAAAGAGAAAGAGTGGTGGTGACGATTAATAGATGAGTGAGATAATTACTTTGTTTCTCTAAATAAATAAATAAAGAGGGGAAATATATATTCAATGGAGACAAATTTAAGGACAAAAAAGAAAAACAACAAAATTATTGGAAAAAAATAGGAAACAATATCTGTTAAAAAAATATATACCAAACAATATCACTCAATAAATGGAAAGTCGGATTCTTAAAAAAAATATAAAAAAATAAAAATTATGGAAAGCCTAAAAAAAACTCAAATAACTCGGCTAAAAAATCTAGTCACTATTTGTGTCACTATGATCACTTAGTAATTCTTCTTCACCAAGAGCTCTATTATGCTCCAACATAAGATCATCATCCGTAGAATCATCGTCAATAAAATCACCGTCATCTGCTGCATTCTTTTCTTTATTTGTGTTGTTGAGGATAATAGTTTCAAGTTCCACATCATGTCTGCGCAAAGATGTACTAGTTTCATCATCTTCTACGTGAACCTCCCATATATTAGCGTCATCGTCCTCGTCACCGGGATCATTATCATGGTCTACAAGATCTTCGTCTTCTTCTCTTTCTGGAACATCCCACAAGTGCCTATATTGAATCTTCTGGACAACTTTCCAAGGCTGTCCCAATTTCAGGTCATCAAGATAAAACACCTTATGGGCTTGTTTTGCTAGCACATAAGGATCATGCTGGTACCATTGGTTTTTAACGTTTAACGACGTCAAATGGTAGTCAAACTTCATCTTTTTGGGATCAGAATTATACCATTGACATTTAAAAAGAATTGTACTGTACTTTTTTCGAAAATGAAATTGAACCACACTAACCAGACTCCCATAAAAGGTGCAAGGTTCACCATTATGGGACCCAATCGTCATAATGCCACTATCCTGTGTGGTCTGGTATTGCTCAATCCGTTTGACGGACCACCGAATATCATTTGCCATGCAACCTGTATACTGGACACTGCGCGGGTCTGCACCATGTGCTAATGAATAAATCTCTTCAGAAATCAATCCTTCATCATATAATGTCTTACCACGACTTAGAAACCATTGTTGAAACTCTTCCATATGTCTCTGATCTATGTTTTCAGTACTATTTTTTTTCAGGAGTTCCACGTGCTCGCTACAAAACACAATTGATTGTTAGTATTTTATTTATTTCAAGTTATTCTAAATAAATAAATAGATTATCAATCACATACCTTCTAAACTCTTCAATCTCGTCGCAATTATTCAAGATAAACCAATTTGCTTGTTTCAATTCTTCCTGTGATAACTCAACCATTACCCCTTTTCCAGTTGGACGTACTCGTTGAGCGAAAATAGAAATTTTTGCGTTGGGTTCACTCCCTGACTGGTTTCGTTCAGGGCGATTGAAGGCTGTCTCGACATCTTCCAGATACATTGAACAAAATGTTAACGATTCATACGAAATATGAGCCTCAGCAATAGAGCCTTCTGGTCGTGCTTTGTTCCGCACATATTTTTTATATGTTCCCAGCAACCTGCGAATAATTAAAAAAAATCTTAATTTATGAATGCAAACTAGGAAAGTTATATATATATATATATATTCCTTGCACTTTTATATATATTTATATATATACTACACACATATAGACACATAAATATACTATAAATTAGTTCCAAAAAAAAAAAGAATATAATATGTTAGTGTACGAATCCAATTAAACTAGGAAAAAAATATGTTAGTCTACGAATCATATTAAACTAGGAAAAAAAAAAAAATATATATATATATATATAAGTGCAAGGAATATATATATATATATAAATAAATATATAAATTAGGAATATATATAAAAAAATTCTAGTTTACGAATGCAATTAAACTAGGAATATATATATAAATAAAAGTTCAAGGAAGAAAGTGCATTACCTCTCAATTGGATACATCCAACGGTATCCCACTGGGCCAGCAAGTTTAGCCTCGCGTGGCAAGTGCACGGCTAAATGAACCATAATGTCAAAGAATGCTGGAGGGAAAATTTTTTCTAGTTTGCATAATATCAGTACAATTTCCACCTCCCACCTATCCAGATCTGCAATTTTGAGTGTCTTTGCGCATATCTGCTGGAAGAAATATGATAGTTCTACAAGTGGAGCATAAATCTTTTTCTTCAAATGTTTTCGTATTCCAACAGGAAGAACTCGTTGCAATAGCACATGACAATCGTGACTCTTTAAACCCGATATCTTCCGGTCATCTAAATTCACATTGCGTGATATATTTGCCGCATAACCATCTGGAAATCTAACTGACTTGAGGAATTCACATATAAATGTACGTTGAGACGGTGTAAATACATATTCTGCATGAGGAAAATCGACCTTATTTCCGTCTTGCTGCACCCACAAATCTTTCTTAATATTCATTTTTTGCAAATCTAGCCTTGCCTTGTATGTGTCTTTTGATTTCCCTTCCATATGCAATAATGTTCCAACCACGCTATCACATATATTTTTCTCAATGTGCATGACATCTAAATTATGTCTGATTTTCAATTTAGACCAATACTCCAGCTCAAAAAAAATACTTCGCTTAGTCCAATTTAGCTCATCATCAGTTCTCTTCCTCTTCCTATCCTTATTATTTTTTGGATGTTTACCTAATTTTCGCTGAATAATGTAGTCACACTGACGAAGTATGTCATCACCGGAAAATTCTCTAGGGGGAGGTCTCTTCTCTACTTTTCCGTCAAAAGTATTTTTGTTGCTATCTTTGCGCCATGAATGATCCATAGGTAAAAAACGCCGATGTCCAGTGTATCCAATCTTACTTGTCAACTTCTTGTATGATGTATCTCTATTACAAACCGGACATGCCAAAAAACCTTTGGTGCTCCAACCAGACAAATTTGCATAAGCTGGAAAATCATTGATGGTCCATAACACAGCTGCACGCATGGTAAAATAAGATTCAGTCATTTTATCATAAGTCTCAACACCCTTCTCCCATAGCTCCTTAAGCTCATCAATTAACGGACGTAAAAATATATCAATATCTTTTCCCGGTGATTGAGGTCCTGAAATCAATAATGTCAACATGGAGAATGGTTTTTTCATGCATTTCCATGGGGGCAAGTTATACGGAACCACCACCACAGGCCACATACTATAAGAAGTACTCATGTTCCCAAAAGGATTGAAGCCATCAGTTGCAAGGCCTAATCTGACATTTCGTGGATCTTTCGCAAAATCAGGGTACATCTTATCAAACTCTTTCCAAGCTACAGAGTCTGCTGGATGCCTCATCTCACCCTCCACATCAACTCGTTTATCTTTATGCCATCTCATGTCATTCGATGTGTGTCTAGATCTGAATAATCTTTGTAACCTTGGTTTCAATGGAAAATATCGCAACACTTTCTGAGGAACCTTTTTTTTCTGTTCACGATCACTATTCTTATATCGTGGCTCATTGCACACCGGACATTTGTCTTTCCCTTCATTCTCTTTGTAGAACAAGGCACAATCATATTTACAAACATGAATAGTTTCATACCCCAAGCCAATACCTTTTAAGATCTTCTTGCAAGCATAATATGATTCCGGAATATTATTTGGCTTCGGACACATCTTCTTCATCATTTGCAACAAGGTATCAACAGACTTGTTGGTCCAGAGATTGTCAACTTTGCAGTGAATCAACTCCACAACAAATGTTAAAACTGAATATTCTGTGCAACCAGGGTAGAGTTCTCGTTCAGCTTCTTGCAATAACTTATCGTAGTTATCCTTATCTTCATTATGAACACCAATAGTACTATCGTAAGCCCCTTGGGTATCCTGATTTCCTGATGTATCATCTATATCGTCGTCTTCATCCTCCCCTATATCATCTCTATCTCCCGTTACATGTGCATTACCCATTGGAAAAAGATCGTTCATCATATCAAAAATACCTGTATTGTGTTCAGATGCATCAACTGGGCTATTCGGAATAGTTTGACTCCGCACTTCATTATGTTCTCCGTGATATATCCATGGGTTATATGTTGTTACCATGCCATTTTTCAATAAATGGATCTTGACCACGGTTAAAGGGTGTGAATTTGTGTTATTGCACTTCATGCACGGACATGAGATCTGATTATTCGCATTCACATGATGCTTCGCAACCTCAAGAAAAGAGTTAACCCCTTCTTTATACGCATTAGTAAACCGATAATTTGGATCTGAACCCCACTGAATCCACGCCCTATCCATTCTTGTTGCGTCAAATTATTAAGAAGTCTTCGCTGCTCCTCACTGAATTTTTTTCAAATCAAAGAGATTGATTGAAATATGGGACTGCCCGTGAGAAGAAACAAACGGTCAAATTCTAAACTCAATGTTTATTGCTTTTTGTTGTTGTTGTTTCTGTTATTTATATTTATTTCTTTACTCTGTTTCCGTGAAGGTGGGGAATTCCCAGTCGGGCCAACATATCTAATCCTTTGTGAAATAGGTTTTATGGAGGACCTAATCCTAGAGCTAATCTAAATCTCGGATTATTATTATTATTTTGGTTCTGAAACAATCGGGTTTAATCTAAATCTCTCCGTCCCGCACACTCACCGCCCGCCACCCCCTCTCTCATGGCCCCTTCATCATCGGAGCATCCGGAGAAAGTTTTCTGTCAATTGATGGACTACGAAAGCTCGTCTGCTAATTTACCAGATGCCCACCCTTCTCAATGAGATTTGGAACCCCAACCCCAATCTCAAATGCCCACTCTTCTCTTTGAAAGGTTTGTTCTTTGTTGTTCATATTTCATGGGTTTTTTTAATCAAATTTCATTGAAATTATGGAACTTTGATCAATTATTGGAATCCCTCTTTATCGATTTGGTTGCGATTCTGTTTTGGATGATGGTTCTGTTGGAGGGTATATGCTTGTTTGGAAGAAGAAGAACAAAACTAATTAGATTACTGGAATGGGCATATTGACGTGTAGGTGAAGCCTACAACTTGAATTCATATACTGAGTCCATGTACTTGAATTCATTTACAGAGTCCATGTACTTGAATGTTGCTGATGCTTCAAAGTTACCATCAGGGTGGAGTAGATATGCCGAATTCACCTTGACTGTCGTTAATCAATTTAACAGTGACAAGTCGATAACAATAGGTATTTTTCTTCTTTACTTTACTCTCTTCTTCATCTTCTTAATACAGTAGAATGATTCTACTT
This sequence comes from Rosa lucieae, assembly GCA_024704745.1. Taxonomy (NCBI): domain Eukaryota; kingdom Viridiplantae; phylum Streptophyta; class Magnoliopsida; order Rosales; family Rosaceae; genus Rosa; species Rosa lucieae. The sequence goes on along the minus strand of CM045494.1, from coordinate 23,602,856 downwards.
TAGATTGCAACTCAATGTCCGATTGCCTTTTCTTTACATAAAGCACTATGTTATTCTGCTGTTTGTCTCAGTCTTATAAGTCAACCAAACACTATCTGGTTTGTTAAGTTTTGTAACACTCTTCTTTCGAGGACTTGTACTTGCTGATTGAAGGTTCACTTGCCCTATAATTATAGAATATATGCACTGAAATTTGTTCTAATCATGCAACTTATTTGAGTCTTCCAAGCATACCACACCCTTTATTATGTTTTTGTATGACTGCTTGATGAGCTGTTCATTTGCTTTCGATGTTTTTTGATCCTTCATCTTGATTTACAGACACTCAGCATCAATTCAGTGCAAAAAAAAGTGATTGTGGCATCATTCATTAATTTCAGGGGATTAGGGAAAATAGATAAAGCTTTTATTCCACTGCTGGAAGAAGTCTGTTTGTGGCATCCTTCCTTGATTAGCTGCCAAAGGAAAATAAGTCGCATGTTTAGTGAATGGGCATTCACAGCTTTATTAGTAAATTTCTGCTCCTTCTAGGCTTAAGCTCTATTTCAGTACTGGTTACATGTTGTGCTAATTGACATACTAGAACTGGGAATCACATATTCACAACTTTGAAAGTCTCCTTGCTCAGTCTTCTTTTTTAGTTCATTCCTTTTAGTAATTCCGAGGAATGAACAGGAATTGGATTTATGATCTTCTTAGATATCAGGACTGACTTGCAGTAGTACAAAAATGGTCTATACTTCTGGTCTTCAGAGGGGAGCAGACTGATCAATTGATCAGTTTTTGAATTGCACATGCATCACTTCCAAATTCAGGCAGTGGTGGATAGGATTTGTATTCCGAAATGAATGCCGTAGGGATATCCTCCCCAGTCCTCATAACCTTGAGTTTGATCTTGAATACGATAACGATTCTGAACAGTTATTGGATGATATGGAATTTAAGGATAATGACACTGAGGATGAACGTGAGCTGAAGTTAAGAGTGCTGCCAATCTATTCAAAGAGGTACTTGGTCACTATAAGTTAAATAGTATGTTAAATCCATCTAGACCTTCTAACTTGTGATGTAGCCAAGTGTTAGCCTAACATGCATGGTGACAAGTGAATGGTGTAGCTAAATAAGGTTTTAAGTTACTGGTGCAATGAGGAGGGTTTGTCTGAGATATATTTTTCCTTTCCATTTACATTTCTCTTTCTCTCTCTCTCTCTCTCTCTCTCTCTATGGTTAAGAAAATTATTTTGATGCTTTGGATATACATAGAAGTTTTTTCTTCACATATTATAGTTATGACATGGAAAAATCTTCTCTTAAAAAAAAAACACAATAACTTGAAAAACTCCAAGCTATGGACACTTGTTGCCTTATACATTAAGCGATAACCCATTAAAGTTGTCGCCAAATTGATTTTCAGAGAGGAAATTCAAATTGTCACATAAATATTAAGCGACAACCAAATAAATTTGTCACCAAATTGATTTTCAGTGAGGAAGGTAAGGTTGTCACATAATCATTAACCGACAACTCACAGAAGTGGTCACTAAATCAGTATTCAGTGACAGAAATCTAGTTATCACATAAACATTAAGCCACAATTCACAGAAGTCGTCGCCTAATTAATCTTTTGCGAGGAAGTTAAAGTTGTCACAGAAACATTAACCGACAACTGGTAGAAATTGTCGCCTAATTAACATTTTTCGAGGAATTGGGTGTCGCATAATGTCATATGGGCGACAACTGTCAATTTCTTGCAAATTCCTACTTTATGCGACAAATTGGTTGTCGCCGATGGGATCATGTGCGACAACTGAAATTTCCTCGTATTTGCCAAGTTTTTGCGACGATTTTTGGGTTGTCACAATGAAATTCCTCGCTTTTGATAGTTTCTCTTGTAGTGCACAGATGGTGACTGGGATTAGGTTACAGATGGTGATCATAATCGGTGTAACATTTAGGGTCCAGTGCGACTCGCTTAATGTTTTAATCTTTGTCACAGATGGTGATCGAGATTGAGTCACAAATGGTGACTGGGATTAGGTCACAGATGGTAATCGTAATTGGTGTAGCATTTTGAGTCCAGTACAACTCTCTTAATGTTTTAATCTTTGTCACAGATGGTGATCAATATTGAGTCACAGATGGTGACTGGGATTAGGTCACAGATGGTGATCGTAATCGATGTAACTTTTTAAGTCCAGCGTGACTTCTTTAAAATGTTTTGATTTGTGGAGATCGGGGTCCGAAGACCAGATGGGTATGTTCAGACATCATATATGGTGACAAAGGCATATTATCGGGAACCACACCTTTGGCCAGGGGAGTCGTTATGATCAGTTAGAGCTCTAGTCTGTCTACAGTGATTTGTGTAATTTATTTCTTGATTGAAACGTGATTCTTTGTGGGTTTATCCCATGATTTGTTTCTTGATTGAAACGTGATTTTGTGTGGGTTTATCCCGTGATTTGTTTCTTGATTGAAACATGATTTTGTGTGGGTATATCTCGTGATTTGTTTCTTGATTGAAACGTGATTTTGTGTGAGTTTATCTCATGATTTCGTGACGGTTTTATCCCGTGATTTTGTGTGAGTTGTTTTGAGGCTTACAAAAGCTTACCAGGTTTGTTGTGTGACAACTCGACGCACCATTCAAACGGTGTAGGGGTTAATCCTGCAAGTTAGGATAATCGTGGCTAAAGCTGATGTAGCGTCTTTGCCACTTTATGTTAGGAAGCCATTTTTGTGACTTTACCGTTGATAAGGACTTCCGCTTATAGTAAGCTTTGTGGAGCATTTACTTATTATTTTGTGGTGACAATTTAATTCGTAACTTGTGTAATATATAACTCTGCAAAGCAAGTATATATTGACTTTGTGGATTCAGGGCATCAGTATGTACTTGGTTTAAAAGGAAAAAGTTTTCCAGATATTTTATATATTGATGGTTGAATCATCACTCATGTATAATTATGGGATTATGTATATAGATTTTTATTTATGTTAAAAATCAGGGGCGTGATAGATACAAGGCTGGTGGTTGTTTTCAAGTTGAAGAAGGATGGTGGTCTTTGGTCAAGATACAAGGATGGTCGTTGTTATAATTATGTACTGCTATGCATATCCCACCGTTCTAACAGGAGTTGATATCCTACCCTAACAAGATTTATATTTTCAATCTTAGAGAAATCTGAACCACCAAACAGTAGCTTGGATATTTTTTTTTTGTCATATCTAATTACTAATCCGGGCAAACAAACGCTGCCAAAATTCCAGGTCTCTCTAAAGATAATCATTTACACATGGGATAAGGTTCTGATGTGGCAATATGTAGCATGTTTGTTGTACATATGATCTATCGCCAAATATAGACGACACACTTTTGGTGAGTGGTCCGGCTAGACCACAGTCCCATTAGAGTAATTCACAGTTACTTTGTGAACAGAGCTTCCACTCTCGACCACATGGGGACAAGCTCCACGTACCAGCACAACCTTTTCCAGTAAAGGTAAGAACCCTACTAATGCATATCAGTTTCACAAGTGACAAAGGCACAGTGCCTTTGTAAAAGGCCTATTCAAGCATTTATGATAAGCTTTTATTAAATGTGTACTATTACTCTATCGACATTGACTAAGTTAGACATCGAAGGAGGAAGACCAATCATTCAGTCTACCTCTTGACGTTAGTGACAACCATATTTGAATGGTGACTACCATTAACCTCACTATAATAGCCACCAAGCACTGGACTAATGATCGCTACACAATGCCTCTTCTAAGTCCCCAATTTAGGTAGAAACTTTTGGTGCTATTAGTTAGCTTGGGCCGCTTTCCGCTCCTTGGTAGTCAGCCCTTAGGATGCCCTCTACTTGCTCCTCAAAATTGCCCAGCCGCCTCCGCAAATCCTCGTGCTCAATCTTCAGCTTCTTAACTCCTTTTCTTTTACTCGAACTTCTTAGTCGAGTTCTTTTGAACCTCTTTGGTATTCACCCTCTTCACCTTCTCCATTGCAAGAGATCGCCATCCCCCGCAATCAACTTAGTCCTTAACATCGATTTCTCACTAAGGAACTTAATCAGACTCAAGTTATGCAACACTTGAGTCAAATGATCGAACATCTTGTCCCGACTAGCTGAGGTGTTATTTGGGACTGCATAATACCATCTAACATAATCCGCCCTGGATTTCAGGCCTGAAATCTGAAGTGACCCTATGAGGCCCACCTTAAGAGGAATTCTACCAAAATTCCTACAAAATCACTCCTAAAATGGACTACCCAAAAACCTGCAGAAGATGAAACATACACTTTGAAACAATAACCATCACCAGCTTCCAAGAGCCTATATGCTCTTTGCATTCACAACATACTCCAACCGAAATACAATACAAATCAAGTAATAATAATCGGAGAAATGTGTTTAAAATTGAAAATCGATAATGTAAATTTAATGACTAGTGGTTCAATCGTAGCGCTCACCAAGTAGTCATTGAGTTAACACACCCGTAGCACTCACTAGGTCAGCCACAGAAAACTACTAGATATACATCACCCATAGCACCATCGATCTCCTTGAGTTATACTCATGATAGCACTCATGGGCGGTCACTGGGTACGAGAGAGAAATTAACACAAAATCATCAATCAAAGAGATCTCAAATCATAACATACATATTTCAAATCAACAATCTTGTTGGCCATCAGTTTAGCCACTCTCTCCTAGTGTCACAACAACAACATCGGCCACAAGTTCATCACTTCTCTCCTCATGCCACAACAACAGTCCAGTCCATCCTCTTTCACCTGGTGCCTCATCTTCGGTCATGGCCACCAGTATATCCCCTTTCTTCTAGTGTCTCCAACAACATGACACATCTAATCGAAAAAATTATCAAAATCAAAAACAGAAAAATCTCTATCAATGATCGTAACATCCATAAATCATAATCAAAATTTAATGCAAAGCATTTATCCTAAATCACACTCAAGCTCAAATCCAAGACATTCTTCAGGAATCATTAATCACATATAAAACAAAATTTTGAAATATTTATCAGAAATTGTAAAAAAAAAAAAGTGGAATCATATCCAAAGAAATCGCAAATCATAATTAATAATCAAATCTAATACTCTCGTAGGGAATAAAATAATATTTAACTAAATTTAAATTCATACAAAACTCTGAAACCCCTATTTAATGATTCTTTGGAAATCCTGAAAATCTTGATTCACATCAAAATCAACTCAAACTTCAAGGGTTTCGTCAATTTGGTATTTTAACAACCTAGTGAAAAACCACAACGTTCCAACTATTAGATTCTCACAAATCAAAAATTGAAAATCTGAAACTACGCAATTTCCAATTGATGCTCAAACTATTTACTTTTTTCTACAATTGGGCTTTCCTTGAGTAATGATTTTCTCAAGTTTAGAAATACTACTAAGCCCAGCCCACTCTAGACCTTACAGAAAAACACTTACACCGATCATTCCACATGATTTCTGAGATGATCGATATTAAACCTCATTCCTCCCTTTTTTAGTATTCTCTTACCCATGTTCATCAGCTAACTTTCATGCCTAAATACACCTAGATCCGAGCCCTATATGGAAAAACATTCTTTATCAAAGTTGTTCATCATCAATTCATCTATAACATATCCAAAATTCAGCCCAATCATATATGTATTGAGGTCTGTACTTTAGTTTGAGCAGTGGTTACTGAGAAATCAGCAATTCGCATAATTCGAGTTCATCTATTCATCTTCCAATTCAAACCTGGCAAAATTTTAAGAAATTGATAGTATAAAGTCTTTGACAGCAAAATGTGAAACATAAGCAAGAGGAGATCAATTGGAGCAAGTTGCTGAGCCCTTTGATACTGCAAAAACCACCTGACAAGTTTGAGGTAGGGGAAAAATTGTTTTTAAGCTCTTAGGGTATACGATTCTCTTAAAGGAAATTTATTTGGTGATTTTGTTCAACTCAGCAGTTTTATTTTTATGAACTTATTGGTCCCTTGAACCAACTGCATGTTTTTTTTATATGTTTCGATATTTGAGTAAAAAGTGTCTACTTTTTTTTAAGGTTTATGATGTCAAGAAATAGTCTGCTTCTTTGTTGATTTTATGCAATTTCAAGCTCTGTTTTCATATCATAAACTACATGCAATAACTTATTTGCATCTTTGAAAGCTAGTAATTAAACTATGTTTCTAGTAATCTTGTGTATTGAAATCCAAACTATATTTGTATGTTTGTTTTATGGAAGTGGTGAGGATGTAGCTGGGATGATGATTGTGAAAGCTCGGGCATAATGACCCGTGAGCTTTGAATTGTTATGGGCACAATGACCAAATTTTGCAAGGAAACCCCTTGTGAGGGCATAAATGCAATGAGTTATTACTACATGATAAGGTACGATAAGGTATGCTACACTCCCTTCCAATTGTTGATTTTTACGAAATTACTTATGTTTTAATTTGGAAAGTTAGAGAGCTGTTTTCCATTGAATTTTAGTTTCTGCTATTGTCTAAGAAACTCCTTATGGCAATCTCTTATAGTTTTCAGCTGTATGATGTTTATATGGTTTGAGACATTGTTAATATTTTTCATGTTCAAATTGAGCTTCTTTCAAGAAGGCGTACGTAGAATGATTTTTGAGACAAATGCGATTTCAAAATTGGTTTTAAAACCCCTACTGGGCATCATTTATGCTCATTCCTTTTTGCTCAAAATTTCAGGTGGTGATTAATGGGTTTTGTTGAAGTTGGAACTGCTTCTCTTATCGTCAGACTTTTGTTTGGATTGTGAGGGATCAAGATACTTGGTGATCTGTGGTGTTTTCTCGTTAAAGACTAACCCAAATTAGAAGCTAGATGTATGTACATAACCAGAATGCAGCTGGTTTAGTTATCTACTTACCTGGGTAAGAACAACCATTGGCTCTTCGGTTTCCCTTTTGAGTTGTGTTGTAAATGTGGAGCAAGTCATATAGATGGTCACCACTTGACCTATTTAAGATATTTAATTTTTAAAAAAATGCATATAATTTTAAGGACTAATTTCAGTTTATCCCCTCTGAGGTTAGGGGTCGTCATCATGTTAGTCCCTCGAGTTTTAATTTAATCAGTAACACCCTTGTACTCTCCAAATTCATCAGCCGTGTCTAATTTCTACTATTCCGTCCAATTTGGACCATTAAGTCTGACTTTTGAGGGCTAAAATGGTCATTTCAAGATTTAAAAAAAAAAAACAAAAAAAATCTTTTTTTTTTCCATTTTTTCTGTTTTTTTTTTCATTTAAAATTTTTTTCCATTTTTTTTATTTTCTTTTTCTTCGCTTATTATTATTATTATTATTTTATAATTTTGTCTTCAACCTATACACCACAAGTTATAATAGGTTTATAAAAACAAAACAAAAAACTCTAGGTGGTCAAAAATCCGCTCGCTGGTCGACAATATTTGTGATATATCTCCGATAAAGCAAAGAATTTTAGGATATATCTGTAAAATATAATAGGTTTATAAAGTGAAGAATTTTAGGATATATCCCCAATAAAGTGAATAAATATCTATAAAATATGATTAAAAAAATAAATACATATATTTCTTCACTTTATTGGGGATATATCCTAAAATTCTTCACTTTATCGGAGATATTCCACAAATATCGTAGACCAGCGAGCGAAGAATTTTAGGATATATCCTCCATAAAGTGAAGAAATATCTGTATCTATTTTTTTAATCATATTTTACAAATATTTCTTCACTTTATTGGGGATATATCCTATTATTCTTCACTTTATAAACCTATTATATTTTATAGATATATTTTACAAATATATCCTAAAATTTTTCGCTGGCTGGTTACAAATAAACCCTATAATAGGTTTATAAAAACAAAAAACAAAAAATACTCTAGGTGGTTAAAAAGTCGTTCGCTGGTCTACGATATTTGTGATATATCTCCGATAAAGCGAAAAATTTTAGGATATATTTGTAAAATATATCTATAAAATATAATAGGTTTATAAAGTGAAGAAATATTTGTAAAATATGATTAAAAAACTAAATACAGATATTTCTTCACTTTATTGGGGATACATCCTAAAATTCTTCGCTCGCTGGTCTACGATATTTGTGGAACATCTCTGATAAAGCGAAGAATTTTAGGATATATCCCCAATAAAGTGAAGAAATATATGTATTTATTTTTTTAATCATATTTTATAGATATTTCTTCACTTTATTGGGGATATATCCTAAAATTCTTCACTTTATAAACCTATTATATTTTGCAGATATATCCTAAAATTTTTTGCTTTATCGGAGATATATCACAAATATTGTAGACCAGCAAGTGGCTTTTTGACCACCTAGAGTTTTTTTTTTTTTTTTTAATAAACCTATTATAACTTGTGGTGTATAGGTTGAAGACAAAATTATAAACAATAATAATAATAATAATAATAATAATAATAATAATAATAATAATAATAATAATAAGCGAAGAAAAAGAAAAAAAAAACCGAAAAAAATGCAAAAAAAAAAAAACGAAAAAAGAAATTTTTTTTTGTCTTGAAATGACCATTTTAGCCCTCAAAAGGCAGACTTAAAAGTCCAAATTGGACGGAATAGTAGAAATTGGACACGGGTGATGAATTTGGAGAGTACAAGGGTGTTACTGATTAAATTGAAACTCGAGGGACTAACATGATGAAGACCCCTAACCTCAGGGGGGTAAATTGAAATTAGTCCTAATTTTAAAACAATAGTACATAACTTCACTATTTAACCCATTGAAGACGTTAATCCCCTAAATATTTAAATGACTACTTACTATAATTGGGTCTTATATATGAATTCCATACAACCGAACTCGATTCTTTTAATAAACGGGTCATGTGGATTGATTTTGTGTTAGCGGCTTGACATACAAATGACAGTTTATTAAATGGGTCTTATGTTAGCCAAATAGTCACTCTCAAGTATAAGGGGTACAAGTAATAGTATAGGGATTTAAGAAAGGTTGTCAAACCCACGAGGATTGGATTCCTTTCACTAGCTGGGGTGTGAACCTAAGGAGAGCTACAGTATTCAAATGTACAATCACAAACCTAAATTCACAAGGAAATCTAGGCTCATGGTGAGTATGTGCAAGATGGAGTAGTGATTTGATTTTGGTTTTTGAAGATAGTTTTGAATCGAAAATAACTAGATGCTCAAATGTAAACTAAATTACTCTAAACTAAACAAGTAATCAAATGGATGAAAGTTAGGATTTAGATTGTCTACCACTAACCTCCTTTGCAAGTATTGATGCATTTCTATATGAATGATGCTAAATTAATTAACCAATTTCTCTCCTTACATCACTCTTGGGTATGACAAGGGACATGCTCCTTTTGTGATATCAAGCAACCCGTCTCAGTTGTAGTACTTAACTACTTAAGTCATGCATTTCAATCCGGTTAGGTATCTAGTGCATTACCCTAAGTGCATAAAGTTTGGAGATGAAGAAATCATGCAAGCTTATCTCTAGGTGATTGTAATTCACACCCCTACATGCATACCTAGTGTACTTTCATGCTTTAACATTCAAAGGCTACCAATCTCTAACCATTATATCATGACATAGCAGACACACATGCTTAAAGTGGTAAAGTCTAAGCATATACATTCAACTCTTGAACTAGCATGTAGGCGTGTTAAAGAAAATTGCATAACATCATATTTTAGCATCAATCCATACAAGATTGGCTAGGGTTGAGGCTAGGGCTTTCAACCCTAGCCCCAACAAAGTAGCTACTCACTCATAATCATACAAATTAACATCAAATTTATAATATAAATCAAAGTAAATTAAAGAGTTAAGGAAAGAATGAACTAGTTGAAGCTTGACAAATTGATGACTAGCTCCTCCATGATTTTCCTCCTTAAATGCCCTTAGGTCCTCCTTGATGGTGGAATGAATGGATTATGAACTTGTTGATGTTGATGATGAATGGAATGGTGATGATGATATGATGCTTCTTTGGCTAATTTTGAGTGGTAGTGATGGAGTTTATGGTGGTGGAAGATGGTAGTTGTGGTGGTGGTGATGGAGGAGAAGTAGTAGTAAGGGGAGTATGAATATTATGGGTTTGGATTTCGGGAGGTAGAGATGGAGGTTTTATGAAGGAGATGAAGAGAGAAAGAAAATGAAATGGGGTGGAATGGGTGATCACTACAACAAATATGGGCATTAGTGACCAAATCATAGTGGCCAACTTGTAATTGGTCATTAATATAATGGACGTTAGGTTTGGTCACTACGTGTTATTAAAAACTTGCAGAGAAACACTGTCGTTTTCAGAGTTAGTGACCTACTTTCCATTTTTCTTTGGTGAATTTTCAAGCGGCATGGTTTCAAAGTCGAGATATTTTGCTGTCTCCAAAAAGTTATAGGCGCGCTCCTATTCCCAAATTGTGAATAAAAGTGGATATTGTGATGCCCATAGTGTTCGACTCGGACTCTGGCTCAAATCTTCTCCTCCGCTCCTATTGCCTTCTTCACCGCTCCTATTGTAAGTATCTCTTGCACTAGGCTTGTTGAACTGATTCCACCCCATGGTTGAGCTATTTGACTTTGGGTTTTGTTTTTTCGGCAATCAAATTGACTGTAAGGTTTGAATTGAGACGTTTCATGAAGCAATTTGGTAGTTGAGTTAATTTTAGGGTTATGGGTGTCTGGGTTTTGATTTTTCAGATTTTTGATTTTTAAAGTTCAGGTTGCTCGGCTACTGTGACTATAGATGTAACTTGACTTTTCATATTCTGGTTCAAGGATTAGATGGAGACGAAGAAGAAGGGTCAACAAATAAACAATTTGCTTTTCCTAGTTTGATTTGCTTTTCAAGGGTTAGCTGGTAAGAAGTTGCCCGTAGTTCTATTTTTTTTCTCTCCCATATAACAACATTTGTGTTCTTTTGTATTATCACTTCTATATATTGGGGATTTAGGAAGTTAGAAGTTGACTTTCCAAAGAGTCGTCAAAAGGTAAGCATATATGCTCGCTCGCTTCTATGATAGTTTGCTAGATGTGCTCACATGTTTAGTATGAAAATGTTCTTTTATCATTGTTAGTTAGATTATTTGAAGTTTCTCAACTTCATTGAGTATAATTAACCTGTGTTCAATATATGTTTTGATCTTTTTATTAGTTATTAGAAAGGGTGGGGGTTGCCTATAAATAGAGGTTAGTTAGTTATTAGAAAGGGTGGGGGTTGCCTATAAATAGAGGTTAGCAGATCTTCTTTACAGAACATGATGTACTCATCTTTGAGTCTGTAGCTAGCTAGAGCTGAGACGTGAGGGAGAGAGACAATCAATACAAAGGAAAGAAAAGAAAAACTACTAGAAAATTTATGTCTGCATTTTGTGGTTGGATCTTAGTAATGCCATATGTTGATCATTTTGGCATAATTTCATCTTTCATGCCTTTAGCCTATGCTTAAACAATATATATGTTTTGTGTTCCTGACTTTCTGATATGAGTACCTTTAATTTTGGAGTGATATTTAATACATATCCCTTTGTTTTCATATACTATTAATTTCATCAACTGTTTCATCTATAGCTGGTAGGTTTGTGTAAATGTCCATTTCATGTTTCTTTCAATTTGTAATTTACAGATGAATAACTGCTTTATATCTTAGTCAATAAAATCTTTATTTTCATTGCTTCCTTTGTAATTAAGAACGTTATTGGCCTGATTTGGGGTCCTATTACGACGGAATGGATTCAAGTGAAGAATGTGGTGTGCTTGCTGAGACCATGTTTTACTTTCCAGCTAAAAACCCAGCTAAAGATTGGTAATTTTCACAAGTGCATTTTAGTCAATGAATGTAGTTTTGTGATTTGGGTTTCATTATTTTGGTTGGATATAAGATAATAACCTGATACAACAAATGATTTGGATCTCTTTTTCCCCTTCTGTTTTCTGTATATTATTGTCTTTTGTTTTAAAGATTGTGTTCCTCGGGATTTTTGTAAACTTTTTTGATACATGTACAGGTACAGATTAAAGATTAAGGAATGGTTCACTTCTATATAGCTGACACAGAACATGGCTGAAGGGAGAGAACAGAGCAGTACAAGCTCTCTGAGAATTGCCTTGCATTCGTGGATAGACAAAAGGTGCAAACTTTACATTGAAGCAGGACCCTTTTTTTTTTTTTGCAAGAGTGGTCAATAAAGTATACGCATCTATCCATGTCATCATTTAATGTTGTATCCTCAATATTTGCAAATATAGATCAAGTAATTGAATTTGATGATGTGGGAAACACAAGACGGTCACATGTTTCCTGGGAGGGGTAGAACACTGGGGCCAGCTCAAGGTCAGGCTATTTCTGATGTTGATTTAGAACCAAACTTACAGGCTAGACTGCTGGATAATAGTGACACAGAACATCCATCTGATGCAAGACAGCAATTATCTGATGGAAGGTACTAGGAGAACTTATTAGTTGATGGATGTTTATAACTTAATGGGTTGTTGCCATTCATGGATAAGGTGTTCAGATTGAATGTTAACTGGTTTGGTTGATTAATCTTTTTTACACGACATTGAGTTTATGGATGTTTATAACTTGATGGATTGTTGCTGTTCATGGATATAGTATTTTTCTGAATCTTTGGATTACAGACATTTTCTGCTCGGCATTGTCTTTAATAACCTTACTCTCTATTCCCTAATAAGGAAAATGTTAATGCCTTTTAGTAAAGTAGGTAGACTAAAGCAATAAGAAGCAGTAGGCATTATTTGTACCTATAGATGGGAATGTCACCATCACTTTTCATGACATTTTCAGGCAAAGAGTACATAATATGGTGGCAGCTGGAGCTGAAATTCCTGTTCACCATCAGGTCTTTATTTTTATTTAGTTGAGGTACTCATTTCTAATTCTTCCAGTGCATTTGGATTATAAATATCTCTTGGTTGGGTTCAGGATTATGTGGCTTATGAAGAAGAATTACAAAAGCTTGCATCAATGGGTTTTGAAAGAGTAAAGAATTCATCCTATGCTTCTCCTTAATTATTGAAATGAGCAACCATTCTGTAGCATGCATTGTTCAGAAACTTCCTTGTTCAGAAACTCATAGCATCTTATTTCCCTACTTCCAATTAAGAAGGTATGAGTTTTAATGGAAATATAATTATAGTGTATAAATACTAGACTTACATTTTAGGATGAAGATTAACTTGTTGTATGCATTTGTTATATTGCAGATTGGTCTAAGCTTCAAAAAAGTACATCTTGCATACTATCATTGAAGGCTCATTTAAACTTCTACATAGACTTGTATGTATTTCAGTTTGTTTTGAAATTGCTACTAATGATGGATATTGACATCTGTATACATGGATTTGCAAATTTAATTAGTATTTCAGGATGGAGATTCATGTCTTATGTTGTATTGGAATAGTTTAATATTGATAATTGGTTTTAGAGTTCATTTCATTTTGTGTAGTTGGAGTACTGAAGGCTACTTTGAGCAGGTTTTGCATAAATTAAAGATTGGACATTGTCTACATATTGAAAATATTTTTGATTTGTATTGATGCATTTACTGATTAGGTTTGTTTTAATAATTGGGAATAATTGTCAATTTAGTTACCAAAGTACCAATGATCTAGCAATATGGTCACTAAAACCATGCTAGTGAATAGTTTTAATGACCAGATTTTGCAATTCAGTGACCATTGGTAACACCTTTAGTGATGAACATGTAGGTCACTAATGCCATTTAAATTTGTGACCATAAGACTATGGTCACTAAAGACATTTTGAATTAGTGACCAACTTACAATTGTTGGTCACAAAATATAATTAGTGACGGACCTATAGTGACCACCCAAATTTGGTCACTATTCATATTTAATGACCAGATTTGCTAGTCTCAGTGACCAATGCAGTGGCCACTAATACCCAGATTTGTTGTAGTGGATGTCTTAAGAGTGTGATGAAGGGATGCTTATATAGAGAAGAGAGAGAGGAGTAAAATGATGAATGGAAGCAAAAGGAGCAGCTCAAGTATTGTAAGAAGCATGGAGGTGGAGTATGAGAGTGATAATAGATCCTAAAAACAAGGGAAAAAGATATGGAATAGATGGAGTAAAAAAGATGGAAGTAATGATGAGCTATTAAAGTCTAGAGTATAAAAAGATGACTTAGGAGAAGAGAGAAGCAGCTAGCTCTCTTTATTGCGCATGGAAATAATGAATTTGAAGAGTGTTGGGGTGGTTTTGGGTCACTAAAGTCAATAACAAGGATGGAGAGAACCCTATGCACCATGCTTATTATCCAAATGATAATATGATTGATTAATCTTGTCATAATAATGTAGGATTCTTCTAGAACTCTCCTTGAGAATTGCAACAACATAACCTTCTAAAAATGAATAACAAATCTGGCCAAAATTGATTCTCGGCCAAGTTACCCTTATTCGATCAACTAGGATTCATTTTCTGTTACCGAACCTTCATTCAATTGAATCTTCACCAAGACTTCAGAATTGACCTTCAATTTCTTCATATCAAATGTTTTTCGATAAGTGTAAATCATGCTGGTAAAATTTCAGAGATTATTTCACTGTATTTTGGCCGAAAATGCTGTCGGAATCTATACAGGTCCGGTTTTGCCTTTTTCGTCTTTTAGTCAGAAACTTGGACCGATCTTTTGAAGGCCTTACACTCCGAAATAGCTCTTGCACTCTTCATAAGAAATGATCCTTAGTATGTCTAGAATGGATATGGAAAGTTTCAACTCATTTGGAGTTCTTTTGGTCAGGCTTCTGCCCCTCCTTTCTTGTCTAGCTCACTTTCTCCTAGCTGGAAAGAAGGAAAATGTGCTAAGGTTGACTTTTTAGTGCATTTCCATGCTTTTTCATCATTTCCTAGCATAATAAGGAAAACATAATAAATATATATAAATAAACACAAAATTTAAGCAAAAGTACAAGATTAGGGGAATAATGGAATTAGATTAGTCAACATTAAATTGGACTTTATAAAAACCCTAACGCGCAGCCGCTCTGACCCGCCCTAAACCCTACTCCAACGTCGGTCGTCTTTTGGTCGACCCGGCTACTTTTTCCCAGCAACCTTCAGTATGTCTGAGATTGATGAAGTAACTGCAAGCTTTGCAGTGTCCATGGCGCTTGTAGGAGAAGATATCCTTGACATCTCGTGCAAAAATGGTGAGACGGCGGGGAAGCCCACTTGGAGGCTTTCGCAATCGTACCTCTTGGCTCGTCCTCTAACGCCCAAACCGATTATGCTGCAAGAGCTCACACTCCAGTTCAGCCTTGTGTGGGTTTTGGACGGCAAGTTTCGAGTTCTAGAACGGCCTCAAAAGAATTTTGTTTTTGCTTTTGACCTCAGGCGCGATTGGAACAAAGTACTTTGGGGAGGACCTTGGTACTTCAACCGGGCACCGATGGTTATTCAAGACTATAATGGTTTGGATCCGATTCATACCGTTGACATGGCCTCGCTTTTTTTTTTTTCTAGGTGTGCATCTCCAACATCGCTCCTGCGTTGGAAGCGACTGAAACTATCAAAGCAGTAGCTAACGTTGCTGGTAAATATATGGATATGGATGAGAAGCTTTTTAACTCAAAAGGCACCATTCATGTAAGGGTTGTTCATGCCCTAGACAAGCCTTTTTTTTTGAAAAAAAAACTTTGAAGCTGGCACCAGGTATAATTGAAGAAATCGTTTTCTTTTTTGAGAATTTGGTGGGTTTATGCAAGACATGTAATCTGGTAGTCCATGTGAATGGAAAATGCATGGCTTTTCCTCCTTCGACTGTAAAGCAGGGAGTTGTGCAAAAGGAAAATAGGATTGTACTGGCCAATTCTTTCCAGACTATCATCAATTGAGGCTTTGTGCATGAGTGCTTCAGCTTTAAAGGTGATCGTACCAGCCCATCCCTCCCTCGTGCACCCTTTAGAGTGAAGGATGCTGCAAAATTACAAAAACCAGTGGTTATTAGAAAAGAAAGGAGCATTGTTTCGGAGAAGGGGAGAAGTTCACAACCTTTGGTTCCAATTGATACAAATATTGAGCCTGAGGAGGTTACAGTGCTTATACCTTCTGAGGGCATGAGTACAATGTAGACAGGGGACTTTGTAGGTGTGAATGCACATCAAGTACTAGATGCGACTATTTGTGTGAACCAGGAGCAATTTAATGTGACTGATAAATACAAGGAAGTTGAGAAACAAGTTTATGACACTGCTGATGTGGACGGTGTGCCTATGGCTCCAGAACTTGCAGCTAATACGGTGCAACAAGCTAAAGAAGGCCGAATTGTGGTTACTCAAGCAGATAAAAGGGGTAGGCCTTCTTCTCCTACTGTATCTCCAAAGAAGTTCAAACAGGGAAGTACTAAGCTATTTCCTAGCCCCATGGATGAGGATATCCCTATCAAAAAGCTGAAGATGGCAGTTAAGTTTACTGCCAAAGCCCTGGGACTGCAGGAAGCACCGGGGGGGAGGCGCTCCTAGTTTCAAAGAAAACTCCTCTATAGGTTATGGCCGGTGGTTCAAAAAAGAAAAGAGACGTCCACTTGGGCCACGAAATAAAAACCCTTCAAAATCTTCGAAAGTTTCTGCAGAAGATGTTCCAAGTGTTCTTTATTCAGAGAACCCTCCTAGCCCTAACCTGAAGGGCAAGGAGAAAGTCTGAGGTTGTGAGTTTCTTGTAGCCTATAGAATTTTGGTTCTACACATTTATTTGGGAGCTCCTTAGTGTACCGCATTTGAGCGCATTGGCACTGGGAACTTTCTTGGCTAGTATTTTATGCAGGATTTTCTATTCTGCTAGGCTTCTGAATAAAGGAGCGAAATTGTCTTAAATGTAATGGCACCTATCACCCTATTGGGGAATTTGTATGTGCCGTTCTGGCCTGCCATTATTAATGAAATCTTCATTTACTCAAAAAAAAAAAATCCATGTTTTAAGGCACAAATATGTATATGAATTATGGTCCAACATCTTAGTGGGGTGACATGCAAATGACCCGTTTTTTAATCGTGCTGGTTAAACCCACTTTATTTCCTTTGGATTTGTAGTTTTATTATTGGGTCATGTAGATATTGACAGCCCTAGATACATCAACCCTTGAGATTTCTTTTCCATTATTATTTCCCAACATTAATCAAACACTTCTAGCATTTCTTACACCAATTTTCTGACTATAACTTTCTTAATTATTAGAAATAGTAAATATCAATCTTGTCCCAAATTTGGACTGTGTTTCAGTCATTACCAAATACTCTGGGGGGGATTTTAATTTTTCATCTCTTCAGTCATAAAAAATTATTTCGGTCTCAACTTGGGATAGTTTTAAAAAAGGAATAAACTCCACATTATGATTAATTATAATTTTTTGACCATCTTAAGAAATTGTCTCCATAGCAATAATTGGTAATAAGATTAAGGCAAAATATTTGAATACGTAATAACTCGCTAACATGAACAAGCCTATTGTTGAAGCTAAAATATTTCTAGATTATCAAGCATGTTTACAGCTTCTTAACTTGAAACTTTAGTATTTATGTACTCTCATCATCCTTAAGATTATCTCCTAGTCTTCCACTGTTTCTGTGGTATATACAATCCAAACAACTTTCAGTAAGAAACACTAATTGAAAATTTAATGGGTTTTTATCATGAATAGGGTTTGAATTAATTGAGACCGGACTTGATGGTACCCAAACTTTTAAAGTAATATATTAGGTACCTAAACTCCTAAAAACAGGAAAAATAAGTGGCTTCTTTTTGGTCCGTAAAAACAGGGACATTTTAGGGTTCATTGAAAACAGGATTTGGTTCGTTTGCTTGTCCGACGACCCCCCCACTCCGACAGTGGCCTCTGGTCTCTTCGACGGGCTGTGGGTGCTGCCAGATAGGCGTGGTTGGGTGTGGTCAGCGGTGGGGCTGCGGCAAGAAACTCTCTTTCATCTTATGACGGTGGCGACAATGGCTTCATGATTCAAGTTTTGGTGGCCAGCCGCAAGTGAGGCGTTGGGTGGCAGTGATAGGATCAAATCACACAGTTACTTGGTTTGTGGAGGGCTGCTGCGCGGTTGTTGGGGAAGCATGGTTTGGTAGGTTCGATTGAAGTGCACGATCAAAGTAGGTATGGTGGGATTGATTTGGCTGCGTTTCATGGGTCACAAAGATCTGGGTTGATCTTTGAAGGCTACATCAAATTTGGAGGTGTTTGATAAAGTGGCTAGTGAGTATATGGATTTGGGGGAACTTTGGGTGATCTGGAATTGATGTCCTACGGGTATATGCTCAGTTTGTTGGTGGCTTGATTGATTTCAAGATCTTTCCATGGGGTTGGTGGTGGAGGTTTGGTCTTTGGCCAAGGTGTGTCATTATTAGGGTCGAGCTTACCGAAGCTTTGCACCCTGACTTTATTGCGGCTGAATCCAAGTTGCTGGAGCTGACATCGTGGATGAGGAAAGTTGATAACTGCAGTCTATTTTGTCGTTTCGTTAGGTTTTATTTTTTGTTTTGGTTAGGTCTAATTAGTCCTTCCTCAATTGAGCGAGGGTTTGGAGTCTTGGTTTCGTGGTTGTACCATTGTTATGGTGTCAATTCTAGGGACTATTTATTTTAATTTCGGTGTTTTCTTGTTGTCAATGTAATGGGGAGACGCCCCTACACGTATATTGGCGGTTTTGGTATATGGTGTCAGAAGGGGATTGTTTCTTCTTGAGGTTGGCTATAAGGATGTGTCGAGACTCCTGGAAAAAAATTGATGGTTAGAGTTGGGCCCCTATCGGCTCATGGTTTCTTTAACCGCTGGTTCTACATTTGGGGTAAGAGTAGGTCCTCTTCTCTAGGGGAGTAATTTGGATTTTACAGAGTCAATCCCTGTCATTGTAATTTCTTGGATTAATGAATTTCTTCTATTCTAAAAAAAAAAAAAAAAAAAAAAAAACTCCTAAAAACATATATATCATGTACTTCCGTCAAAATTTTATCTATTGGCCGTTAAATACAATAGTGTGTGGCACATGTGATCTGATATCAAGGGTACAAAAGACTTTTACGTTGCATTTGGATGAGAAAATTATAAAATCCGTAGGAATTTATAAATGATAGAATCTTTAACTCCATCAATCTAAAATTCCATTAATTGCAATTTATATTGTTTTGTTATATCTATTTAGGATTTGAAATGTGTAATAAATTAAGAAAGTTTAAAACAAATAAAAAGATAAAATATAAAAAAAAAATCTTGTTTTGGAAATAAAAATTGAATATAGAAAATTACACACAAGTGATCTTTTAAAACTTTAATTAGTGACAAGGCCACTTAATTATTTTTGTACACATAAGACCACTTGCTTCCACAAATTAATTCATTCCTGACAATTTTACCCTCCCACTTGAGAAACCCAATTAATTCCATCAGTCTACGCCTTTACCTCTCTTTCTCTCTCTCTCTCTCTCTCTCCGATCACAGTCTCTCTCTCTCCTCGACCACAGATTTTCACGCCTTTGGTCTCCGCCTTCGATTCCGGCGACCACTGGCACGACGCTCCCCCCTTCTGATTTCGGCGACCACAGCCTCCGATCTGGTGAGGTTCCAATCAGTCCAAGCTTGCAAAACCTCGAAGGCGCCGCCACGCCTGAAGACAACGAAGAAGCTCCCATCGAAGATCCACATTACCAACAAGCTCGTGTTGCTCCACCAGTGTGTGTAGATGTTCAAGGTCTGCGAGCAAGCTCCGGTCGCGGTCACTTACAAGGCCGACGTCGCCGTCCTCTGAATTTGGTGTTGGTGCGCTTCTGGATCTCATCCTCGGTGTAGATCCAAGCGTTGTCGGCATTTTTCGGTGTTCCTCCATCGACGTTCCTAGCGTTCTCGTGCTTCCTTGCCTCGGCTTTGTTCTCTAAGTCTAGGATTTGCCTCGGCTCTCCCAAGTAATTCGCATTTTCCATTTCGTTTGAATTTGAATTTGTAGCTGCAAATTGTTTTGAAAACCTCGATTTTAATTGCCTAGTGAAAACTGTGAAGTAAATGATCGTAGGACATCCCAGCTGTGGAAGTGAAAATTGCCTGAATTGATGAGTCTGGGCATGATGGAGACCTGAATGCAAGCACTGGTTCCCAGATGGTTATGTCTGGTGGACTAGAAAATTAGACATAAGAAGTTAATGTAGGAGTAAAGACCAGTGAAGATGCATGTCTTGATGCCTGAATATGTTTCTCTAGCAGAGGTTTATGTAAAATCTGAAAATGGGCATAATTTGATTGACATGGCTATTGATTTGGAACCGTATGCTGGAAAGGATGGGAATGTTTCACAACCAGAATGTGCTCTTGTATGATGGGGGATGGTTTTGTTAGTTTGTATTGTTTTGATTTCTTTTGGTTCTGTTGTGTGGAATTGCTAGATTAACAGTAGCTTATGTTGTAGTGGAGTAGTTTTTTAACACATCAATAGTAGTTTTTGTTATAATGGAGTAGTTTTTTTTAACACATTAACCGTAGCTTTTGTTTGAGCATTGCAAGTCTTTGAGATAGCTTTTAGTATTAGTGATAGTAGTTTTTCTTGCTGGTGACAGTAGTTTTTTGTGTTGGTGATAGTAGCTTTTGTTGATGGTCAAAATAGCTTCTGTTACTGGAGTAGCTTGCTGGTGTTGGTGATAGTAGCTTTTGTTGTTGGTGACAGTAACTTTTGGTGTTTGTAAGAGTATCTTTTGGTGCTGGTGAGAGTAGCTTTCTGGTATTTGTGAGAGTAGCATTTGTTGTTGGTTATAGTAGCTTTTGGTGTTGGCAAAAGTAGCTTTTGTTGGTGGGGATAGTAGATTATGGTTTTGGGGAGAAAAGTTTTTTTTTGTAACAGTAGCTTTGGTTGCTGATAATAGTAGCTTTTGTTACCTCGCCGGAAGTTGCCAGTAGCTTTTCTTGCTGATGATAGTAGCTTTTGCTACCTCACCGGAGGTCGCCGGAAATCTCACCACAGTAGCTTTTGTTTCCTTGAAGTTTCTGGGTTTGTTGAGCTCCAATGGTCTTTGGTGAAAAATAACATCTCAGCACGTAGAAAAAAATTAAGGGAAATGAGAAACAAAGTCAAAAACCCCAAATGGATAAGAGCCCATACTACAAACAAGTTCAAAGAAGGATAGAAAAATTAAATCAAAACGTATTTCAACAAGAATGAGGCAATTGCGAATTCTTTACATGATCGATCCAGTTTTGTGTTTTATTCAGAAGCCATTCTCAATGAAAATTCAATGGAGAGCATATGAGATGACTTCCAATGGTAATAGTTTAGCTTGAAATCAGCTTTGGAATCCTTGTTTTCTCTTGATTTTGATGACAACCTCAATTACACTTCAAATGATTTTGATGTTTTCCTTTCTGGGTTGTCACCGGAGTGGAGAATCCTGCGAAGAAGACCAAATGAACATTTTCTTTTAGAGGCTTTGAGTGTGCCAGAAGACGTCAATCATCTCAAGCATCAATGGGAATGGTACAGGAACCATGTGTTTAGGATGATGGATGAGGATTTCCTATCCTTAAAGCTTTGATTTTTTTTTTTTTTGAAAGGTAAAGCTTTGATTTATGAAATCTGTTTATGAATGAAATCATGATTCTATTTGTTCATTTTAAGTTCTCTTCCATCAAATTTGTTAAATGCCACGTATATTCTAATAATTAAAAAGTGTTTGCACAAGAGTCTTTGCACGAATCTCATGGTGTGAAGTTTATGCACTCAAAGTTCAGGCCTGACCTGGTTTGGAGTTCAATCTCAAAGACAACAGCTCAATAGCCGAAGAAGAAGAAGAGAAGAAAGGAGGAAACTCGGCATACAAAGTAATGAGGGTATAAAAGTCATTTTCTTGTAAACACTATTCAAATGTCTTTTTATTCTCATATTTAATGGTAATTGACGGAATTCTAACAAATGTATCTTATTAGCATGTTCTTCAGAATTCAGGTACCTAATTGATTGCTTTTAAAAATTGGATTTTTATCATGAGTGAGGTCTGAATTCAGGTACCTAATTGATTGCTTTTCAAGTCCGATCCTTCAAAGTTCAGACCCCACTCATGATAAAAATCTAATTTTAATTACCCTCTATTAGAGGTAGCAAACGGGCCGCTAAGCACGAGCACGGCGAGGCCCAAGCCCGTTAGTGGGCAGGCACGACCCGAGCAAGTTAGAATAATGGGCTGGGCTGGGCCAGGCCGGGCCAAGGTTGGGCCTATGAATATTAGCACATTGGCCCAGCCCATGGCCCGAACACAACATATTTGGGCTGGCCCGTTTCAAACACAAAATTTCGTTTTGTTTTTAAAAATATTAAAAAACCACAATGATGAGATTTGAATATTAGACCTCCTTATTTAAAATCTCATGACAGTTCCACCAATGTTATTTCTTTTATATTGTCAAAATAGTGAGAAAAAAAAACATTATATCCTTGTTTTGACATAAAGTACTTTTTCTAAATATTAAATATTGTTGTAGAGAAACTGAATTTGAGAGGAATTTGCTGTGTATTCTCATTGATAATAGAGGCCTCTTTATATAGAGGATTACAATGCATAGAATCTCAATCATACAAGGAAAGTAATTCTACATTGATTAGGATTCTAGATCCTTCTAATTAAATCCTATTACCACTAGGTTAAGTAACCTAGAGTTTGGGCTAAACACAAATTAGGTTTTCCTTTAACACTCCCCCTTGTGTTGCCCAAACGCGGTGCTTCTCTCGTTGCCTCGTTAAAAACCTTGCCGAGTAACAAAAACCCAGTGGGACAAAAATAACCTCGGTCGAAGGGGAAAAAGAGCACAACACACCCTTCACGATTCGAGACGAACATGTAGACATCTCCCCCTGATGTCTGCACCTCCCCCTGATGACTACGATCATGGGAGTTCAGATAATTTCCGCAAGCCAATTCTTACCACATGTTTCTCGAACGTGGAATTGGGCAATGACTTAGTAAACAAGTCTGCCCCACTGTCCTCAGATCGAACCTAGTTCAATTTAATCTCGAGGAGTGTCTGTTGTTGCTGATTATGCTTAGTGTTGTCGCTTTTGATGTAGCCTTGCCTCATTTGTTCAAAACAAGTAGCATTATCCTAAATGCTCGTAGGCTCATCTGTGGTAGACTTCAAACCACAATTGTTCGAACATGCGTAATTATGAATCCAATCCATATTCATTCACGAACCACTTCGTGAAGAGCAATGATCTCTGCATTGTTCGAAGATATAGCGACTAGGGTCTATTATGTAGACCTCCAAGATGTCACGGTCTTTTCCCATGGTGAACACTGAACCGGATTTGGAATGGCCATTGTGTGGGTCAGACAGATACCCAACATCAGCAAAACCTTCCAAAACATAAGTCGTTTTGGAATGGGGATAGAGAACGCAGGCCAGCGTTGGCGGCGTTTCTGGTGTGTGATGGGTCCGAATCCATCATCTCTTCGTAAGGATAGAACAAGCCCATATCAATCGTACATCTCGAATATCGAAAGATATCTTTTACACCAATCCAATGGCGTCGCGTTAGCGCAGAGCTATATCTAGCTAACAAGTTCACAACATATGAGATGTCCGGTCTTGTGCATTGAGCTAAGTACAATAATGCGCATATTGTACTTAACTAGGGCATTTCTGCCCCTAGCGCATCTTCGTCATCATCCTTCGAACGAAGAGGATCCTTTTCAGGATCAAGACTACGGACGATCATGGGGGTGCTTGAAGGCTTGACCTTATCAAAATGCCTAAGCATCTATCTACACGATGCTCAAGTTCCAAACCGAGACATAATCGTGTTCTCCCAAAATCCTTCATCTCAAACTCAGATTTCAAGTGTTCAGCAGTTTCCCTTAATTCTTTAAGGGCTTCTAATGAAGATCATGTCCAACATGAACCGCGATAGAATCTGAAACTTCTCATAGAAACGCGTGGGCATATCCCTTCCCAATCAAGTAGTCACTTTAGTGAGCGTTTCAACCTTATTGTAAACGCGCTCCATGGTCTAGAGCCACTTGACTTGAGTAAATGAAGTTCACCATGAACCTTCATGTATATTCCGTATCTAGATCCCTATAGAGATACGTAGTGACCACATTTGTAAGCTGCATGATCAGTTATTCGGAAACTACCAAACTGACAGGGTAGTGGAGTGCAATGACATCCATTATGAGAGAATATGTCTCATCGTAGTCTATTCCAGGGCGTTTTTGTGAGAAGCCTTGCGCCATAAGGCGAGATTACCATCTCTTTTTCTTACTACGCTTTCTAACGAAGACCCATTAGTCAACAGGTTTTATGTTAGGAGGTGTTGGCATCTCTAGCTCGAAAACCTTCCTCTTCGTTAGAGAATCCATCTTAACCTGGATCGCATTTTTCCATTTAGGCCAAAAACTCTCTAAGTTGGCATTCATTCATCAACGGAGCATGGTTCGATATCATCGGACTCAGCAAACTCATGCGCAACAAAATGCGTAACTACATCATCAATTATGATGGAGTTTCTATCCCACGTCTCATGTACACTAGTGTAATTTTCATAGAGCTCTATATTCTTAGGAATAGGTTTTGACGTTGAGGCGTCCCACAACGATAACCATAACCCGGAAGATACTCATGAAACGGATTTCGAGTCTTGATGATTAAAGGATTGGAATGTGCCAAAGTATCCTTCGAAACCACGGGCCTCCCATGCATCCTAGCTGGGGCCATGGCCTGTAACGCCAGAGTGCCACTCTCTTTGGCATTGGCGCCATGCCTACCTCCGTGTAGGGTGGCGCTTACGTCCTCTCGTAGGTACGTCCTTCCTTGCAGGCATGTTTGCAGCATATTTTTGTGATCTCGTCACTTTAAGAGGGATCAAGATGAGACATAGTGGGGACAGACTACGACAATTCATGTCGTTCCTGTTGAACATCCGTGTTCTTATCTCCCCCTAACGACGGGAAGACTGTCTCATCAAAGTGACATCCGCAAATCTACCGGTAAGTAGATCGCCTAGCAAGGGCATTTAAGTGGCGGACGATTGTTGGAGTCTCAAATCCATCGTAGTTGCCCATTCGTCTGTAAGGACCCATTATAGAGCGTTATGGCAGCGCAATTGGCACATAAATGGCTCACTCAAATGTGCGTAAGTATAAAAGATGTGTACCCAGTCACTAGCTGTAACGCAGAGGTACATTGAGTGGCGGTAGGTCGTAGACGAATTAGCATAGCTGCATGCGATACTGCATCACCCCAAGCGGATGTAAGAAGATTGGGGCGCATTACCAATGTTCGGACTACCATCGTAGTCGTTTCCGCGAGACCAATTGGGTGTGCGCATGGGAATATGATGTCCAACATCAGTCCCAAATGCAATATCCATCGAAAGTCTTCGATGTAAACTCACTAGCATAGTCAAATCCAATTGACGGAATAGGATGATTTGGGGAGTGAGCCCATTGTCATATGATGTGTGCTAGGAGTGTAGCGTAAACAGCATTTATAGGTGGACAATGGCACAACACGTGACCAGCGTGTTTGTGTGTCAACCAACATCATGAGATATTTAAGCGTCCGCAAGTTGGTTGAATCAATCCACAAGATCCCTACGGATTCTTTGTAAGAACAGAATGAGTATTGTCATATCCTTTGCATAGGACGGTCTCAGTCCTAATTTCCCTAAGGAACGGGCTTTGTAAAACGAGCGAAACGCTTTAGAAGCAACCAATGAGAATTTTGGTTAGGCCTGAGCGTCTGAAACACTATTTTGAAGCAAGTTGGTGATTGCAGCATCACCTAGGGTGCCATCACCATGATGGACGCCATCCATGGAGTCATAGATAGGGACTACGCCAGCCCTAGGCTGGTGGTGGACGGAGGTGGTGCCCTAGGCAGCAACGTCGGTCACACTTAGTCTAAGAATCAACTTTTGATTCATGCTTCGTTTCGCTCGAGAGAAAAGATGTCCGTGTGAAGTCTTTTGTAGACGGATCATCATATCATGACTAGGATGATCTATCCTGTCGTGACAAAGCCAATATGTGTCTAAATCCAAGAGATCTTCTCTCAAAACTTTATTGGATTTAATAGCTCGAATAGTGACATAAAGTCCACTAGAGAGACACATAAACGTCTCTAAGATGCGTCATTGTTCGCAATCATTAGAGGTAATGCAAAGGAACTCATTTCCGTTCTCTACATGCATTTTCGCATGGAATTCGTTGGCTATTCATAGGGTACTATTTCCCCTAAGAGCGTAGAGAGTTTCTGTGACAACTGTAATCAAGGTGCCATTTGGCAAGTGGAACTTGGGCTATTCCATGTCCTTGAATTAATACCGATGGTCTAGCCATCGTAGTCACAAAGTCATATGCTCAGAATCAAAATGAAGTCATAATGAAAAGAACTCGAAATTTTATTCATAAGCCAACGGAATACATCATTGTTTCTATGATCAAAGAAAATCTAATCCAATAAAAAGTAATATGGCAATCGCCTACATCTCTTGGAAAATAAAAAGACTTAATCAAAATCGCCAATTTCTGGGTCTTGATCCTTGTAGTCTTCCACCCTTAGATCTAGATCACCATCTTGATCTTCTTGTGCCATGTAATTCGCTTCTCTTGCTTCACGATACATCTTGTATGCATTTGCAACATTCTGGGGTGCGGTACATATTTTGGCCCAATGTTCAGTTGATCCACATCGAAAACAGACATCATTATGGTCAGGCTCCCTTGATCGAGGCACCATTGGGGCGCAATTTGGACGACCTATCCTCTTGGTGGCGTTACCACCATGGTCGGAGGCTCCGCCTCTCTCTCTCTTCACACGTTGACCTCCACGGTTCCGTGCACGCCTCTCTTGGCGATTTCCTTCCTCTTTAGGGCGAACATATGGACTAGAACGTCCAGAATTGTCCCTATCCTTAGGGTTTCGCTCCTTGCGTCCTCTATTGTGGGCGCGACTATAGTTAAACTCCGGAATAGGCTTAGTTCCCACGAGTCTAGCATTATAGTTCTTCACAAGGATATTATCGTGCTTTTCAGCTACGTTTATGGCGCCAATGAGCTCATGAAACCTTGTGATACGTCCTGCATTTACATCAATCTGATAATTCTTTAAAATCATCAGTGCAGAGACGGGGAAGGTAGAGAGAGTCTTCTCGATCAACATCGTATCAGTTATGGCTTGGCCACAATACTCCATCAGAGACTTGATACGAAGAGCTTCCGAGTTAAAATCAAGCACAGACTTGAAATCACAAAAGCGGAGGCTATGCCATCGCACTTCTAAATCAGGAAGCAGGGAGTCACGAACGTTGCCAAATCGCTGCTCAAGTTCTACCCATAGCTTTCTTGGGTCTTCCTCATTGAGGTATTCATTTTGGAGCGCGTCATTCATGTGCCTTGTCATGAGAATTATGGTTGTAGCTTGTTTTGCTTCAAAAGCAGTAGCTTGCTCAATGGAGAGCACGTTCTGACTAGGCTCTTGGATGGTTTCCAGAATTCCATCAGCCTTAAGATGTTGGCGCACATCTCGGACCCACCTATGGTATCCTGCGCCAGTTGTCTCGAGTGGAACGAAGTTCAACTTGTTCAGGTAACTCATCCTGAAAAACAACACAAGATTAGGGTTAGTTTCGGAGCGAAAAGGCTACCACGAAAAACTATTAAATTTCTGAGCGTAGTATCTTCCAAGAAATTAGGAATTTTCTGAGCGTAGTCGCTTCTAAGAAAATCCGATTCCAAGAGGGGTTTTGGATTAGATCGAAACAACGATATATGTGGTCGATTGTTTTCTTCTCAACAAACTCTAAGTTTGGAGGACTCTACAAGCTCCAAGCTTTGAGTGAGCACGAACCCCCACAGTTCAGCTTTTGGTCTCCCCTATGAAGAAGAAATGGGGGTAGAAGAAGGGATGTTGCAAGTTCCCGAGAAAAAGAAAAGAAATTGAAATTACGGAAGCAAAAGGAATTAAATAAAAGAAAATACCTTGAATGTGGGCTTCCTCTTTTTTTTCTTCTTTCCCTTTTTTTTCTTCTTGGCTGCAGGCCCTTTCCCCCCCCTTTTTTTCTCTTCTTTCTTTCTCCTCCGGCTGGGCTGCAGGCCCACTTCCTTTTTCTTTTCTTTCTCTTTTTTTCTTTCTCCTTCTGGGCCGACCTCCTTCTTCTTTTCCCCTTTTTTTTCCTTTTCTTTTCTTCTTCTGGGCCCCGTCTCCCTTTTCTTTTCTTCTCTGGGCCGAGTCTTCTTTTTCTGGCGTTGGGCTCGTCTGGATGGGATTTGGGCTGGACTGAAGCTGCGCAGGCTGGAACAAAGGGCGACGGTGGTTCAAGGGTTCCGGCACTTCTGCAGGCCGGTCCGGCAACTTTTCGGCCGGTTCTGGAAGTGAAATTTCTGATGGTGGATTCTGGAGTCAGGAAATCGGTGTTGACCAAATATGATGGTGGAATATGGTAAAAAAGATTGCGAACCGGGCAGAGTTTGTCGATATCTTCTTTAGGCCGGTTCGGAATTTTTCCGGCCGGTTTTTGTGACGCCTCCGGCGGTTCTGGGTTCCTGGGATTGAGATCTTCAAGGTGTGCTTCGGGGGCAAAAGAATTTTAAGGTTTTGTATTCGGATTTAGAATTTTGGCTATTCGTTTCAGGGTTAGGGCTCGTGCTGATAACTTGTTGTAGAGAAACTGAATTTGAGAGGAATTTGCTGTGTATTCTCATTGATAATAGGGGCCTCTTTATATAGAGGATTACAATGCATAGAATCTCAATCATACAAGGAAAGTAATTCTACATTGATTAGGATTCTAAATCCTTCTAATTAAATCCTATTACCACTAGGTTAAGTAACCTAGAGTTTGGGCTAAACACAAATTAGGTTTTCCTTCAACAAATATATATTTATGAATAAAGACTAATCTCATAATAATACAACTATAGAATAAAGGCTTGGAAAGAATAATATGATACTAAATATTCATTATATTAATAAAGATTAATTTCACAATAATATACTAGGGTAAAGTTATGGTATGTTAACATTTCTCATACATCAACTATTTTTACCACTTTAAGGACTCACATGTTACCACTTTAAGGACTAATATTACTATTTTGAGGACTCATATTGTAAATTAAGAAAATTTACCACTTTAAGGACTCATGTTACCACTTTGAGGACTAATATTACTATTTTGAGGACTCATGTGGTAACTAAGAAAATTTACCACTTTAAGGACTCATGTTACCACTTTGAGGACTAATATTACTATTTTGATGACTCATTTTACCACTTTTAAGGCAATTGTATGCATGTCATACGTTAACACATTATAGAATTTTCCTAATAAGTATTTTGAGTTTTTTCTTTCTTTCTTTCTTTCTTGTAGTGGAATATAAAAAATTATTAGAAAACTAATCTTAAAAAGCTAAGGTTGAGAAAAACATTGTAAAACTTAATTTATTTGAATTTTCTAAATAGTTAGATAAAATTATTTTTTATTTATTCAAATTAAGATTTTAAAATCGTGCTTTATACTGGGTAGGCATGAGCACGGCCCGTTTATTGACTCAGCACTATATGGGCTCGAGCCGTGGGCTGGACCGGGCTTAATGTTTAAGTAAATGGGCCGGCACGAGCCCGGCACGATAATAAATGGGTTGGCCCAAACACTGCATGAAGCACGACTAGGCCCGCTTAAAATGGGCAAAGCCAGGCCTGATCGGCCCGTTTGCCACCTCTACCCTCTATTAAGGAATAACCTCCTTACAGTAATAAAGTTAGTTAGGTCCCAATCTTAGGACTATACAAAGGTTTTATTGTACATCACACCCAAAACAATTATCATTTCATGCAAAACCAAAAGTCAATATAATAATGATATTAAAAACAAGTATAACTTGAATATGGAAAGTAAAAAAAAAAAAAAAAGGAGTATGGAACGTGCCTACTACAAATGACCATGTACTCTGATCTTGTCTTGTATCTGGCTGGTTGTTTTGAGAGTCATCTTCCTTACCTTGCTCTTGTTGGAGCAGGTTGGAGAGATGATTTTTCCTCTCCTTGGCCGCTGTATTGTTGGTCTATATATTTTGGGTCTGCCTTTGAGCTTTTCCTTGGATTATAACTGATTGAAGTATTATTCACCAAAAAATGTACTTTGGTGTTCAATTGTCAGAGAATTCATCTCCTTTAAGCTTATTAGGTCATTCCTGCTCTCTACCCACTAAACTAAGTGAGATAAACAAAATGAAAACTAGTAAGGCAAAATACGACTAGTGTCCAAAACGTGTAGCCTAAAGCCAAAATGTTAACCAAGACATATAACAATGATCCGATCAGCAAAGAAGGCTCAACCTTTAAAGACGCTCCAGGAGGACCAATACTGTGATCCACAACCGCAAAAAAACATACCAAAATCCTAATCAGATTTCCTAGCAAACCAAACCATCAGAGAGTCATAAACGAACCACATCAAACACAACATTAACTCGAGAGTACCATTTCCATGATCAACCACCACTAGAGCGTCGTCACACCAGACCTACAGTACGTCTGATACTTATGTAAGTAGAAAAAAAATACTTCAATTCAGGGTTAATTCGATAATTCTTTTCATCCCACAATGAGGTTATATATACAAGTACAAAGGACAAGTCTAACTCTAATAGGAAACAATATTACCATAATTACAGGATATCCTAATTAAATAAAATCCTAATTACATACAGATTTACAGCGATTCTACATTTCCCCTCAAGTTGGTGCATAGATGTCTATCATGCCCAACTTGTCAACTGAGCTGTCAAATACCTTTCTGCACACTCCTTTAGTAAGAACATCAGCTAATTGCTCCTCTGAGTTTACAAATGGAAAGCAAATAACTTTTCGGTCAATATTTTCTTTAATAAAATGACGGTCAACCTCCATATGCTTTGTTCTATCATGCTGAACTCGATTATGTGCAATCTCAATGGCAGCTGTATTATCACAATGCAAATCCATAGGCTTTTTAAGCTTGTAACCCAGGTCTTTCAAGACATTACGAATCCACAACATTTCACAGACTCCGTGTGCCATACCTCGGAACTCTGCTTCTACACTTGATCTGGCAACAACTTTCTACTTTTTGCTACGCCAAGTGACAAGGTTCCCTCTAACAAAAGTGAAGTACCCAGATGTAGAACGTCTGTCAGATTTATCACCAGCCCAATCTGCATCTATGTACCCAACAACTTCCAATTCATCTTTTTTCTGAAACAGTAACCCTTTACCTGGCACCATCTTCAAGTACTTCAAAATACGAAAGACAGCACCCATATGCTCTTCAGTAGGACAATGCATAAATTGACTAACAACACTCACAACATAAGCAATATCAGGTCTAGTATGTGAAAGATAAATCAACCTTCCTACAAGACGTTGATACCTCCCTTTATCAGTTGGAACTTGATCAGGATAAATAGGAAGTCTGTGATTCATCTCAATGGGTGTCTCCATTGGTCTGCAGTCCAGCATTCCCGTTTCAGCAAGTAAATCAAGGACATACTTCCTTTGTGAAAGCAAATCCCCTTCTTAGACCTTGCAACTTCAACGCCCAGAAAATACTTTAGTTGTCCCAGATCCTTCATTTCAAACTCCTTTTACAGATACTTTTGCAATTCATTCATCTCTTTTGGATTATCCCCTGTCTTACCATTCTTGAGTTTGATAAACAAGGTTTGGTCAGAATTGCTCTGTCTGTACCCAAAGGCTTTCATGGACTTTGAAAATATTCCAAACCAAGCTCTTGGAGACTGCTTCAGGCCATACAAAGACTTCTTCAAATTACACACCTTGCCAACATCACTTGGGTAATTCTTAACGCCTGGGGGCACATCCATGTACACTTCTTCCTCCAAATTCCCATTAAGAAAAGCATTCTTCACATCAAACTGGTACAAGGACCAATCTTTGTTTGCTGCAAGTGAGATTAGAATCCGGACAGTATTATTCTTTGCCACAAGTGCAAAAGTCTCCTCATAATCAATCTCATAGCGTTGTATATATCATTTGGCAACCAACCTCGC
Source organism: Rosa lucieae (assembly GCA_024704745.1). Taxonomy (NCBI): domain Eukaryota; kingdom Viridiplantae; phylum Streptophyta; class Magnoliopsida; order Rosales; family Rosaceae; genus Rosa; species Rosa lucieae. The sequence continues at coordinate 23,570,739 of CM045494.1, read as the reverse complement.
CTTGTATCTATTAATAGTTCCATCTGCATTAAGCTTCACAGTAAATACCCAACGACATCCTACAGTCTTTTTTCCAACCGGCATAGGTACTAGCTCCCATGTTGCATTCTTTTGAAGAGCTTCCAAATCTTCATTCATCGCCTTTGTCCATTTTGGATCCATCAATGCTTCCTGCACGTTACTAGGAATAGATACAGTAGATAATTGATCAACAACAAGTGCATGTGACCCAGAAATCCTACGGTTAGACATAAAATTAGCTATAGGGTATTTAGCTTTGGCTTTGATATTTGGTTCATATTGTTTCTTAGGAATTCCCTTGGTATCCCTTTGTGATTTCCTAGGTTCGACACTTTCTAACCCAGAAGATTCATTAAAGTTTAGGGGTACCTGAGGAGGATCATTCTGACCGGGATCTTCAGTTGGTGATGCAGAAGGGGGAATATCTTGTGTGTGAGCTTCAAATACGTCTTGATTTTGATTAAAGCAATCCAGAAAAGTTGTCTCTTCTATCTCGGAATTCACAACATTCTGTTTGGCAGTTACATTTTCTGTTTCGGAATTCACAACACTCTGTTCGGCAGTAGCATGTTCTATTTCGGAATTCTCAACACTTCGTTTGGCAGTCGCATTTTCTGTTTCGGCATTTGCAACACTTCTTTCGACAGTTGCATTGTCTGTTTCGGAATTCACAATGCTCTGTTCGGCAACTGCATTTTCTGTTTCCAAATTTCTACCCTCAAATCTGTCCTCCAAATTTTCCAAGTCTTCAAAGACATCAAAATCAATAATAGAACGAGGATTCCCTTCACAACCTCTCTCCCCCTGAAGGGAAGACTGAGAAACTCCCCCTGAGTAATAAGGCTTAGATTCACGAAAAGCAACATCAAGAGAGACATGTATAGTGCCAGTAAGGGGATCATAAGATCGATAACCCTTCTGGAAGTCAGCATAATCAACAAAGATACACTTACGGGCACGGGGATCAAGCTTGCTGCATTGAGGCTTGGGAATATGAACATAGGTTGTACACCCAAACACCCGGGGCTCCAAATTAGGCATAGAATGGATGGTCAAAAGTGTATGAAGCTTCTGATGAGGATTCTGAAACTCAATCACCCGTGAAGGAGTACGGTTGATAAGATATGTTGCTGATTTTACTGCTTCTCCCCAATAGGACCGAGGTACATTCATGCCAAACAAGGAAGCACGAACAACTTCCATCAACTACCTGTTCTTCCGTTCTGCTAAACCATTATGTTGAGGAGTATAAGAATTGGAGGTTTGATGACGAATTCCATGTGACCGGCAAAAATCAATCATATGGCCATTCACAAACTCTCCACCATTATCAGATTGAAACACTCTGATGGATTGTTGATACTGAGTTACCACCATTTTGTGAAATTCAGTAAACATTCCAAATACATCACTCTTATTCTTCAGTAATGACACCCATGTCATGCGAGTGCAATCATCAATAAACGTTACGAAATATCGAGCTCCATAAAGAGAAGGAATTTTCACAGGACCCTAGACATAGGAGTGAATCTTCATAAAAGGAACGGAGACTTTTATTAAGACTTGGTGAATATGAAATACGGTGACTCTTGGCTAGTTCACAGATGTCACAGTGGAAATCCAAATCACTAACAACTGAAAACAATTGAGGTTGCAACTTCTTAAGATAACGAAAGGATAGATGACCTAAACGGCGATGCCATAACCATACAGCTTCCTTCGCATTCTCTACCTCGTTGATCTGATTAGCCTGTCCCAAAAGATGCTTCTGTTTCTTTGCAGTCTCTGTCAGATCTAGATAGTATAATTTCCCCCTTCTAACACCATAACCAAGAATCCGTCGAGTCAGAATGTCCTGAAACACACAGAAAGACGGATAGAAGGTCACAATACATGCAAGAGCTAAAATAACTTGACCAACAGACAAGAGATTATAAGCTAGTGATGGAACAACTAAGACAGATTCAAGGGTTAAGGTATTAGATAAAGCAATAGAACCTTTTCCGGTGACCGGAGTTGGAGTACATTCAGCAGTAGAGACAACGTCTTGAGGGGAACGTTTAAGGTTTTTCACAAGCCTTGGGTCATTGGTCATATGGTCAGATGCATCTGTATCAATTATCCATGTACTATTAAAAGTAACCTTACCCTTCATACCTGACTGCGCTACATTAGTGGAGGCATTGTCTAGGTAAACTTCCTCTTTAGTAGCAACAGCGGCCTTGCCCAGATTCTTTCGCGGTTTCTTAGTGAAGTCCCACCAATCAGGGTAACCAATCACTTTATAGCACCGCTCCTTGCTTGACCTAATTCCCCATAGATAATGCACCTTTTGTTTGCATATGGATTTGGTTTAACTAGAGGATGGTGTGGAGAAGGTCCTGAGAAGCCTGGAGGAGGACCATGTTTGCGTTGAGCCATAACAGAAAATTTGGTAGTTACCGAATGCCCCATAGCCTGTTTCTCTGATTGCATCATTGAGGAATTCATGATTTTCTCAGGATTGGATTTTCAAGGGTTTCAAGATGGATATGAATGGTTTGGAAAAAGAAAAGTTTTTTTGTTTCTTTTGTCCAAAAAAAAAAGGTAGGGTAATGGTGGTTTGAAATTCAGGATGGTTTGATTTCAACGGTGGTGGTACGCAGCAGTTTGTGGTGTTCTTCGAGATTCAAAATTCAGGATTCAAAGGATGCAGCACAAGTTCAAAGGATTGAACCTGCTCTGATACCAAGTAGAAAAGAATACTTCAATTCAGGGTTAATTCGATAATTCTATTCATCCCACAATGACGTTATATATACAAGTACAAAGGACTAGTCTAACTCTAATAGGAAACAATATTTCCATAATTACAGGATATCCTAATTAAATAAAATCCTAATTACATACAGATTTACAGCGATTCTACAATGTAACTAATTTTTCCTACTTTTTTGTAGCTTTATTATTGGATTTTTGTCAAGTTCTTGAGTAACTTGGTCCATTTCTACTTGCTTATTGTCGTTTTACATTCAGAGAGCAAAGGCAAGCAAAAGAGTGAGATAATATAGAAATGAGCGAACTTAATTCTGAAGCTGTTACGCAATTAATCAAACTCTGCAAATTAAATTAAATTGTATTTATTTAGAAATAACAAGATAAGGAGCTATACATACTTGGAAACTTACAAATGTATATTTTCTCTAGAAATTTACGGATCTCCATTTTGATTTTCCCAATGATAGTTTTAGTAGAGAAAGTTGCTCGTGCATCAATATCTCTGTAAAAGTTCGTGTAATGAGGTTCAAATGTGCAAAGAAAATTCAGAAAGCATAATAGACATCTTGAAAACCCGCAATCTATTATTTGGGAATTTTTTTAAATTATTGCCTTGAAAAAAAAAATGATCCCTTGACATGACTCTTTCTAAGCTACCTAGCCTTGCCTTCATATTGCTGAGCCAACAAATGTAAGAACCCCATAAGGAAAGTGCTTCGATCCATTAAAATAACGACGAAAGAGCAATATATTAGCTTTGAAAGGGTAGCAAGTTATCTTCATTTGAAAAACCTTCGACGATAAATGGTGCAAAAATGTCACTCCTATCAATCATTGGATTTGGACTATACATCTGCCGGCCGAAGCAACATTTCTGAAGTGCCTGAAACGGTGAAGAATCTTACTCCTTTTAAACATAGCCTTGGAATTTTCAAAAGAACATGTAATATCCAATGATGCCTAAAATTGGCTTCAAAAATAGGAGGTCCGGGTGCGGATATTTCAAGAAATAGTTGAAAGCCAAACACTTAAAACTCAAATCAGCAAAGAGATTGTATGAGACAGATAGCAGCAAACAAATTAAAGCAATGGAAAGAGTGGAAGGGAAGCTCAACTTTCACCACTTTAGCCATGAACATTCACTAGAGCAAACCAATTCACCTCTCAAGCAAAACAATACATGTGCAGGCTGCAAGCTGATGATACTCCCCGGTAAGGACTACTACAGCTGCAGAAAATGCCCATTTTTCCTACACCAAATTTGCTACAATATGCCCCGAAAAACTCGCCACCCGGCACATCCAAACCACTATTTGAATCTCCATGCTTCACCTTCAAGCAAAGGAGCTATAAATTGCAAGGCTTGTGGAAAGCATGTTGCCGGCTTTTACTATCATTGCGCGGAATGTGGCCTCTACTACCATAGCTTGTGCTCCATCCTGCCCTTCTCTATTGCAACTTCATCACACCCTCACGCGTTGAAATTGTCATTTTTGCCCCCCTGCGATTTGTGCTGCGATATCTGCAGCGAGCCTGCTTATGATGGATGGATCTATAGGTGTCACATATGTGAGTTTGATGCTCATCTTTCTTGTGGCATTTCTGATCAAAAACTTCTTGACAGTTCTCAAAGTTACAATATTGAAGGCAAGGAGCTATTGCAGTTGGTAAGGCATGGATTTGTAAGAAGGGGATCACATCAGATTACAGAAGTAAACATGCCCGATACCAGCGCTCTGAACCCAAGACGACAATTTTTGTATCGAGATTCATCAGCTCCTGTCTCTGAAGACACGACTCTGACTCCGAGTAATCAATTTAGTGATGCATATTTTTCCATAGATTTGGCCAAGTCCTATTCTAATTCACCCTATGCTCAGAAAAACGAAGGGAGGAAAGAAAGTGGTCATCAAGGTCCAAATGGTACTGCTGAATTAGTCCAAGGAACATTTCAGTCCAGCAAGGTCAGCAATAAAGTAGGACCAGAAAACAAAATGAATGAAGCATTCTTGACTCGAAGTGACACACTTACCAGGAAGGAATTAGGCCCAGAGAAGAAGAGAAAACCAAGTGAAACCATGGGGAGGTCAAACATCGGAAATCAGAGTACTAAATCGGATACTGTAAGTTAATTTAAATACCAATTAAACTTTGTATGATATCTCAATTTATTCTTATCTTGGTCCATGAATCTCCCTATTAAATGAACTAATATGTTGGACTTCTTTGTAGGGTTTATTTCCTTATTTCGAAATAACTAGGGAAGATTATTTGTTTCATCATTTTTTGGCCATCAAGATATTGGGTTCTAAGTCATTATATTTTTATTAGTCGCTCAAAACCTTATTACTTGGTTTCTGGCTTTGTGAGTGTCTAAGCCTGCTAGCTAATTAATTAAAAGTTGCACAGAAAATCCTTATAATTGCCTGGCCGATAGTAATTTCCCGAACTGCAAATTCTTGTGCTCTGTTTGTTGATGTTTTCTTTTCCATGTTTGCAGCAAGAGTCAAGCGGTTCATTTTTCCAGATGCTCTGTGGGTGCTGCAATCCGGGATATGAAAGAAATATCTGACTGTATCAGCTGCCACATAAAGTGAAATACAGTCATTCAAGTGATCCCAAGAAGGTGGTTCAACTAACTTTATTCCGGACAAAACAATCTTTGAAGAGGGAAGCAGATGGAAAGTTCAGTTTAATGCAGTAGTGTTCTTTCTGTGATCGAATTAATTCAGTCGAGGCAATATATCCTAATTCCAGTATGCAAGTATACTCACAAGAACATCACAAGCTCCTAAGGGGGGCTATACATGATCTATTGATTGTGTCACCCATGAATTGAAATCAATTTCGATCTGTGTATTTTGTTGAGTGTGTAAACTATTAAATCTACAAATAACTCAGAAATTATTCCAGCAGCACCAGTTAACCCATTATGCGGCTATATTTTATTAATACTAGCATTGGCCTATACACAATGTGTGTAGGAAGATTTTTTTTATTTTTTATGAGTGTGTGGGGAGGTAGTTAAAAATAGTGGGAGTTTTCAACCCACGTTTATACTTTTCACTACATTTAATTTTATTTTTGTTTATATTTTTTGTTTCGTTAATTAACTTTATCATCCCTATTAATTATTTCTTATTTAAATTATTTTAACATACAAAGGGTAAATTGGTAAAAAAAAATCAGTTAGGGAGAGCAAGCTCTCTTCTCTTAATAATAGTATAGATAATACTAGCAGGACCTACCCACTATTTGTGTGGAGAGAAGTTAAAGATGGTGAAAAAACTTCTCGTACAACCACCACATTTTCTTTCTTTTTTTTAAATTTTTTTTTTCTATTTTACAATTTAATATGTTATCTTTATTGATTAATTATATTTTATAGTTAAAGGTTAAATTAGTAAAAAATTTCAGTTTTGGAGATCAAGCTCTCTTCCTTTTTTTTTTCAAAGAAAATAAAATGTGTATTAGATGTTTCAAATGATACACCACAATACAAGAGGTACAAAAGACCTCAGTAAATAGAGGCACGTAGGCCCAGCAAAATATAATTAAAGCCCCTAACAGGCTTGGCCCAAATACAATTTGAAAGCCCATAATTAAAAATGAAAAACCCTAGAACTAATGCTAGCAGCCACCAAGAGAATAACAGCTCCATCCCAAGAATACTACCGCCGCCACCTCCATGTCGTTGCTTGAAGAGTATCAGCCACCAAAGCACCGTCTTGCTTCCTTCTACACCGGTTGAAACACTACACACAGGGCTCAAAGATCCCCAAGAAACACCAAGTAACCTAGTAGAGTGTGATTGCGAAAATCGAGCCACTCGCTGTTGAGGAACGAAAATTCGCCAACAGGCGTAAGTTAGTTTAGTGGTAGTGGAGAACGAAGCATATCCTGAAGCACTAGCAACCAATTCCATCTAAAGAGGACATGGACAATTTCGAAGGTAGATTTGGACTAGAGGAGTAGAAAATTGGTAACAAAAGAGCATAATTGGGTTGTAGGGATGGGGAATGTAAAAGGTGGAGATGGGTTGAAGGCGGTGAAGATGAGAGTTGTTCTCATCAATATAAGGCCTATAAGAGCAGTATGGTGTGGAAAGGTAGAGAAATGGTAGATGGGTGAAGTAGGTGGAGAAGAGAGAGGAACAAGAAGGTGATTGAAGGGGTGGGGTTGGAGATGAAGGTGTAGAGATGGGGTCGGTAGACTCTCAAAATAGTGGCTGGGTTAGAGAAAATTTCTAGAGAGAAGATGAGCAAACTCTCTTCTCTTAATAATAGTGTAGATGTGTATATATATAATTATAATTTTTTTAGGTAACCGGGTGTTTATCATACATCCATTTTGTTAAATATTTTGAACTATTGGATTAGCCCTTAGCCAATTAATATTTGATTTTTTTTTTTTTTTGATAAAATAGACCAATAGTATGCTCATGTTCATAGATTAAGAATAGTACAGAAGACTGCTCCAATAAACATTTCTGCTCAAAGTAGTCTATTCCACATAAAAACATCTCGCCTTGCAGACAATCTAGTCTACCTAACCTTATACGTTGAGCACACAATTGTGGTACGCTAAAGCTAAGCACTTCCACAAGACTCATAGATATATTCTTACAAGCATAGACAATTATTTCTAGAAAAAAAACTATTATGCAACTATTAGTCCCTTACCCTTCGACGGCTTAGAACTTAGAACCATTGACCTCTTCCACTATGGTGAAATCTAGTAGGCCATTCACCAACCTCTCCTCCTTTCTTGAAGTCTTAATCCACTTCAACGGGGACTTCTTCATAGATGAAGCTTGCAAAACCTTAAGTTCCTTTGCCTTGTTCTTTGCACCTTTTGGCATGCCCCTGTTCTTATACACTTCTTTGACAATTGACAATTACGTTTTTTTATTTTTATTCTTTTTATTTGCTTGATTATCAATTCACAAGTGACTATGAATATTTGTTCAATTACTCCGTACTTCATTTTATTCTAAATTCTAATAATATAATTACATGATTACAACGTTGAATAAGATCCAAATTAGTAATAAGGAGGATGATGGTGGTGGTTGACTGGTTGTGCAGGTATATATGTGTATGGGTGCGGAGGGTGGGTTGCAGGCTTTGGGTTTTCACTACTATTGGAGGATGACGGTGGATCATGGCTCCTACGAACTAGGGCCTAGGGACCTGAGATGGGTTTGTGGGTATGGGTGTATTTAATGGACAGTCAACGACGGTGGGTGTGATATTATATTGCCACGTCAGAGAAGTCAATGGCTGATGCTTCATGGTTAGGGATAGCAAAAATCCCCAGCGGGGAGGAGCTCCATTGGATACCCGCCCCTAATGGGGGGAGAATTCGGGGATAAATGGGGAATGGGGATGGGGATCCCCAATCCCCGCTATCTAAGATTGGGGATGGGGCGGGGATGGTATTGTGATCTCCATCCCCAAACCCGCCCCAATAATATATACATATATTTAACTTATAAATAAATCACAAATATATTGTTTATAATATAAATTATAAATATATACATTTATTACTTTACTTTAATGTCTACACTTTTATTTGAATGATGTTTTAACTTTTGCACTCACTGAATTATGATTTATGAATTTAATCATATTTTAAATTTATTTGTTGTAGATTTTGATTTTTAAAAAGGCAATATGAGAAAAAATTATTTCATTTATTAAATTCTTATTGGGGATTTGGGGCGGGTTTAGAGGCTTAGTCTTCAGTGGGGATGGGGACGGGGAATCCCCAATATATTTTTATTGGGGATTGGGGCGGGGATGGGGATAGAGAATGACCCCGGGGATGGGGTTGGTATTGCGATCCCCATCCCCAACCCGCCCCATTGCCATCCCTGTTCATGGTACCCAACGTTAGGGCTTGGGGACTGGGACCATGGCGGCTTCCAGGAGGATGGAGATAAATACTGGTTATCCGTTGTCGGCACCTTGGGAGAGGAAAGAGAAGTGTGGCGGCTCTTTTTTGTTTCTAATTAGGATTTTGTTTTACGTTATGTTTTTTCTTCTTTTTTAAAAGTGTAATTATCATAAATTGTACATGAACTTATTATCTATCTTATCGATGGTATCTGAACTTCAATTTTGATCACAACTAGGACCTGAACTTTTCGATTTTATTTCAAATGATACCTATTACTAACTTCCGTTAATGTTTCGTTAAAAACTGACATGTTTCAAACATGTGACTCATTTTTCAAGGATAAATTTGTAAAATTACCCCCCTTTTTTTTTGTAATATCACTTATTTTCACTTATATTGTGGCAATATGGCTATAAAAAATGAGACTATCAAAAGGAAAAACTTTCAACTTCAATTAAAAATATATATGCATGACAGGGAAAAAAAATTACGAAAGTTTTGATAAGCTTTTGGTTTTAAATATTTTATAGTTTGTCAAAAAAAAAATGTTATATAGTTTTATTTGAAATGTTTTGTCTGTATCTATAAAACAATTATTTTTTGTTGAGATATTGTTTTTAAATTTTATTTTCATAAGAGAGTAGAGATACATTTTTAATTTTATTTTTAATTGAACTTATATTTTTATGACCATATTAATTGATCAAAAGATCTAGTAAACAAAATTATTTTAATGGGTATTTTAGTCAAACTACTCTTGAATATAGGTCATGTGTTTTGCACATGTTAGTTTTTAACGGAACACTAACGGAAGTTAGTGATAGGTACCACTTGAAATGAAGTCGAAAAGTTCAGGTACTGGTTTTGATCAAAATTGAAGTTCAGGTATCATCGATAAGATAGAGAATAAGTTCAAGTACCATTTGTGATAATAATCCTTTTTAAAATTAATAATAAGTCTCTACTCATTTGAGTTAGGATTGGGTCAAGTTGCGGTATCGTTTCCAGAGACGAGTTGGTTTACTTTTAGTTTTCTCTTATAGTCAATTTGCTAACGAGTAAACTTTGCATGTGGTTTGGTATCATTGGAACACAGTGTGAAAGAAGACGTTGGTCTTTTAAGCGGTTGTCTATGAAGTGTTATCGAGACTCGATATTTTCTCTCATCAGTAGCTTATGGAAATATGCGAATTGTGTGGTTAGTGATGATCCTTTCGGCTCACAGTATTTGTATCCGCTTTGGGATTGAGTTCTACTTCCATCCTATATGTATGCTTTCCGATTGATTAGTCAAATATATTCTATATTTCTCAAAATATTAGTATTATTTATATCACATGAACTTTTTTTTTTAATTGAAATGTATTTGGATCTCAATCAAATTGACTTTATTTTATTTTATTTTATTTTGAATCCAATGAGGTCAGTCAAATTTATAATTCAGTAAGCAGTACCAGAAACGACACACGCCTGAAGGGCCGACAGAAATAGCCGTCCTTTAGGACATACAAAATACCTATTCTAAGAAAAACTGAACCTCGCACTCCTGGGTACACCCACCTTTTAAGGACAATTAAGCACATTTATTCTAACAAAACCTAGAAACTTATAAGCAGAGTAAAAAAATGTAACAACCGAGCAACTAGATCTTGCGACCCAAATGAAATTTAAACAATAAACGAAGAAGCCCTAAAGACCGGGCCTTTTGCACCCAAAGCAGCTCAGTCCAATCCAAGCCCAACAGTCCAATGTTGCAGAAACCCTAGCACTCGACTACTCCACCCCGCCGCCACCACTGACGACTCTACTGGCCATCTGGCGACCACCTTAGAAAGTTGAGACCAGCCCACAACATCATTCCTGGAAGGCCAAATCGGAGCTTCACTGCCACCACCTACACGCAAGAGCAGGACGCAATCATGAATTCGACTTCGACAAGCGGAACCAATCCCGACTAATCCCAATCCCTATCCCAACCCCAACATACCAACCTTCAAGGACATAAACCACTCCCGAGCCCAAGGTCGAAAGCCGGCGTCTATCCCGATCGTGTGCTCAAGAGATGAGCCCAATCCCAAGCCCGACGCCAAGGATACAAACTTTGACGCTGAAGTCTTTTGACCCGACTCAGAAACAAAATCACACCAATCTATCATCACACTAGCCTCCAGAGAAGACCCCTAGCCTCCTGGAAAGGCATCGCAGGCAAAACATCCCAGCTAGAGATCAGATCAACACTGAAACCGAGTAACAAACAGAACCCAAAATTCAGGACAACACGATGAAGGAAACCTCAGCCGCCGCGGTCCTCAGGCCAGCCATAAAAGATAAAGGAGAAAATCCCCGCTCTCCTAGGCGCAAATGCATCACCAAGAGCCATGATGAAGAAATTTTTCAAGGACAAAAGTCGTCAAGTAAACCCTATCAGTGCTAGGTCAACTTTTTTTTTTTTGTATTATTTCTTTTTAATTGAAATGGATTTCGATCTTAGTCAAACCGAAAGACTCATTATTTCCGTTGATAGTAAAAGAGTATATATAACAGAGATATATTCTACCTATACTCCATGAAAAGTTACAATAATTCTCATAAAACATATTATAATAGTAGGTGTGTCATCATAAATCATTAATACAAAAGTAACTGGTAATGAAAAAGTCTGAGATAAAGTTACATATGCAGCATTGGTCTCGTGATGCAACACCAAATAATCAAAAGAAAAGAAAAATGTGTTGACACAATGATTGTAGCAATTAACATTAAGTAATTACAACTCTCCCAAATATAAATTTAAGCAATTTTATCACAGGATTGGTACGTATGTCAATATTCAGGACCACCAAAATCCATGACTTTAAGCCATCCAATCCAGGCACATAAACTTTTCTACGCTGATGTGGGTGAGAATGTAACACATGGTAAGTTGAAGGCAAAATAGGACGGCAAGAATTGACATAAAATTATTAGTTGGATTTTCATAGATGTTGTTATATATATATAGGATGAAACCAATTCGATCTAATTCACATGTTAAAAACGAAAGCTATTATGAGAAAGACAGTATTATATAGAAAGCAATACCTTTTGACTTTTGCATCGTCTTCGTCTTCTTTATACAGGCTAGGACAAACCACATATGAACCCCAACGAGATTGCAATACTATTGGGTGCACAGACAAAGTTTGAAATTTTTATTTCAAACGAAAAGTGTATGTAAAAGACCTAAAGAGTAATAGGAGTGTAAAAGGGTTCAGATTATCCCACGAATAACTCAAAGAAGCTAGGGTAAAAATAACCTAGCAAGAAAAATAAGATGGAAGAGACGAAACTCTTCATTGCAATTAATTAATAACTTAATTGCCTAATCAGGAAGACCAATTCTTAGATCCATTGTTGCCAACTAACTAAATTTAGAATATGTTTATCGTAAAGTGAATTTTGCAGCAAATGACGTTGCTAGTCTAGCTCATCATGGTAAATAGTGTTGTTGTTTGGTCGTATTGTCTTCACTTGTTTGTGTACTTAGTGTTCTATTTGGATCAGCCGAGAAGAGAAAGTGTGTTGAGGGGTATCTCTTTATAATAATTGGAGTATAAGTTGGATTATTCATCTCGCGTTATTTGGTAGGGTAAGTAGTTGAAGGTGGTGCTGACAGCCTTAACCCAACAAACTGGCCGGTCTGACAGCTCCATTTGTAGCCAAAGCTGAATGTTCATATATTTTCATAATGAATCATCAACTGTGAATTTCACCGTTGGCAGGTTTTGATTTCAATCTCAACTACTCAACTACAACAACAGCTAGCCAGGCCTGCAAGAGGCCAACCTGTTTTGGAGCTCCTCCATTTGTAATCAATAAACTTTGTACCGTCTGCCGGCTGGTAGCTATTATCAAAATTGGAATGAAAATATTATATAGTTCTTGAACATGGTTTGAGAGGAGGGAGGATACTTATATCAAATTGTTCCGAAAGCAAAAGGAACCCAATAATATGCATTGGTCTTACAATGCATGATTTTTAATGATCAGTTTGATATGATCTGATTGGCTTGCAGGCCCTCAAAGCACCCAAGTGAGCCAACCCCAGTTGATGTTGATATTGAAATTGAGTTTATCATCTCAGTGGATAAGCAGCTCACCAGTGCTCTTGTTTGGGGCCTTAATTCATTTCATTGTGGCACATACAATTATACACCACAGCAAACCAGGCAAACCTTTTTCTCTTGCAAAATCGATTCAAGAAGTAAGGACATATTTGTTAATCTGAAATGAGAAGGAAAAAAGAAAGAAAAAAAAAACAAAAATAGGGAAAAAAAAGGATCAATCCCACTACCATAGGCAAATTATTTCGATGTTTAATATTTACAGCTCATAATTGTTGAGTAGACCTATAAATAGACCAGATTGGCGGATTTTAATATGGATCTACTCCGGATCCATAGTTATTAAACAAGTTTTGATTGAGAATTTGATCCGTTGATCCGTTAATGGTTCGGAATTGAGAATTTGATCCGTTGATCCGTTGATCCGTTAATGGTTCGAATCCGTTAATTTGTTTCTTTAAGACATCAAACACCGATATAAGTTTATCTGATCCGTCCTTTTAATAATTAAAAATTATTTTTGTATTAGTAAATATTATTTTCTAAAATATTACGTACAAAATATTAAGAATACTTCTTAGCTTTAGATAGAGAATAATAAATATACATATAATAGAACAAAACTTTTGCAGAAACCTGAAGGACATAGCTTTCTTTTTTAAGCTTCCAATATTGGGAATATGGGATAATTAAGGGTACGGTAAATAATAAGGTAACAAGAAAGTATAATTTAAGAGAACAATTGTATACAAATGTCATACCATTCTCACAAGTAGGTAAGTGGAAATTGTGGTTCTAGTTGGACCTCCTAATTTGATAATTGGATATTTCCTACTTTTTTTTTCCCCTCTTTGTTTAAAAGATTATCAAAGGGTTTCACTCCTGCCCCCATGGTGACTCGAACCCATGACTTCGTAAATAGGTAGTGGGTGCTCTAACCACTGAGCTAACTCCACTTCATCAAGGATATCTCCTACTTATTAAACCTCCAATTCACTTTTTTAAATACTTCAAAAACTAAGTACACTTTCTTAAGTTTACCAAAACATCCTTGACCAATTAAATCTGTATCTAATGCCCAACAAAGTTGGAAGACAGATGCACCCTCCACTCCTCAATGTCGTCGACCCGCGTAGAGTAATACTAGAACCACAATTTCAAATCAAATTGTTTTTAATTTACTTTTGTATTAAATGATAGGGTCATGTACAGAAATTAATTATTTTAGGTCAATTATAAAATTATAAAGGTAATATACGGAAATTCTGAAGAAAAAAAATTGAATATCATATTAATGCTCTAAAAAAAATTTTGAATGTTATATTAACGGAGGAGGTAAGAATTTTTCTTTTTTTGTCTTTATTTGTCTTTTCATATGAGTTGACAAAATTTATTGATAATTGAAAAAAGATGGAGGTCCAACTAAAACCACTAAAATGGAAAACTACCAAAAAAATTTATTATAGATATCTTCTATAGAATGTTTTCGATGCAAAAAAGAAAAGTTCAATAAATTCTTTTTTTGTTGGTACCCAAAAAAGCACAAGACATGTCATACGTGCATTTCAACCCCGACAAGAAAATACACATGCAATTCACATTCAGAAAGACAAAAAGCTACATATCTTCTTGCACCGTCATGCCACGCATGTGGACCCAAGCCACAACTACACTATTGGGGCTTGTAGAAGTGTGTGTGGTGTGAAAGGTTACGAAAACACATAATGCTCGTCTATTGATTTAGTGTCATTGGTGATTTCGGTCTTGGGCCCGAAATCCATGCTCGATGACTTAAATCAATAACGAAATAGTGAATATGAGATTTGGGCCAACATTTCCCTCAAAAGCTAAAACCCAAAAGAAAACAAAGCCTGAACCTTTTGTTACTACCTAAAACCCAAAAGAAAGAAGCCCAAAAACCCAACACCTTCTTCCACTTCGTTCTAGCCTCGTTTTCTCCCCCACAGCAATTGATACACAGATCAAACCAAAGTTCTTGAAGAATAGTGATTCCTTCTATTAGTTGGTGAGGAAGAAGCTTTCTGACCAGTAGAGGGATATCATCTTCTTCCTTAAACAATGAGCCCACAGTTCCCAAGCTTCCTCGTCCATCTCGTTCCAGGATTTGCGTCTCCTCAGCTGCTCTGCTGCAATCGTTGTCTACCACTGCAGCCACTGTCTCTTCCTCCCAAAACTTCATCTCTCAAGTAAACTTCTCTTTCCCTAGATTTAAGGCATGAATTGTGTTTGGATTGAAGAAGAAATGCGTTACCCATAAACCATGCGTTCCTAACAGTCTATATAAAGGGAGATTTGGAGGAGAGAGCAACGATCCAACATAATCGAGCAAAACTCAGAATAATTAGAAACACCTATAGCAAATCAAGCCTTCAATCATAAGTCTAGCTTTCAGCCATTTTCCCAAACCCTCATTGAAACCAATTTCCAGAAACCCCAAATCCAAAAACTGTCCAATTCTCTCACCGTAGTGTGTTTCTAGCTCCCACATCATGCTTCATGCTGCCAACCCTTATTTGTTTTTCATATGATCTGAATCACATACAAAGTACGTCCTCCCAATAATCGGATTATTGGGTTGATTTTGGCCTAATCGATGTTTAATTCAAAAAGGACCCTCACACGTACCCAACTCTTTTTTTATAAAAAAGTACCAGGATTCTATGATTCTCACAATAATAATGAAATTATTTAAAATATTAAAATAGTTAGTGTATAATAAAGAGTCATAATCAAGGTATTTAAAATCATAGCGTCGATCATGCTCATTTATTTATGTTGATTTGGATGTGTGATATTGTGTCAAAATTTCAGGAAAAACGTAAGACATAATATTTATCCTAGTTGGCACAAGGGTGGTCTAGTTGGACCTCCAAATTTTCTATTTGGACCTCTCATACTTGGTATACCTTTAATTTACTTTTTAGAATACTTGAAAAACTAAGTAGACCTCCTTATTTTTATCAAAACACCCTTGAACATGAATACAACAATCTGTTACTCTACTTTTTATCTGTATCTTCAACCACGAGAATAATAATGAATCAAAATCACATGATACTGCTCTCTTCTCTTATGAGAAGGTCTCTCATCCACCAAAATTAATCAGAGGGTTGGTTCTCGATCTTAATATGTTGCTAGAATCCCTTTGAATATGCTAAAAGAAGAGAGTTTTGGTTGGAAGATCGAGTAATAACTATATCATAATATTCAATTAATTTAGTTTAAGGAAATTCCAAATTAAATTATTTTGAATTTATTTTTTTATTAAATGATGGGCCATCTATAGAAATTATTATTTTTAGTTAATTGTTTTAGGTAAATTATAAAACTACATAGGTAATATAAGGAAATTCTAGAAAGAAAAAAAAATTAATTGAATGTTATATTTGGGGGAGGTAAGAAGAGCAATTTTTTTTTCATTTTTTTCTCTTTGTCCTTATTTGGCTTTTCATATGACTTGACAAAGTTTATTAATAATTGAAAAAAGTTGGAGGTCCAAATATCAAATTTGAAGGTCCAACTAGAACCACCCTTGGCACAATTTAGTGTACATTGAAAAAAAAAATGTTTGTTGGCTTTTATTCATTACATTGTGTATTAAAATTCATTATAAAAATATTAATCTAAGGCACCAAGCCTTAAAAATGCACGGTTTTGGTTCTCACCAAAACCTAATCGAAGCTACGAGCCTAGTGGTGGATAATTACAATCGGAGAGAAGTGATTTGGAAGTTGTGCTTAAAATTCTAGAAACTTAATTGCAAATTTTAAATGAAAGCATTAATTAACAACTAAACTAAAGAAAGTAAACAAGGTAAGAGAGGCAAATAAAAACGGGATTAGCAGCTAGGGATGAATATCAACCCTAGTTCAATACTCTAGATGCTAATTTAACGTGTAATTTATTAAAAATGGCAGTAGCAGTGTCTAAGGGTTATCAACGCTCAATGACCGAAATTTTCTTTCATGGTATTCCTACTTCGGATCAAGGGCGTACAAACCCAATTTGCATGAATGAGAGTCGTGTTAAGGCCTCTAATGCATGTCAAGTGGCGTAAATGTTGAGGAATTAGGCAACAAAGCTCCCATAAACACAATCAAGCTACCTATGCAATGGACAACGCTTGTATCCCTCACAAATACGAAATCGAGGGTTTTGGCTCTAAAATCTATATATATCATCCCCTAAATTTTAATCTAGAAATATTAAAACACATCTAAGAGTTGAAAATTCCTAAGCTTGCATTCTAATCGATTCTTACAAGCATCCAATTATTAACAATTTCCATATGTAAATTAGGATTAATTACATTTTACCCCCCGAAGTATGGGGTCATTTTCAATTTCATACCCAAGTATCAAATTTCATCATTCAATTTCATACCCAAGTATCAAATTTCATCATTTACATACCTCAACTTACCTCAGTTAGTCATTTTGATAACTAGGGTCAAAATTTCCTTTACAAAAAACAGTTTGATGTTGATGTGGTTGTTGAGTGGTGGTGTGTTAATTAACTTTCAACATGGCACTGCCACATAAATTAACAAATAAAAAAAATTTATTTAAAACCCAAAATCTTCCCAAATTCCCATCCCTTGCAAAACCCCCTCAAACTCCATTTCCTCTTATCCTTCTCCACCTATATGTTCATCCAGACGTTTTCTTCCATTTTCATGCACCATCTAGCTTCCTCTATGAGGAAGATAAACCTAAGTCAAGAAGTCAAATATGTTGGTACCATGTATTCTCCAACCATAAATATCAGGAGCACAAGGCTCACTAGCCACTGAGAACATCACCATTAACGCCCAAGCATGATGTCGATATCTTGCACTTGTGGTATCAGGAAGCTCCAAACTTCCCACACTGGAAATGAAGGGAACCCCCCAGACTCATTATAAATAGACATCTCCATCGCCATCGTAAGGTAACTGTTTACTATCCCTCCCTAATTATCAACATCTTATATCAATACTGACTTAGGCATCGGAGGGTTATAGGCCAGCAACCACGATCTTCCCCTTGATCTTTCTTCATCTTTGCAGGTTGACAAGAGGAGACAGCGATAGTAGCACATCAACCCATGGTTCTGCTGGTCATGATTACACCACGGAAACGGATGTCATGATCTATAATGGAAACCTTTCATTTCCCTCCAACCCCAAATTCACATGTTCACTAGTACAAAAGCAGAACCCATGTCGCTTTCTTTCATAAGCAAGATCCATCTTCCATTGCAAAAATTTCAAATTCGATTCAATATTAAAAACCCAAATTCACCACAATTTGAATCTCAAATAAAAAACCAAAAAATGCCCACCTGTAGTGATCCTATCAAGCTCTTTAACCAAATAAACACCGTTCTCTAAGACCTGCTACTACCAATATAAAATCTGAAACTTTAAAACTCAAATTGAAAATCTAAGGATGATCGAAATTGGAAAACCAAGAAGAGAAGAGAGAATAAACTAGTTAACGACGTAGATAGAGGAGGTGGCAAACATGAAGACCAAGAGAGTCGAATTGATCTATAACCGGAAGACGTTTCCGGAGAGATGAGTGCTCGATTTCTTGTTCTGTCTCTCCAAATTTTCTAAATATGCATCAATCATATTCCAATTTGTGCGAAAGATGAATACTTTGATATGGTAGGCTACTAATAGTGTATCAAAGTGGTGAGTCTTGGATTAAGTCCGTAGTAGATCTATGATTTTGTAGTACCCCAGAAATTTGTTATTATTTTTCGAGGATTTTCCGGAATTTAATTGGTGGTTATTGGATGTTTTCGTGGCTCGTGGATGGAGCGGAAGCGTTTCGGACGAATTGTTATTCGAAAAGTATGGTTTTAGTGGGGTCGCGAAGGTTGACTTTTTATATGTTGGGATTCTTCGAAAACTTCCTTCACAAAAGTCATAGAGTGCATCGTTACGAGTTTGTGGATATGTGGAACATGAAAATCGGAGTTCGTATGAGAAAGTTATGAGCGATTGAAAATTGGGAAAATTTTATAAATAGGGGTTTCCGTTTTCGGAAATTACTATTTATAATTTTGGCAAGCTTCCCTTTTCGGAAAGTCTGAAGCTCTATTCTCTCTCCTAAAACGCGACCGATCCGACCCTAACCCTCAATTCGGACCCGGCCGGCATTCTTTTTTCCGGCGACCTCTACTGGTGGAACCTGCACAGATATCTTCGCCTCCACCTTGCGGTCCTCTCTAGGGCAACCTCTAGTGATGATTCTCACCCACGGCGGCGCTGTACGGCGGTGATTTGAGTGCAGTCGGACCTTATCAGAATTCGTAGCTCCGGCGACTGCACGGCTTCAAGCTTCCTGTTTTGAGTTCGTAGGAGCTTCCTCAAGTGATCCATGGTGTTTTTTTTATCAATTCACGTTGGAATCGGATCAACTCAAGGTGAACAGTTCACGAAGGCTTGTGGCGGTGATATGCGGCGATCTAGGCTGAGTTGGCTTGAACCCCAAGTATTAAAGTTAATCTACTTGGTGTTCTTGACATTTTGGACAGTTGGATTAATCTAGTTTTGAGTTTTGGCTGGTGGTGGTTGTGGTGGTTGTACCACCGACTGTGGCGGCCTTCCGGCCATATAATGGATAGTTTCTGTTTTTATATATCATTTACTCGTCGATATGAGCGTTTCGATATATAATACGTAATTTTTGGAGATCATATGAATATGTTGTGATTTTTACGGTTTCGGACCGTTCGATGATTCGATCGGTGAGGATTTGAGCGTCCGATCAACTTATGATTTTGACATATCGATCGTAGAAGTATTCCGGAGACATTGGGTGGTCTTGGATGTGGTTTCGCAACGATTGGCATCACTTTGGGGATTTTAGTTCAAAACAGGGATTTCAGACTTAAATCGTTTGTGAATTGTTACTAAGTCGAGACCTTATGTGTTTAGGTACTTGATAGGCTTGTGTTGAACGAATTGCGGTGATTTGTTCTTGTCTTGGTTAGCGTGTGAAGACGCAGCGGGATTCAGAGCTGAGTAAATCTCACGATATTTATTATGAGCATAATTACCATACGGTCTTGTTTATGCTCTTGGAGTTATTATGTTAACTATGACTATAGTTGGTATTAGTGGCATTCTTGAGTGGATGACTACATATATGTGTGTGTATATATATATATATATATATATTGGTGATTTCGTTGTGATGTGAACAATATTTGAAATGAATTCATTATTGCTCGAGAATGGTGAAATTGTGTATTGAGTTGTGATTGTAGAATATCATGTGTAGAAATATCAGTCTGATGAATCAATGACATTAGTGTGATGAATCTTTATGATGATTGTCGTGTAAAGCTTGTGTAGGAATATCTGTGTGATGAATCGATGACATCAGTGTGATGAATCTTTGTGAAGATTGTTATGTAAAGCTTGTGTAAGAATATCAGTGTGATGAATCGATGACATCAGTGTGATGAATCTTTGTGTAAGAATATATGTGTGATGAATCGATGACATCAGTGTGATTAATTTTTGTGATGATTGTCATGTAAAGCTTGTGTAGGAATATCTATGTGATGAATCGATGACATTAGTGTGATGAATCTTTGTGGTGATTGTCATGTAAAGCTTGTGTAGGAATATCTGTGTGATGAATCGATGACATCAGTATGATGAATCTTTGTGATGATTGTCATGTAAAGCTTGTGTAGAAATATTTGTGTGATAAATAGATGCAATCTGTGTGATGACCGGCGAAGTCTATGTGATTACTGGCGAAATCTGTGTGATGATCGCTATCTGTGTGATGACTGGCGAAATCTGTGTGATGATTAGTAGGACGATGACTATCTGTGTGATGACCGGTGAAATCTGTGTGATGAGTTAAAATTGTTATCTATGTGATGACCAGTGTGATGGCTGCTTGGTAGCGGAGTTGAATTGTTATTAAGTTAACAAAGATCGAGAGGACTGCTGTGATGGTCGGAGCTACCTACAGATGTCAGAGTGTGGGGTTATGATGATTGCTATGACTTGAATTGCTTGTCTTAATGTGACCTCCTGAACTAAAATTGTACGCAGGGGTTACTATGAATTGTGATTGCCTTGTTTTCTTCTTCAATTCATTGATTAATGGTTTGATTGATTTTAAAAACTATAGTGGTGACGATTGTGCTCTGTGTGAGGATAGAAAGATGATTCATTGTTTTCACTTTTGATGTCATGTTGATAACAAAGGCTTCCAATGGGAAGGAAATTAGTGTGATCTTTGTAACTCGCCGTTGTGCGTCAAAGGATTTCCAAACATTACTTGAGGAGGTTTTGTTTGACTAGAATTTGTGTAATTGGATACTAGGTCGAGAATATGAGCATGTGGTTTTAGTCACGAGTTGACCTACGTAAGCATGCTATGGAAGATTATGAAACAGATGGTTGTAGTTGTGAGCTATATGCTTATCGTTGTTTAGGTTGAGATGACTTAAGAATGTGTTTTTGTTTTGTGGTTTTGAGTTTACTCATACGGGCTTGCAAAAGCTTACCGGGTTTGTTGTGGCGCAACCCGGTGCACCGTTCAAATGGTGTAGGGGTTAATCCTACAGGTCAGGATAATCATGATTGATGCTGAGGTAGCGCCATTTGCAGCTTTTGCTTTTTGGTAGGAAGCCATTTTGTGACTTTACCGTTGTTAAGACTTTCGCTTGTAGTGAGCTCTGAGGAGCATTTACGTTTTATTTTGTTGTTGACAATTTATTTCGTAAGCTTGTGTAATATATAACTCTGTGGAGCAAGTGTATATTAATTTTGAGGGTTCAGGGCATCAGTATGTACTTGGTTTAAAGGGAAAAAGTTTCCAGGTATTTTGTATTGATGACTGAACTATCACGCATGTATAATTATGGGATTATATATCGATTTTTATTTTTGTTAAAAATCAGGGGCGTGACAGATTTTGACTAAAATCTGGATTTCAATATTGGACATCAAGGTATGTTTAGGTGAAAGAGAAGATTAGGAATTGGGGTTTTGGGAGCGTTCAAAGAGAGGGGCTAGCAATTCAGGAAAATGCTAGGTTCTTTTTTATCTACAAAGTGTCATGTCAAGAGTTAACAGATACATCACCCACTTAACAACCACACCAGCATCAAATTATTTTTTGTAACGGAAATTTTAACTCTAGGTATGAAAATGAATAACTGAGGTAAGTTGACGTATGTAAATGATAAAATGTAATTAATCCTATAAATTTAATCAAGCATCCATTACATTAACCTTGGGCTAGAGAGAGTTCTACTCACTACACATTATAATAGACTTCAAAATACAACATCAAAATAAGAGAAAAAGGGAGATAAGTTGTGGAAAAACACAAGTAGTGGTTTGACAATAGAGGAACCAAGTCAAAACCCAACAACTTAGAGTCTTAGGGAGTGATTTCTACACTACCAAATTTACTCCTCGAAGATGAAGAGTCTCTTAAACTCTTGCAGTAGATTCCTCTTAAATTTTTTAAGAAAAACAAAAAGAGAACAAAAGATGAGAGAAATGTAGAGGAGAGGAAAGGGCAGCAGCTTTCCCCTGTCACCCTTGCCGTGTTGCAGCTGTCGGAAGGGGGAGGAAGAATTAACCAAGGTATAAATGTGGGGAGATATAAAGTTGGTAAAAAAACCACACCATTTTGCTTTTCCTTTTGTAGCCAACCATATGATGCTGCGTGTGCGAGAGAATAGGAAGAGATTTTGGCCATGTTAAAAAAACATGACATCATTGTAATGGAATGATGATGTCATTTTTTTCTTTTCTTTTTTTGTTTTAAATTTCTCTGATTCTACGGCACCACTGTAAATAACATTATGGGTGAGGAACCACCACAGGTGGTCGAGTTGGTAAGAGCCTCCAAGTGTGAAACCCCCACACCAGGGTTCGAATCCCGCCGACGCTTATTGAAGTTAAATCCCAATATATTCTTGGTGGCCAGGGGGAGGAAGCGTTCTGATAAGATCCCCCGAGCACGGATTAGTCTTTGGGCCTAGGAAGCTTTTGAGGACACCGTGTGATTGACAAATCAAAAAAAAAAAAAAAAAAACATTATGGGTGAGGATTCTGAATTTTCGATCCTTTATTGGCATTGAATATGGTATCGACTATTTCATCATTTTGTTGAAAACTTCGCTTTACTCCAATTCATGCTATTTTCTTTAAATTTATGCGGCTCCATTTATTTCCTGCAAAATAAATTAATTATATAATAATTGACTTAAGGAGTAATTTAACACCGATGTATTAGGTATAATTACATGCAAAAAAACGTGTGTAATCATACCCTAGACTTGAACTTTGTTTGATCCCAAGCAAACTAAATGAGACTGAATTGGAAAATCTATCAACTCAAGCACAAAGAAAGTGCAATATTAGTCTTTCCAACTGTAACCCTCGGAGAATTAATTATGTACATGGCTATGTAGTCGGCAAAGCGCAACACAGAACTCACAAATTAGTAAAGCAAGTAAGATGCACATGTAAGAAGTACTCAAACATATGCATGTGATAGCCATCTGTCAAGTCAATCCTTCATAATCAAATAAGCACATAGAAAACCCGATACAATTCTGTAAACTCACATAGGACCATTAAATATTATCGCTTAAGTGTTTTTGGGTTACATGTATTTCATTCGAAAACAATTTCACAACACACGCTGCCATATGCTTGCTGTTCAATCTCGTTCCACTGATTAGCTTACAACTTGCTAGATCAAGAGGTTTTTTATTGGTTGTAATAGGGCTACAGGCCCGCAAGTGGCTAATATATATAAATTAAGGATAAGTAAATATAAAATCCATGGAAGTCTGTGAAGTGACTTTCTCTTGTAGAGATATGAGACTTTTGCTTTCGAATGCTAACTCACTCACTCTAATCCTAATGTACAACCCAAAATACTATGCTATACACAACGCATACAATA